>CM051456.1:91283748-91776635 GCA_028274465.1 Plantago ovata | reverse complement strand
ATGTTAGTAATTGTAGGAAATTACCTCTAAGGTAATGCAGCGGAATTCAAAAATGGTTCCTACATGGATCGTTGAGGAAGGATTATTTAACAGGCTTCATATAAGTGACTTGACCCGTTTATCCAGCTTCCAGCTTCAGCTTCCATATGAATGATCGAATCATAATTTGTTCGTCACAGAACAATTGATGATCGTCTAAAAAGATCTTACGTGAATCAAACAATTCTAAGCTGCCGACGAACCCTCAGGATCAAGTCAAACGTAGTTCAATTCTTGTTTGGGAATCTCCATGGATGCCGAGAAATCCATATCATAATCTACATTAAGCAAAACAATAAATCTCAGAGCATAATAAAATGAGAATTAATCAAAGAAGAAAAGAAAAGAGTTTGAACGAACAACCGTGTAGAAGACGCAAAAAAGAGGAGAACTCTAAGCCACAATCAGCAACAACACGTACAAAACCTACTAACTAATATCAGCCGCCTACTGATGGATATATTGCATAAAACGCATAACCTATTTTACATGGGCCTAGCCCAGTCGGCTGGTATACTAGTCATGAGCTGGAGGTCTTGGGTCGAAACCCACTACTATCAATCCTTTTCTTTTGGGCTTTTAACACTTGAACCTCATTCTAAATTGGTTCAAATGCATATTCTAACTTTAATTAATTAAATCCAATTTAATCTAATTATTCTTTTCTTCTTTTATTAATTAAATCTAATTTAATTAATTTACTTTCTAAAAGTATAAATTAATTAAGTACATTGAATTCAATTCAACTTAATTAATTAATTCTATCAAATAGAACATTCTCAACATATTAAATTAAATATTTATCAATCCAATTGATATCTTATTTAATATAGTAATTAAGTCATAAATCCAATTTTAACTTAATTAATGATTTCCATCAATTAAATGTCATTGACAATAGTAAATCAAATCTTATCAATCCAATTGACATTTATTTTACCCTAATGCTTAATCGGGAGAATCGTCACCTAGTTGTATATGACCCATAGGCCCTCACATATTAGGCAATGATCAAATCAAGGTCTCAGAAATATTCCTAGACAATCGTCACTAGACAATACTAATATGTAAGAAACGTTTGTTGAGGAGATACAAACTGCCTGTGATGTAGAGTACTTTGATGATACGGTCCTTTCATTCTCGAATACTCGAATGAGTCTAGAATATGGATTAGTGTCTATTCCAATAACTCATTCATTGTCTCTCAATCTTCTCAGTCGATCTAGATGATTATGTCCAAACACCATTTTGACATATATCTTTGCAGTGGCCACTGACTAATGATCGCACTAAATATGAGATGGAGAGTATTCTCTCCTTGAATCTATTCGGAGGAATGAATCCTGATCTTGGTCCAATCACTCACACCATATGCTTCCTAATATACCCAACGCATGCCGTATCTACCTACTTTAAGTGTGCAAGCGTTGCGCATGGTCAAAGTATATTATTCCACATATGATGTAGTATTGACCTCAAGTCTGAGGACTATTACATCACCCTACAATCCGATACTCCCATAGACACTTAAATAGAATTTACCAAATGGTTTCTCGGCTGGGTATGCCAACACTCTCCAAAGTGTCCATGTGTTCATCATGAATAACCAAGCTATTTGCAGCAGTGAGAACTACTACATCCTCGAAGGATCTGATGCAACACATGCTAGTCTCTATCGCATCATTGATATCCCATATCTCAATGACCATCAACTAGTGGCTAATTTTAGGACTTAAGTTCTGACACGCAAGCTCCCACTAACTTGGTGATTATCTTTAGTCCTTGGGAACATCTTACAGAATAATTCAAACAACCAAATAATCTATCCAGTAAATGTAATGCCAATTGTATTTATGTATGCTTAAATAAACGTAACATAAATAAATACCAATAAGCTGAATGCGGTAAAGTACATATCGTCCTTAATGTTGGTTGTCTCTAGGACATATATACTTTCAATCTCCCACTTGGCCTAGAGTCAATCACTCATGTGTGTCCAACATTTAGATTCCTGGAATGGCTAACTTGTCTCTCCAAAGACAAGGTTTTGTGAAAGAATCAGCGTAGTGTCCTCACGGTGAAATTACTTTATTTGTTTATGTTGCAATCTATCAGTGGTTTCCAAACCAATGATAGTGTCTCAGTATATCATGCTAGTATCATAAAATCTTGGTTCCTTTGCATGTGCAGTCGCATTAGTATAATCGCAAGTTCACAATTCGATTACTAACACTTGGAACTACCCCTTGTTCTTCTAAGAACATTCTAGCATAATCATACAGTACATAGGTTGTTGAATCTATACATCATTAGATCTAATCTAATATGATACTATTACTAAGATGAATACAAAATTATAATTGTGATGAGTCCAATCATCATATTTATAATGAAGCTTACTACTCATATATCTAATATATATCTAAGCTAAGCTCCCACTGTCCACGAGATCCGTTCATAATCATTAGTCACCTTGACTGTTTCATGGATCACATCTGTACATTTTAGGCGACAGTTGTACCATACAACATCATGTATATGTACGAAGTTCATACTTCAATAAGGCAATTTAATATTGACAGTATAACCATGTGATAATAATAACAATAATAGATTCTCCTAGAATTCGATTATTGTTCACCAACGCATTATTTATTCAAAATAGCGAACAGTGTGTAGAGTTTTAATATTCTCTCAAACCTATACAACAAGGTTTCAATATGAGAATATTCTAAATACTTTCATTCAAGCCTCTCACAATGAAATTCTTGGATGACCAATACCTTGACTGTTAATGTGAAAGCCATCTCATATGATGTTGGTGTAAATATAGATAAGAGCTTCTCACAAACACTTTTAAAGATGTACATATGATTTATCTACTTTTGAAATAAGTGAAACTAATTTACTTATTTCAAATGTAAATGATCAAACTCCTAGAGGCTTGCATAAGTCCACAATGGTCCTATTTGATTTTGCATATCCATACATGATTTGAATTCGACACTAAGGCCTATAACTCTGTCAAACACACTTTGCAATAAAGTTTCTCCTCAGAAGTAGTATAGGCTTGTTATCGAATATATCATGCAATTATTAGATGCTCATGCAAGTAAAATCTTATAGGAATGGTCTATAATCCAACCAATAGATAATATATAGTATGTCTCCCAGACTCAACTATATAATTCTGATTGTCCTACACTATGTAGGCATAGACTCCGTTGTTGATATAATACTTTCCTCAAAGAAACTACTACTATGTAATAATAAAATATCAATTTACTTGAGTTCTAAACTTAAGTAATCTCTAGTCCATCTCTTAAGATCCTATGGCTTTAAACCACCTCTCAAAATCGATATCAAATATCATTTTGTTAGCTATAGGTTATAAACTCATCCCTGCGAGTATGACAGTAAATAATCGTGATCCTTCTAAAGGATTTCATACAATTCAATTTGTCACGACAATTTACTTAACCTAGGAGTTTGTTCATTTGCGTTCGAATTCGTTTATAATCCTGAATGTTATGAGGCACTCTAATATTGGGACACCCAATAAATTATAGTGATCAAGGTAACACTCAAATGCTATCCTTGCTACGAAGAATGTGCAACCTTTAAGTTGCACTGTTTCAACTTATGGGAATAACTTATTCATAAAAAGATTACTCTCCAAATGCTTTCATTAGCTTATGGGCATTACCAAGTAACTTACTCCCACTAACCTCAAGCAACGTTGACTCTTCCTCTAAATCTTTGTCATAGTTAAGTGACAAGTTATCAGCCTCATTAGTTAATTTGTACTTTTGAAACCATTTCAAACTTTGTACTTCTATCCAGTTTATTCCTTGTAAACTCCAAGTCCTAAAAGAATAGCATGTGTCAAGGAACAACATCCAATTTGTCTCTTATAAAGATAGAGATAAAGTTTCATAAATTAACACATTCTAAAATCCTATTAATCATGAAGAACTTTAATACATATATGGGACAACCCCATATTCAGCTATGTAATAAAGAATCTTACAACATAACTATTATGTGTCTCTAAGACTGATTTAGTAAGGATATAATTAGGATACATATTGAGCTTCAATTGCACGTATAACAAAGTATATGGGTTAATCTATGTCGAACATAGCATTTCCATTTCAATGGAACCCATCATGGGAGATTAACCATGTCTAACAAGGTTTAATTAATTCCACTCTATTAGAACCCATGACCTTTTATAACAATCCATAACCACGTTGTAAGTACTATTCAATTGACCCAATCAAATAATAAAATACTCCATATAACATGTTTATATTCTATTCAACATTGTGACTTTGTACTTCTCAAGGGCAATGAACTTGCATCTTCTCAAGCGCAAGTGGTTAGACCAAGGAAAATATAAAGCACATGGTGAATTAGGACATTTCCCAATTTGAATGCTCACACATGCCTTGCAATGTGTGTCATCTCAAATTGTTATTTGGTATTCATCCCTTTCCAAAAAGATCTAGTGAATACCATTTAATTATAAGATAAGACTTACAATCCATATGTTTCAAAACAAATGGTGTTAAGTAGTCTAACTTACTTAACACTTGTCATTCTTATCTCACAAGTTCAACCAAGTTGACAAATAACATAATTTTGGGAAATTGGTTTGTTATGTTGGTCTTCTTATCGTGTATTGAGAAAGTCATGTCTTATGGTTAAGAACTTCTTATCCATGTTCTTGAAGACGTCTACCTCTATACTATTAGTGTAACTAAAGTAGGTAAATCCATTATCGTCTTAACAAGTACGGGAACAATGTTCTTAACATATGAAATTAATAGTCAAATAATTTCATTTGTAATTAGTATCCAACACTAAAATTACTTCATAGACATAACCAGCTTTCAATACGCAATAATGTGCTTGAACCTCTAAGCAATAATTGCTTTAAGTTCAAGGAATCAAACTTTGCTACCCATACTCTCATTGAATTACTATAATTTCAATAGAGTGAATTATTCGTTAGACATTTACTCTTTCTTCCAAGGCATTTTAAGATAAATGGATATATACTTAGAGCAGCTCTTAGTATATTTATTCTACTTTCCATTCCTTGCGGATTGGTTTAATAGAACCGCTCACTATGAGCACCATTACCCATGGATGATGTTCTTGCAAAAGACTATGAGTAGTAAGCAGCTTTAGTCAATCTCACTTCTATTGTATTTAATATTCACTATGAAAATTAATACAAATCATGAAGTGACTTAATAACAAATTAATTGAAGAAATGTTAAGCAATATTCTCTAAGAATTTCAACATCCTCAATTGACTTTCTTATTCCAAATAATATGAGAGCTTGTGAGGAGAAATCAAATTTCAACATTTAAAGACAATACACATTGACTATCATAAGAACTTGTACTCCCACTGAGTTAGCCAAACTCTATAATAGAGGTTGACCAAAGTCATTGTTCATCATACATGTTCTAAGAGGTATCTTCTATAATGTCTTCATATTCTCATGTTGTGTAAGCTACTTGTGTACCATACACGCCTAAGTCGAATATGTTACGTAGTTGTCCTTGTCTTTAATATAAGTATTCTTGTCCAACTCGAAATACTCAAATTCAAACACAAGACAATCTTGGGTACGTGCATGTCCAAGACAAACTCAATTAATCAAACGCAAATCACAGTACAGTCAAAATGTCATTGGTAAATAAATTAAACTAATAGTATTCATCAATGCCATTCTACAACAACCTTATAAAACATAATGTAAATAAAGCGTGAATTAAATTTAACTCAACTTAAATAACAATTCTCAATATCCTAATTCAGCGACTAAATAATCAAGGCCTTTTGACTTATTTAGTTCCATTAATTTTATCATATTCACCGACCCCATTGGAAGAATACGGATTCATTTCTAATATGAATCTTAATGACCAAGATCCAAATCTGCACTACTACAGCCCCTGCTATGGCTGATCACTGTAATAGCCAAATAAGGTAGGTATCTAAACCAATTGTACAATACAACTCTTGGTTGACCAAAGCTACTTTGATCGACGTCCTATAGATTATGCCTGACGCTATGGCGACTCGACATAGCCCAAGTAAGTCACAACCATCACACAGTACCAACTATGGACCTATGAAAAAGACTTTCCACCGGCAAACAGAGTAAGCACTATGGTGCATATTACTCATGAGATTAGATGGTTCCATTCATCATTCAATTATGATGGGTGACGTCGTGCGATCAAATCGAGACTTAAATTTTAGATGGGGAACATTTATGTCGGGGTATTTAATCGCTTAAACAAGATCTTAGATAACTATCAAACATAGGGCGCCGCCTACCCACACATACAATTCGCGGGCAAACAAACAATGAGTGCCGCCTACTCATGCATACAATATGCGGACAAGCAAGTAATGGGTGCCGCCTACCCATGCATATGACAGTTGCGGTCCGGAAACTAGTGGGTGCCGCCTACCCATACATATATAGCGGACATAAAGTGCTATACTGATTTAAAGTAAATCATATAGGCAATCAAACATATGTGAGCAAGTACTTGTGAGTTTAAAGTTTGCAAGAAAATATAATTTGTCTCATCTTTATACTTCTAAAGTATTTATAAATGTTTTATTTCAAAATAAAACATTTATTAATTTCCAAGAAATTAGAATAAATTATAAATCCAATTTATAATAATTTATAAGTCATAAATCTCATTTATGAATTATCCAGAAATTTATAAATATTTAAAACAAGATTTCTATAATAATATAGTCTTCTAAAGAATATATTAATATTTAAACATAGTTTATAAACTATTTATAAACTAACCATCAAGTTTTAAATATTATAAACATCAAGTATGCCACTAAACATTAATATAAGCCTCCAAATGTTATATTAGGATACAAATCTAATTTATAAACTATTTATAAATCAAATATTGAGTTTCTAAAACTCTAGGGGTCCAATTTAAATTTTCAGAGGACTTATACGAATTTACTAAAACGTATCAGGGTTAAATTGAACATACCAAGTATTAAAGGGCTAATGTACAATTTCTAGAAGTACAAATCTAATTTAATTGGACTGAATTGACGTTTTAAATAATCAGGGACTGAAATTAGTAGTTTCAACAGTGCAGGGGCCTCAGCCACAATAAGACAGAAAAATCTGTAGAATTGTAACAGAGGTCCCTGATCTTCTACATTCTTTCAAACCAACCCCAATATTTTCATAACATTCAATTCAGTCCCTGGTCTTCTGAAAACTTGTAATTGAGTCCCTGTACTTTCCAAAAGCTTGCACCCATGTCCAACAATGGTGCTTCGATCTTAAATTCGATTGCCCAATCAATCCTAGAGTTCCAAACACAAATCCAACAATCAATCCATTGCTAAACATCATCCATCCATATGAATCATCAACAGATCGGATCAAAAGGCATCAAGAATCAAAATCCCCAATTCGAATCGCCATTCCCGTTCGCGATTCCTTATTCGGAACAATTCCGATCGATATCAAACATCTTCGAATCTCAACTCCATTAATTCAGATTGATTCGAGTTTAAAGGTTGCGGAGCTTTCATGGACGCCATCGATGGCGGCTCGAGCTCTTTAACTCTTAAACTAAAATCGAATCTTGAAACTGAAGGGACGGTGGAGGAGAGGAAGAAAAACGGAGAAGAATGATATCTTCGGTTCGACGAACGTAGGTCAAACGGAGCTGAGCTCCGGCGAAGTTCCAAGCTTCGGTCATGGCGGATGAACTAAGCAGGAAACCCACGGGAAGATGATGATGATGTCATGATGATGATTGAACCCAACAATAACAAATTGATAATAATTAATCAATCATCAATTAATCTAATCTAATCAGATCTAATCTGATTGTTAATACAAAATTGAACCCAGATCGTAAAATAAAACTTTGAGAAGAAATCAAATTTCTTAATAACCAAACCCAGTTCGTGACCATTTAAATTTTATAACGAGTACAAATTATAATTCTTCAAATTTAAAACTCACGATAAACATAAAATAACATGTAAATAATTCATTCAATCAAACCTAGCTTTGATACCACTGTTAGTAATTGTAGGAAATTACCTCTAAGGTTAATGCAGCGGAATTCAAAAGTTTTCCTACATGGATCGTTGATTGAATGATTATTTAACATGCTTCATATAAATGACTTACCCGTTATCCAGCTTCCAGCTTCCAGCTTCCATTAATGAATGATCTAATCATGAATTTGTTCTTCAAAGAACAATTGATGATCTTCTAAAGATTCTGACTGAACTCAGAACAATTCTAAGCTGCCTACGTACCCTCAGGATCAAGTCAAACGTAGTTCAATTAATGGTTGATGAATTCTCCATGGATGCTAGGAAATCCATATTCATAATCTACATTAAGCAAAACAATAAATCTCAAGATCATAATAAAATGAGAATTAATCAAAGAAGAAAAGAAAAGAGTTAGAACGAATACAACCGTGTAGAAGAAACTCAAAAGAGAAGGAGAGCTCTAAGCCACAAATCAGCAACAACACGTATCAAAACCTTACTAACTAATATCAGCCGCCTACTGATGGATATATGTGCATAAAACGCATAACCTATTTTACATGGGCCTAGCCCAGTCGGCTGGTATACTAGTCAATGAGCTGGAGGTCTTGGGTTCGAAACCCACTACTATCAATCCTTTTCTTTTGGGCTTTTAACACTTGAACCTCATTCTAAATTGGTTCAAATGCATATTCTAACTTTAATTAATTAAATCCAATTTAATCTAATTATTCTTTTCTTCTTTTATTAATTAAATCTAATTTAATTAATTTACTTTCTAAAAGTATAAATTAATTAAGTACATTGAATTCAATTCAACTTAATTAATTAATTCTATCAAATAGAACATTCTCAACAATATTAAATTAAATATTTATCAATCCAATTGATATCTTATTTAATATAGTAATTAAGTCATAAATCCAATTTTAACTTAATTAATGATTTCCATCAAATTAAATGTCATTGACAATAGTAAATCAAATCTTATCAATCCAATTGACATTTATTTTACCCTAATGCTTAATCGGGAGAATCGTCACCTAGTTGTATATGACCCATAGGCCCTCACATATTAGGCAATGATCAAATCAAGGTCTCAGTAAATATTCCTAGACAATCGTCACTAGACAATACTAATATGTAAGAAACGTTGTTGAGGAGATACAAACTGCCTGTGATGTAGAGTACTTTGATGATACGGTCCTTTCATTCTCGAATACTCGAATGAGTCTAGAATATGGATTAGTGTCTATTCCAATAACTCATTCATTGTCTCTCAATCTTCTCAGTCGATCTAGATGATTATGTCCAAACACCATTTTGACATATATCTTTGCAGTGGCCACTGACTAATGATCGCACTAAATATGAGATGTAGAGTATTCTCTCCTTGAATCTATTCGGAGGAATGAATCCTGATCTTGGTCCAATCACTCACACCATATGCTTCCTAATATACCCAACGCATGCCGTATCTACCCTACTTTAAGAGTGCAAGCGTTGCGCATGGTCAAAGTATATTATTCCACATATGATGTAGTATTGACCTCAAGTCTGAGGACTATTACATCACCCTACAATCCGATACTCCCATAGACACTTAAATAGAATTTACCAAATGGTTTCTCGGCTGGGTATGCCAACACTCTCCAAAGTGTCCATGTGTTCATCATGAATAACCAAGCTATTTGCAGCAGTGAGAACTACTACATCCTCGAAGGATCTGATGCAACACATGCTAGTCTCTATCGCATCATTGATATCCCATATCTCAATGACCATCAACTAGTGGCTAATTTTAGGACTTAAGTTCTGACACGCAAGCTCCCACTAACTTGGTGATTATCTTTAGTCCTTGGGAACATCTTACAGAATAATTCAAACAACCAAATAATCTATCCAGTAAATGTAATGCCAATTGTATTTATGTATGCTTAAATAAACGTAACATAAATAAATACCAATAAGCTGAATGCGGTAAAGTACATATCGTCCTTAATGTTGGTTGTCTCTAGGACATATATACTTTCAAATCACACAAACACTTTTATAGTGGTATCTGAGAGTGGCATAATCTCTCAACTAATCCACTTTGTCCTTTCTAGGACTGAATCCACTAAGACAAGTTTGAGGTTCCTTACAACACCTATCTAGAGTGATTCAATAGAAACCAAAGCACACTTGCTTCGTTTCCAACCTAACTAGAGAACGAAACCTTGTTCTCCACCAAACTTGGGACTTTTAATCAGCAACACTATGCTCGATTAAGTTCCCCCTGAATTTCACGCCTGAAAGGGTGTATTTTCAGTTAGAGAGGTTTGGGATGAGATAACTTGATTATAACTTATTCAGCTACAACAAGTAATCTAAGAAACAAAACTTTGAATACTTTGCAGTAAACAAGTTTGATTGTTTCTGGTGTCAAGACTTGTTCTTGTTCGAAAGAAAGAACACTTAACTAGTTTCTTAGCCGTGTATGTTCTACTTCTTCACAAGTAGCTTTTTCAAGCTTTAAGTCTTGGAACGGATCAATGGCAGCAAAGAGTGTTTGAAGAGTATGTGAGTTTAAGCACAAGTGAGAGTTTGATCACGTTGTTGACACACTTCAATTCTTTGCCGGATGACCTCTATTTATAGTGAATCAAGGGAGCCGTTTGAATTTCAAATTCTAAGGCTTTGTTCCTTAAGATGTCACTATCTTGCTTTTGTACTTTTAGCTGCGTCCTTTATTTGTCTTCTAGTCTTCATGTCCTTCGCGTGCATGCTTTGCATTTAATGTTCATTTGAATGAGATTCAAACATGAACGTTGGAGCGCAAATGCAAGTACTTTCAACAAGGACGTCACATATGTTTTTCAGCAAGTGGTCAGTCTCAGTTTCAGCAAGCACAACCTACTCTGTCGTTTAGATTTTCACTCATGCAAGTTGTTGCTGAAGTTTCCACTTTCTGAGCAACATGTGCCTTTGTAGATACCATCTTCAGAAATCTTCTAGTCTTCAGTCTTCGAATTCTTCAAGTTTCTGAACGGTTCTAAATGCTTCAATAGTTTGTTTGTGTAAACAAAGTACATCATCAGCAAATGCTTCAATAGGTTGTTTTTCTTTTCAGAAAACAAGATACATCATAAGCGGTTAAAACACCTATCTAGCACCTACTCTAAGTCTTCAGCAAACGTTCCTCTTTTACAATGTCCTCTAAAATTCTAAATTCCTATGGACCTTAAGAGTACTAGTTACTGGACTTTCCTTAATTTAGCATGGTTAATTGCTCATCAAAATTACAAGTTTCCTAACAAATTTCCCCCTTTTTGATGTTAGCAATCCATGGCTAAATTAATTGTTACCCTTTTAGAGGTTTCTGATGTTGAATAAATCAATTGATTAATGCAAGCATACTTGAATAATAAAACAATAAGCATAAGTAGATTGCATAATCAAAAACCAATAAGAGTCAAAAGCTTTATTGCTGATAGTTATCTTTCAGTAAGTTTACAAGAAAGTTCAGAGATAACTACACAAATCAGCAAACAAAACTAAACAAAGCTTTTACAAGGGACTTAAGCTCTTTCAGCAGAAGATTTTCTCATAATCTCCCTTACACTTTTCTCAGCAAGCGCAGAAAATTCAACACAGTCCTTTTCGTAATCTTCAAGTAGCTTACGGACTTTGAGCTGAATGATCCTTGCGTTCTTGCAGGCGGTATAATGATGTTTTTCAACATTCATTTCTTTGTAGTGAAAGTGGTTGTGTATATGATGGAGAAGTTGTGTATATGAAATTCCCTTGTTAGCATGAATCTTCCTTAACCAGAGAAGATCTTCTTCTTGATCCTTGGCAGTGAGATAGAAATACTCATAAGGAATCAAGCCATAATTCTTCTTTGACTTCTTGGTTAAAGGGTCAGAGTAATAAGCAACATCAATTGGTTTAACTAAATCGGGTTCTTGCTTCATTTGCTTGCAAATTGATGTTCTTCTTACCAAGACTTCCAGATTCAGCCATCTCCCAGCAATGTTTCTTCGGAAGGGAGGAGGATCCCTTTCGTTTCTTTTCACCTTCAATTCAATCCAAGTGTACATTTGATTCAGTACAGCAGTTGGAAAGAAATCATTTGCCAATACATCTTCCAGCTTTAAGATCCAACAACCATGAACATTTCTGATCACATTTTGAGTTGTTTCCTCATTGCTGGTCTTTGTATATTCAATGTCGGAGCCAATGGCAATGTTGGCTAGCCTCTTTTCTTCCTTTCTTTGCCTTCTTCTTCTTGACTTTGCATTTTCTTGATCTCTTGCTGAAGATCTTGAGTCATAAGAGAAATGTTTTGAGTGGCCAGACGGAGTTAGGGCTGTGATTGGTCTAGCTCTTATAGCTTGAGCTATTGTCTGATTGTCATCATCATCATCTTCATTTAGATCTTGATGACTCTCAGTATGACAGTATTCATGAGTTTCAGCAGAAGTTCTTCTCTTTTTCAGATTTGTTGAATTCAACTCAGAATCTGTTTCAGCTTGTCTTTTAGAACTTTGCTCTCTTTCAGCAAGAGGTTCTATTGTCAATGGCGCTTCAGCATGGGTTTTCTTTCTTGAAGATTTTCTTTGTCTATCTTCCCCCTTAGACATGGATTGCATTATTGGAGTAATGTGCAGAGAAAAGAACTCATTGCAATTTTCAGCAAGAGTGCTTAGGCTATTGTACTTCATAATAATTGCCTGTTGATGAGCGGTCAGCTTTGACAATTCTTGTTTTATACTCACCAAATTCTCCTCATGTCTGCGCTCATTTTCAACTTTGTCTTCAATGAAAGTCTGAGCCTTTTTCAATGCAGACTTTGCCAATTTGAGTGCTTGACTGACATCTTCTTCATAGCTTTTGTGATGTAGACTTATGTCTTTCTGAGCTATGGTAAGAGAAGTAGTGCGTTTCAGCACAGTAGCCAGTATTTTGCCGATGTGAAGCGGACTCTCAGCAAGCAGTTCATCGTCTTCTGCTTTGCAGGCTTTGTGGACTTCCATTAGTGCCAAAATTCTTGGAGTAAAATCCTCCACATGTGGAAACGGCACTAAAGAGGGAGTTAAAAGAATGAACTTTAAGCTCAGTAGCGAATTGATCATCTTTGGTCAGCAAATGGCTTCTTATATCATCTCCTACATCATTTTCATCATCAGGAGGAGAAATTGTAACCACTGCGGGTTCAGCTTTCTTTGATTGATCGTCTTCATTTGTTGAGAGATCTTCTTCGTCATCAGATTCATCAAGGCCAGCAACCTTGGTTCCTAAATCTGTAGATTCATTCCCTTTTGGTTGAGTGGTTGCTGAGGGCAACGCTTGAAACTCAACAACTGGAGTTTCACCAGTAGTAAGTGGAAGGGAGGGGACTTCCGTATGCTTCACTCCAGAAGATTGAGCAATGTCTAGATTCTGCGTATGCCTTGCATGAATTGGTAGACTGTTTTGAAGTGCTCTTTGATAATCTTCATCCAATTCTTCATCTTCAAGGTTTGGTTTAGTGACCTTGGCATCGAGTAAAGATAACTCGGCATCAGAAAGCTTGTTTTTGCCTAGTTTCATTTCAGCACGCTTTCTGGTGTACTCTTCTTCAGTTTCAGCAACTTGTTCAGTTGCTGGAGTACTTGTCTCAGCAGGAGCAGGATTGGATTCTTGTTGCTGACTTGGTGTATGATCAGCTTGCTGATTTTCAGTATCATGACGTTCAGTCTCAGCAACTGTCAGTTTAAGTCCACCAGCATCAGGACTAGGACCTTGATTATCATCATCGTCATCCTTTTTGTACTTAGAATCTTTTCCTTCATCATCACTTGGATCTTTAGGAATTTTCTCATCCTCTTCTTCTTCATCATCGTCCGTCAGTATGACCAACTCAAGATGTTTGTATAGTGCGATACTTGTAACTTCCTCTTCTTCATTGATTTTGTGGGGATCAGCCACCACGGGTACAAAGGAACCCTTGAGCATCACAGCTTGTTCAGCTGGAGAGGCACTCTTGAATTTAGCTTTCATATTCTCTCTTATTAGAGCAATCAGACTGGGAATATGTCAACTCTTCTGGAAGTATTGAATGCACAAACGTCTCGAGTTTCAGAAGAGAAAGTCGCTTTTTGTCGTTGGACAGATGTAGGTGAAGATCAGAAAAGTCCATCCTTCTGTACCTTTGCCAGTTGCTGACAGACTTAGCAACTCTGGTCAAGGTAGTTTTCTTGAAGTCCGAGTAAAGTTCCTCTGAACTTACTTTCAGATCTTCAGTGATGTGAACCACTTCAGTGGTCTCCTTTTGAGCCTGAATAAGTTCAGGAAAGTTTTGGAGAATAGTTTTAGAGTCAAAAGCTGGAACATGATTTACCTGCTGAGATTCAGCAAGCTCATGTTGCACACTTGTTTGTGCTGGTACTATTTCCATTGCTTCAGGAGCTTGAGAAACATCCTTGAATTTTTCATCCTGAAATAATTTTAAGTTAGATACAAGCACTGAGTTTTCAAACTTAGTTGAATTACCAAAAACTTTATCTACCTGCTGAGCAGGAGGTGTGGATTCTGGTGCAGAAGTTTCAGCAACCTTCTGACTTGTATCTTGAGAAGTCTATAAAGAAATCATTATATTAGCAAAAGAATGAGTTTCAGATAGTGAAGTTTTGCTTATGGTTGAGTTAACTACCTGCTTAAGAAGGGCAGGTGGTGACTCAGTCCTTTCAGCAACGACAGTTCCTTCAGTATCTGGGACTTGTTCTTCAGCAGACTTCTTTTCTTGCTCTATTTGAGAAGGCTGTGCGGGTTCAACAATCTCCCTTGTCTCTGAAATGACAAGTTGAGCAGAGACATCTTGACCTTTGAGTTCACTGCTGGTCATGAAAACATCTACTGATTTGTTGGAGGTGTCTTCAATCTCCAATTCCATTTACTGACTCAGTTCTGTCAGAACAAGCTGAACTTTGTCAATGGATGTTTTCGGTGAACTAGGTCTAGTATTCTCAGCATCACGAGATGCATCGTCGAATAATGTCTCTTGCGGTGTTTCAGCAATCTCTAGGACTTGAACCATTGCAGTCTCAGCAACTGGTTCTTCAGCAACTGTGGTTTCAGCAACTTGATGAGTTGCTTGTTCAACAACCATCTTTTCAGCAGCATCAGCAAGCGTCGCGGTTCTCAGGTCAGCAGCAATATCACTTGCTGGTTCCAGAGTCTGATCATCTAGATTATCTACAATGTAGATATCTGGGATTGAGGCAGGATTTTCGTTTCCACTGCCTTGTGGTCTTATCTCAGCAGATGTATCAACATTAAGTTGATTGTTGAAGGCTTCCGCAAACACTTCAACATTGCTGAAGTAGGTTTCAGTAACCACTTCATCAACATCTACTGGAGCTTGTGTTTCAGCAACTCCTGGAGTATCATCCGAAAGATCGTGGACAACTGGAACTGACTTGCGAGCCAGTGTTTTCTTCCTTGGGTTATTTTTCCATTTCTTCTTAGGGACGGGGTTAGCTGATGACGCTGCAGTTTGAGCGTCATCATCAGCTTTCCTCTTTTTCTTCTTAGATTTTTCAAGTTTCTCTCCAGCAGCAGCATCAGTAGTTGCATTTTCAGCAACGGTTGTTGTACACTTATCTTGATCACTATCTACAGCAGTTTCATCAACAACTTTTTTAGCTGTTGGAGTCTTGTCTTACTGGGTAGTGGTGACAACATCTGCAGTTGTTGTATACCTTTTTTGCTGACTTGTGCTGACAATATTTGCAGCTGTTGTCTTCTTTGATTTCTTATCAGCAAGCTTAGGTGAATTTTGCTTGTAGAAGGCTCTTCCCACATTGCATATTGATTTCTTAATCGGCAATGGGTTTCTCTCAGCTGAATCCTGAAGTGTTCAAGGATATAGCATATTTTTAGTCCATACATGACTGGGAAGGTAGGTGAGACCTTGTTGTCTTCAACCTTGACCTTGAATTTAGTAACACAATCAACAAGTCTGTTGAAAATGTACTTTGCCCAGTTGAGCTCGATTTTGTTCTCATGTCTATGAAACAGCAGCGGCCACCTTCTCAAGCCTACTTGGTCTATTCCTCCGACTTGAGAGTCTAAGACTTTGATTAGTAGCAGAGCTACCAGACCAAGTGAATGGCAGAGATGCTTCCTCTTAACGTGCTTTGTCCAAGTCACGGGAGCAATCTCTCCTTTCTTCATTTTCTCATTTCTGACATCACTGTAGAAGGCTTCGATTTCTTCATCAGTGGCAGTGATGTCATCTTCAGTTCCAGTGGTTGGAATCTGAAAGATGTCGGCTAAATCAGTCCATTTCAGGACGATTTGCACACCTTGAACTGTGGTGGAAATCACTTTTTCAGTGACTCCTTGACCATCAGTTAGAGTCTGGATTTCTGCATTGTTGTAGAATTCCATTGTGTCTAACATACTCACTTTCTTAGGGCGAGCAGTTATGAAGAGAGTAAGGCCTTGTTGTTTTATCAAGTCAAGCGCCTCCTCATTTTCACCGTCAAGTTCTTGTTCATAGAAGTATCGTATATACTTCTCTTTGGCAAATCCGCCCCATTGCATCATCATTTCACACTTTGCAGTGTCAAGATATGCAGGCGGCATGGGTCTTTCTGTTACTCGGTCGTTCTTCAACACAACTTTCACTGTGTTGGTTGCCGGAGTTATAACCGGAGCAGTGCTTTTTCCAACACTGTCAACCTTTGATGATTTAGAGGTCTTGGAGGACTGTCTCTTTGGGGCCATTTCTTATATAGGGTGAGAAATGTACGAAATAGATTACTTTGCTTTTTTACCGGAGATATAGTGGATTCAGGCACAGGCTATAAAATTTGCAGAGAAAAAAAATGTGAGTTAAAGAATTTTGTCTTTCTCTAACTCCTTGTTTATATAGTATCCCTGATGTGCAAGAAGCTCAATCGATTTTGAGTTCTCAACAAGGGTAAATTAGAGATTCAACAGTGTTAGTGGAGCCTTTGCATTAAATACGTAGTGGTCCACTAACAAAAACCGTCAGAGCACTCTTTCTCTTTGCAATATTAACCGTCAGATCAAAAACTACTTTAAATCAATGACCACGATTGTATTTCATGTCATGATTATTAGCGAGTTTATATGTGCCCGATTAACGTCACAAATTGATTTTACCTAGATTTATGGGATTTGATTGCTTGCTGAAGTAAACAATAATCTTTTCAGCGAGTTTGTGTAACCAGCCTTGTTACTTGCTGAAAGTTCCCCCTTAATTAGATATCTCATATTTCCTTAATTTAAAAGACATTTCTGAGTTCCCCTCTCAGTAAATTCTTTTTTGTCTTGAGATATCTTTTGGTAAAATCTGAGAAGTGAGTTTCCTCTTTTCTGAGTTCCCGTCTCAGAATTTTCCTTTGATACTTGAATACCTGTTTCAGGATCTTTGATTGTCTGAATGTCCGTTTCAGCAATCTATAAGGTTTTTCTTTTACTGAGTGCCCGTCTCAGCAAGTGATCAAGTTTCCTAACAAATACCCGTTTTGAAGGAATTACTTGCTGAATGCATGTTTCAGCAATCATGTAGTGACCTAACATTTCTTTTTAGAAGAAATCAGTGGAAGGAGCTATTATTTAAGTAAGCATACTTTGGCTTGCTGAATGCTGATGAACGCGGATTTGTCGGTTCCGGATTCAGCAAATAATATTTGTATTTAGCCAAAGGCAATCCACAACTACAACGAAAACCGTAGTGTAGCGGTAGAATGACTCGAGTGTCGTTCTCTCAGGACTATAACTAGCTTTATCAAATCTAATTTGGAATATAAAACAGCAGACAGATAGCAAAAGGGGTTTCTAGCAGATAATGGAGATTCGTGATAGTATGATCCTTCTTAGCATAACGGGTCGATAATCATGCATAAATTCCTCGGTCTTGCATAAAGATCTTTGAATCAATCTAGTGTCCTGTTGCAATTATTAAGCACTACGAAGATAATTGGTCTGACAAGTCAATAACTATTGTCCTAATGTGTTCCGTAATTATTCAACACTACGAAGATAAACTCACGCACAGGTCGACGAGGGTCCAATTGTGCATAATAATTAATACAACATACGAGAATTTAGGTTGTGCCTGATCAACGAAATAAAGCAATGACACGGAGTATAATGCGCGATATAGCCATTAGCATGATTATCTTCCCTTCGCTAAGAATTCACATACTACCACCAACGATAAGTTTAGCTACTCATAATAGGCATGCAATCAACAGAAATCACAAAAGAAAACATGTTGAAAGAACATAATAAAATAAGTAGATTAAAACTGTAAGATACAAAGTTACCGAAGGTTGTCAATCTCCGGATGATTGCGATCCTACGAGCTCCAAACTTCTACGAAAAAGAGTCCCCTAAGCTACGGACCCCCAGAACAGGCTCTGGGAAGTCCCTACCTAAAACTACAGAGAGAGGTGAGAAAGTAGGTCTGGAAAGATATGATTTTCGGAGAAAACTGAGCAACTATATATAGGCTTCGAATTACTGTGGGGTGGTTCGCCCCACACACCCGGTGGTTCGCCTGGTGTGGGGCGGTTCGCCCCACATATGCGGCGGTTCGCCCGGCGGTTTTTTCGCGGAATTCCGCGTTTTTGGATTTCTTCCCCTTTTTGGACTCGGTTTCTGACTTCTAGTAGCCTTCTATCCTCCAGATTCGGCCGCTAGACTCCAAATCTATCCGGAAACCTTCAGATACTCCAAATAGGCTTCTGGAACACCAATTCCTTGTCAACTTTAATATAATTGCCCGGAAATGCTCGAATTTCAACCAAAACCTGTAAAATAAAATCTAAAGGGAAACGTGACACTATTCTAATAAAATGCATTAAAATATAGCTAAATTAACATAGAGGATAGCTAAAATAGGTGAAAAAGACTCGTATGAAAGTGTAAAATACACATTCATCAAACTCCCCAAACCGAACCTTTGCTTGTCCTCAAGCAACTAAGCTAGACTCTAATGCAAAAAACATGCAAGACACAAAATGGAGTCTCATGCCAAATAAAATGAACTAATCTACTGAATCTACCAAAAAACATATGAACAAAGACCATATAAATCAAAGCATGAATATAGGTTGAAGAATACCTCGATTGACTTATACACATCCACATAAGCACTTATGTCAAGACAAGATAGTCTCTCGTAACATTCTCTACCTGGACCTAGTCAGTGACGACGTAATGAAGCATGCTAAGATACGAATGGTTGCCCCGTGCCTATGAAACTGAGGACTTACTGCTGTTCCACCATGTTAAGACTTTCCCCCAAAAGAGGTCGAACCAGTACTGTCTCTCATCAAACGAAGGAGGGTTCCCTATAAAAGTTAACACTCCCCTATTCTACCCATCTCTTAAGTAAAGTCTTAAGCTATTCACCACTTCCTGAATGGCAGGACGAGGGTGGTCTAGAACAGATGACACTCAAGATAAAAAAGATAAAAAATAGAAAAACACGATTACGAACATTAGAAGAATGGAAAAGACTCAACACTTTGCTAACTGCTATTTGGCTTTCTTTTTTGGACCCTTTCTTTGCTTTTTTGGGGTCTTTTCGTTTTTTTCTTTTTTTCTTTCCAGATTCTTTTTTCTTTTTCTTTTTCTCTTTTTTTCTGGAATTTTTTCTCTTTTTTTCCAATTTTTCTAGCCAGCAGTAGCATAACAAAAAGAGAAACAAAATGACTCACACGACTTCCCCAAACCTATTCGAAAGAATAGGTTGGAGTACAAAATTTACGGAAAAAGAAAAACAAACTCACGATACGAAAATGAAAAACAGAAACAAGTCTATGACGGTGTAACCCCCTCCCCAAACCTATTCGGAAGAATAGGTTATAAACAAAGGATTACACAACCTCACACTACCTCCTTCCTAGGCATTTAGCAATCTCAAAGCATGGTGAAGACTTGTTGCCTCTTAGGTACATAATTACTCGGGAAACAACCATAAGACCCTAACATGCATCATCCTATTATAAAGGCCTTCGTGAACCGCAGTAGAGAAAACACCACTAAGTGATGTCGAGACTACCAAACTTAACTAAGTGCAATACATAAATGTGACAAGCCATGCGAGAAAAACCTCAAACAAATTCATAGAGATGAAGCATACGATTAATGACATAGTTAGTTGATCTACCCAATAAAAAAGTTCAAAAAATTCGGCAATAAACTCCATATAAAACATGCAAGACTATCCTAGGAAAGCAGTAAACGTGCAAATGCAAAAAATTTCACGAGTTTATCATAAGCAAGATAAGTATAGAGATAACCAGCGATAGCCTCCTCCCCAAACCTGAACGTCATCGCTCGTCCCGAACGTCGAAAGTGGATCCAAGGTGAGAGCTAATGCTTGTATAAGTGACCTATAATACTCAATCAAACTCGTGAGATAAAATCTAAAGCGGTAAAGAAAGCGATAAAATCTCTGGGTTGCCTCCCGGATAGCGCCATTGTTTAAAGTCTTTGACTCGACTCCTGTCCGCGCCTACTTCTTCTTTCTGCGGGTACTAGACTTCCCCTTCATCGATCTCCTCTCCATGCCACGAACCTGTGAATAAGAAAGAATATAGGCTGCAAGACCACAGTAGTGAGTAGTGAAAGAATTATCAGGCGGATCAGGTGGATCAGATATGGCTTGCAACACATGTTGCTTGCCATCCACTTCAATAGTGCAAGTTCTTTGGCAGGTGTCCATCACGGAGCGTAGCTTAGTCAAGAACGTTCGTCCCAAGAGAATGACATCCCCCGTCCCTGGTGCAGACGCCGGCATAACTACAAAATTGGTGTGTACAGATGCTTCACCAATCTTGACCAACACATTTTTCACAACGCCTTCGGGTCTCACAAAGGATACATCCGCCAGTTGCACAATAGCCCTATGGTCACATAGTTCTCCAAGGTTACTCTTCTCAAAGACATTCAAAGGAAGCACGTTGGAGTAAGATCCCGTGTCTAGTGTGGCACGGACATCTTCAAGTTCACCAATTCCGACCTTAACATCGAAACTTTGAGGGAGTGGCTCGGGATTCTCTTGCTTCTTTCCACTCTCATCAGTACCAAGGTCCTTCTCTTCTTCCTTGGCTAGTGGAGGCTCTTTATCCTTGTAACACTCGCACTTAGCAACTTGCTTAATGGTGATTTCCACTGGTTGATCTCCCACCAAGTTGATCGACATGGACCCCTCAGTGCTGCTATGTAACTTCCCTTGCTCTCTACTAGCTCTAGCTTCCAATTGATCCAGACGAGCATTGATCTTTGCCGAATCCTCCTCGTATCTCTTCAAAAACACTTGGGTGAAATCCACCAATTTCTGTAAATTATCCAAGAGAGTTGCTGACTTGGATGTAGATGCTTCGTCCTTAGGAGTACGATTACTACGGTTTCCCAAGTGAACATCTTCTTGTGCTAGATCTGATCTACACATATGAGCCCCATGCCCATAATTCTTGCACACCCTACATACCTCGTTGGAGAGAGAAGTTCCGATTAGGCCACTTAGAGCTTGCCTCATCGGATTGGCGAAACCTTCGAACCTATCGCCACTCACACCATTCACTTCATGCATTGGGATCTCCTGGTTTGGTGGAGCCTCAGGTCCACGCCTTCTAACCATTGCTCTTGGATCCTTGGATTGAGATCCTTTAGAAAGCCTTTCGAAACACGCCCACACATCCTCGGCGGTCTCTTCCCAGATAGTACCACGGCATTGGAAATCCACCACCTGTTGACTCTCATATGTGAGTCAATTGTAGAAGTGTTGGACAAGATCAGGAAGCCCAAAACCATGGTGTGGACACTTGTGCATGAGGTCCTTGAACCTCTTGAAAGCGGTGTAGATGGTCTCATTATAGTCCTGTTTGAATGCTGTGATTTGCGCCTTAAGCGCGGTAGTCAATGTGTGAGGAAAGTATTTCTCCATAAAAGCAGAATACACCTTGTCCCAGGTGTCTAGTGATCCGGCTTCCAGAGAGCCTAACCATGCCTTGGCTTTATCACCAAGCCCCATAGCAAAAACCTTCATCCTTAGCTCATCGTCCGTTATCCCTGCTCCGGGCCTTGGAAGATTGTTGATAAAATCGTCAATATCATTCAGGTATCCCATAACATCTTCCCTAGCCAACCCATAGAACCTCGGGAGTTGCTGGTACATGCAACTTTTGATTTCCAAATCTCGAGTTGCAGCAGAAAGAACAACAACCGGACCTCTCATCAGTGCTTTGTTGGGTTGAACCCATGATTTCAAAAGTGGGCGAGCCATCACAAGACCTGAATATCCGTGACAAGCTAGGAAAGGAGTATCAGAGAGAGATTGAAAAGGAAAACTAAAACTAATAGAATTAGGAATCGAAAGCTGAAAATGTAAACAAATTAAACAGAAAAAAGGAGTATAGTCCCCGGCAGCGGCGCCAATTTGATGAACGCGGATTTGTCGGTTCCGGATTCAGCAAATAATATTTGTATTTAGCCAAAGGTAATCCACAACTACAACGAAAACCGTAGTGTAGCGGTAGAATGACTCGAGTGTCGTTCTCTCAGGACTATAACTAGCTTTATCAAATCTAATTTGGAATATAAAACAGCAGACAGATAGCAAAAGGGGTTTCTAGCAGATAATGGAGATTGGTGATAGTATGATCCTGTAAGGAAATACGGTCAGAGTTACCCCTAGGGTACGCAGCGGAATTTCAAAAATTTTCCTAACATACAGGTTAATTGATTATGTATATGCCGTATAAATTTAAACACGTCAATTAGAAGACTAACCTTACTTCCAAAGCAGCTTCCAAGTCTTCGTAATAATCCGGTGTATCTTCTCCTTCGCCGAAGTCGAAGATATCTGCAATACTTTGATTATCTGCAAGACAATAAAAGTTAGTTTCCAGCTCCTAGAACCTCAACCTTGGTATCCACGGATGAACAGCCTATCGGAAGAATGCTAGGGTATTCTTTGTGTGACCAAGAAGATGGGGCGGCGATTCCTCCGGTAGGTGGCGCGCGCGTGTGGCTTATAGAGGAGGGGAGAGCTTTTATTTTCTCTAAGAAAACTGGGTTGAATAATTCTCTAAGAATTTGATTCTTCAACTGTGTGAAAATCTATGTCTGAAACTCTGTGTCAAAAGCTCTCTAATAGTCTACTATATATAGTAGTCAATAGAAGCCTAAAGCATAAGCAATTAGACTTCATAAAGGAATAAGAATCTAAATCTTATCGCACTAGGAAACCAATTTCAAGTCTAGATTCATTCCCAATCAAATTAAAACTCAATCAGGAAAATCTAACTTATCCCTTGGACTTCTAATAGAGGAAGGAGTCGAACTCCTTCCCCGATCTAGCTTGCGCGCGCGCACGCCCAGTCCTATGGGAGATAGGTGGGTCCCAATTTTGGGACCCACTTATAGTTCTAAGGCAATTCAAACTCCAAGTAGATTTTTCCATGTGCATATAAATTAACATATCCTTTCAAATCAAACCTCCATTATATTTCCAAAATATAATCTTTAATTGTATTTACATAAAATACAATTAATTAGCCAATTCAATCAATAATTCCAAATCATTAATTGAGCCACCAAATATTATAATTAATTCCAAATCAATTATAATCCATCAATCACAATTAATTCCAAATTAATTGCGATTCCATCTTCAAGGATATTGTGATAGGCTGAATCACCACATAGTGTGACCCATAGGGCCTCATCGTATTAAGCAAGTCCTAGACTAGGCAACATGGAATTCCTAGACGGTTCCATTTGCAATATTAATACATGAGGACGTTTGAGAGGTTTCTCAAAGCTAACCCTTTCGTTGCGAAGTCTGTTGCGCTCAACGCGGCGATGGTAACGTCCCTTCATCTGACTTGCTCGAATGTATCTAGGATAGATGAAGTGTCTATCCCAATAATACATCCACGGGCATCTTCAGTGAGTTGCATGGTGAATCCAATATCTATTATGACCATCATAATAATATTG
This sequence comes from Plantago ovata, assembly GCA_028274465.1. NCBI lineage: Eukaryota > Viridiplantae > Streptophyta > Magnoliopsida > Lamiales > Plantaginaceae > Plantago > Plantago ovata. Next base: position 91,752,490 of record CM051456.1, on the reverse strand, counting down.
ATACGCTGGCCAGCGGTTTTACCATCACAACTATGAACGACTATGAGCAGTGCTCTCCTGTGCTACACTTGAGAGATGAATCCTTCACAGAATCACTTGTCATCCCCATTTGTATGTAGCCATAATCCTGGATCGTGTCTTAGGTCAGCTGCTTATTCAAAGCTGACATCGACGGGTCCACCAAGGATATGGGGCAACAAATGTGATGATAAAGTCCTGTAAGTACAAAGGACGAATGGCATCACTTCGACAACTTACCAGTTTCCATAGACACTTCGGTGTAGAGTATACATCGATGTGAGTGTCCGGTGGGTACTTCCATTGTTCGATAAAGCTTCTTCGAACAACTATGCGCAGTTATGGGAACGTTTCTCGATTGTCCAACAATCCGTTCCGTGGTCGTGGGATCGGCTCACACTTGCTCCAACAAGTATAACCTCCACACATACTAGTCTTGTCTGGTTCATTCAGACCCCCACATTCGAGATGAACCTCGACTAGGGAGAGTTTGGGATAGATGATAACTCACATAGCTCCCACTATCTATGTGATCGGTCATCTATCCGAGGGGACATGTTTAATATCAATTCAGACAGTAATAAAGATATGACATGCTGCAGCCTGGTGTAATATAAATATGAAAGCGATACTCAATAGTAAAATGCAACAAACATATATTATATTATGTTGACCTGTGTAATAGTACATATATGCCCTCTATAAGGGCACCATGCCCTTAGTAAGGACTGTCTCTAGGACATATACACTATCAATCTCCCACTTGGACTAGAGCCAGTCACCTTTATGCCTAATGCCCAGATTAGCATAATGTCTTAAGTGGAATTCCACTGATAAGACCTTGGTGAAAGGATCTGCCACGTTGTCTGATGAACGTATTTTTGACGCGTTCATCTTGTCTTTTTTACCTTCTTTTGCTATCTTCTAGCCTTGTTTTTTGGTTAGTTTTGTAGAATAGTGTCACGTTTTGTGTTTTCTGCATTTTCAGGCACTTAGGTACGGAACGGCGTTTTTGGAGCTAAAAATGAGCCTTTTTGATGAAAAGATGGCCCCGTTGAAGTTCCCCAATCTCCGTGGCTTGTTCGTAAGTGTTTGAGCATCAATAAGCATCGAGAAGGATGAGTCCAAGGCACCCGAGGGCCATGCGAGGGCAAAAAGATTGAGTTTGAAGACAAAAATCTGCCCAGAAGCCAAGCTAAGCGCCTGGAATAGTGAAGCGCTTCGCTTCAATTTCCAGGAGCTTGGGCACAGAAGCCAAGCGAAGCGCTTGGTGTGCCAGAAGCGCTTCGCTTGCCAAGCGCTCCGCTTGGCTTCTCCAAGCGGTCCGCTTGGCAGCGGTTACGTTTTCGGATTTTCCTTCTTATATCTGATCTTTGATCATTTTTTGAATATCTTTTGAACTGTAACTTCGTTTTGGAGTGCTCCTAAGCCCCAAAACTCAGAGAAAACTCAGATTACATTGTTTAGCTTGGGATTCAAGGTTTTGATTGGGATTCATCCTTTGTAATCATCTACGGAGAGGTTTTCTTTGCTTTCCACCGATTAGTGACAGCTTTGGTGGTAACTTGTATCACTCTCTTGTCTTGTATTTTGATATGATGTATTCTGATTATTATTGATATGAATTGATGTCTATGTTGATGAATATGAGTAGCTAAATCTTTTGTGTTGGTGGTAGAATGTAGAATATGCATGCTATGGGTTATGTTTACGCTTACATGAGATTGTGATTCAATCTTGCTGCAAATCCCTTCATATGATTCTTAGTTGCCTATAAAATATATTCGAATTGAGTATAGTGACAAACTCTTGTTCAATGAAAGCTATAGGATTGTATGTTAGAGATTTGCAGCATGCTAGATAAATGGTGTTGGTGACAAGCACCTCTAAAGTATTGATAGTGATCTTTTATGATGTGTGTCTTAAAGTTGCCTAGACGAGTTGCTTAGCAGACTTGATCGAAGGTTTTACGCACTGAACTTGTGAGCATATTCGTAACCCATGCATGTGTATTTGATTTCTACCACCAACCGTTTTCCAAACTTGATTTACAACAATCTGATTTCTCGTTGCTATTGTTCAAAGGAAACGATTCTCTAAACATTTGAATTCGTTGACTGAAATTACTTGCAAAAATCCCAAGCAAAGCCACGTTAGGTCCCGAGAGAACGACACTCGGGGACAACTTGCCATTGCACTCTAGTTTGTGTAGTGATAAGTGTTCTTAGGCTTTTGAACAAATTTAATTGGTGAAAAACGACATCATCAATTTGGCGCCGTTGCCGGGGACTTAACTCCTTTGGTTGGTGTTTTTGTTTTGGTTTTTCAGCCAACATCACTTTCTCACCCCATTTCTTTCCCCCTATTTCTTTGTGCTTAATTCTATGTGTTCTGGTTTTTGTTTCACTAACGGGAACTAATCCTTGTCTGAGTGTTGTGTTGATTGCACTAGATTTCTGGCGAGATGGCTGAGCAACCACTGAAGTTACTCTCAAAAGTTACGGTTGGGCCTAGTGGTCCAGCTATTGTTCTCAATGATGCAACGAGGAATCTGGAGCTTAAAGGACACGTGTTCCAGCAATTACCCAAGTTCTATGGCGTGGACAATGAGGACGTCTTTGGGTATGTGAATGACTTAGAGAATTTCGTGCTCTACTTGCCTAGACCTGATGGAATTACTGATGATGATTTGCGGATGAAGGTTTTCGCTATGGGAGTTGGGGATAGAGCGAAGGCTTGGTTGAGATCCTTAGAAGCTGGATCTTTGACCACATGGGCTCAAGTGTTTGAAAAATTTATGGATCGGTATTATCCCGCTTCCAAGACTATGGTTATGAAGAGACAAATCAGCACTTTTGAGCAGAAGTATGATGAAGCTTTCCATGAGGCTTATGATCGGTTTAAGGGGTTGCAATATCGGTGCCCACATCACGGCTTCGATGGAGGTCAGCTCATCCAATTCTTCTATAATGGTTTGCATCCTGGTGTTCAAGCACAAGTGGATAGCATTTGTGGAGGAAGCATGGGAGAGTTGTTTCCGAGTCAAGCTCAATCTAAGTTGGATATAATGTACCGGAATTCTCAGAACCGGAATATAAGAGCCAAGATTCATTCAAAAGAACCTAGAGAAGAACCCATAGTGGCTTTTGAAGAGAAAGTGGGTCGTGGTGATGACTATGAGCAAGGATTCGCCAGTCAACGTCAACATGCTGAGGTAAACTATGGGGTACCCGGATATGCTCCATCCTCTTTGGTCGCCATGGTGCAAAGCTTGGTAGAGAAGACCGACAAGTTTATGGAATCTTATTACAAGAAGCAGGCTATGAACAAGAAGCAGTTTGAGAACTTGGAGGCTAGTACTTGTTCTCTTAAAAGGAAGTTGCAAGAGCTCATTGATAGAGGAGCTAGTCCTGAGCAAGAGAAGCTTTTGGGTAATACCGAGAGAGCTATGGCCATCACGGTGGTGACTGATATTCCAGTTGAGATCACGGTCACAAGAGAAGGAGCACGAGTAGAGGTTCCAAGTAGCAAGAAAATCTCTGAGCCTTGCGTTGCTAACGAGGAGCCTAAGCCCTCTATGGTTGAGGAAGAAGCTTCACATATTGAATAAGAAAGCTCATCGTCTGAGGATGAGATGGTGGAAGTACCCGCACTTGAGAGCTTCGATGTGGAAATCGGTCTTGGCACGAAGGATGGTATATTGGCTACATTGGACACAGGAGCTGGAGTCAATGTCTTGCCGATGAATGTGTATGAAGAGTCCCGGTTGACTGGTTTGAAGCCTATGAAAGCTATGGTTCAACTTGCTGATGGGTCTATGAGGAGACCTTTGGGAGTTCTCGAAGACTTGGTTATTAGAGTTGCCGGTGTTGAGGTGAAGACGAGCTTCATAGTTATGCCGACTTCGGAAGCCAATCTTAAGGATGTGGTCCTGTTGGGAAGAGCCTTCATCAATAAGGTGCACATGGTGATTGACATGTACCGTCGTACATGTAGTTTTGAGGTAGATGGCAAGCGACACATGTTGCGAGCCATTGTTAATTCATGTGTTGGGAAGACTTGCACTAACAAACTTATATGATACTTTGGTCCTCTATTCCTTCGTTCAAATGTGCAGGGATTTCACCGGTTAAAGAGGGCATTGATGGGGAAGTCTAGTACCCAATATGAATTCAACCCCAATTGAGCCTTGAAGAGTCGAGCCAACGACGTGTAAACAAAGGCGCTTCTCGGGAGGCAACCCGAGGTGGTAAGTGTTTTGCATTTAGTTAGCTCTCTTTATTTGCTTTTGTAGTTGTGGCCTGTGTGCCTTTTGTCGTGATTAGCTTAGTCTAGTTTTTGTCTTGGTGCCTTAGGTGATTAAGAGAGGAAAAACATCGAAAATCTGGAAACAGGGCCAAGCGAAGCGCTTGGAAGGGCCAAGCGGTCCGCTTCAAATTCCAGGAAGTTTTGCAACTTCCTGGAAATTCAAGCAGAGCGCCTGGAGCCTCCCAAGCGCTCCGCTTGGCCAAGCGGTCCGCCTGGACCCTGTACCCAGATTTTCCTCGTTTTTCCATTCTTCTCACCTTTGCGCACCCGTTTTCACTTGTTTCTTGAGTCTTTTCAGGTACTACTCATATATAGGAGATTGGACACGAACCTTTATCTCAGGGAAGTGTACTTTCAATCCAATTTTTCCTTTTCATTCAACTTTTCTTGCTCGAGGACGAGCAAAAGTTTAGGTTGGGGGAGGGGGTATTGGATTTTCAGTACTATATGCTTGTGTGGTTCGTACATGCCTGATTTTACTCAAGTTCATGTGATTTGTCGTGTTTTTTCAAATTTTTGCATGCATATCATCCCTAGATTAGTTGTTGCACGTTGTTTTGTGTGGAGTTTATTGCCAAGTCTTTTGAACTTTTTTATTGAGTAGACTAAGTGTTTATGACCATTGATCATATGTTGCATCACTTTGCAAGTAGTTTGAGGCTTGTCTCGCTTGGTTTGTCACATTCGCTTGTGCACTAGTTCAGCTTAGTAGTCTCGACATCACCTTGAGTGGTGTTTCTTCTGCTGCGGTTCACGATGGCCTTATAAAATGATGCATGTTAGAGTCTATGGTTGTAACCCGTGTAATTATGTACGTAAGAGGCGACAAGTTCTTCACCTCGATCAGAGATTGCCAAATGCCTAGGAAGGAGGTAGTGTGAGGTGTGCGATTCCTTGTATTAAACCTATTCTATCGAATAGGTTTGGGAGGGGTTGCTTCGTTGATCTTGTCTTTCGTCTTTGAGTCGTTGTAAAGTTTCCTTTTTCTTTTTCTTTTTGTTTTGTGTCCCAACCTATTCTTTCGAATAGGTTTGGGGAGGTGTCCTTGTAAGAGAGTCTTTCCTTTTTCTTTTTCGTCTTTGTGCTCAAACCTATTCTCTCGAATAGGTTTGGGGAGGTGTTTTTGACACTTAGTACTGCTGCTTGCCCCTATGTAAAATAAAAAAAAAAAGGGAGAAAAAGAAAAGAAGAAAATAAAAGAGGAAAGAAAAAAAAAAAAAAGAAAAGAGAAAATAAAAAAAGGAAGAAAGAAAATAAAGAATAAGACCCGAAAGCAAAAGAAGGGTCATTGCAAGCCAAAAGCAGTCTAGTAAAGTGTCAAGTGTCATGTAAATATTTGTTATTGTGAAGTTATCGAGTTGTAAATTCTATCTTTCGTTTCGTGTCGCCTTTGTCCAAGGCCTGTTCTTGACCACCCTCGTCTTAATATTCAAGAAGTGGTTGAAGGAGACTCATTTGTTGAGAGTCTGGGTAGAATAGGGGAGTGTTATCTATCTAAGGGAACCCTCCTTCGTTTGATGAGAGCCAGTATTGGTTCGCCCTCTCTTGAGGAAAATTCTCGCTTGGTGAACAGAAGTAAGTCCTCGGTTTCATAGGCACGGGGCAATTGTAGTATGATAAACATGCATCATTGTGTCGTCACTGACCAGGTCCAGGTAGAAGATGTTACGTGAGACTCCTTTGTTTAACCAAGTGCACTTGAGAATGTGTATATTCGCAATCGAGGCATACTTCAACCTATTTGCATGTCATGCTCATTTGGTTTTGTTCATAAGCATTTGGTAGATTCAATAGATTAGTTCACATTTACTTGGCATGAGACTCCTTCTGTGTTGCATTTAGGATAGTTTGTTGCTTGAGGACAAGCAAAGGTTTGGTTTGGGGAGTTTGATGAACGTATTTTTGACGCGTTCATCTTGTCTTTTTTACCTTCTTTTGATATCTTCTAGCCTTGTTTTTTGGTTAGTTTTGTAGAATAGTGTCACGTTTTGTGTTTTCTGCATTTTCAGGCACTTAGGTACGGAACGGCGTTTTTGGAGCTAAAAACGAGCCTTTTTTATGAAAAGATGGCCCCGTTGAAGTTCCCCAATCTCCGTGGCTTATTCGTAAGTGTTTGAGCATCAATAAGCATCGAGAAGGATGAGTCCAAGGCACCCGAGGGCCATGCGAGGGCAAAAAGATTGAGTTTGAAGACAAAAATCTGCCCAGGAGCCAAGCTAAGCGCCTGGAATAGTGAAGCGCTTCGCTTCAATTTCCAGGAGCTTGGGCACAGAAGCCAAGCGAAGCGCTTGGTGTTCCAGAAGCGCTTCGCTTGCCAAGCGCTCCGCTTGGCAGCGGTTACGTTTTCGGATTTTCCTTCTTAGATCTGATCTTTGATCATTTTTTGAATATCTTTTGAACTGTAACTTCGTTTTGGAGAGCTCCTAAGCCCCAAAACTCAGAGAAAACTCAGATTACATTGTATATTAGCTTGGGATTCAAGGTTTTGATTGGGATTCATCATTTGTAATCATCTACGGAGAGGTTTTCTTTGCTTTCCACCGATTAGTGACAGCTTTGGTGGTAACTTGTATCACTCTCTTGTCTTGTAGTTTGATATGATGTATTCTGATTATTATTCATATGAATTGATGTCTATGTTGATGAATATGAGTAGCTAAATCTTTTGTGTTGGTGGTAGAATGTAGAATATGCATGCTATGGATTATGTTTATGCTTACATGAGATTGTGATTCAATTTTGCTGCAAATCCCTTCATATGATTCTTAGTTGCCTATAAAATATATTCGAATTGAGTATAGTGACAAACTCTTGGTCAATGAAAGCTATAGGATTGTATGTTAGAGATTTGCAGCATGCTAGATAAATGGTGTTGGTGACAAGCACCTCTAAAGTATTGATAGTGATCTTTTATGATGTGTGTCTTAAAGTTGCCTAGACGAGTTGCTTAGCAGACTTGATCGAAGGTTTTATGCACTGAACTTGTGAGCATATTCGTAACCCATGCATGTGTATTTGATTTCTACCACCAACCGTTTTCCAAACTTGATTTACAACAATCTGATTTCTCGTTGCTATTGTTCAAAGGAAACGAGTCTCTAAACATTTGAATTCGTTGACTGAAATTACTTGCAAAAACCCCAAGCAAAGCCACGTTAGGTCCCGAGAGAACGACACTCGGGGACAACTTGCCATTGCACTCTAGTTTGTGTAGTGATAAGTGTTCTTAGGCTTTCAAACAAATTTAATTGGTGAAAAACGACATCATCATTGTCCGTGGTAGAGACACGTTCTATACTAACTTCTCCTCTATCTATAATCTCACGTATAACGTGATATTTTCTAAGTACATGTACGTTCTTCTTTGTAGATCTAGGCTCCTTAGCTTGAGCGACGGCGCCCGTATTGTCCCAATAAATTGTTATTGGACTAGGAGCAGGAACAACCCTCAATTCCTTCAAGAACTCTGACATCCAAACAGCTTCTTTCGATGCTTCTGATGCAGCAATGTACTCGGCTTCTGTGGATGAGTCAACAATCGTGGCTTGCTTAGAACTCTTCCAACAGATAGCTCCTCCGTTCAATTTGAATACGTATCCTGTCTGTGACTCAAAGTCATCAGGATCTGATTCAAATCCAGCGTCGACATAACCAGACATCTTTAATTCTGGTTCTCCACCAAACACCAAGAACATTTCCTTAGTCCGTCGAAGGTACTTAAGAATGTTCTTTACAGCAGTCCAGTGAGGTACTCCTGGATTCTGTTGGTGTCGACAAGTGACACTAAGCGCATATGCCACATCGGGCCTTGTGCAATTCATTGCATACATTATAGACCCTACTGCCGAAGCATAGGGCAAACGACTCATTGCTTTTATTTCTTCATCAGTTTTAGGACTATCCTTAACTGATAAGACAATCCCATGCCTAGCTGGGAGAAAGCCTCTCTTTGAGTCGTCCATCTTATAACGCTTCAGTATTTTGTCGATGTAGGTGGACTATGTCAATCCTAACATCCTCTTGGATCTATCTCTATAGATCTTGATCCCCAGGATGTTCACCCAAGTCCTTCATTGAGAAGGTACTTGATAACCAAACTTTAGTCTCTTCTAGTATAGAGACATTGTTTCCCATGATCAAATTGTCATCAACATAAATGATCATGAAAACGACTCCCTTGTCGTTGTGCCTAGTGTAGACACAGGGATCTTCTTTGCTTCTGACGAAGTCAAACCATTTGACAGCTTCATCAAAGCGGATATTCCAGCTCCTAGACGCTTGCTTTAGCCCATAGATGGATCTTTGTAATTTGCATGCAGCAGTTGGCCTGGTTTTACTAATAAAACCTTCCGGCTGTACCATATAGACCTCTTCCTCAAGGTTGCCATTGAGGAAGGCAGTCTTTACATCCATCTGCGAGATCTCATAATCATAGTAGGTAGCTATCGCAAGTAGAATTCAAATGGACTTCAATTTTGCTACCGGTGAAAAGGTTTCATCGTAATCGATGCCATACCTTTGCGTGTAGCCTTTCGCCACAAGCCTAGCTTTGTGCGTTTGTACCTTGCCATCGGCATCTATCTTTCGCATAAAGACCCATTTGCACCCAATAGGTCTAACCCCTTGGGGCAAGTCTACCAAGTTCCAAACTTGGTCCAGGTAAATGGAGTCCATTTCCAATTCCATGGCCTCTTGCCATTTGTCTGAGTCAATATCAATTATTGCCTCTTTGTAGGTCTCGGGATCTTCCCGATCTGATAAGACGACATCAAGTTCACTGATGTCTTCTATCACAATGCTTTGCTTCTGAGGTCCTCTTAGGATCCTCTTCGACCTACGGAGCTCGACTGGTTCTGGTGCTTTTCTTTTCTGGCTTCGTGTAACACGAACATTATCAGTGGGCACTGATGAAGCTAGTCGCGCCACGCGACCCTGTTCCCTAGCGGGAGGCTGCTCTTGTGCAACTCGTTGCACAGTTTGATTGACAACGGGTTCTATTGGTGTGGTTTCAACTGTTGATCTAATCACAGGACTCCCACTGACTATGACATGCCTAGAAAGTGTCATATCATTACCCTTGTCTGCTTCGAAAGCTCCCACTGAACTTGAGTCCAAATCAGAAGATTTAGAGAACTCATGTCCGCGCGTGTCAAAGTCTTGAATTTCTTCAAGTTCTATCATGTCGTCTAACCTCTCTTCTTCGAGGTATTCTGCTTCTAAAAACTTAATGTTTCTAGATACTATCACCTAGTGATCTTCAGCATGATAGAATTCATAGCCTCTCGTCTAACGAGAATAGCCTATGAAATATACTTTGACACCCTTGGCATCTAACTTATCAGTGAGCATCAGTTTGACTATCGCAGGATATCCCCAAGGTCTAAGATAGCCCAGTGAGGGTTTCTTTCCCTTCCATAACTCATAAGGAGTTATCTCCACTGATTTAGATGGTACACGGTTCAGAATGTAGATTGCAGGTTGTAGTGCATATCCCCATAGATGTTTTGGAAGAGTCGAGAATCCAATCATTGATCTCACCATGTCTAACAGGGTTCGATTCCTTCTCTCAGACACACCATTTAACTATGGTGTTCTAGGAGGAGTCCATTGCGATTGAATTCCATTTTCCTTCAAGTAGTCGATAAATTCTTCACTAAGGCATTCACCTCCTCGATCTGATCGAAGAGTGACTATCCTTAGGTTCAATTCATTCTCGACCTCATTCCTAAACTCCTTGAATTTCCAAAGGTCTCGGATTTATTCGTCATAAGATAAATATATCCATAACTTTAGAAATCGTCAGTAAAGGTAACGAAGTAAGGATAACCCCCACGCGCATGCACTTTAAAAGGTCCACAGACATCGGTATGTATGAGCTCTAAGCAGCGAGTGGCACGAACACCTTGTCCAACAAAAGGTTTGTTCGTCATCTTACCCTTAACACATGATTCACATATACCATATGATTCAAAACCAAATGGTTCTAAGTAGTCCAACTTCCTTAGTCTTTGAATCCGTGTTTCATTGATATGGCCTAGCCGACAATGCCATAGATAAGATGGATTATTCTTCCTACTTGAAGACGGTTGTTTGTTATGTATTTGAAATAAAGGTAGACTACTTTGCAAAATATATAAACCATTCACTAAGCGAGCTTTTCCATAATACTGGTCATTTAATGAAAAATAACAAGTATTAGGAAAAACCCAAATTGTCCAACAATGGAATGGAAATAATATTTCTGACAATGGATGGAACAAAATAAACGTTATCAAGTTCTAAACATTGTCCTGAAGGTAAATCTATCTTGCAGCGTCCAACGCGTTTGGCTTCAACTGGATTGTCGTTCACAACATGCAAGTCGATTTCACCTTGCTTGACTAGCCTGTGTTCAATTAGCCCCTGCACATTTTTACAAATGTGCGAGCCACAAGTTGTATCTAATACCCAACCATTGGAGTCAAAAGTAGTCATGTTCATTTCAATAACAAACATACCTGAGCTAGAAGCCGGTGGCTTCTTAGCTTGATCTGCCCTTAACTTAGGGCAATCTTTCTTCCAATGTCCTTTCTGCTTACAGAAAGACATTCATCTGTGCGTACCGTTCCGCTTCACTTGAACTTCCGTTTCTGGTTCAGACGCTTAGACTTACGACTCGAAGTCTTAGCCTTGGCTCCCGACTTTCTCTTACCCTTAGCACCTTTGTTTCTCGGGTTTCGGTTAGACGGTTGCCCAACAAACATGATCAACTTTTCCTTCTTAGGAAGAGTTTGATCATATGTCTTCAGCAGATTATGGAGTTCGGGCAGTGTTACGTCCTTTGCATTCATGGTGGTTAACGATGAACTGCGAATACGAACTCGGCAATGATTGACGGACCAAGATCACCATGATCTTATTCTCATCTTGAGAACATGTTCATACATGTTCCCTTCTTCATTGAGCTTGCATCTGTGTATCTCTTTGATCAAATCAAATTCAACACTTCTAGCTGTCGTCTCCAAGACCGACTCAAGATGCTTCAGCATCTCATACGGCAACATGCTTTCATGTTGCCTCTGCAGCTCATTGCTCATTGCCGCCAGCATAATACACTGCGCGGATCTAGCATCCTCATGATGCTTATCAGACTTTGCCTTGTTGGCTTGACTCCAAATCAGCAACTTGATCGGCAGTCTGATTCTCGGGACACACGGGATTAGCCTCGTCCAAGACGTACTCAATCCTTTCGTACCTCAGCACCAAACATATATTCCTGATCCAATCTAGGAAGTTTGGTCCGGTCAAAATTTGCTTCTCTAAGACAGCACGGAGCGAGATTCTCGCCATTTCGGTTTCCAGGAGAAATAATATGGAACGAAAATAATAAATCAACTATTGAAATATTATTTCTAAATACACAGTCAACATAACTAAACAACAAGGTCCTTTAGTTGTTTAGCTCCCACTATTTTCACATATGCTTGCCCCCAAAACAAACATACGGGTAATGTCCAACAAGTTACCGTAGTGGCCAAGATCCAAATCCATACTATGCTATACTCCAACGGGGGCTGGTCGCACAACATAATATGACCTGTAGGACTAGTAAGACTATCCAATTGCATCACGCAACTCTTGGTTGTTAAATCTAATTTAACCCGATGCCCTACATATTGTACCTATCGAGGTCGCTAGATACAATATGCAGTAAGTCATAACAATAGGCTTACTCTAATCTGACGATTACTGCGAGTCTGTAAGACGAGGTCGCCAATACAAGAAAACGCAATGAAAGTTCAGAATTAAAACACCCTATGGAAAGCATCTCAGAAATACATACATATATATATTTCTGTACTTATATTGGTTGGGGCTTGTAGCTTGAGGGTTGTTATCAGTCATCTACAAACAAATAAGGGCGCCGCCTACCCATCATGCATGAACGGTCTACACGTAATGGATGCCGCCTATCCATTCTAGTTCTAAACGCAGTCAAGCACATAATGGTGCCGCCTACCCATCATTAAATATGCGGTCCGACATATAAGTGGGCACCGCCTACCCTCGCATGCATAGCGGTCGAACGGAATGTAAAATACTTGGTATTTAAACATGCATTGTCAAACAATAGCATATCGAGCATATGAAACAAGTAGTAGCCTATGTGGATGACAAATGACTTCATAATTTCATTATGAAAATTATAATCCCATACTTATAATCTCTATGAAATAATTGAAAATTTGGACTAGATTGAAAAATCGAAAATTCTATTGACCAAGTAGAAATTTTCGAAAACCGGAAGGAATTAATTGTAATTTTTGAAACCATAGAGGTGTTAAATCTAAAATTCAAAATTAGAAGGACTAATTTGCAATAAACAATAAATTGATAAATTACAAATAGGCCCTTTAACTTTATACTAATTAAATTTAACCCCTCTAGTTAAAAACAATTACAATTAAATCATATTTATATTCCAAATATAAAATTCAGTCCTCAAAATTTTCAAAAATTCGATTTCGTGTCCAACCCGGAAAAATATATATATATATATTAAAATATGGGACGGGACCTAGTCCCATCCCCACGGTGCCTGCGGCCCCGGGCGCCCGGCGCCCGCGGCACGCGGGTACCGGCGCCGCGGGTGCAGGCCCCCGGGTACCTGGGTGGCGCAGGTACCCGGGTGCCCGCGGCACACGGGCGCCTAGCGCCCGTGCCACGGGCACACGGCGCCTGCGTTGCCGCAGGCGCCCGGCGCCCGCGGGTGCCTGTGTCCCGCAGGCACCCGGGTGCCCGCGGCACGCGGGCACGGCGCCTGCGTCCGCAGGCACCCGGGGCGCCGGCGGCACGCCGGCGGCCCGGTCAATATATATATTTTAATTTTTTTTTTTTTTTTTAAATATAAATTCTAAATTTATATAAAAACAAAACTTTTGAAAATCGAATTAATCATACAATCAATTGCATCCACATATCTACAAAATCATACAATATATATACGTATATACGTAATCAATTAACCTGGCTCTGATACCACTGTAAGGAAATACGGTCAGAGTTACCCCTAGGGTATACAACAGAATTTCAAAAAATTTCTTAACATACAAGTTAATTGATTATGATATGCCGTATATATTTAAACACGTCAATTAGAAGACTAACCTTACTTCCAAAGCAGCTTCCAAGTCTTCGTAATAATCCGGTGTATCTTCTCCTTCGTCGAAGCCGAAGATATCTGCAATACTTTGATTATCTGCAAGACAATAAAAGTTAGTTTCCAGCTCCTAGAACCTCAACCTTGGTATCCACGGATGAACAACCTATCGGAAGAATGCTAGGATATTCTTTGTGTGACCAAGAAGATGGGGCGGCGATTCCTCCGGTAGGTGGCGCGCGCGTGTGGCTTATAGAGGAGGGGAGAGCTTTTATTTTCTCTAAGAAAACTGGGTAGAATAATTCTCTAAGAATTTGATTCTTCAACTGTCTGAAAATCTATGTCTGAAACTCTGTGTCAAAAGCTCTCTAATAGTCTACTATATATAGTAGTCAATAGAGGCCTAAATCATAAGCAATTAGACTTCATGAAGGAATAAGAATCTAATTCTTATCGCACTAGGAAACCAATTTCAAGTCTAGATTCATTCCCAATCAAATTAAAACTCAATTAGGATAATCTAACTTATCCCTTGGACTTCTAATAGAGGAAGGAGTCGAACTCCTTTCCCTATCTAGCTCGCGCGCGCGCGCGCCCTTTCCTATGGGAGATAGGTATTGGGACCCACTTATAGTTCTAAGGCAATTCAAACTCCAAGTAGATTTTGCCATGTGCATATGTTAATTCTAAATTAACATATCCTTTCAAATCAAACCTCCATTATATTTCCAAAATATAATCTTTAATTGTATTTACATAAAATACAATTAATTAGCCAATTCAATCAATAATTCCAAATCATTAATTGAGCCACCAAATATTATAATTAATTCCAAATCAATTATAATCCATCAATCACAATTAATTCCAAATTAATTGCGATTCCATCTTCAAGGATATTCTCATAGGCTGAATCACCACATAGTGTGACCCATAGGGCCTCATCGTATTAAGCAAGTCCTAGACTAGGCAACATGGAATTCCTAGACGGTTCCATTCGCAATATTAATACATGAGGACGTTTGAGAGGTTTCTCAAAGCTAACCCTTTCGTTGCGAAGTCTGTTGCGCTCAACGCGGCGATGGTAACGTCCCTTCATCTGACTTGCTCGAATGTATCTAGGATCGATGAAGTGTCTATCCCAATAATACATCCACGGGCGTCTTCAGTGAGTTGCATGGTGAATCCAATATCTATTATGACAATCATAATAATATTGATACGCTGGCCAGCGGTTTTACCATCACAACTATGAACGACTATGAGCAGTGCTCTCCTGTGCTACACTTGAGAGATGAATCCTTCACAGAATCACTTATCATCCCCATTTGTATGTAGCCATAATCCTGGATCGTGTCTTAGGTCAGCTGCTTATTCAGAGCTGACATCGACGGGTCCACCAAAGATACGGGGCAACAAATGTGATGATAAAGTCATGTAAGTACAAAGGACGAATGACATCACTTCGACAACTTACCGGTTCCCATAGACACTTCGGTGTAGAGTATACATCGATGGGAGTGTCCGGTGGGTACTTCCATTGTTCGATAAAGCTTCTTCGAACAACTATGCGCAGTTATGGGAACGTTTCTCGATTGTCCAACAATCCGTTCCGTGGCCGTGGGATCGGCTCACACTTGCTCCAACAAGTATAACCTCCACGCATACTAGTCTTGTCTGGTTCATTCAGACCCCCACATACGAGATGAACCTCGACTAGGGAGGGTTTGGGATAGATGATAACTCACATAGCTCCCACTATCTATGTGATCGGTCATCTATCCGAGGGGACATGTTTAATATCAATACAGACAGTAATAAAGATATGACATGCTGCAGCCTGGTGTAATATAAATATGAAAGCAATACTCAATAGTAAAATGCAACAAACATATATTATATTACGTTGACCTGTGTAATAGTACATATATGCCCTCTATAAGGGCACCATGCCCTTAGTAAGGACTGTCTCTAGGACATATACACTATCAGATCCTTCTTAGCATAACGGGTCGATAATCATGCATAAATTCCTCGGTCTTGCATAGAGATCTTTGAATCAATCTAGTGTCATGTTGCAATTATTAAGCACTACAAAGATAATTGGTCTGACAAGTCAATAACTATTGTCCTAATGTGTTCCGTAATTATTCAACACTACGAAGATAAACTCGCGCACAGGTCGACGAGGGTCCAATTGTGCATAATAATTAATACAACATAAGAGAATTTAGGTTGTGCCTGATCAACGAAATAAAGCAATGACATGGAGTATAATGCGCGATATAGCCATTAGCATGATTATCTTCCCTTCGCTAAGAATTCACATACTACCACCAACGATAAGTTTAGCTACTCATAATAGGCATACAATCAACAGAAATCACAGAAGAAAACATGTTGAAAGAATATAATAAAATAAGTAGATTAAAACTGTAAGATACAAAGTTACCGAAGGTTGTCAATCTCCGGATGATTGCGATCCTACGAGCTCCAAACTGCTACGAAAAAGAGTCCCCTAAGCTACGGACCCCCAGAACAGGCTGGGAAGTCCCTACCTAAAACTACAGAGAGAGGTGAGAAAGTAGGTCTGGAAAGATATGATTTTCGGAGAAAATTGAGCAACTATATATAGGCTTCGAATTACTGTGGGGCGGTTCGCCCCACACACCCGGCGGTTCGCCCGGTGTGGGGCGGTTCGCCCCACATATGCGGCGGTTCGCCCGGCGGTTTTTTCGCGGAATTCCTCGTTTTCGACGCGTTTTTGGATTTCTTCCCCTTTTCGGACTCGGTTTCTGACTTCTAGTAGCCTTCTATCCTCCAGATTCGGCCCCTAGACTCCAAATCCTATCTGGAAACCTTCAGATACTCCAAATAGGCTTCTGGAACACCAATTCCTTGTCAACTTCAATATAATTGCCCGGAAATCCTCGAATTTCAACCAAAACCTGTAAAATAAAATCTAAAGGGAAACGTGACACTATTCTAATGAAATGCATTAAAATATAGCTAAATTAACATAGAGGATAGCTTAAATAGGTGAAAAAGACTCGTATGAAAGTGTAAAATACACATTCATCAAATGCCTGTTTCAACAATCTGCCAATTGTATCCCTTATTGAGGTAATTCAATCAATCCAAGGTTATACCTTAGCATTGCGAATCTGTTATCTGGTAGGGGCTTGGTAATGATGTCAGCAAGTTGATCATCAGCACCTACTTTTACAACCTCAATATCTCCCTTTTCCACATGATCTCTAATGAAATGATGTCTAATATCAATGTGCTTTGTCCTTGAGTGGAACTTAGGATTTTGCGTGATAGCAATAGCACTTGTATTATCGCAAAAGATTGGTGTTTTCTTTGCAGAAATACCATAATCTCTTAATTGTTGTTGAATCCATAGGATTTGAGCTTTGCAACAACGAGCCGCAATGTACTCAAATTTAGTAGATGAATTGGCAACAAAGGTTTGCTTCTTGCTGAACCATGATATTAATCTAGTACCTAAAAACTGACAAGTTCCAGAGGTACTTTTTCTATCAAGAGTTGATCCTCCATGATCAGCATCAGAATAACCAACCAATTCAAGTCCAGAATCTTTAGGATACCATAATCCAACATTGACTGTACCTTTGACATATTTCAGTATCTTAAGTGCCTTTTTGTAGTGTGATTCTCTTGGATCAGATTGGAATCTTGCACACACACAAACAACATACTGAATGTCAGGTCTACTTGCTGTTAAATACAACAAGGAACCAATGAGCTTCCTATACTTGTGTTCTTCAACACTTTATCTTCTTTAGTATAGCCCAATTTGGTACCAACACTCATATGGATCTTTTCAGGTTTTTCTTCCTCTTTGATCCTAAACTTTATGAGCATTTCTTTCGCATACTTTGCTTCATTTATGAATATTCCATCTTTGAGTTGCTTGACTTGCAATCCTAGGAAATAATTCAATTTTCCCATCATACTCATTTCAAATTTGTTTGTCATGAGTTTGGCAAAATCATCACAAAGTTGCTTGTCCTTAGATCCAAATATTATGTCATCCACATAAATCTGAACTAAGAGAATTTTACCATCATGGTTCATGGTAAACAAACTTTTGTCAACTTCACCTTTCTTGAAACCATTATCCAGCATGAACTTAGCTAAGGTATCATACCAAGCTCTAGGTGCTTGCTTTAGACCATATACAGCTTTCTGAAGCTTGTATACCATCTTGGTTTCTGAGGGAAGTTCAAAGCCAGGGGGTTGTTCCAAGTAGACTTCTTCAGCAAGTTCACCATTCAAGAATGCACTTTTAACATCAATTTGATAAACAATGAAGTCATTGTGAGCAGCAAAGGCCAAGAAAAGTCTAATTGTATCCAATCTTGCAACTGGTGCATAAGACTCATCATAGTCCAATCCTTCAGTCTGACAGTAACCTTGAGCAACCAAACGTGCTTTGTTCCTTGTTACTTCACCAGACTCACTCAGCTTGTTTCTGAACACCCACTTTGTACCAATAGCTTTCTTGCCTTCAGCAAGAGGTACAAGTTTCCAGACTTTATTCCTTTCAAATTGATCCAGTTCTTCTTGCATTTCCTTGATCCATTAAGAATGCTTTAGAGCTTCTTCAATGGTCTTGGGTTCAATTTCTGAAACAAAGCAAGAGAACAAAGCTTCTACTTCTACGACATTTGCTTCTTCAGCAAGTCCATGAGTAGCAGATACTTTGGATCTAGTCACTTGGCGTTTGTCAATATCACCAATCATATCCGTAGAGGGATGATCTCTAATCCATTTGTTAACAGGTTTTCTGCTCTTTGGATCTGGATAAGTTTGCTCATCAGCATGTGACTCTTCAACATGTACTTGTTCAGTACTACTGGTATTTTGTTGTGTCTCTGCTGAGATCGGTTCATCAGCAACTGCTTGTTCAGCATTGCTAGATTGTGGTAACTCATCAGCAGGCACAGGAGGTTGCATAGTTTCAGCAACATCCGGAGCAACTGCGTCTTTTGCTGGAAATTCTTTGTCATGAACTATATTTATCTTGTCATGACTTGGGGGAGGAGAGTCATTGTCAGAATCATCATTTAGTTCAATTGACTTGATTTTCCTAGCATCAGATTCAGTTCTTTGCTCATGTATGATTAGCTTCTTCATACATTCTGATATTTCTTCTTCAGCAGACACTCCTTGTGACTTTTCGTAAAATACAACATGGACTGATTCTTCGATCTTTTGTGCCTTTTCGTTGTAAACTCCATAAGCTTTACTATGCAAGGAGTAACCAAGAAATACCGCTTCGTCTGCCTTTGGTTGAAATGTTCTTAGGTAATCTCTACCGTTGTTAAGAACGAAACACTTACAACCAAATACTCTTAGATGAGTGATATTAGGAGGTCTTCCAACAAATAACTCATAAGGAGTTTTGTTGTATTCCTTAGTAATCAGACATCTGTTTTGAGTGTAACAGGCGGTATTAATCACTTCAACCCAGTAAGCCTCACTTATTTCAGTGTCAGCAAGCATTGTTCTTGCGGCTTCTTTTAGGGTGCGATTCTTCCTTTCAGCAACACCGTTTTATTGTGGTGTCCTTACTGAGGATAACTGATGTTGTATGCCTTTTGAAGTGCAATACTCAGTTATGTACTGGTTTACAAACTAAGTACCATGGTCTGTCCTTATGACTTTTACCTTGTCATTTTTCATGACTTCAAGCTTATTCAGCAAGTTAGGTATTTCAGTCCTTGTTTCAGATTTGTGTTTGATAAATGCTACCCAAGTGAATCTTAAATAGTCATCTACCACCACCAGACCATACTTCTTACCAGCATAGTTTGTTGAAGAATATTCAAACAAGTCCATGTGCAAGAGTTGTAAAGGTTTTGTAGTCGACGGTACTGCCTTGTTCTTAAAAGAAGATTTGGTTTGCTTTCTTTGCTGACATGCATTGCAAACACCATCCTTCTTGAAAGTAACCTTAGGTAATCCAACTACAAGTGCCTTTTTAGACAACTTATTCAGCGTCTTGAAGTTTAGGTGACTTGTTCGTTTATGCCATAACCATGCTTTTTCAGCAAGGCAATCGTGATCTGAGACAAGGCATTTTTCAACGATTGCTGAATACCAATCTACGGTGTACAAGCCTCCTGATCTTCTAGCAACCATAATAACCTTCTTCGTCTCAAAGTCTATAAGTTTACATTCATCACTTTTGATTTTGATGAAGTATCCTTTATCAGCAAATTGACTCATGCTGAAAAGGTTAAACTTAAGATTTTTGACATAAAGAACTCTCGAAATGGTAATGCAACCTAACTTCACGTCACCGTAGCCTTTTGTAGAACCAGAGCCTCCATCAACAAACCTTATTGTTGGACCTTTATACCACCGTCTATAGTTTATAAGGTTATTCTTGTTGCCCGTCATGTGCTTTCCACAACCACTGTCAAAGTGCCAGATTGCATCGTTTGTCTCCGTGGCTAAAGTCTGCACAATCAAGAGCAAACAAGTTAATTATCCAATATTGGATGTCCATTAACATGTTCAAGAATGCATCCAGTGGAAACCCAAGTCTTAAGTTTTTCAACTTTGACTTGTTTTCTACTTGCCGAGGAACTAGGAGGTTTTGAGCCGAAAGACTTTTGATTCGTGCTGATCAAATCCACTTTCTGATGTGGTGTCTTGCTCGGGTGACCTTTTTGCTGAACATACTTTTCAGTAAGTTCTTTTCTAGCAAGGTTCCTTCTAGCCCTAGCGTTTTGAGTCTTGTCAGAACTCTTAGGCTTGGTTTTGTTCATCTCTTTGAAGTATCTTTGCTGACTTTGCTTATACTCATGAAAAAGTTGACTTTGCTTGGTTTTAAAACCGAGTCCAATTTTTGGAGAATGCTGAGCTTTTGTCTCAGCAAACTTACTTGATTCAGGTTTGTCAACAAAGGTCTTCTGATTAGTTTTAGTAATCTTGCCTTTTGACTTAACAAATTGCTTTTCAGCAACTTGTTTGGCGGAATGCTTTACAACATCCTTTTTCTTTACAGTTTGCTTTTCAGCAACCTGTTTTCCTTTTAAAGTCTTGTTACTTTGAGTAGCAACAGCGGGCTTTACGGTCGTAGGTACTTGATTGCATTTTTCAGCAACCTTAGATTGACCAACCTGATAGAGTTCTGGTTGACCACTATCAGTAGCACGTACAAAGGAAATTGGTGATTTATCTTTACTCAAGATTATTACGTCAAAACCTTCATACGTTGCACCTAAACCTTCTTTCTGAGATGGATCTCTCAGATAAGAGTTTAGTTCAGTCAGCGTATTACTTGCATCAGCATACGATTTGAAATTGATTTTCATCTTTTTCATTTCTTGGATTTCAGCAAGTAACTTTAGAATTGAGGACTGATATTCTTCCAATTCTATTGCCATCTGAGAATTCTTCTCTGTAGCTTCAGCAATCAACTTCTTAAGATGCACTATTTTAGCATCTTTCTTTTCTGTCTCTTCCTTCAGCAAGACATACTTTTCAGTAGTCTGCTTGGTCAGAGTCTCAGCATTCCGTAGTTTCTCTTGCTGTTTGCTCAGAGCTTTATCAAATCTTTCGATTTCTCCTTGAATCTTGTCAAGGTCAATCTCGTCTTCACTTTCTGAGTCAGAGTCAGAGGTAGGACTGTTTACCTGACCGACCATGAGGCACACTACAAGAAAAACAGGTATCCGTCGCTATATGTGTGAGCGATCCGTCGCTAAATGCCATTAGCGACGGAAATCCCGTCGCAAAAACTGGCGTCGCTAATGAAATAAGCGACGGATCACTTTATCCGACGGATCACTTTATCCGTCGCTGTTTTTAGCGACGGATTATACGATCCGTCGCAACCTTCATCGTTGACCAAAGTTGAGATGGATTATTGATCCATCCCTACAATATGGCGACGGATGAAATTATCCGTCGCTATATTGCTGGAACACGTGTCAGGTGCTGGGCAGACGAGATTGGCGACAGATGGTTTAATCCGTCGCTAATTGGTCTGGAATATTTTTTATTTATTTATTTATTTATTTATTTTTTGTAGTTGTACACCGCAAATACGTAAACATTTTCGTAACTAAACATTATATACAAAAAAAATTTGTTCTAAGCATTAATAAAATGAAAGTACTAATTGTCCTAAGCAAAGGAACATGAGAAAAAATTGTTCGAAATAGAAAAATTATTCGAAAAATAAAAAAAGAGTACTACTGCTGAGATCCTGGGGGGCATCGGCATTTGGGGGGGCATCGGCATCATCGAACATGAAGAAGTCGGGAGATGGCGCTCCACCGGGGGGGGCATACTGCGCCATGATCCACTCGATGGATCTCTTGAATCCATGCCTCAACTTCGTCTGCTCTGCCCTCAACCGAGCATTGTCCCGGGCATGCTGCTGGACAGTCGCCTTCAGCTGCTGCTGCTCCTGGAGGAACTCGGGAGGCACATCGGCTTGTCCCCTTTGGCGCTTGGAGGAGCTGGAGGAGGAGCCACCCTGGTTCACCGTCTCCGCTATCGCCTGCGAGAGGTTTCCCATGCCGAAGACACGTCCCTTATTATCGAGACTCACGATCTCGAGATAGATGGCGTTCTCCTCCTCGACCGTGAGATCAAGGTTCTCAGTGCTGGCCAGGAACTCCGCCTGAAAATTCAAACAAACAATTAATGATTTAATTAGTACGTTATTCATCGAAGAATCAAATATTCAACAAGAAGCTCAGGAATCGAAAAAATATAAAACATACCGCGATTGTTTTGGCCCTATCAAACTCGAAGGTCATCTTGCCATCCTTATCCAGCTCCCCGTGAGCCTCACAGAAGTGATCCTACATGGTCTGCTCCCTCCCCTCCGATATCTTCATCAAATATATATATAAATTAATAAAGTAATGATTGAATTGAAATAAGACTTAAGAAAGAAAAAGAAACTATAACAAAGTACGTGACTTACCGCATCCATGTGGCGCGCCAACTGGGATTTCGAACCCAGCCGATGCTTCACCGAGCCTGTCCCATCCGGTGGATTATGGGCCCGGTTCTCCCTGTTCTGGTCCGACAGCTTCTGGGCTTGAAGGTTCTCCGCCCAATACTGCTTCCACAAGGGCCACTCCTCCTCCCCAATCCACCCCGGCTTCTTCCCCGATGCCTTGATCTTGGCAACCTTCTTCCGGAAGGCTTCGGAGCCCTCATGTTCGAAGGCATACCACAGATCCGACTTGAACTTGTTTGGGAGGAAGAACTTCTCCTACATTTCAGAAAGTATACAAAATTCAGACTAACATATATATGACACGGTGACTAACATATCACCCAAACAATTGCACATTGTCCTATTTCAACTAACACACGGTGACTAACATATCACCCAAGTAAAGAAAGATTAAACCATAAGAGAAGAAGAAAGATTACTAACCTCCAGAGCATTCCAAATCTCCGCCTTCCGCTCCGGAGTGAAAGTATGCCACTGGGCTCCAAGTGGTGGGAGATCCACTTTCTTCGTGGATTCTTTGCTGATGAACTTTGCAGCCTCCCTCGGCATCATCCTGTTGCAATAACATACACAAATTAATCAAACTAAATAAAACATACAATACCAAACACACAAATTAATCCAACTAAATAAAACATACAATACCAAACACACAAATTAATCCAACTAAATAAAACATACAATACCAAACCCACAAATTAATCCAACTAAATAACTTACACATGCCCAGGAATGGGCCAGACGACGAGCTTGCCATTCACCCGCTCTGTACACCTCCCCCATGTACCCATCATCCGGCAGGTTAGCAAACACGTCTGGGCCAGTAGACCCTGCACTGCTGCTAGAACGGGGGCCAGGGGACTGGGTCTCACTGACATGAGGCGCCGAGGTCCCCCCCGACTCCGGCTGACTACTAGGGGTGCGGAATGGTGATTCTGGCTCGGCGTAGCTACGACTACTGGCCGCCAACAGCTTCCCCGGTTTCTTTGGCCTCGGCATGATCTGCACGTTTAAGAACAACCGTAAGAAACAATAAATGGACTTTGAGTATACAATGATAGGAAACGACACTGGATTTTATGCTTTACTTTATGCTGTAAACTTATGATTTACAAATCCAAATGAAGCTGCAAAATGCACATGTGAAAGACTAAAAAATGCAAGGATACATAGCCTACATTTAAAAATCTAATTTAATACAAAATTTGATCTAATTAATCTAATTTAATCCATCATTTTAATGTAAACCAGTACTACCAATTCTACTACTATTTCCAACATAGCACAAGTAAAAACAAAATCTTAAGCCTTAAACCTCAAAATCTAACATTTATCCTCGATAGTTCCATAAGCCTAAATTTACACTACTACTAATGGAGCATTTTGCAGCCTAAAACAACCCCAAATCAAGCTATTAATTTAAATATGCAACATTAATAGAATTAATTAAAAATTAACTAAAAATTATGCCTTACAACTTAATTCGAAAACAAGCTAACCTTGTTCAATTCGAATAGTACCACATTGTTCTAATTTCATCATTTCAATTCGAAAACAAGCTAACCTTGTTCTTAACCTAAATGGGGCAATAACATTGAGAAATTAAACAAAACTGGAAAAAAATTAAATCGGAGAAATTAAGGTTACTAACCTATATCAAATGAAGATGAGAAAGGGAGGGATGAACTCCGGCAGGGACGACGACGCGGTGGTGGTACGACAGCGGCAGCAAAGCAGAAGTGGTGGTGGTGATTCTACTGTGGTGGTGGCACGCCAATTTTAAGGAAGGAGTGGTGGTAGTGACGTCGATAGAAGGATGTCGTGCGGTGGTGGTGGCACGCTGGCGGTGTGGTGGTGGTCGATCGATGAGGGGAGGCGGTTGAGAGGTTGAGAGAGTTAGAGATTGAAATCGAAATGGGGAAGAAAGGGGGAAATCGCGGTCTGTATATAATTGCTTAGCGGCGGATAAGTCCATCCGTCGCTAAATATTTATTTTATTTTATTTTCCATTTTCCTTATTAAAGTAACCAGTATGGTCAACGAGTTTAGCGACGGATAATGTCTTCCGTCGCTCATATAGCGACGGATCGCTGTCATCCGTCGATAAGCTTGAGCCGGATTGGGTCTCCGGAGGCACGAACTGGGCTTAGAGCGCAGTTCGTCCTCATCCGTCGCTAACAGTAGCGATCCGTCGCTAATTAGCGACGGATAGTATCCGTATCTAATAATCCGTCGCTAAAAGGTTGTTTTCTTGTAGTGGCAGAATTCATAGTTTGACATCTGGATAAGTTTCCATGGCTATTCCACAAACTTCCTTGCCAATCTCTACGTCAAGAGTGGCTTCTTCATCTTCAGTGTCTGAGCTTTCTTCCTCACTGTCTTCGGAGCTAGTATCAATGCACAACGCATCGATTTTTGCTTGAAGCTTCTTCTTTTCTTCAACAATAAAAGCTCTTTTGAACTTCTTCTTCTTTTCAGCAGATTTTCCTTTCAGCAAAGGACAATTTGCTTTGAAGTGTCCAGGATTTTTGCAGTAAAAGCAGAGATCATTTCCAACTGCTGGTTCTTCTGATGAGTTTACTTGCTGAGCTTGCTTGTTCAGCGAGCTAGCCTCATTCTTGTATTTATGGTAGTTGTTACCAAGATGCTTTTTCAGCTTCTCTTTTGCTTTTCGCCTTTCAAGTTCCTTACTGATGAATTTCTTCATGTTTTTAACAACTAAAGCATTTTCATCAGCGGACTCTTTATCATTCTTCTTTTCAGAAGATGACGGCTTTGCGGCAAGATTAATGTTTTGCGATTTTTCAGCAAACACATTTTCTCTTTGCTTTGTCTCGTAACAACTCTGTTGGAGTGATATTTGGCATTCCTTGATTGTAATAGAAGTTCTGAGTATGGATCCATTCTTGTTTCAGACTTCTGATAATGGTTTTCACCTTCTCAGAATCTGAATAGAAGTTTCCAACTGCTAAGGCAGCCATCTCACTCACTAGAGTTGTGAATCTGAAGTCCAAGTCTTCCAGTGACTCATTTGTACCTTGTTTAAAGTTCTGGAACTTTAACTTCAGCAATTCGAGTTTGTTTTCCTTGGTTTTGTCAGATCCAACACAAAGATCTTGAACCATTTTTCAAGATTCCTTAGCAGTTTTGGCACCCCATAGTTTGCACTGTATAGTATCCGGAGTTGATCGAATGATGATATTTCTTGCTTGGCCATCAAGACGGAATCTCTTGGCTTCGTCGGAAGTTCATTCCTCTCTTGGTTTTGGAACGACAATATCAACTGGTTCGCCTAAGATAGTTTCCTTTCCAGCTTCTGTGGTTTTGTGAAAAAAGCTTCTTTCAACCTTAGTGATCTTGATAGGTCCATCATTAATGACAGTAACCATCTCATCACTAATGGCCTCAAGATGTAGCATCATCATGTTTCGGCATTTTTCATAGTTTTCCAGCTTCAGCAAGGGAGCGTCTCCTAAAGACATCTTGTCAGCAAAAGACTACCAAACTGATCAAGTGAGAGCGATTTACGGAAAGCACCTAAGGGGATCTAGGTTCAGTGCTGAAGGTTAAAGAACCTCCAGCTCTGATACCCTTTGAACAACAAGAAAAGACTAGATGGGGGGGTTGAATAGTCTTTTCAAACTTTCGTCGTTTAAAAACTTTCTCAGCAAGGGCTTATTACTTTTCAGTAATGAGTTTGTTGATACTTAACTTTCTCAGCAAGCACTAGTTACCTTTCAGTAACGAGTTTTGCTGATACTTAAAATCAGAGAGCAGAAGTCTTTGTACAATAAGTGCTTTGTCAGTAAGTGATAGTTTCAGCAAGTGAACAGAGTGACTGTGTACATATAGATATGCTTTGCTGAAAACTAAATGCAGTAAGTAAATCACACAAACACTTTTATAGTGGTATCTGAGAGTGGCGTAATCTCTCAACTAATCCACTTTGTCCTTTCTAGGACTGAATCCACTAAGACAAGTTTGAGGTTCCTTACAACACCTATCTAGAGCGATTCAATAGAAACCGAAGCACACTTGCTTCGTTTCCAACCTAACTAGAGAACAAAACCTTGTTCTCCACCAAACTTGGGACTTTTAATCAGCAACACTATGCTCGATTAAGTTCCCCCTGAATATCACGCCTGAAAGGGTGTATTTTCAGTTAGAGAATTTTGGGTGAGATAACTTAATTATAACTTATTCAGTTACAACAAGTAATCTAACAAACACAACTTTGAATACTTTGTAGTAAACAAGTTTGATTGTTTCTAGTGTCAAGACTTGTTCTTGTTCGAAAGAAAGGACACTTAACTAATTTCTTAGCCGAGTTTGTTCTACTTCTTTACAAGTAGCTTTTTCAAGCTTTAAGTCTTGGAACGGATCAATGGCAATATAGAGAGTTTGAAGGTAAGTGAGTTTAAGCACAAGTGAGAGTTTTATCACGTTGTTGACACCCTTCAACTCTTCGCCGGATGACCTCTATTTATAGTGCAAGTAAGGAGCCGTTTGAATTTCAAATCCTAAGGATTTTGTTCCTTAAAATGTCACTATCTTGCTTTTTGTACTTTCAACAGCGTCCTTGTTTGTCTTCTAGTCTTCATGTCCTTCGCGTGTAAGCTTTGCATTTAATGCATATTTGAATAGAATTCAAACAGTAACATTGGAGCGCAAATTCAAGTACTTTCAGCAAGAGGTCACATATGTTCCATCAGCAAGTGGTCAGTCTCAGTTTCAGCAAGCACAACCTACTCTGTTGTTTAGATTTTCACTTATGCAAGCTGTTGCTGAAGTTTCCACTTCCTGAGCAACATGTGCCTTTGTAGATACCATCTTCAGAAATCTTCTAGTCTTCAGTCTTCGAATTCTTCAAGTTTCTGAACGGTTCTAAATGCTTCAATAGTTTGTTTGTGTAAACAAAGTACATCATCAGCAAATGCTTCAATAGGTTGTTTTTCTTTTTCAGAAAACAAGATACATCATAAGCGGTTAAAACACCTATCTAGCACCTACTCTAAGTCTTCAGCAAACGTTCCTCTTTTACAATGTTCTCTAAAATTCTAAATTCCAATGGACCTTAAGAGTACTAGTTACTGGACTTTCCTTAATTTAGCATGGTTAATTGCTCATCAAAATTACAAGTTTCCTGACATCAGTCTACATCACAAAAGCTATGAAGAAGATGTCAGTCAAGCACTCAAGCTTATTAAAAGTGCATTGAAAAAGGCTCAGGCTATTCTTGAAGAAAAAGTCGAAAATGAGCGCAGACATGAGGAGAATTTGGCATTTATTAAGGAAGAATTGTCTAAGCTAACCACAGATCAGCAAGACATGATTCTGAAATACAACAACCTAAGCACTCTTGCTGAAAATTGCAATGAGTTTTTCTCTCTGCACATCAGACCTATGATGCAATCCATGTCTAAGGGGGAAGATAGAAAAAGAAAGTCTTCAAGAGACAGATCAACCAAACCCTCTGCTGAAGCGCCATTGATATTGCCTGGTCCACCTCCCAGAGAACCTCTTGCTGAAACAGACCAAAGTTCTAAGAAAAGAGTTGAAACAAATTCTGAGAGAAGTTCAGCAAATCCAAAAAGAAGAAGAACTTCTATTGAAACTCAAGAATACTGTCACACTGAGAGTCATCAAGATCTGAATGATGATGATGATAATGATGATGACCAAACAATAGCTCAAGCTATAAGAGCTAAGCCTGTTTCTGCCTTAACTCCATCTGGCCATTCCAAACACTTCTCTTCTGCCTCTAGATCTTCAGCAAGAGATCAAGAAAATGCTAAGTCAAGAAGAAGAAGGCAAAGACAGGAAGAAAGAAGGCTAGCCAGCATTGCAATTGGCACTGGCATTGAATATACAAAGACCAACAATGAGGAAACAACTCAGAATGTGATCAGTAACCTACATGGTTGCTGGATCATAAAGCTGGAAGATCTTTTGGCCAATGATTTCTTTCCAACTTCTGTACTTAATCAAATGTACACTTGGATTGAATTAAAAGTTGAAAGAAAAGAAAGGGATCCCCCTCCCTACCCAAGGAACATTGCTATAAAATGAATGAATTTAGAGATCTTAGTAAGAAGAACTTCAATCAGCAAGAAGATGAAGCAAGAGCCTGATTTAATCAAGCCGATTGAGGTTGCTTACTATAGTGATCCTATAACCAAGAAGTCCAAGAAGAAATATGGCTTGATTCCTTATGAGTATTTTTATCTCACTGCTAAGGATCAAGAAGAAGATCTTCTCTGGTTAAGGAAAATTCATGCTAACAAGGGCATTTCAGATACTCAACTTCTCCATGCTAGCAATTGGGGCATGCACTTGTGGGTACTTCACTACAAAGAACTGAATGGTGAAAACCATCATTATACTGCCTGCAAGAATGCAAGGATTATTCAACTTGAAGTCCGTAAGCTATTTGAAGATTACGAGAAGGACTATGTTGAATTCTCTGCTCTTGCTGAGAAGAGTGTAAGGGAGATTCTTAGAAAATCTTCTGCTAGAATAGCTTAGTCCCTTATAAAAGCTTTATTTGTTTTGTTTGCTGATTACTTTAGTTATCCTTGAACTTTCTTGTAAACTTACTGAAAGATAACCATCAGCAATAAACTTTTGACTCTTATTGGTTTTTTATTATGCAAACTACTCTTGCTTACTGTTTTATTATTCAAGTATGCTAGCATTAATCAACTGATTTATTCAACATCAGAAACCTCTAAAAGGGTAACAATTAATTTAGCCATGGAGTGCTAACATCAAAAAGGGGGAAATTTGTTAGGAAACTTGTAATTTTGATGAGCAATTAACCATGCTAAATTAAGGAAAGTCCAGTAACTAGTACTCTTAAGGTCCATAGGAATTTAGAATTTTAAGGACATTGTAAAAGAGGAACGTTTGCTGAAGACTTAGTGTAGGTACTAGTTAGGTGCTTTAGTTTGCTGATGATGAACTTTGTTTTTACAAATGAACTATTGAAGCACTAGAACCGCTCAGAAACTTGAAGATTCGAAGACTGAAGACTTAAGAAGAATTCTGAGAAAGGTATCTACAAAGGCACATGTTGCTCAGAAAGTGAGATTTTCAGCAACAGCTCGCATAAGTGAAAATCTATATGACAGAGTAGGTTGTGCTTGCTGAAACTGAGACTGACCACTTGCTGAAATACATATGTGACGTCCTTGCTGAAAGTACTTGCATTTTGGCTCCAACGTTCACATTTGAATTCGATTCAAATGAACATTAAATGCAAAGTAGGCACCCAAAGAACATGAAGACTAGAAGACAAATGAAGGACGCTGCTGAAAGTACAAAAGCAAGATAGTGACATCTTAAGGAACAAAGCCTTAGAATTTGAAATTCAAGCGGCTCCCTTGATTCACTATAAATAGAGGTCATCTGACCAAGAGTTGAAGTGTGTCAACAACGTGGTGATCAAACTCTCACTTGTGCTTAAACACTCAATCTTCCACACTCTTTACTGCCTATTGATCCGTTCCAAGACTTAAGCTTAAAACAAAAGCTACTTGTGAAGAAGTAGAACATTCACGGCTAAGAAATTAGTTAAGTTTTCTTTCTTTTGAACAAGAACAAGTCTTGGCACCAGAAACAACTTAACTTGTTTACTAAAAAGTATTACAAGTTGTGTTTCTTTAGATAACTTGTTATAGCTGAAAAAGTTATACTCAAGTCATCTCATCCCAAACCTCTCTAACTGATAAACACCCATTTTCAGGCGTGAAATTCATGGGGAATTAATCAAGCATAGCTTTGCTGATTATAGTCCCAAGTTTGGTGGAGAACAAGGTTACAGTTCTCTAGTTAGGTTGGAAACGAAGCAAGTGTGCTTTGGTTTCTGAAGAATCATTATAGATAGGATTTGTAAGAAACCTCAATCTTATCTTAGTGGATTCAGTCCTAGAAATGACAAAGTGGATTAGTTGGGAGATTACACCACTCTCAGATACCACTATAAAAGTGTTTGTGTGATTTACTTTATCGTATTTAGTTTTCAGCAAGCTTTACTTATTGTACACTGCCACTCTGCTTACGTGTTGAAACTAGCACTCTCTGAAAAGCACTTATTGTATAAAGACTTCCGCACTCTGTTTTTAAAGTACCAGTGAAACTCGTTACTGAAAAGTAACTAGTACTTGCTGAGAAAGTTAAGTATCAGCAAACTCATTACTGAAAAGTAATAAACACTTGCTGAGAAAGTTTTTAAATGACGAAAGTTTGAAAAGACTATTCACCCCCCACCCCTCTAGTATTTTCTTGTTGTTTAAAGGGACCAACAGTTTGCCTATTATTGATGGATCTTGGGAAGAAATCAAACAAAAGCTGGTTGTACAGGTTAAGGGAAAGAATCCAAAGAAGTGTATTTTCAAAGTTTTGGTATGTGAGTTTATTTATGCACTTTGGCTGGAGCGGAATAAGAGAATATTCCAGAATAGCAGTCAATGTTTGCAGCAGATATTAAAGGATGTAGTGAGGAAAAGCCTTGGCAGATGCTGGACTGATCGAAAGCTATATGGGGCGTGTATACTTGTTTTGGTTTTCCAGTTCTAGCTACTGTATAGAGGTCATAAAGTTTGTTTTGATTGTTTTGTTTGGTTTGCTTGTATTTTGTCCTGAGATGATGCGCTTTATTGCACTTGGAATGAAATGAAAACTAACTTTTCTTCCAAAACAAATCAAAGAGTTGTAGTCGTTCATACTCATGTGGATATTGTCCGGGTGTGACAATATCAAACATATTTGGTATATTTAATCGTTATACCTCTACTACAAGTAGTTAACTATAAATTATTTCGATGAGATTTTCAAATTTAATATCAAATTATATATGACACATATATAACATAAAATAATATATAAAAAGAATATTTTTAAAGAGAAAAATAAAAAGGAAAGAAAACAAATATAAGGAGAATGAAGATAAATAATAAAAAGAAAATAACCATTATGAGTACATGAACCAAGTGAGAGAAAAATTGGGAGGTGTGCAAGCCAAAAGCAGCGGCATGTTAGAAAAATAAAACAAAATATTTGGTCCTTGCAATGGCAGTCCTTTAAGTTTCTAAACTACTCAAATAAGTCCCTACAATAACAAGAATTTTTCTGGCCATATTTTTTGTCGATCCTTTCAACACAATTGGGTTCGAAAGTTTGGTTTTCACATGAATACTTCTTGAACATGATCCAAAATAATGAATCGATATTTTTTGAAATCGGGTCTAAATCTAATCTAAATACTTTGAGATTGGTCCAATATGAATCCAATCCAAGCCAAAGGTGGACCAGCCCAAATCGGACCGATCTGGACCAATTGTCGTGTCTTGGTTGAACTGGGTTTA
Source organism: Plantago ovata (assembly GCA_028274465.1). Lineage (NCBI taxonomy): Eukaryota > Viridiplantae > Streptophyta > Magnoliopsida > Lamiales > Plantaginaceae > Plantago > Plantago ovata. The sequence continues at coordinate 91,720,644 of CM051456.1, read as the reverse complement.
AGGAAAAATACAATAAGAAATGGGTTCCACCAAGAGAATTAAGGAATGATAACAAATCAATATCCACTAAGAGAAGGACAAATGAATAACAACAATAACATAGAGAATTATTGCCAGGTACTCTTTCGTAATCCTAATTGTTGTTCTTATTCATGATTGGTTAACTATTTAGTGTTCTTATTCAGGATTCGTAACTATTTATTGTTCTTATTCATGAGTTCATCGATCTCTTCACAACTGTTTGAATATTCAAACCCTAGCTACAATTTAATTCTTATATTTATATTATTTGTTCAATATTTAATCAATTGTCATTGTATCTTTATTATTATTGTTATTATTAATTTTTTGCCGGCACCAAAGTTTTATACCCTCATCTTAAACTGACTCAATGTTGAATTCACAATTGAAATCATTCAAGAGTAACCGAACTCTCTTTTCCATGTTTCATTTTAACAGTTGGTTATTTATAATTATTGTTGCAATGGTGAATCTACCAGAGGATTTGTTGATCGAAATCCTTTCACGTTTGGAAGTGAAATCCTTGTTACGCTTCAAGTGTGTCTCAAGACGCCGCGCTCATTGCTCCTAGGTTTTCTCATTGCACTAGTTCCCTATCTCAATCCAACGATGTTCAAAAGAAAAAGGAAGAGCAACAAGTCTAACAATAAGAATGGTGCTAGCAGCAATGCGGCCAAGTTTAGTAAAGTTGGCAAGCGCGTGGTGTCAATTGTTGAAGTCTTGAGCCAACTTCATAAGTTGGCTTCGAAGAATTACCGCACGACTCTCAGTCTCAGCTCCACATTGATGCATGTAGAACGGAATGCTTTTAATCGCCGTAATCTCAACATGGGCTTGGTCCCTGTTCATCGAACCGTAAATCTGGTTGGCGATTTAGCTCTGATGAACTACCGATCCATTGTCCGTGTCAACTCTACCATTCTGCATTTTGAAAAAAAAATGCTTGACGCACTTCCCAGCAAGTCATTCACCTATGGAGTAGCATTCGTGAGTACTGCAACATCTATTTTGTCGGCCTATAGTTTTTTTGTCCCACCAAATGCCGCTGCTGGTCTTGTCAAGGAAGGTGAAAAAGGTTGTTCTGTCAAGGGTGAGGCTGAAAAGGGTTCTGAGGCTGGTTATGAGGCTGAAAAACAGGGTTCTGAAGCTGAGGCTGGATTGGTTTCTATGGAGACTACTAAATTTGAGACACAAACTTTCAAAATCCAAATCCTGCCATTCTTGTGTTTGGCGGTCATCTTCATTGGCCATGTGTGGTTCCGTGCTTAGGTGCTGTCTCATGGTAATATTCCTATGAACGATGTTGAATTCTTAACAAGTGGTTGTTAAATTTACGGTGTGTTTTTGCATGATTGCTACATAAGCAAATAACTTCTAATTTTGGAGATTGTTGACGATTTTTATTTTACATGTAAAAGAGATGCTAAAACTTGCTCATGTGATCTGTCCCTCTATTGTAAAATAAAATTTGGGCTCTACTTTTTTTTTTCTTGACAAAAAAAAAAAGTGTCTCGAGATCTTGGTATGATTTGATCAGTAGTTCTTCCTTCATTAACACCTACTCAGATCGCAAAAATTTGAGTTGAATATTCATACCCGCTACATGGTGCTATTGAGGCCTTACCAACAACAATATGATCATCATGTCTTGTCTTTTCATGATCTGAGTTCACCACAGGTCCACAACTGCACGAGTTGGCTCCATGCTTATCCATTCCCAAGACTAGAAACTTCGTTGATGACACCAGTGTGGATATCCGTCTTGTTGGCCCTTGCAACGGACTAATTCTTGTAGTTGATGATTTGTTGATCCCTTTAAACAACAAGAAAAGACTAGAGGGGGGGGGGGTGAATAGTCTTTTCAAAGTTTCGTCGTTTAAAAACATTCTCAGCAAGTGCTTATTACTTTTCAGTAATGAGTTTGTTCATACTTAACTTTCTCAGCAAGTACTAGTTACTTTTCAGTAACGAGTTTACTGGTACTTTAAAAACAGAGTGCAGGAGACTTTATACAATAAGTGCTTTTTCACAGAGTGCTAGTTTCAGCAAGTGAGCAGAGTGACAGTGTACAATTAGTATAACTTGCTGAAGACTAAACGCGGTAAAGTAAATCACACAAACACTTTTATAGTGGTATCTGAGAGTGGCGTAATCTCTCAACTAATCCACTTTGTCCTTTCTAGGACTGAATCCACTAAGATAAGATGTGATGTTCCTTACAAATCCTATCTATAATGATTCTTCAGAAACCAAAGCACACTTGCTTCGTTTCCAACCTAACTAGAAAACTGTAACCTTGTTCTCCACCAAACTTGAGACTTATAATCAGCCACAAAATGCTTGATTAATTCCCCCTGCATTTCACGCCTGAAAAAGGGTGTTTATCAGTTAGAGAGGTTTGGGATGAGATGACTTGAGTATAACTTTTTCAGGTATAACAAGTTATCTAAAGAAACACAACTTGTAGTACTTTTCAGTAAGCAAGTTAAGTTGTTTCTGGTGTTAAGACTTGTTCTTGTTCAAAAGAAAGAACACTAAGCTAATTTCTTAGCCGTGAATGTTCTACTTCTTCATAAGTAGCTCTTGTTTCAAGCTTAAGTCCTGGAATGGATCAATAGGCAGTAAATAGTATGAAAGATTGAGTGGTTAAGCACAAGCGAGAGTTTGATCACGTTGTTGACACACTTCAACTCTTTGCCGGATGACCTCTATTTATAGTGAATCAAGGGAGCCGTTTGAATTTCAAATTCTAAGGTTTTGCACCTTAAGATGTCACTATCTTGCTTTTGTACTTTCAGCAGCGTCCTTCATTTGTCTTCTAGTCTTCATGTTCTTCGCGTGCCTACTTTGCATTTAATGTTCCTTTGAATCAAATTCAAATGTGAACGTTGGACCCAAAATGCAAGTACTTTCAGCAAGGAGGTCACATATGTTTTTTCAGAAAGTGGTCAGTCTCAGTTTCAGCAAGCACAACCTACTATGTCATATAGATTTTCACTTATGCGAGCTGTTGCTGAAAATCTCACTTTCTGAGCAACATCTTCCTTTGTAGATACCTTTCTCAGAATTCTTCTAAATCTTCAGTCTTCGAATCTTCAAGTTTCTGAGCGGTTCTAGTGCTTCAATAGTTCATTTGTAAAAATAAAGTACATCATCAACAAACTAAAACATATAACTAGTACCTACACTAAGTCTTCAGCAAACGTTCCTCTTTTACAATGTCCTTAAAATTCTAAATTCCTATGGACCTTAAGAGTACTAGTTACTGGACTTTCCTTACTTTAGCATGGTTAATTGCTCATCAAAATTACAAGTTTCCTAACAAATTTCCCCATTTTTGATATTAGCAATCCATGGCTAAATTAATGGTTACCCTTTTAGAGGTTTCTGATGTTGAATAAATCAGTTAATTAATGCAAACATACTTGAATAATAAAACAGTAAGCATAAGTAGTTTGCATAATCAAAAACCAATAAGAGTCAAAACTTTATTGCTGATAGTTATCTTTCAGTAAGTTTACAAGAAAGCTCATAGATAACTAAAGTAATCAGCAAAATAAACAAACAAAGCTTTTACAAGGGACTAAGCTATTCCAGAAGAAGATTTTCTAAGAATCTCCCTTACACTCTTCTCATCAAGAGCAGAGAATTCAACATAGTCCTTCTCGTAATCTTCAAGTAGCTTACGGACTTCAAGTTGAATAATCCTTGCATTCTTGCAGGCAGTATAATGATGGTTTTCACCATTCATTTATTTGTAGTGAATTACCCACAAGTGCATGCCCCAATTGCTAGCATGTAGAAGTTGAGTGTCTGAAATACCCTTGTTGGCATGAATCTTCCTTAACCAGAGAAGATATTCTTCTTGATCCTTAGCAGTGAGATAAAAATACTCATAAGGAATCAAGCCATATTTCTTCTTGGACTTATTGGTTAAACGGTCACTGTAGTAAGCAACATCTATCGGCTTGATTAAACCAGGGTCTTGTTTTATCTTCTTGCTGATAGAAGTTCTTCTTACTAAGATCTCTAAGTTCAGCCATTTTGCAGCAATGTTCCTTGGGTAGGGAGGAGGATCCCTTTCTTTTCTTGAAACTTTTAATTCAATCCAAGTGTACATTTGATTCAGTACATCAGTTGGAAAGAAATCATTGGCCAAAAGATCTTCCAGCTTTATGATCCAGCAACCATGTAGGTTTCTGATCACATTCTGAGTGGTTTCCTCATTCTGGTCTTTGTATAATCAATGCCAGTGCCAATTGCAATGTTGGCAAGCATTCTTTCTTCCTGTCTTTACCTTCTTCTTATTGACTTAGCATTTTCTTGATCTCTTGATGAAGATCTGGAGTCAGAAGAGAAGTGTTTTGATTGGCCAGATGGAGTTAAGGCAGAAATAGGCTTAGCTTTTATAGCTTGAGCTATTGTTTGGTCATCATCATTATCATAATCTTCATTCAGATCTTGATGACTTTCATTGTGACAATATTCTTGAGTTTCAGCAGAAGTTCTTCTCCTTTTTGGATTTGCTGAACTTCTCTCGGAATCTGTTTCAGCTCTTTTCTTAGAACTTTGCTCTGTTTCAGCAAGAGGTTCTCTGGGAGGTGGACCAGGCAGTATTAATGGCGCTTCAGCAGAAGAGGGATTGGTTGATCTGTCTCTTGAAGACTTTCTTTTTCTATCTTCCCCCTTAGACATGGATTGCATCATAGGTCTGATGTGTAGAGAGAAAAACTCATTGCAATTTTCTGCAAGAGTGTTTAGGCTGTTATATTTCAGAATCATGTCTTGCTGATCAGTGGTTAGCTTAGACAATTCTTCCCTAATAAAAGCCAGATTCTCCTCATGTCTGCGCTCATTTTCAACTTTTTCTTCTATCATAGCCTGAGCCTTTTTCAATGCGCTTTTAGCAAGCTTGAGTGCTTGACTGACATCTTCTTCATAGCTTTTGTGATGTAGACTGATGTCTTTCTGAGATATGGTAAGTGTTGTAGTGCGTCTGAGCACAGTAGTCAGTATTTTGCCAATGCCAAGCGGAATCTCAGCAACCAAGGCATCATCCTCTTCTTGGCATGCTTTGTGAACAGCCATTAGTGCCTTTATTCTAGGAGTAAACTCCTCAACGTTTGGGAACGGCACTAGAGAGGGAGTAAGTGAATGATCTTTGATTTCAGTAGCGAACTGATCATCATTTCTCAGCAAACAACTTCTCTTAGCATCTCCTTCATCAGTTAAGAGAGATAGTGCAGGAATTTCAACCGCTGTGGGTTCAACTTTCTTTGTCTTTTCTTCTTCATTTGCTGAGAAGTTAGAGAGATCTTCTTCTTCATCAGATTCGTCAAGGCCAGCAACCTTGATTCCCAAATCTTTAGCTTCAGACACTTCTTGTTGAGTGGTTGCTGAGGGCAACTCTTTGGACTCAACAACTGGAGTTTCACCAGTAGTAGGTGGAAGGGAGGAGACTTTCGTGTTATTCACTCCTGAAGATTGAGCAATATCCAGATTCTTTGTATGTCTATCATGAATCTGTAGACTATTCTGTAAAGCTCTTTGATAATCTTCATCCATTTCTTCTTCTTCTCCAAGGTTTGGATCAGTGACCTTAGCTTCGAGTAATGCTAACTCGGCATCGGAAAGCTTAGCTTTGCCTTTGTGCATTTCAGCACGCTTTCTAGCGTACTCTTCTTCAGTTTCAGCAACTTGTTCAGTTGCTGGAGTACTTGTCTCAGCAGAAGCGGGAGTAGATTCTTGGTGCTGACTGGGATTTTTGTCAGCTTGCTGATTCTCAGTGTTTTGATTTTCATTATCAGCAACTGTCATTTTCACTCCGCCAGCATCCGGACTAGGACCTTGATTATCATCATCATCGTCCTTGCTGTGCTTAGAATCTTTGGCTTCATCATCACTTGTGTCTTTAGGGATATTTTCATCCTCTTCTTCTTCATCATCGTCCGTCAGTATGACTAACTCGAGATGTTTGTACATTGCAGCACTTGTAACTTCCTCTTCTTCATTGATTTTGTGGGGATCGACCACTACGGGTACAAAGGAACCCTTGAGCATCACAGCTTGTTCAGCTGGAGAGGCACTCTTGAACTTTGCTTTCATATTCTCTCTGATTATAGCAATCAGACTTGAACTCATTTGCTGAGAATATGAGAGTTCTTCTGGAAGTATTGAGTGTACAAACGTCTCAAGTTTTAGTAGAGATATTCTTTTTTTCTCATTGGACAGATGGATGTGAAGATCGGAAAAATTCATCATTCTATACCTTTGCCAGTTGCTGACAAACTTAGCAACTCTGGTCAAAGTGTTCTTTTTGAAGTTTGAGTATAGTTCTTCAGAACTAACTTCAAGAGCTTCTGTGATGTGAACCACTTCATCGTTCTCCTTTTGAGCCTGAAAAAGAGTAAAGTTAATTTCAGGAATGTTTTGGAAAATTAGAGTCTAAAACTGTAACATGATTTACCTGCTGACTTTCAGCAAGCTCATGTTGCACACCAAGTTGTGCTGGTACTATTTCCATTGCTTCAGGAGCTGTGGCAGCATCCTTGAATTGTTCATCCTGAAATAACTTTATATTAGATACAAGTACTAAGTTTTCAAACATAGTAGTTTTACCAAAAAATTTATCTACCTGCTGAACAGGAGTTGTGGATTCTGGTGCAGAAGTTTTAGCAATCTTCTGACTTGTATCTTGAGAAGTCTGTAAAGAAATAATTATATTAGCTAAAGATAAAGTTTCAGATAGTGAAGTTTTTCTTATGAGTTAATTACCTGCTGAAGAAGGGCAGGTGGTGACTCAGTCCTTTCAGCAATGATAACAGCTTCATTATCTGGGATTTGTTCTTCAACAGACTTCTTCTCTTGCTCTAAATGAGAAGGCTGTGCAGATTCAGCAATCTCCCTTGTCTCTGAATTGACAAGTTGAGCAGAGACATCTTGACCTCTAAGTTCACTACTTGTCATGAACATGTCTATTGACTTATTGGAGTTGTCATCAATATCCAAGTCTATTTGCTAGCTTAGGTCAGTCAGCACCAGTTGAACTTTGTCAATAGAAGTCATCGGTGAACTTGGTCTAATATTCTCAGCATTATGAGATGCGTCGTCGAATACTGTCTCTTGTTGTGTTTCAGCAACCTCTAGGACTTGAACCATTGCAGTCTCAGCAACTGGTTCTTCAGCAATTGCAACTTCAGCAATTTCTCGGACTGGACTAGTTGCTTTTTCCGCAACTGTCTCTTCTGCGACACTTTCAGCAAGTGCATCTTTTCTCAAATCTGCAGCAATATCACTTGCTGGTTCCAGAGTGTTATCATCAAGATTATCTACAATGTATATATCTTCTAGGGGATCTTGGGCAGGATTTTCATTTCCACTGCCATGTGGTCTTGCTTCAGCAGATGAAACCAAGTTAATTGGATTGCTGAAGGCTTCTGCAAACACTTCAGCAACATTACTACAGTGGCTTGCATTTCAGCAACCATTGGAACATCGTCATCCTGAATGACATGGACAATTGGAACGGACTTGCGTGCCGTTATTTTCTTTCTTGTGTAAGTCTTTGTCCGTGACTTCTTAGGAATAGGATCAGCTGATGAAGCTGCAGTTTGAGTGTCATCATCAGCTTTCCTCATTTTCTTTCAGATTTCTCACTGGGTACAGTAGTGTCAGCAACCGCAGTAGTATCAGCAGTAACATTTGCAGTTGCTGCATTCTCAGCAACATTTGCAGCTGTTGTATACCTAGCTTGTTGATCAGTATCTGCAACATTTGCAGCTGTTGCATTCATAGACTGGTTATCAGTCTCAGCAACATTTGCAGCTGTTGGCTTCTTTGACTTCTTGTCAGCAACCTTAGGTCCATTCATCTTGTAAAAAGCTCTTCCCACATTGCACACTGATTTCTTAATCGGCAACGGGTTTCTTAGTTGAATCCTGAAATGTTCAAGGATGTAGCATATTTTCAATCCATACATCACTGGAAACCAAGGTGAGGCTGAGTTGTCTTCAACCTTAACCCTGAACTTTGTAACACAATCAACAAGTCTGTTGAAAATGTACTTAGCCCAGTTGATTTCAGTTTTGTTCTCATAGATATGCATCAACAAAGGCCACCTTCTCAGGCCTACTTGGTCAATTCCTCCAACTTGGGAGTCTAAGACTTTGATGAGTAGCAGAGCTACTAGACCAAGTGAATGACAGAGATGCTTCCTTTTTACGTGCTTAGTCCAAGTCTTGGGAGCAATCTCGCCTTTCTTCATCCTTTCATTTCTGACATCACTGTAGAAGGCTTCAATTTCTTCATCAGTGGGAGTGATCTCATCTTCAGTTCCAGTAGTTGGAATCTGAAAGATGTTGGCTAAATCAATCCATTTCAGGATGATTTGCACTCCTTGAACTGTGGTAGAAATCACTTTTTCAGTGACTCCTTGTCCATCAGTAAGGGTTTGGACTTCTACATTATTGTAGAATTCCATTGTGTCCAACATGCTCACTTGTTTAGTGTGAGCAGTGATGAAGAAAAGTAGACCTTGTTGATTAATAAAATTCAACGCCTCTTCGTTTTCTTCGTCCAGTTCTTGTTCATAGAAGTATCTAATGTACTTCTCTTTGGCAAATCCGTCCCATTGCATCATCTGCTCACACTTTGCAGTGTCGAGATATGCAGGAAGCATGGGTCTTTCAGTGATTCGGTTGTTAGCCAACACGATTTTCACCGTATTTTTCACCGGAGTTTCAACCGGAGTAGGAGCGGTGCTTTTTCCAGCACTGTGTGCCTTTGAAGATTTTGAGGTCTTAGAAGATTGTCTTTTGGGAGCCATCTCTTATATAGTAGTTGTGTTTTGAGAGATGTACGAAAAAGAGATTTTTCTTTTTGACCGGAGGTACAGTAATTCATAGCACAGGCTAGAAAAATTTGCAGAGAAAGGAAATGTGAGTTAAAGAATTTTGTCTTTCTCTAACTCTTCATTTATATAGTATCTTTGTTATGTGAGAAGCTCAATGGTTTTGAGTTCTCAGCAAGGGTAAAACATAGATTCATTGTGTTAGTGGAGCCTTTGCATTAAATGCGTAGTGGACCACTAACATAAAACCGTCAGAGCATACTTTCTCTTTGTAATATTAACCGTTGGATCAACAGCTGCATTAAAATCAATGGCCACGATTGTATTTTATGTCATGATTTACAGCGAGTTTATTTGTGCCATGATTAACGTCAAAAATTGATTTTACCTTGATTCACGGGATTTGATCTCTTTTACTCCAAGGCTAATTGCTTGCTGAAGTAAATAAGAATCTTTTCAGCGATTTTATTCAATCTAGCTTTAGCACTTACCTTTTCAAGTAACAAGCCTTGTATTTGCTGAAAATTCCCCCTTAATCAAATATCTCATGTTACTTTAATTAATGTAAAAGACATTTTTGAGTTCCCGTCTCAGCAAATTCTTTTTATATTGAGATATCCTTAGGTAAAATCTGAGAAGTATTTTTCTCTTTGTTGAGTTCCCATCTCAGATTATCCTTGATTGTCTGAATGCCAGTTTCAGCAATCTTTGAAAATTTTCTTTACTGAGTACCCGTCTCAGTAAGTGATCAAGTTTCCTAACAAATACCCGGTTTGAAGGAATTACTTGCTGAATGCCTGTTCAGCAATCATATAGTGTACGGTCATCTCTTTTTAGAGAAGTCAATGGAAAGGGACTTTTCACGGGATACTTTTAAGCAATCATTGGCTTGTTGAATGCCTATTTCAGCAATCCACCAAATGTATTCCTTTTTATTGAGGTAGTTCAATCAACCCAAGGTTATACCTTAGCATTGTGAACCTATTATCTGGTAGGGGCTTGGTAAAGATGTCAGCAAGTTGATCATCAGTACCTACTTTTACAACCCCAATGTCTCCTCTTTCCACATGATCTCTAATGAGATGATGTCTAATATCAATGTGCTTTGTCCTTGAGTGGAACTTAGGATTTTGCGTGATAGCAATAGCACTTGTATTATCACAAAAGATTGGTGTTTTCTTTGCAGAAATACCATAATCTCTTAATTGTTGCTGAATCCATAGGATTTGAGCTGTGCAACAACCAGCCGCAATGTATTCAGATTCAGTGGATGAATTGGCAACACATGTTTGCTTCTTGCTGAACCATGATATTAATCTTGTACCTAGAAACTGACAAGTTCCAGAAGTACTTTTTCTATCAAGAGTTGATCCTCCATGATCATCATCAGAATAGCCAACCAATTCCAATCCAGAATCTTTTGGAGACCATAATCCAACATTGACTGTACCTTTGACATATTTCAGTATCTTAAGTGCCTTTTTGTAGTGTGATTCTCTTGGATCAGATTGGAATCTTGCATACACACAAACAACATACTGAATGTCAGGTCTACTTGTTGTTAAATACAACAAGGAACCAATGAGCTTCCTATACTTGTGTTCATCAACACTTTTATCTTGTTTAGTATAGCCCAATTTGGTACCAACGCTCATGGGGATCTTTTCTAGTTTTTCTTCCTCTTTGATCCTGAACTTTATGAGCACTTCCTTTGCATACATTGCTTAATTTATGAATATTCCATCTTTGAGTTCCTTGACTTGCAATCCTAGGAAATAACTCAATTTACCCATCATACTCATTTCAAACTTGTTTATCATGAGTTTGGTAAAATCATCACAAAGTTGCTTGTCCTTAGATCCAAATATTATGTCATCCACATAAATCTAGACTAAGAGTATTTTACCATCATGGTTCATGCTAAATAAGGTTTTGTCAACTTCACCTTTCTTGAAACCATTATCCAGCAAGAACTTAGTTAAGGTATCATACCAAGCTCTTGGTGCTTGCTTTAGACCATATACAGCTTTTTGAAGCTTGTATACCATCTTGGTTTCTGAGGGAAGTTCAAAGCCAGGGGGTTGTTCTAAGTAGACTTCTTCAGCAAGTTCACCATTTAGGAATGCACTTTTAAAATCCATTTGATAAACAATGAAGTCATTGTGAGCAGCAAAGGCTAAGAAAAGTCTAATTGCATCCAATCTTGCAACTAGTGCATAAGACTCATCATAGTCCAATCCTTCAGTCTGACAGTAACCTTGAGCAACTAAACATGTTTTGTTCCTTGTTACTTCTCCAGAATCACTCAGATTGTTTCTGAACACCAACTTTGTACCAATTGCTTTCTTTCCTTCAGCAAGGGGTACAAATTTCCAGACTTTGTTCCTTTCAAATTGATCCAGTTCTTCTTGCATTGCCTTGATCCATTCAGAATGCTTTAAAGCTTCTTCAATGGTCTTGGGTTCAATTTCTGAGACAAAGCAAGAGAACAACGCTTCTACTTCAATGACATTTGCTTCTTCAACAAGTTCTTGACTAGTAGATACTTTGGATCTAGTCACTTGGCGTTTTTCAATATCACCAATCATATCCGTAGAGGGATGATCTCTAATCCATTTATTAATAGGTTTTCTACTCTTTGGATCTGGATAAGTTTGCGTTTCAGCATGTGACTCTTCAGCATGTACTTGTTCAGTACTACTGGTATATTGTTGTGTCTCTGCTGAAATTGGTTCATCAGCAACTGCTTTTTCAACATTGCTGGTTTGAGGTAACTCGTCAGCAGACACAAGAAGTTGCGTAGTTTCAGCAACATCTGGAGCAACCGCGTCTTTAGCTGGAAATTCTTTATCATGAACTATATTTATCTTGTCATGACTTGGGGGAGGTGAGTCATTGTCAGAATCATCATTTAGTTCAATTGATTTGATATTCCTAGCATCAAATTCAGTTCTTTGCTCATGTATGAGTAACTTCTTCATACATTCTGATATTTCTTCTTCAACAGGGACTCCTTGTGACTTTTCATAGAATACAACATGCACTGATTCTTCGATCTTTTGTGCCTTTTTTTTGTAAACTCTATAAGCTTTACTATGCAAGGAGTAGCCAAGAAATATCGCTTCGTCTGCCTTTGTTTGAAATGTTCTTAAGTGTTCTCTACCATTGTTAAGAACAAAGCATTTCCAAGCAAATACTCTTAGATGGGTGATGTTAGGAGGTCTTCCAACAAATAACTCATAGTTAGTGTTGTTGCATTCCTTAGTTATCAAGCATCTATTTTGAGTATAGCAGGCGGTATTAATCGCTTCAACCCAATAAGCTTCACTTATTTCAGTGTCAGCAAGCATCGTTCTAGCTGCTTCCTTAAGGGTACGTTTCTTCCTTTCAGCAACACCATTTTGTTGAAGTGTCCTTACTGAGGATAACTGATGTTGTATGCCTTTTGAAGTACAGTACTCAGTTATGTACTGGTTTACAAACTCAGTACCATGGTCTGTTCTTATGACTTTTACCTTGTCATTTTTCATGACTTCAAGCTTGTTCAGCAAGTTAGGTATTTCAGTCCTTGTTTCAGACTTGTGTTTGATAAATACTATCTAAATGAATCTTGAATAGTCATCTACCACCACCAGACCATACTTCTTGTCAGCATAGCTTTTTGAAGAAGATTCAAACAATTTCATGTGCAAGAGTTGTAAAGGTTTTGTAGTTGACGGTAATGCCTTGTTCTTGAAAGAAGATTTGGTTTGCTTTCCTTGCTGACATGCATTGCAAACACCATCCTTCTTAAAAGTAACCATAGGTAATCCAACTACAAGTGCCTTTTTAGATAGCTTATTCAGCGTCTTGAAGTTTAGGTGACTTATTCGTTTATGCCATAACCATGTTTTTTCAGCAAGGCAATCATGATGTGAGACAAGGCATTTTTCAACGATTGTTGAAGACCAATTTACAGTATAGAGACCTCCTGATCTTCTAGCAACCATAATAACTTTCTTTGTCTCAAAGTTAATAAGTTTACATTCATCACTTTTGATTTTGATGAAGTAACCTTTGTCAGCGAATTGACTCATGCTGAAAAGGTTAAACTTGAGATTTTTGACATAAAGAACTCCCGAAATGGTAATGCATCCTAACTTCACGTCACCATAACCTTTAGTAGAACCAAAGCCTCCACCAGCAAACCTTATTGTTGGACCTTTAGACCACCGTCTATAGTTTATAAGGTTTTTCTTGTTTCCCATCATGTGCTTTCCACAACCACTGTCAAAGTGCCAAATTGCATTATTTATCTCCGTGGCTGAAGTCTGCACAATCAAGAGCAAACAAGTTAATTATCCAATATTGGATGTCCATTAACATGTTCAAGAAACCGTCCAGTGGAAACCCAAGTCTTGAGTTTTTCAACATTGACTTGTTTTCTACTTGCTAAGGAACTAGAGGGTTTAGAACCGAAAGACTTTTGATCATTGCTAATCAAGTCCACTTTCTGATGTGGTGTCTTGCTTGGTTGACCCGTTTGCTGAACATACTTTTCAGTAAGTTCTTTTCTAGCAAGGTTCCTTCTAGTCCTAGCATTTTGAGTTTTGTCAGAACTCTTAGGCTTGGTTTTGTTCATCTCTTTGAAGTATCTTTGCTGACTTTGCTTATACTCATCAAAAAGTTGAATTTGCTTGGTTTTGAATCCAAGTCCACTTTTCGGAGAATGCTGAGCTTTTGTCTCAGCAACCTTACTTGATTCAGGTTTGTCAGCAACGGTCTTCTGATTACTTTTAGTAATCTTGCCTTTTGTCTTAACAAATTGCTTTTCAGCAACTTGTTTGGCGGAATGCTTTACAACACCCTTTTTCTTAACAGTTTGCTTTTCAGCAACCTGTTTTCCTTTTAAAGTCTTGTTACTTTGAGTAGCAGCAGCGGGCTTTAAGGTCGTAGGTACTTAATTGCTTATTTCAGCAACCTTAGATTGACCAATCTGATAGAGTTCTGGTTGACCACTATCAGTTGCACGAACAAAGGTGATTGGTGATTTGTCTTTACTCAAGATTATTACATCATCACCTTCATACGTTGCACCTAAACCTTCTTTCTGAGATGGGTCTCTAAGATAAGAGTTTAGTTCAGTCAGCGTGTTACTAGCGTCGGCATAAGATTTGAAATTGACTTTCATCTTTTTCATTTCTTGTATTTCAGCAATTAACTTTAGAATTGAGGACCGATACTCTTCCAATTCTATTGCCATTTGAGAATTCTTCTCTGTAGCTTCAGCAATTAACTTCTTGAGATGCAATATTTCATCATCCTTTGATGAATGTGTATTTTACACTTTCATTCGAGTCTTTTTCACCTATTTTAGCTATCCTCTATGTTAATTTAGCTATATTTTAGTACATTTTATTAGAATAGTGTCACGTTTCCCTTTAGATTTTATTTTACAGGTTTTGGTTGAAATTCGGAGATTACCGGGCAATTATATTGAAGTCTACAAGGAATTGGTGTTCCAGAAGCCTATTTGGAGTATCTGAAGGTTTCCGGATAGGATTTGGAGTCTAGGGGCCGAATCTGGAGGTTAGAAGGCTACTAGAAGTCATAAACCGAGTCCGAAAAGGTGAAGAAATCCAAATCCGCGTCGAAAAACGCGAAAATTCCGCGAAATAATGGGGGGCGAACCGCCCCAGCACCGGACGAACCGCCCCAGAAGAATTTCGGGGCCTATATATAGAGTTCAGTTTTTCTCCGAAAATCATATCTTTCCAAGCCTACTTTCTCACCTCTCTCTATAGTTTTAGGTAGGAACTTCCCGGGGCCTGTCCTGGGAGTTCCGTAGCTTAGGGGATACTTTTTCATAGCAGATTGGAGCGCGTAGGATCGCAATCATCCGGAGATTGACAACTTTCGGTAACTTTGTATCTTACAGTTTTTATCTACTTATTTTATTCTTCTTTCAATATGTTTTCTTCTATGATTGCTATTGATTGCATGCCTATTATGAGTAGCTAAATTTATCACTGGTGGTAGTATGTGAATTCTTAGCGAGGGAAGATAATCATGCTAATGGCTATATCGCGCATTATACTCCGTGTCATTGCTTTATTTCGTTGATCAGTTGCAACCAAAATTCTCGTGTGTTGTATTGATTATTATGCACGCATGGACACTTGTCGACCAATCAGACCAATTATCTTCGTAGTGTTGAATAAATACGGAACACATTAGGACGTTAGTTGTTGACGAGTCAGACCCATATTATCTTCGTAGTGCTTAATACTTGCAACAGGACACAAGATTGATTCAAAGATCTCTATGCAAGACCGAGGAATTTATGCATGATTATCGACCCATTATGTTAAGAAGGACCATACTATCACCAATCTCCATTATCTGCTTCAAAACCCCTATTGCTTTCTATTTGCTGTTTATATTCTTAATTAGATTTGATAAAGCTAGTATAGTCCTGAGAGAACGACACTCGAGTCATTCTACTACTACACTACGGTTTTCGTTGTAGTTGTGGATTGCCTTTGGCTAAATAACAAATTTATTTGACTGAACCGGGACCTGACAAATCTCGCGTTCATCAAATTGGCGCCGTTGCCGGGGACTATACTCCTTTTTTCTGTTTAATTTGTTTAAATTTACAGCTTTAGATTCCTAATTCTTTTAGTTTTAGTTTTCCTTTTTAATCTCTTTCTGCTTTCCTAGTTTGTTTCTAATCACCTTTCCTAGTCTGTCACAGATAGTGTATGCCGCATACACGTTCTGCAGGAACACCGCTTGCTGATTCAATTGCTGAGATCGATAGAGTCTACCACCAGAGAAGGCGACTACTTGAAAGGCGCGCACTAGAGGAAATAGAGGAAACCAATTTCTCTGAATCTCTAATTAGTCTATTCAAGGAAATCGACAGAATGGCAGAAGCTAGACCACTGAAGGCATGGGTACAACCCACCAAAGATCGTATGAGGGGACCGGCGATTGTTCTTTCGCCTGCAACCCGAGATCTGGAAATCAAGAACCACTCATTCCAACAACTTCCGAGGTTCTATGGCTTATCAAGGGAAGATGTGATGGGGTACTTGAACGATATCGATGATTTCGTCAACCAACTCCCACGACCCGGAGCTGACATAACAACGGATGAGTTGAGAATGAAGGTTTTTGCTATGGGACTTGGCGACAGAGCCAAGTCATGGCTGAGTTCTCTACCAGTCGGCTCACTGGACACTTGGGAAAAGGTTTTTTCAGCTTTCATGGAGAAATACTTCCCACACACTCTGACTACCTCGCTTAAGGCGCAGATCACTGGATTCAAGCAAGACTATGATGAGACCATCTACACCGCATTCGAGAGGTTCCAAGATCTCACGAACAAGTGCCCTCACCATGGTTTTGAACTTTCTGACTTAGTCCAACACTTCTACAATGGACTAACCTTCGAAAACCAACAAGTGGTGGATTTCCAATGCCGAGGCAATATTTGGGAGGAAACCGCAGAAGCCGTCTGGGCTGTTTTCGAAAGGCTTGCCAAGGGTTCGCAGTTCAAGGACCCAAGAGCAATGGTAAGGAGACATGGACCTGAAGCTCCACCGACTCAAGAAGCCCCTATGTACAGGGGGAATGGGGATCAATTCGAGTGCTTTACCAACGAATTGAAGCAAGTCCTCAAGAGCGCCACCGGAACAACTGTTTCGAACGAAGTATGCCGAATATGCAAGAACTATGGGCATGGGGCTCATATGTGTAGATCGGAGCTGGCATACGAAGATGGCAACTGGGCTCGAGGAGGCGAAGAAGAAGCCTTTGCTACGGAGTTTGGCACTCAAGAAGTTAGCTACGGACAAGACGGTAGGAATCCTCGAGGTGGATTTTGGAGAAGAGGATACCGTAACAATCAAGGATATGCACCGGCTAACCAAACTTATGGACCTAACCAAGACCGTATTAGGCTTAACTATGGTAATGATCACTGCGAAAACCCCTCTCCGAAAGAGCCACCGAAGTCGAAGTCGGCTCTACTGATGGAGAACTTACAGAAGATGGTCGATCACACACAAAGTTTTCTCAAACGTTATGAAGAAGACTCCGAGAAGACTAGGGCAAGGCTTGATAAATTGGAAGAAAGCACTAGGCTCGCCCATCAAAAGATGCAAGAGTTGATCGACCGGAAACTACCTAGCAGCACTGTGAAGTCGAATGCCATTACATTGGCTGATGATGTACCTGACAAAATCACCATCAGGAAGGGTGTTAGGTGCAAGTGTTGCATGGAGGAAGAACTTCTACTGGCTGAGGAAGAAGCGAAGGGCCTTGGTTCTGACGCAAGTGATGAGGAGCAAGAGGATCCCGAACCACTCCCTAAAAGTTTCGATGTTAAGGTAGGGATTGGTGAGCTTGAAGATGTCCGTGCCACACTAGACACGGGATCCTACTCAAACATAATTCCTTTGAATGTGTTTGAAAAGAGTAACCTTGGAAAACTATCTGAGGAAAGGGCTATTGTGCGACTGGCGGATGGATCATTTATGAGACCCGAAGGAGTTGTGAAAAATGTGTTGGTCAAGATTGGTGAAGCATCTATATACACCAATTTTGTAGTTATGCTGGCGTCTGCACCTGGAACGGGGGATGTCATACTCCTAGGGCAAACATTCTTGACCAAGCTACGCTCAGTGATGGATATCTACCAAAGAACTTGCACCATCGAAGTAAATGGCAAGCAACACGTGTTGCAAGCCATACCTGATCCACCTGAACCGCCTGATATTACTACTCACTATTGTGGTCTTGCAGCCTATAGTCTTTCTTATTCACAGGTTCGTGGCATGGAGAGGAGATCAATGAAGGGGAAGCCTAGTACCCGCAAAAAGAGGAGATAGGCGCAGACAGGAGTCGAGTCAAAGACTTTAAACAATGACGCTATCCGGGAGGCAACCCGGAATTTTTATCGCTTTCTTTACTGCTTTCCTGCATGCATTTCATTCTTGAACTATTTGCTTCTCGTATGCGAATTTGTTCATGTCTGTGTCGTATATGCTTACGTTTGAGTGAGATTTTTCGAGTGTTTTTTGAAAAAAATTGGTTTCGGGATTTAAACCGCATTTTCTGACATCGGGACCCGTCTCCCCACATTGGGGAGCACGGGGCGAACCGCCCCGTGGTGGGGCGAACCGCCCCACACGTGGGGCGAACCGCCCCACGGTCCCAGATCTTAAAAAACGCGGATTTCAACCCCAAAACCTTATTTTCTTCATCCTTCTTCATCCATACTCCCAAAAAACCCGAAAAGTGCGATTTTGCTTCTAAATCTTCATAACTTCTTCGTTTCTTGACCAAATTGAGTGTTCTTTAGCTTAATTCGAAGCCTATTACATGATCTATCATCCTATCCGAACAGATTTCATCCTAATTCGTTAGATTTGCAGATCTGAGGTATCATCTTTAAGAACCCTAATTTTCGAATTTGGGGGTTTTCTAATTTGAGCTTCAATTATGCTTGTTTGATGCATGGGTATGTTGTTTATATGATTAGACATGTTATTTACTATCAATTGCATGCTCAATTTTTCTTAAATTGATGATTTGGGTATTTTGCTATTAGATGATATATCTTGTTATGCATTATGTCTTTATCTTTGATTTCTAGTATATGGATGTGTTTATTGGTGTAATGTTGGTGGATTTGACGATAGAATGCTAATTAGTTGAGAATGAGGATTTATGCTGGTAGAATTTTTGCGCTGCTATGGTATGAATTGAGCCTTGTTATCAAGGATATTGGTTGTCTAGTAAGAGCATGATGTGATGTATTGCATGTAGTAGTTACGTTGATATGTTGCATAATGAAGTAGCTAGGCTAGACATTGCGGTTAGGGGAGTTCGATTGTTGATTTTATCACTTGAGTGTCTCGCTTTTACATTAGCATATATTTGAGTCTGTTTTGAGTCGTACGAGGTGCTAATCGCTGTTTGTAGGTACCATACTAAGGGAAGGGAGCATTCCTGTATGATTGCTGTGAGGAACCATGTCAAGGAAGGTGATCTCGCTAGATGTGCGTTCGAGCCAAGGGGTTTGGCAACAACGTCGTGGATTATCCAAGAGGAGGAGCTAGAGTACACCTGGAGTAAGGACTCCTATGCCTATTCATGCACCACCGAATGGTCAGAAACCACTATTATGTCAGCACTCCATCACGAGGACTACAGAGTTCGAGTGAATAAGAAGGCACCGGGACAGTCTTGCCGCAACGGATTCGATCTTGAGTCCGAAGTTGCTCGAAGGTTCCGAAGCGCTAGCTTGGTTCCAAAACGTAATGACATGGGTACCCAGCACCTTGTTGGGGTACCCCTTGCCTGCCTCTAAAGTGAGCATCATATAGACATTGGTCGGAGCAACAGTGGATAAAGTGGTCAAAATTGGAGAAAAAGGTAGAAGACTTCTGAGGATCCGAGCAGCCTACTGTAACCTTCTCGTGGTGTAAAACATTGGAGGGGGAGGTCCTGATACCACTGTCCTTTCCCCTTCAACAGTTCACATCCTATTGAAGGGCTACAGGATGGAGGATTCCATAACAGCGGCGGTTAATCTTGAGAATTCTACCTGCCACTGCAACTCTACTGGCGATGATGATGGTGACAGTAGTGACAATGAAGGCCATACGAGCAATGATGAATCTGATAGAGGAGATGTTCCTATCTGGCCTAAAAATGGAACTACCGTACCCACCAGAAGACCTGATGTCACACTATTAAGCTCACAGAGGAGGCCCAATAAATCACAAGCAGCATACTTAGCCGACCGAGGCCAAACCATGGGGTAACATCTAGTATCACATCTTAATTCCTCATTTTCTTACTGCTAGGGATTAGCGTTAATTTCATGAGAGGGGATGGGATTTAAGTGATCTGATGTTGTTAGTTTGGAGCTTGGAATTGGTAGGATGAGTATAGTACCTCGCATGCTTTATTTGTTTGCATTTGCATTTGCACGTTTACCGCTTTCTTAGATTTTTTAGGTTGCATTCACTACATTCATCCTAGGATAGTTTTGCATGTTTTATATGGAGTTTATTGCTGAATTTTTTGAACTTTTATTGGGTAGATCAACTAACTATGCCATTAATCGTATGCTTCATTTCTATGAATTTGTTTGAGGTTTTTCTCGATTGGCTTGTCTCATTTATGTATTGCACTTAGTTGAGCTAGGTAGTCTCGACATCACTTAGTGGGGTTTTCTCTACTGCGGTTCACGAAGGCCTTTATAATAGGATGATGCATGTTAGGGTCTTATGGTTGTTTTCCCGAGTAATTATGTACCTAAGAGGCAACAAGTCTTCACCATGCTTTGAGATTGCTAAATGCCTAGGAAGGAGGTAGTGTGAGGTTGTGTGATCTTTTGTTTATAACCTATTCTTCCGAATAGGTTTGGGGAGGGGGTTACACCATCGTTAGACTTGTTTCTGTTTTTCATTTTCGTATCGTGAGTTTATTTTCCTTTTTCCGTAAATTTTGTACTCCAACCTATTCTTTCGAATAGGTTTGGGGAAGTCGTGTGAGTCATTTTGCTTCTCTTTTTGTTATGCTACTGCTGGCTAGAAAAAAAAATCGAAAAAGAGGAAGAAAAATTCCAGAAAAGAAAAGAAAGAAAATGAAAAAAAAGAATCTGGAAAGAAAAAAAAGAAAACCCTAAAAAAAAAAGCAAAGAAGGGTCCAAAAAAGAAAGCCAAAAGCAGTTTAGCAAAGTTTTGAGTCTTTTCCATTTTTCGTATTGTTCGTAATCGTGTTTTTCTATTTTTTATCTTTTTTGTCTTGAGTGTCATCTGTTCTAGACCACCCTCGTCCTGCCATTCAGGAAGTGGTGAATAGCTTAAGACTTTACTTGAGAGATGGGTAGAATAGGGGAGTGTTATCTTTTATAGGGAACCCTCCTTCGTTTGATGAGAGCCAGTACTGGTTCGACCTCTTTTGAGGAAAAGTCTTAACATGGTGGAACAGCAGTAAGTCCTCAGTTTCATAGGCACGGGGCAACATTCGTATCTTAGCATGCATCATTACGTCGTCACTGACTAGGTCCAGGTAGAGAATGTTACGAGAGACTATCTTGTCTTGACATAAGTGCTTATGTGGATGAGTATAAGTCAATCGAGGTATTCTTCAACCTATATTCATGCTTTGATTTATATGGTTTTTGTTCATATGTTATTTGGTAGATTCAGTAGATTAGTTCATTTTATTTGGCATGAAACTCCATTTTTGTGTCTTGCATGTTTTTTGTATTAGAGTCTAGCTTAGTTGCTTGAGGACAAGCAAAGGTTCGGTTTGGGGAGTTTGATGAATGTGTATTTTACACTTTCATTCGAGTCTTTTTCACCTATTTTAGCTATCCTCTATGTTAATTTAGCTATATTTTAGTACATTTTATTAGAATAGTGTCACGTTTCCCTTTAGATTTTATTTTACAGGTTTTGGTTGAAATTCGGAGATTACCGGGCAATTATATTGAAGTCTACAAGGTTTCCGGACCCATACAAGGTTACCGGGCAATCACGTTTCCCTATTTGGAGTATCTGAAGGTTTCCGGATAGGATTTGGAGTCTAGGGGCCAAATCTGGAGGTTAGAAGGCTACTAGAAGTCATAAACCGAGTCCTAAAAGGTGAAGAAATCCAAATCCGCGTCGAAAAACGCGGAAATTCCGCGAAATAATGGGGGGCGAACCGCCCCAGAAGAATTTCGGGGCCTATATATAGAGTTCAGTTTTTCTCCGAAAATCATATCTTTCCAAGCCTACTTTCTCACCTCTCTCTATAGTTTTAGGTAGGAACTTCCCGGGGCCTGTCCTGGGAGTTCCGTAGCTTAGGGGATACTTTTTCATAGCAGATTGGAGCGCGTAGGATCGCAATCATCCTGAGATTGACAACCTTCGGTAACTTTGTATCTTACAGTTTTTATCTACTTATTTTATTCTTCTTTCAATATGTTTTCTTCTATGATTGCTATTGATTGCATGCCTATTATGAGTAGCTAAATTTATCATTGGTGGTAGTATGTGAATTCTTAGCGAGGGAAGATAATCATGCTAATGGCTATATCGCGCATTATACTCCGTGTCATTGCTTTATTTCGTTGATCAGTTGCAACCAAAATTCTCGTATGTTGTATTGATTATTATGCACGCATGGACACTTGTCGACCAATCAGACCAATTATCTTTCGTAGTGTTGAATAAATACGGAACACATTAGGACGTTAGTTGTTGACGAGTCAGACCCATATTATCTTCGTAGTGCTTAATACTTGCAACAGGACACAAGATTGATTCAAAGATCTCTATGCAAGACCGAGGAATTTATGCATGATTATCGACCCATTATGTTAAGAAGGACCATACTATCACCAATCTCCATTATCTGCTTGAAAACCCCTATTGCTTTTTATTTGCTGTGTTATATTCTTAATTAGATTTGATAAAGCTAGTATAGTCCTGAGAGAACGACACTCGAGTCATTCTACTACTACACTACGGTTTTCGTTGTAGTTGTGGATTGCCTTTGGCTAAATAAAAAATTTATTTGACTGAACCGGGACCTGACAAATCTCGCGTTCATCATCCTTCTTTTCTGACTCAACTCTCAGCAAGACATACTTTTCAGTAGTTTGCTTAGTCAGAGTTTCAGCATTTTGTAGTTTCTCTTGCTGTTTGCTCAGAGTTTTCTCAAATCTTTCGATTTATCCTTGAATTCTATCAAGGTCAATATCATCTTCACTTTCTGAATCAGAGTCAGAGGTAGGACAATTTACCTGACCGGCCATGAGGCAGAATTCGTAGTTTGACACATCTGGATAAGCTCGCATAGCTATTCCACAAACTTCATTGCCAATCTCTACATCAAGAGTGGCTTCTTTTTCTTCAGTGTCTGAGCTCTCTACCTCACTGTCTTCAGAGCTTGTATCAATGCAAAGAGCATCGATTTTTGTTTGAAGCTTCTTCTTCTCTTCAGCAATCAAAGCCCTTTTGAACTTCTTCTTCTTTTCAGTAGATTTGCCTTTCAGCAAAGGACAATTTGCTTTGAAGTGTCCAGGCTTTTTGCAATAAAAGCAAAGATCATTGCCAACTGCTGGTTCTTCAGAGGAATTTGCTTGCTGAGCTTGCTTGTTCAGCGAGCTAGCTTCATTCTTGTATTTATGGTAGTTGTTACCAAGATGCTTTTTCAGCTTCTCTTTTGCTTTTTGCCTTTCAAGTTCCTTACTGATGAATTTATTCATGTTTCTAACAACAAGAGCATTTTCATCAGCAAGCACTTTATCATTCTTCTTTTCAGAAGATGACGGCTTTGCGGCAAGATCAATGTTTTGCGATTTTTCAGCAAACACATTTTCTCTTTGCTTTGTCTCGTAATTGACAGTAGCAAGATGAGAGAACAACTCTGTTGGAGTGATATTTGGCATTCCTTGATTGTAATAGAAGTTCTGAGTATGGATCCATTCTTGGTTCAGACTTCTGATAATGGTTTTCACCTTCTCAGAATCTGAATAGAAGTTTCCAACTGCTAAGGCAGCCATCTCACTCACTAGAGTTGTGAATCTGAAATCCAAGTCCTCCAGTGACTCATTTGTACCTTGTTTAAAATTTTGGAACTTCAACTTAAGCACTTCGAGTTTGTTTTCCTTGGTTTTGTCAGATCCAACACAAAGATCTTGAACCATTTGCCAAGCTTCCTTAGTAGTTTTGGCACCCCACAGCTTGCACTGTATCGTATCTGGAGTTGATCGAATAATGATGTTTCTTGCTTGTCCATCAAGACGGAATCTTTTGGCTTCATCGGAAGTCCATTCCTCTCTTGGTTTTGGAACGGCGTTATGAACTGGTTCTCCTAAGATAGTTTCCTTTCCAGCAGTATTCGTGGTTCTGTGAGGAAAGCTTCTCAATTTTAGTGATCTTGATAGGTCCATCATTTATGACAGTAACCAATCATCACTAATGGCCTCAAATGTAGCATCATGTTGTTTCGCCATTTTTCATAGTTTTCCATCTTCAGCAAGGGAGCGTCTCCTAGCGACATCCTGTCAGCAAAAGACTACCAAACTGATCAAGTGAAAGTGATTTACGGAAAGCACCTAAGGGGATCTAGGTTCAGTGTTGAAGCTTAAAGAACCTCCAGCTCTGATACCACTTGTTGGTCCCTTTAAACAACAAGAAAAGACAGGAGGGGGGGTGAATAGTCTTTTCAAACTTTCGTCGTTTAAAAACTTTCTCAGCAAGTACTTGTTACTTTTCAGTAATGAGTTTGCTGGTACTTAACTTTCTCAGCAAGTACTTGTTACTTTTCAGTAACGAGTTTACTGGTACTTTAAAAACAGAGTGCGGAAGACTTTATACAGTAAGTACTTTTTCAGAGAGCGCTAGTTTCAGCAAGTGAGCAGAGTGACAGTGTACAATAAGTATAGCTTGCTAAAGACTAAATGCGGTAAAGTAAATCACACAAACACTTTTATAGTGGTATCTGAGAGTGGCGTAATCTCTCAACTAATCCACTTTGTCCTTTCTAGGACTGAATCCACTAAGATAAGATGTGAGGTTCCTTACAAATCCTATCTATAATGATTCTTCTGAAACCAAAGCACACTTACTTCGTTTCCAACCTAACTAGAGAACTAAACCTTGTTCTCCACCAAACTTGGGACTTATAATCAGCAACACAATGCTTGATTAATTCCCCCTAAATTTCACGCCTGAAAAAGGGTGTTTATCAGTTAGAGAGGTTTGGGATGAGATGACTTGAGTATAACTTTTTCAGCTATAACAAGTTATCTAAACAAACACAACTTGTAACACTTTTCAGTAAGCAAGTTAAGTTGTTTCTGGTGTCAAGACTTGTTCTTGTTCAAAAGAAAGAACACTAAACTAATTTCTTAGCCGTGAATGTTCTACTTCTTCACAAGTAGCTCTTGTTTCAAGCTTAAGTCTTGGAACGGATCAATAGGCAGTAAAGAGTATGGAAGATTGAGTGTTTAAGCACAAGTGAGAGTTTGATCACGTTGTTGACACACTTCAACTCTTTGCCGGATAACCTCTATTTATAGTGAATCAAGGGAGCCGTTTGAATTTCAAATTTTAAGGCTTTGCACCTTAAGATGTCACTATCTTGCTTTTGTACTTTCAGCAGCATCCTTCATTTGTCTTCTAGTCTTCATGTTCTTCGCGTGCCTACTTTGCATTTAGTGTTCCTTTGAATCAAATTCAAATGTGAACGTTGGAGCCAAAATGCAAGTACTTTCAGCAAGGAGGTCACATATGTTTTTTCAGCAAGTGGTCAGTCTCTCAGCAAGCACAACCTACTCTGTCATATAGATTTTCACTTATGCGAGCTGTTGCTGAAAATCTCACTTTCTGAGCAACATATGCCTTTGTAGATACCTTTCTCAGAATTCTTCTAAATCTTTAGTCTTTGAATCTTCAAGTTTCTGAGCGGTTCTAGTGCTTCAATAGTTCATTTGTAAAAACAAAGTACATCATTAGCAAACTAAAGCACCTAACTAGTACCTACACTTAGTCTTCAGCAAACGTTTCTCTTTTACAATGTCCTTAAAATTCTAAATTCCTATGGACCTTAAGAGTACTAGTTATTGGACTTTCCTTAATTTAGCATGATTAATTGCTCATCAAAATTACAATTTTTCTAACATGATTGTAGAGGATGTCGTGTTTTTATTTTTAACCCAGCATTGTGAGAACTAAAGCTTTTTTCACAGTGTCCGTTTCAAGACCCACTGGATGATCATGATGATCCAATAAGGAATGTTATGTTAGGATAGGGATTTGGTTGTACCAGTACTGGTGATTTCAAGGCCATCGAGTTACATTCTACCTTCACAATAAATGATTGTCTCATAAATAAAGCTCATTTATATGATCTATGACCAACTCCTGGAGGCCGGTGAACATTCGAAGTTATACTACAATATTAGCAGGGTTGGTTGGTTTGCCATATTCAGAACTCCTTTTCAATGGTGCATGTCATTGGCACATTGAATATGGTGATAAACGCGTAGGTATTCTTACTTTTGTCATAAGAACCGAAAAATTCAAATAGTTGGACTATCCACAACCCACATTGTATGAAGGATACCAGATGTTGTCGATCCTACATGGGTCTCCTACCATGGTATGTTTTCAAAAGTTTTATGGAGAAACGCAGATCCATGAGGTTTGGGTAATTAGATATTATGGATATAAAGAATCCTGGACGAAAGTATTCGAAATAGGGATATACACAATAATTCGCCCTTTGCTGTTTGGAAGAATGATGAATCAATGTTGTTGGAAACTGACAATGAATTGACATCTTGTCCACTCTGTAAAAAAGGAATCCCACTGCGTACAGAAGGAATGAAGAAATTTAGTTACCATGGAGTTAAGGAATCATTAACTGTTGTAGCTTACAAGGAGAGCTTAATCAGTGTATACAAACTCTGTAAATAATAACTCCACGAACACTATTTGACAATGTTCTAATTCTTTTATGTGTCGTCTTTGTTTCCTATTCTTAGTGAAACACATTATTATTCAAGTTTGGAGATTATCTTCTTGGTGAGTACTTGTTATTGTGACAGTAAAGTTCTATTACTAGTTAGCAACGCATTGGTAAACTTTGGTTGTTGCGGTATTTTCAAAGCAAATACGAGTTTGAGCACCCAATAAAGTTGCTTGCTGTTTCGTTCTCTGCTGTTCAGTTTTGCTTTGTTAGAAGTGGTAATTTGTTGGATCATTCTCTAGCTAAACATGTCGTAGTTGACGAGTCTGGGTCTGTTTTACCAGCTCAATGTCTGAACATTGTGTAATGGGTTTTCTGGAAGTTATAAAGCAGCTTGTTTCATTCTCAAAAAAAGACTTTCAATCCAGTAAACCGACATAATTTACCCCGCAGAGGTCCTTTGTATATGCCTCCAGGTACGCAAAACCCTAACTACGTACCCAAATTTTGGTTCCACTCTACACCTGAAGTGCTACTCAAAGACCAAAACATGAATTAGTACTCCTTAGAGGGTTGACTCTACTATCAGGTCTGTTCATTGTATTTTGGAACTCTCATGGACCGTTGAGTATTGCAATTAATATGAACTTGTTTTACAGGGTGTTGGTGTTAGAATATGTTCGATTCGTTATACGAATTAAGAGACGACCTAACACCACTAGGTCCGACCCATAGGCCATCAGGGTCCGACACTCATGCCCTGGTCCGACTAAAACGTATGGCTTTAGTAGCTAACCTTTGCCTAAGTTACTGTCCGACTAACATCTCAACCATGCTCCGATACCTTTGTCCGAGTCGTAAGTCAATAAGGACCACAAAGCAATGTATCTCTGCTATGAGAAACTATGGGTCTGACCTCTTTCGTGTCGGACAAAGACCATACTAACTCAATGGGTCAAACATAGACAAGGCCCGAACTCCGTCAGTCGGACCCTTAGCCAACCGCGCCATAGTCTAAGTCGGAACTAAGCGCATGGGTCCGAGTTACACCTTACTTGGACCACGTGAACCTTGGGAAACACCATATTGACAAAGGCTAAGGAGAACGAACTCGGGCATCTCAGTCGGACTCCGTACTCGGACTTTAGGTCAAGACAGGAAGACAAAATGAGTGACCCAAAACGTTACTTGAGGTAAATTTACCAGTTTAGCCTTATGGAAACCCTAATTTGGTACATGGACCAGGTCCATTAGGCCACTAGTGGGTTTTAAAGGCCTTGATATCGAATCGTAGCATTACACTTGGCGTGATCTCATATGCCTTACCATACTTAGGGAAACACTATAAATAAGCATCACTATTCATGCCCAAGGTAAGCAATCTTTGACCCTAAATTCTATTTTATTTACTATAGGAGCTATCAACCCTCTACTCGTAAAGTCGTCCCTCCAGTTTGATCACTAGACAAATCGGAAAGTTGGTACTAACCTTCCCTCTAGGTTTTTCAGGATCTTAGCATCATGGACGGGACTTGAAGACAAAGGACTATTACGGACTAGTATAAATTAGAAAGAACTCATATTTTACCCATCAACATTTGGCACCGTCTGTGGGAACCCATTATGTGCTTGACCACGTTTTAGAATTAGAATGGATAGGCGGCATCCGTTATGTATAGACCGCTCATGCATGTTGGGTAGGCGGCACCCGTATTTGTAGATAACTGAGTTAACAACCCTCAAAGCTTAAAACCCCATACAATATAAGTCTTGAAGTATGTATGCTTTAATTTATATATATATATATATATATATGTATATATATATACATATATATATATATGTATATATATATATATACATATATATATATACATGTATATATATATATATACATATATATATATATATACATATATATACATATATATATATGTATATATATATATACATATATATACATATATATATATGTCTTCCATAAGGGGCCCTATTCAACAACTTTTTCGAAGTAGGGTACTATGCCACAACATTTTCCTTATTTCTACATTCGAGCTTTTAGGGTTTGCTTATGGTTATGACTTTCTTGCATTGCTCGATCGCACAAAGACTTGCAATGTGAGGGCATCAAGGTTAAATTTGATTTAACCAACCAAGAGTTGCATGCGCAATTGGATAGTCCTATCAGTCATGCTATATTTACTTGATCGCACCAAGACCTGTAAATATAATAGTGATGTGGATTTTGGCCACTAAAGTAATTGTTTGACATTACTCGTATGTAGTTGTTTTGGGGCAATGCATATGTGAAAATAGTTGGAGCTAAATAATTGAAGGTCCGTGTTATTTAGTTAGTTCATTGTGTTCTAGAAATATTATTTCAGTTGTTGATTTATTATTTTCGTTTTATATTATTATCCTCTGATTTACATATATGGCTAATATCTCGCTCAAGCTATCTTAGAGAAGCAAATGTTCACCGAACCAAACTTTATGGATTGAATCCGTAACATACGTCTGGTGCTGAGGTACAAAATATTGAGCATGTGTTGAAAACGAAATATCCATACCTCTTATGAATCATGCTAAAGCTGATGGCTGAGCCTAGCTAAACATGATAAGCATAAGGAGGATGAAAAGTCCATGCAATGTATCGTATTAATGGCAATGGCAACTGAGCTTGAAAGGCAACATGAAAATGTTGTCATACAAGATGTTGTGTGCATCTGGAGTCTTTATATTGGACTACTGCGATGAATGTTATGATTTGATTTGATAAAAAGGATATTCGAATACAAGCTCAAGTGAAGGAGGCAACATGTTAGAGCATGTTCTCAAATGATTGAACTCTTTGAGAAACATGTTGTTGTTGGAAACAAATTGGAAGACGTGTCTCCATAACTTTCATCTTTCAGTCATTGCCTAGTTCATAGTGAACTGCACAATGACTGCCAAAGAAACTACATTGCTAGAACTTCACAACTTACTTAAGACATAACCAATCCGTTCCTCGTGAAGGAAAGTTGGTCATAGTGATTAGATCACATCCTAGCTCGAATCTGAAAGGCAAAGGAGCCAAAGGCAAGAACAAGGAAAGGCAAAGAGCCAAAAGTAGGTTGAAGCCTACTCGTCTTAAGTCAAGAGGTGGAGTTCACAAGAGAGATGGACTATTGCAAAGAATTAAAGCCTTTAGAGAAAGGCTACTAGAAGAGTTACTGCCTAAATGATTGGCAAACGAAAGCCTTGATGCATGATGCATCTGGCTATGATTTGTTTGTTATTGAAGTAAAACGATTCCAATGATTGGATACAACCTATTGAACTAAACAATTCCAATATTTAGATCTTCCCTCTGACTTTAGTTTTGAACTTAATAATTGTTATTATGTCGGAAACACTACATTTGTTACAATGTATATGGGTTGATTGACAACAAGCTATTTGTTAGACAAACTTTACTTCATAAAGAAACAAACAGTTTAAGCAATTGGAATAATCCAACTTACCTCTCGATTGCAAGATTTATGTAGTTAGACTGCTTACCATTTAATTTGAAATCATATGGAACTTGCTAATCTTATGAAAGAGGTAAGATAATGGGCAAGCCCCTCGTAAAGAAGGGTAGGCGCGATCGGCGCGCGCTGGAGCTGGTACACATACCTCGTATGTGCACCTCTTCCAACTCAAGCTCGTATTTGGTTATTCTTACTTCATCTTTCTTAGAGGAATGAAGTCGAGAAACACATTGGCAAATGAGTTGCCACGCGTCGATTAGATCGTATAAGCGAATGCTTAACTTTCTCGATTACTTAAGGAAAAGAGAATACATCCACAATAGACTTCACCAGAAATGGGGCATTCGATATGTGAAATCGAACCTTGTTAGACAATGTAAGATCCACGATTGTATTCTCATCTCTTCCAAATAACCCATGACGGTTATGTGCTATTATTCTCAATCTATATTCTGAACCGTGTTCCAACTAAATCAGCTGAGAAACATCCATATGAGTTTTGGACCAGAAGGAGACCCTTCCCATTTTCATATGCGCGCGTGAGGATGCTATGCATATGTGAAAATCTTTCTCACTGATAGGTTGGAAGTATAGAGCATCAAGTGTTATTTTATAAGTTTCCCTTAAGTAGAAAGGGGATATTATTTCTATCTAGTTGAAGGTCACTGAGTGATCGTGTATAGACATGTTAGATGTCTAGTATGTCTTAGAGACAAGATAGAACTTGAGAAATTCAAGAAAATAACACTAATAATGAACAAGTGTCAATGGAGTTGACTCAAGTTCAGTGGGAGCTTTTGAAGCTAAGGATGGCACAGGAAAATCTCTGGGAAGATATCTCATTGCCAGTGGGAGTTTTGCAAGTGGTTCCGAGAACACTGCAATTGAGCCCACACCGACAGCACTGACTGTCATTCCTACTGCACCAATAGAGGTGCAAGCATAGTAAGCAAGCGCTTGTGAGGCCTACTGAAGCTCAACATGTTCATAGCTCAGCGTTTTCAGAAAGGAAGTGCACCAACGACAAAATGTCGAGCTCCGTAAGTCAAGGAAGCTACTGAAGTAGCCTCCAACAACAACCCTTCTATTGAAATACATCTGTTTGATTGATTGATGAACGGAGATTTGTCAGGTCTCGATTCAGCAAATAATATTTGTATTTAGCCAAAGGCAATCCACAACTACAACGAAAACCGTAGTGTAGCAGCAGAATGACTCGAGTGTCGTTCTCTCAGGACTATAACTAGCTTTATCTATTTAATCAAGAAAATATAAAACAGCAAATAAAAAGCAATAGGGGGTTTTCAAGCAGATAATGGAGGTTGGTGATAGTATGGTCCTTCTTAACATAATGGGTCGATAATCATGCATAAATTCCTCGGTCTTGCATGGAGATCTTTGAATGAATCTTGGGTCCTGTTGTAAGTATTGTGCACTACGAAGATAGTATGGGTCTGACTTGTCAACAACTAACGTCCTATTGTGTTCCGTAATCATTCAACACTACGAAGATAATTAAGTCTGATTGGCCGACAAGTGTCCTAGCGTGCATAATGATCAATACAACATACGAGAATTTTGGTGTTCAACTCATCAACGAAATAAAGCAATGACACGGAGTATAATGCGCGATATAGCCATTAGCATGATTATCTTCCCTCGCTAAGAATTCACATACTACCACCAACGATAAATTTAGCTACTCATAATGTGCATGCAATCAATAGCAATCATAGAAGAAAACATATTGAAAGAATATATAAAATAAGTAGATAAAAGTTGTAAGATACAAAGTTACCGAAGGTTGTCAATCTCCGGATGATTGTGATCCTACGCGCTCCAATCTGCTATGAAAAAGTATCCCCTAAGCTATGGAACTCCCAGGACAGGCCCCGGGTAGTTCCTGCCTAAAACTATAGAGAGAGGTGAGAAAGTAGGCTTGGAAAGATATGAATTTCGGAGAGAAAACTCGCAACTATATATATGCCCGAAAATACTCTGGGGCGGTTCGCCCGAGCCATGGGGCGGTTCGCCCCCCAGTTTTTCGCGGAATTTTCGCGTTTTTTGACGCGGATTTGGATTTCTTCACCTTTTCGGACTCGGTTTCAGACTTCTAATGGCCTTCTAACCTCCAGATTCGGCCCCTAGACTCCAAATCCTATCCGGAAACCTTCAGATACTCCAAATATGCTTCTGGAACACCAATTCCTTGTAGACTTCAATATAAATGCCCGTAATTCTCCGAATTTCAACCAAAACCTATAAAATGAAATCTAAAGGGAAACATGACACTATTCTAATAAAATGTACTAAAATATAGCTAAATTAACAGAGAGGATAGGTAAATTAGGTGAAAAAGACTCGAATGAAAGTGTAAAATACACATTCATCAAACTCCCCAAACCGAACCTTTGCTTGTCCTCAAGCAACTAAGCTAGACTCTAATACAAAAAACATGCAAGACTCAAAAATGGAGTTTCATGCCAAATAAAATGAACTAAATTACTGAATCTACCAAATAACATATGAACAAAAACCATATACATCAAAGCATGAATATAGGTTGAAGAATACCTCGATCGACTTATACACATCCACATAAGCACTTATGTCAAGACAAGATAGTCTCTCGTAACATTCTCTACCTGGATCTAGTCAGTGACGACGTAATGATGCATGCTAAGATACTAATGGTTGCCCCGTGCCTATGAAACTGAGGACTTACTGCTGTTCCACCATGTTAAGACTTTCCCTCAAAAGAGGTTGAACCAGTACTGGCTCTCATCAAACGAAGGAGGGTTCCCTATAAAAGATAAGACTCCCCTATTCTATTCATCTCTCAAGTAGAGTCTTAAGCTATTCACCACTTCCTGAATGGCAGGACGAGGGTGGTCTAGAACAGATGACACTTAAGACAAAAAAGATAAAAAATAGAAAAACACAATTACGAACAATACGAAAAATGGAAAAGACTCAAAACTTTGCTAAACTGCTATTTGGCTTTTCTTTTTTTGACCCTTCTTTGCTTTTTTGGGGTCTTCTCTTTTTTTTCTTTTTCCAGGTTTTTTTTTCTTTTTCTCTTTTTTTCTGGAATTTTTTCTTTCTTTTTTTTTTCGATTTTTTTTTCTAGCCAGCAGTAGCATAACAAAAGAGAAATAAAATGACTCACACGACTTCCCCAAACCTATTCGAAAGAATAGGTTGGAGTACAAAATTACGGAAAAGGAAAATAAACTCACGATACGAAAAATGAAAAACAGAAACAAGTCTAATGATGGTGTAACCCCCTCCCCAAACCTATTCGGAAGAATAGGTTATAAACAAAGGATCACACAACCTCACACTACCTCCTTCCTAGGCATTTAGCAATCTCAAAGCATGGTGAAGACTTGTTGCCTCTTAGGTACATAATTACTCGGGAAAACAACCATAAGACCCTAACATGCATCATCCTATTATAAAGGCCTTCGTGAACCGCAGTAGAGAAAACACCACTAAGTGATGTCGAGACTACCTAGCTCAACTAAGTGCAATACATAAATGTGACAAGCCAAGCGAGAAAAACCTCAAAACAAATTCATTGAGATGAAGCATACGATTAATGGCATAGCTAGTTGATTTACCCAATAAAAAAGTTCAAAAAATTCGGCAATAAACTCCATATAAAACATGCAAAAACTATCCTAGGATGAATGCAACCTAAAAAATCTAAGAAAGCAATAAACGTGCAAATGCAAATGCAGAAAAATAAAGCATGCGAGGTACTATACTCATCCTACCAATTCCAAGCTCCAAACTAACAACATCAGATCACTTAAATCCCATCCCCCCTCATGAAATTATCGCTAGTCCCTAGCAGTAAGAAAATGAGGAAATAAGATGTGATACTAGATGTTACCCCATGGTTTTGGCCTCGGTCGGCTGAGTATGCTGCTCTTGAGTTATTGGGCCTCCTTTGGGAGCTTCATATATGATCATCGGGACTTGTCGTAGTGGCAGTAGTTCCATCAAAAGATTGGACAGGACCGACTCAACCATCTGTATCATCATCGTCCCTCTTGTCTTCATTGTCACTACTGTCACGCACATCGTCACTAGTAGAGTTGTAGTGGCAGGTTGAATTCTCCAGATTAACCGCCGCTGTTATGGAATTCTCCATCCTGTAGTCCTCCAATAGGATGTGAACTGTTGAAGGGGAAAGGGCAGTGGTATCAGGACCTCCCCCTCCAACGGTTCACTCCACGAGAAGGTTTCAGTTAGCTGTTCGGATATTCAGAAGTCTTCTACCTTTTTCTCCAATTTTGTCCACATTCTCTACAGTTGATGCTCCCAATATCAATGTTATGCTCCTTTTAGAGGCAGGCAAGCGGCACCCCAACAAGGTACTGGGTACCCATGTCATTACGTTTTGGAACCAAGCTAGCGCTTCGGAACCTTCGAGCAACTTCGGACTCAAGATCGAATCCGTCGTGGCAAGACTGTCCCGGTGCCTTCCTATTCACTTGAACTCTGTAGTCCTCGTGATGGAGTGTTGACATAATAGTGGTTTCTGACCCTTCGGTGGTGCATGAATAGGCATAGGAGTCCTTACTCCAGGTGTATTCTAACTCCTCCTCTTGGATAATCCACGACGTTGTTGCCAAACCCCTTGGCTCGAACGCACATCTAGCGAGATCACCTTCCTTGACATGGTTCTTCACAGCGATCATACGGGAATACTCCCTTC
Organism: Plantago ovata; assembly: GCA_028274465.1. Lineage (NCBI taxonomy): Eukaryota > Viridiplantae > Streptophyta > Magnoliopsida > Lamiales > Plantaginaceae > Plantago > Plantago ovata. The sequence goes on along the minus strand of CM051456.1, from coordinate 91,686,065 downwards.
CCTTAGTACGGTACCTACAAACAGCGATTAGCACCTCGTACGACTCAAAACAGACTCAAATATATGCTAGTGTAAAAGCGAGACACACAAGTGATAAATTCATCAATCGAATTCCCCAAACCGCAATGTCTAGCCTAGCTACTTCATCATGCAACATATCAACGTAACTACTACATGCAATACATCACATCATGCTCTTACTAGACAACCAATAACCTTGATAACAAGGTTTCAATTCATACCATAGCAGCGCAAAAAATTCAACAACATAAATCCTCATTCTCAACTAATAAGCATTCTATCGTCAAATCCACCAACATTACACCAATAAACATATCCATATGCTATAAATCAAAGATAAAGACATAATGCATAACAAGATATATCATCTAATAGCAAAATACCCAAATCAACAATTCAAGCAAAATTGAGCATGCAATTGATAGTAAATAACATGTCTAATCACATAAACAACATACCCATGCAGTAAACAAGCATAATTGAAGCTTAAATTAGAAAACCCCTAAATTCGAAAATTAGGGTTCTTAAAGATGATACCTCAGATCTGCAAATCTAACGAAGTAGGATGGATCTGATCGGTTAGGGTGATAGATCATGTAATAGGCTTCGAAACAAGCTAAAGAACACTCAATTTGGTCAAAAAACGAAGAAGCTATGAAGATTTAGAAGTAAAATCGCACTTTTCGGGTTATTTGGGAGTAAGGATGAAGAAGAATGAAGAAAATATGGTTTTGGGGTTGAAATCCGCGTTTTTTAAGATCTGGAACTGTGGGGCGGTTCGCCCCACCACGGGGCGGTTCGCCCCCCAAGTGGGGCGGTTCGCCCCGTGCTCCCCAATGCGGGGAGACGGGTCCCGATGTCAGAAAATGCGTTTTAAATCCCGAAACTAATTTTTTTCAAACATCCACTCGAAAAATCTCACTCAAACAAAAGCATATACGACACACACATGAACAAATTCTCATATGAGAAGCAAATAGTTCAAGAATGAAATGCATGCAGAAAAGCAGTAAAGAAAGCGATAAAAAATTCAGGATTGCCTCCCGGATAGCGTCATTGTTTAAAGTCTTTGACTCGACTCCTGTCTGCGCCTATCTCTTCTTTTTGCGGGTACTAGCCTTCCCCTTCATTGATCTCCTTTCCATGCCACGAACCTGTGAATAAGAAAAAATATAGGCTGCAAGACCACAGTAGTGAGTAATAATGTCAGGCGGTTCCGGCGGATCAGGTATGGCTTGTAATACGTGTTTCTTGCCATCCACCTCGATGGTGCAAGTTCTTTGGTAGATGTCCATTACGGAGCGTAGCTTGGTCAAGAATGTTTGCCCTAAGAGTACGACATCCCCCGTCCCAGGTGCAGATGCCGGCATAACTACGAAATTGGTGTTTATTGATGCTTCACCAATTTTGACCAACACATTTTTCACAACGCCTTCTGGTCTCATGAATGATCCATCCGCCAGTCGCACAATAGCCCTTTCCTCAGATAGTTTTCTAAGGTTACTCTTTTCAAACACATTCAAAGGAATTATGTTTGAGTAGGATCCCGTGTCTAGTGTGGCACGGACATCTTCAAGCTCACCAATCCCTACCTTAACATCGAAACTTTTAGGGAGTGGTTCGGGATCCTCTTGCTCCTCATCACTTGTGTCAGAACCAAGGTCCTCCTCTTCTTCCTCAGCCTGTAGAAGTTCTTCCTTCATGCAACACTCGCACCTAACGACCTTCTCAGTGTTGCCTTGTTCCTTACTTGCTCTTCGGTCAATCAACTCTTGCATCTTTTGATGGGCAAGCCTAGTGCTCTCTTTCAACTTATCAAGCCTTGCCCTAGTCTTCTCAGAATCTTCCTCATACCGTTTGAGAAAACTTTGTGTGTGATCAACCATCTTCTGAAAGTTCTCCATCAGTAGAGCCGTCTTCAACTTCGGTGGATCTTTCGGAGCGGGGTTTTCGCAGTGATCGTTACCATAGTTCAGCCTGCTACGGTCTTGGTTAGGTCCATAAGTTTGGTTAGCCGGTGCATATCCTTGATTGTTACGGTATCCTCTTCTCCAGAATCCACCTCGAGGATTCCTACCGTCTTGTCCGTAGCTAACTTCGTGAGTACCAAACTCCGTAGCAAAGGCTTCTTCTTCTCCTCCTCGAGCCCAGTTGCCATCTTCGTATGCCAGCTCCGATCTACACATATGAGCTCCATGCCCATAGTTGTTGCATATTCGGCATACTTCGTTCGAAACAGTTGTTCCGGTGGCGCTCTTGAGGACTTGCTTCAATTCGTTGGTAAAGCACTCGAATTGATCCCCATTCCCCCTGTACATAGGGGCTTCTTGAGTTGGTGGAGCTTCAGTTCCACGTCTCCTAACCATTGCTCTTGGGTCCTTGAACTGCGAACCCTTAGCAAGCCTTTCGAAAACTGCCCAGACGGCTTCCGCGGTTTCCTCCCAAATATTGCCTCGGCATTGGAAATCCACCACTTGTTGGTTCTCGAAGGTTAGTCCATTGTAGAAGTGTTGGACTAGGTCAGAGAGTTCAAAACCATGGTGAGGGCACTTGTTCGTGAGCTTGGAACCTCTCGAACGCGGTGTAGATGGTCTCATCATAGTCTTGCTTGAATCCAGTGATCTGCGCCTTAAGCGCGGTAGTCAGAGTGTGTGGGAAGTATTTCTCCATGAAAGCTGAAAAAACCTTTTCCCAAGTGTCCAGCGAGCCGGCTGGTAGAGAACTCAGCCATGACTTGGCTCTGTCGCCAAGTCCCATAGCAAAAACCTTCATCCTCAACTCATCCGTTGTTATGTCAGCTCCGGGTCGTGGGAGTTGGTTGACGAAATCATCGATATCGTTCAAATACCCCATCACATCTTCCCTGGATAAGCCATAGAACCTCAGAAGTTGTTGGAATGCGTGGTTCTTGATCTCCAGATCTCGGGTTGAAGGCGAAAGAACAGTCGCCGGTCCCCTCATACGATCCTTGGTAGGTTGTACCCATGCCTTCAGTGGTCTAGCTTCTGCCATTCCGTCGATTTCCTTGAAAAGGAGTCGCCTTCTCTGGTGGTAGACTCTATCGATCTCAGCAATTGAATTAGCAAGCGGTGTTCCTGCAGAACGTGTATGCGGCATACACTATCTGTGACAGACTAGAAGAGGTGATTAGAAACAAATAGGAAAACAGAGAGAGAAATTAAAAAGGAAAACTAAAACTAAAAGAAATAGGAATTTAAAGCTGTAAATAAAAACAAATTAAATAGAAAAAAGGAGTATAGTCCCCGGCAACGGCGCCAATTTGATGAACGGAGATTTGTCAGGTCTCGATTCAGCAAATAATATTTTTATTTAGCCAAAGGCAATCCACAACTACAACGAAAACCGTAGTGTAGCAGCAGAATGACTCGAGTGTCGTTCTCTCAGGACTATAACTAGCTTTATCTATTTAATCAAGAAAATATAAAACAGCAAATAAAAAGCAATAGGGGGTTTTCAAGCAGATAATGGAGGTTGGTGATAGTATGGTCCTTCTTAACATAATGGGTCGATAATCATGCATAAATTCCTCGGTCTTGCATGGAGATCTTTGAATGAATCTTGGGTCCTGTTATAAGTATTGTGCACTACGAAGATAGTATGGGTCTAAACTTGTCAACAACTAACGTCCTATTGTGTTCCGTAATCATTCAACACTACGAAGATAATTAAGTCTGATTGGCCGACAAGTGTCCTAGCGTGCATAATGATCAATACAACATACGAGAATTTTGGTGTTCAACTCATCAACGAAATAAAGCAATGACACGGAGTATAATGCGCGATATAGCCATTAGCATGATTATCTTCCCTCGCTAAGAATTCACATACTACCACCAACGATAAATTTAGCTACTCATAATGTGCATGCAATCAATAGCAATCATAGAAGAAAACATATTGAAAGAATATATAAAATAAGTAGATAAAAGTTGTAAGATACAAAGTTACCGAAGGTTGTCAATCTCCGGATGATTGTGATCCTACGCGCTCCAATCTGCTATGAAAAAGTATCCCCTAAGCTATGGAACTCCCAGGACAGGCCCCGGGTAGTTCCTGCCTAAAACTATAGAGAGAGGTGAGAAAGTAGGCTTGGAAAGATATGAATTTCGGAGAGAAAACTCGCAACTATATAGGCCCGAAAATACTCTGGGGCGGTTCGCCCGAGCCATGGGGCGGTTCGCCCCCTAGTTTTTCGCGGAATTTCCGTGTTTTTCGACGCGGATTTGGATTTCTTCACCTTTTCGGACTCGGTTTCAGACTTCTAATGGCCTTCTAACCTCCAGATTCGGCCCCTAGACTCCAAATCCTATCTGGAAACCTTCAGATACTCCAAATATGCTTCTGGAACACCAATTCCTTGTAGACTTCAATATAAATGCCCGTAATTCTCCGAATTTCAACCAAAACCTGTAAAATAAAATCTATAGGGAAACGTGACACTATTCTAATAAAATGTACTAAAATATAGCTAAATTAACAGAGAGGATAGCTAAATTAGGTGAAAAAGACTCGAATGAAAGTGTAAAATACACATTCATCATTGATATGGGGATGTCTATAATAGGGAGGACCCTAAGACTTACGTTGAGGCAATATTTTATATTGACTCAGAGAGGTGGCAAACTATGCTTAGAAAAAACGGAGGTTGAGCCGGACACCCCCCAAAAAGGTTTAACCGGGGTCGGACCTGTTGAGCCGTTATGTGAGTCGGTTGAGCCGGTGTACCATTATAATATTATTAGTATATAATATACTAATATTAATATATTTATACAATATTGTTATTCATATTTCCATCCAAAATCACACTAAATAAGATTAAATGATCACCAATCAAGTAAAATGATTTGGTGAAGATCCATATTCAATCAAGATGTTGATGGAAAAAGGCTTCTTTTTTTTTTTTACAATTTTACCCAAAAAATGGCTCGACCTCCGGCCCAACTACTTTCCGGTTCACGAGTTTTGCCATTTTTTACGGTTTTAGGGCCTCCAGTTTTTTAGCAGTTTAATAGCGACTTTAGGCCGGCGAGCTCCGGTTTCCACAGTTCGACCGATTCGACCGGCCGGTTCAACCCGGTTTTAAAAACATAGGTGGCAAGAGGCCATGGAATTAAAGATAGACTCTATGTACCAAAATCAAGTTGGTAACTTGGTTGACTTGCCTCAAAGGGTCATACTCATGAGTGCAAATGGGTCTTCAAGAGGAAGTCCGATGCCAAGGGTAAGGTACAACCCACAAGGTGAGGCTTGTGGCTAAAGGTTACACTCAACGACATGATATCGTTTACGATGAAACCTTTTCATCATTTATAAAACAGAAAGTCTATTAGAATTTTACGTGCGATAGCTGCATACTACGACTATGAGATTTGGAGATGGATGGCAAGACCCTTTCCTCAACGACAACCTTGAGAAAAGGTCTACATGGCATAGCTTGAAAAGCTTTGAATCCAATACAATTCCACATTTCGTTTGGAAGCTTGAAAGGTCCATGTGTGGACTTAAGCAAACCTCAAGAAGCTGGAATATCCGCTTTGATGAAGTAGTCAATAAGTTTGACTTCATCAGAAGTTAGGAAGATCCCTGTGTTTATGATGAAACATAACGACATCGGAATTGTCTTCATGATTGTATATGTTGATAACATTCTAATCATGGGAAGCAATGTCTTTATGCTACAAGAAACAAAAGCTTGGTTACCCAACACCTTATTAGATGAAGGACTTGGGCAAAGTTTATGACAACCTTGGAATAGAAGATCTATGGAGATAGATACCAAGGATGTAAGGATTGACACAGTCACCATGTATCGATTAAATACTCAAGTGCTTTAAAATGGAAGATTTTGAGAAAGGTTTTCTCCTAGCTAAACATGATGTCAAGCTAACAGTCAAGGATGATCCTAAGACTGTCGAAGAAAGAGAAGCCATGAATCGTATCCTGTATGCCTCCGCAATGGGATCCATAACATGTGCAATGAGTTGCACGCGACTAGGGCTGCTCAAATGATCCGGATCCGTTGATCCGGTCCGTTTATCCGCATTTATGGATCGGATCAATCCGATCCGTTGGCTAACGGATCGGATAACGGATTGCATTTTTTATGATCCGCGAATAACGAATCGGATTGATCCGATCCGCGGATATCCGTGGATCATCCGTTATTATTATTTTTTCTTTTTTCTTTTTTTTTATTTATATATAAGACTATATATAGTAAAGGAAAGGGAGTAAAAGTAAAACTCATATTTTTTAGTTATGTTTGTATTCCATATATATTAGTTGACTCATAAATAACTTGTTAGATGCATATTTTGCATATCTGAAGATTTTGAGGTTGTTAGAAATATGTATCTTCTTGTCTCCATCCCATGTATTTGTCGATCTTGGTGATTCGGTATCTTAGAATTCCGTCTACAATGGAGCAAGTACATATTGATTATATGTTTGTGTCCTTTTTACGGACATTTTAAGTTCACATTTAACATATTATTTTCGGATATTTAAACTCAAACTTCTGTAGCTATCGTTTTATAATTTTACACCATAATTTATTTTACAAAAAATATTGAAAAATAAAAAAAGCGGATAACGGATAACGGACCGGACTTGGATTTATCCGTATCCGTACGGATCGATCCGCAATCCGATCCGTCCAGAACGGATCGGATCACGGATTGAATTATTTATGATCCGTTTGACCGGATATCTGGTCAAACGGATTGGATCAATCCGTATCCGGTCCGTGCGCAGCCCTACACGCGACCGAATGAGGGCTTTTACACTTAGTATTGACTGTCGACACCAACAGAACCCAGGGGTTGCTCACTAGGGTAGAAAACATTATGAGAGTACCTTGGATGGACTAAAGACATGTTCTCGGTGTATGGTGGACAACTAGAATTGAAGATGTCTAGTTACGTCAATGCCGACTTCGAATCGGATCTTGAAGGCTTGAAGTCTCAAAATGGATATGTGTTCACATTGAACAGTAATGCGATATGTTGGATAGAGTTCTAAGCAAGCCACGATTGTAAACTCTACCACAGAAGCCGAGTACATTGCTCCATCTGAAGTATCGAAAGAAGCTGTCATGATGTCGGAGTTCTTGAAGCAATTGAGGGTTATTCATGCTCCTAGTCCAATAAGGATTTTTTGTGACAAGACGAGAGCCATCATTCAAGCCAATGAGCCTAGATATACAAATAAGAACAAACATGTACTTAGAAATATCGTACGAATGGTCGTAGATAGAACAAAGGAAATTAATATAGAACGTATGTCCACAATGGAAAACCGTGGCGGACCATTCACAAAGCCTAATATATGGAGGCTTATACAAGACATATGCTAATCTGCGAATTGAGCATAAATGTGATTGTCTCTAGTCCAAGTGGGAGATTGATAGTAAATATGTCCTAAAGACCACCACATTTAAGGACATATATACTACATCACAATCAACGTAATATAAAATATGTTTGTTATTCATGTTCATGTTTACTTATGTATTTATATTACACATGGCATACAATATGTCATATCTTTATCTGGTTGGTCTGTATCGATATCAAACATGTCCCGAGTGGATGAATGACTTATCACATAATTAGTGGGAACTATGTGAATTATCATTCATCTCGAACTCTCCCTAGTCGAAGCTCATCTCGGATGTAGGGGTCTGAATGATACGATCGAGATTACTATGCGTGGAGGTTATACTGTTGGAGCAAGTGTGAGTCGATCCCACGACCACGAAACGGATCGTTAGAGCGAGTCCATAATATTCCTATAACTGTGCATAGTTGTTCGATGAGATTATCCGAACAATGGAAGTACCCACCGGAAACTCCCATCGATGTATAATCTACATAAAAGAGTCTATGGGAACCGGAGTTGAGGAAGTGATGTTATTCGTCCTTAGCCTCTCAGGTCTTTATCATCACATATGTTGCGCCTTGATCTTTGGCCGAAACCAATGCTTGCACCTGAAATTGACTGGTAGATACGGTCATGCTGGGAGCTTGGCAATATTACATATGGGGGTGGTAGTAGATCTCTGGAGATGATTCATCTCTCATGTGTAGCAATATTGGAGTGAACTGCTCATAGTCGTCATAGTTGTGTTGGTAAAGTCGTTGGCCAATGCATGGATGTATTATGATTGGCATAGATATATCCACTGAACAAAACAACTCCCTGAGACGCCATGAGTGTATTATTGGGATAGACACTTCATCGATCCTAGATGCATTCGAGTAAGTCAGATAAAAGGACCTTACCATCGCCTCATTGAGTGTAACAGGCTTCCCCAACGAAAGGTGGTTTTGAGGTTTCCCTCAAACATCCTCATGTATTAATATCGCAAATGGAATCGTGTAAGAATTCCATAATGCTTAGTCGTCTTGTCTAGCTTAATACATTGAGGCACTATGGGTCACACTATATGGTGGACTGGCTTGTCCATAATACTATAGGAAGAATCATAATTAACTTGGTTAATTATAATTGATTGTGGCATAATTATTACTATTTTGAATTAATTATATATATGTATATTAATTATGTATTAATATATTAATTGTATTTTGAGAATACAATTATGGGTTAATGGAAAGAATATATTAATTGAATTAATATATGCACTTGGGCAAGATTTAAATTGAATTTAAATATCCCAACTTGCATGTGGGCCCCATGGTTGGCCCATATACTCCCTCTAACCGCCGGTGGGCGTGTGTAGATATGGAGAAGGAGTCTTGACTCCTAATTAAACTTTAGGGGCAAGTTTTCCTAATTGAAGATCAGGATGAATCTAGACATAAATTTACTTATGGAATAAGAATTAGAGTTATTATTCTTTTAGGATTCTATTGGCTTCTAAAGGCTTCTAATAGAAACTATAAATAGAGGGCATTAGAGAGCTGGAAATTCATTCTAACTCCCTAATTTTCGTACTCCTATGTGACAAGAAAAAGTTCTCCCTCTTCTCCACCCATAGTCGCCGCCGCCACCTTCCTACGAACTACGTAGCGTTTGATTCTTTTGAAGATACGTAGGCAGCTTTGAGCACAACCCCAAGAATAAGCCACCGTCCATATATGGATTGAGTATTCTCTGTTGTTATATTGTTTACATACTAACTTCTGTCTTGCAGAAAGAATTCCCGAGTGCAGATTTTCTACACTGCGCAACGATTTTTTAAAATCAATTTCTGCTTCGTTAGAAAAGATATTGAGGTGATTCTAGTTGGAGAATACTGCAGAATAATTGAACTACCTTTATGTAAAAGGGCATCAAAATCGACGAAGGTTTACCATGTCAATTCGCTGCCTAAAGGAATCTGCAGAGTCACAGGTATGTTTGTTAAACTCGGATTTGATTTAATATACGTAGATAGATAATCAATTAGCATGTCTGTTAAGAAAAATTTGAAATTCCGCTGCACCACCCTAGGGGTAATTCTGACCATATTTTCTTACACAAATGATAGATGGAGAGGAGACAAGTGTCACGGTGCGTAATGAGGCGACAACTGAGCATAATCCGAATGCTATCCCAGCGGGAGTGGGATTCAGTAACTTGAGAGTCTCATCTCAACCGCCACCTCTTCCCCCACAAGTCCAACCTACAATGGCACCACCACCAATAGCAATTGATTTCACTTTGCCAAATGGTCAAGTGGTCCGGCCAGGAGACTTTGGAATGGGAGAGGATCAATATGCACTGTTCCTCCATACTATTCAAAGATGCTTGGGGCCCAATGAGTTAGCAAGAGTTTAAGAACAAGTTCAAGTACAAGCTCAGAATCACCAAGGGGTTCAACCCGGCGAAGAGGGAGCACAATCCCGGGAAAATTCTCGTCCCATTCAGAATAGAGTTGGGCCTCCAAGAGTCCAATCAAGAATTGGACCTCAAGGAGCGCCAGATGACTTAAGAGAGATAATTTACAGGAGGATAAGGGCCTCACAGGCTCAAGGGAGTGTGAATCCACCTCAAACTCAAATGGTTCCTCCCACTCAGATGGCGCCACAAACTCAAGCAGTAACTCAAAATCCCACGGTGTACCCAAACCAACAATCAGGTTGCTGGAACAGTGGTCCTCCCAACTCCGTTAGTAGGGAATGATCCACCACAACCAAGATGGCCTACTCTGGATGAACAAAAGGCACAGAGGACTGCATTGGAAGCTCAAATAGAAATTTTGAAAACATCTGACCGAGAGAAAGAACAAGAAAGAGACTAAGAGCCAAGCGCTTTGTGTGATGAAATACGAAACCATCAAGTTATGGCCGAAAGAGGCTTCCCTTCGATATACAACTATGATGGGACAAGCTGCCCTACCAACTACTTGATAAGGTTTGGGACCAAAATGGATGTGTATGGACATGATTCCAAAACCAAGGCTTTGATCTTCCCCGCGACCCTTTCTGGAGATGCCATGGTATGGTGGTATAACTTAGACAATGGTTCTATCAAGACTTATAAGGAGCTTTGCCAACAATTCACCAAGAGGTTCGAGAAGGCGATTAAAATAAAGAGGGGAGTGAAATACTTGGCTGAGCCTAAAGAGGATTTGAGAGACTTCCTCAATAGGTTCCATGAGGCACCTTGCCAAGTAGAAACACATTCGATAAATGAAAGGAAGGAATACTTGTATGGTGATACTACCAATGAAGAATTCCGAAAGCAACTTTCATTCTCTCGGACTGACACAGAGAAGGAATTCGAACAGTTTTGTCAAGACTTTGTGAAAGCGGAGGAATTTCAGAAAACAATCCCTGTAAGAGTGAATCCTCCCAAAGAAAAAGAAAAGAAAAGGGAGAGGGAGAAAGATCACCAAATGCAAAACCAAGATCACAATCAATCAAAACATAAGAAACAAGATGCAAGGCATAATTTGCTTAAGGGAAGCATCCAGAGGAACGAGTTTAGGGACCAAAGGACTCCACCTAGAGTAGGACCTACTGCGAGATATGAAAAATACACTGATCTTAATAGGCCAAGATCCGACATCTTGCATACTATTATGACAAAAAACATTGATGTGGAATGGCCTAACCCTATCCAAGAAACAGAGGAACAAGAATTCCGACAAGTTTTGTGAATTTCACAAAGGGAAAGGCCATACTACAGAGGAGTGTATTAATCTCAAAACTGAAATTGAGACTCTAGTTCGTAGAGGACAACTTGCAAATTATTTTCGTAAGGATGAACCTTCTAGACATGAAAGGACTGAAGCAAAAAGAGGAGAGGCTTCGGAAAGTGAGAAGAAATTGCCTCTAAGGCTAAGCAGCAGAAGTTTAAAAATTTTAATCTCACTAAACTGATATGACTATATTACATTTATTAAGCTAGAAGATATCACTTACGTGTCCTCCAGCAGATAGGCAAATTCACCGGGTAGCTATTCCTCAATCTCCGGACAGAGCCTTGCAATCTCCTCGTCCGGCTGGTTGATTTCTTCTTCGTCAGAGATGAAATCTTCGTCAACAGAATCTCCAAGATGGCTCATCAACAGGTTGATTACTTCCTTCGACCTTGGTATCCACGGGCAGTAATTTCTATCAAGAACGCTAGGAGATTCTTCTGTTTTGAGCTAATTGAGAGAGAGAATATTTTCTTTCTGACTTTCAGAGAGAAAGTGTGTTCACGTGTGTTGGAATAGAATGAAAGACTTCTCTCTTTTATTTCTGATTTAATCAGTAAGTTTGTTTAGAATATCACGTAAGATTTCTTATCCCAGCAAATCTAATGGACTAGGAGACTTCAAAAGTCATCAACAAATCTAACAAACAGATAAATCAAATTACTAAAACAAAGAATTAAAAGAAAAGAAGGAAAATAAAATAAAATAAATAAACAAAATACATGGGGCAGCAAAACGCTGCCCCCATACCATCGGCCAGCAGCTGGGTTTCGACCCAGCTGCCTGGTTCTGTTTTATTTATTATTTTATTCCCTTTTCTTTATTTGGACCTCATTCTAAATCCCGCCCAAATGCACAAGTCTTCCATTAATTAATTAAACCCAATTCAACTCAATTCATTATATTTCTAAAATATATATTCCATATATAATGAATTAATAGTAATCTAATTAATAATAATTCCATTATATTTATACATAGCAACTCAACATTAATCTAATTAATATTTAATCCTATACATAGCTCGTTTGTCGAAACACCACCTTGAAGTGTGACCCATAGGGCCTTGCATATTAAGCAATAATCTAATTAAGGTCATAATAAATTCCTAGACAATTTATCAGACAATATTAATATGCAAGAAACGTTTGTGAGGAAAATAAACCACCTGTAGTGTAGGGTACTTTGATGATACGGTCCCTTCATTCACGAATACTCGAATGAGTCTAGAATATGGTTATGTGTCTATTCTAATAACTCCATTCATGGTTTCTCAATCTTATTAGTCGATCTATGAATTATGTCCAAACACCATTTTGACATATTAACATACGGTGGCCACCGGTTTTGTGATCGCACTAAATATGAGAAGTGAGTATTCTCTCCTTTTATCTATTACGGAGGAATGAATCCTATCTTGGCCCAATCACTCACACTATATGCTTCCTAATGAACCCAACGCATGCCGTATCTACCCTACTTTAAGAGTGCAAGCGTTGCGCATGGTCAAAGTACATTATTTCACATATGATGTAGTATTGGCCTCAAGTCTAAGGACTACTAACATCACCCTACACACCGATACTACCATAGACACTTAAATAACTTTACCAAATGGTTTCTCGGTCGGGTATGCCAACACCCTCCAAAGTGTCCATATGTTCATTATGAATAACGTAACCAAGTTCATTTGTAGCAGTGAGACCTACTACATCCTCGAAGGATCTAATACAACATATGCTAGCTTAAATCGCATCATTGATATCCCGTATCTGAATGACCTTCAGCTAGTGGCTTATTTTAGGACTTAATTATTGACACACAAGCTCCCACTAACTTGGTGATTACCTTAAGTCCTTGGGAACATTTATCGAATAATTCAACAACCAAATAATATATTCATAAAAATGTAATGCCAATTGTATTTAATAATATATAAATAAATGAACATAAATAAATAACAATAACTGAATGTGATCAAGTACATATCGTCCCTATCGTAGGTTGTCTCTAGGACATATATACTTTCAATCTCCCACTTGGCCTAGAGCCAATCACCTACGTGTCTAACACCTATGTTGTTGAAATGTCTAACATGTTTGTCAATGTTCAACACTTTGGTGAAAGGATCTGCCACATTTTCCTCAGTGGAAACTTGTTCTATAGATACTTCTCCTCTAGCTATCATCTCTCTAATTAGATGATACTTCCTAGGTACATGCTTATTCTTGTTAGTGGATCTTGGTTCTTTTGCTTGTGCAACAGCGCCTTCGTTGTCGCAGTAGACCGTTGTAGGACTACTATTAGGAACTACCCCTAGTTCCTTTAGGAATTCTGAAATCCAGACAGCCTCCTTTGAGGCTTCTACAACAGCAATGTACTCGTATTCGATCGTAGAATCAGCCAAGGTGGATTGCTTTGAACTCTTTCAAGTGACGTCTCCACCATTGAGTGTAAACACATACCCAATTTGTGATTTGTAGTCGTTTGGGTCCGATTGGAAACTAGCATCGACATAACCACTCATTCGCAACTCTTGTTGTCCACCATATACAAGAAAGGAATCTTTAGTTCTTCTAAGATACTTAAGAATTGCTTTCACAGCTGTCCAGTGTTTCATACCTGGATTCTGTTGGTGTCGACAAGTATAGCTAAGTGCATAGGCCACATCCGACCTTGTACAGTTCATGGCATACATGATAGATCCAATAGCTGATGCATATGGGACCCTTTTCATGTGTTCGATCTCCTCATCAGTAGAAGGACTATCCTTCGGAGTGAGAGCGACGCCATGTCTAGCTGGTAAGAAACCTTTATTGGATCCATCCATATTAAAGTGTTTCACTATCTTGTCGATATATGTGGATTGTGACAACCCTAACAATCTTCGGGATCTATCCCTATGAATTTTGATTCCAAGAATGTAACAGGCTTCACCTAAGTCTTTCATCGAGAAAGTCTTAGATAACCACTCCTTTGTGGATCGTAACATTTGGACATTGTTTCCCATGATTAATATGTCATCAACATATATAACCATGAAAACAATTCCAGCATCGCTGCGTTTAACATAAACGCATGGATCTTCCGCACATCTGATGTAGTCAAATGATTTGAATGCTTCATCAAAGCGAATATTCCAACTCCTTGAGGCTTGCTTTAGTCCATAAATGGATCTCTTTATCTTGCAAACTAATTTGGGATTTGACTTAGATGTAAAACCTTCAGGTTGTATCATATACACCTCTTCCTCGAGATTTCCGTTAAGGAAAGCAGTTTTGACATCCATCTGCCAAATCTCATAATCATAGTATGCTGCTATAGCAAGTAAAATTCGAATAGACTTAAGCTTGGCTACTGGTGAAAAAGTTTCGTAATAATCGATACCATATCGTTGACTATAACCTTTCGCCACCAGCCTAGCCTTGTATGTCTGTATAGTTAGCAAACGTGTAAATTTTGATGAGCAATTAACCATGCTAAATTAAGAAAAGTCCAGTAACCAGTACTCTTAAGGTCCATAGGAATTTAGAATTTTAAGGACATTGTAAAAGAGGAACGTTTGCTGAAAGACTTAGTGTAGGTACTAGTTAGGTGCTTTAGGTTGTTGATGATGTACTTTGTTTTTACAAACGAACTATTGCAGCACTAGAACCGTTCAGAAACTTAAAGATTTCGAAGACTGAAGACTAAAGAAGATTTCTGAAGATGGTATCTACAAAGGCACATGTTGCTCAGAAAGTGGAAACATCAGCAACAGCTTGCATAAGTGAAAAGCTATATGACAGAGTAGGTTGTGCTTGCTGAAACTGAGACTGACCACTTGCTGAAATACATATATGACCTCCTTGCTGAAAGTACTTACATTTGCGCTCCAACGTTCATATTTGAATTTCGTTCAAATGAACATTAAATGCAAAAGTAAGCATGCGAAGAACATGAAGACTAGAAGACAAATGAAGGACGCTGCTGAAAGTACAAAAGCAAGATAGTGACATCTTAAGGAACAAAGCTTTAGAATTTAAAATTCAAACGGCTCCCTTGATTCACTATAAATAGAGGTGATCCGGCAAAGAGTTGAAGTGTGTCAACAACGTGATCAAACTCTCACTTGTGCTTAAACACTCATCTTCCTTACTCTTTACTGCCTATTGATCCGTTCCAAGGCTTAAAGCTTCAAACAAAAGATACTTGTGAAGAAGTAGAACATTCACGGCTAAGAAATTAGTTAAGTGTTCTTTCTTTCGAAAAAGAACAAGTCTTGACACCAAAAACAACTTAACTTGTTTACTGCAAAGTATTCCAAGTTTTGTTTCTTAGATTACTTGTTATAGCTGAATAAATTATACTCAATTCATCTCATCCCAAACCTCTCTAACTGATACACACCCTTTTTCAGGCGTGACATTCAGGGGGAATTAATCAAGCACAATGTTGCTGATTAAAAGTCCCAAGTTTGGTGGAGAACAAGGTTTAGTTCTCTAGTTAGGTTGGAAACGAATCAAGTGTGCTTTGGTTTCTGAAGAATCGCTCTAGATAGGTGTTGTAAGGAATCTCAAACTTATCTTAGTGGATTCAGTCCTAGAAAGGACAAAGTGGATTAGTTGAGAGATTACGCCAGTCTCATATACCACTATAGAAAGTGTTTGTGTGATTTACTTTACTGCACTTAGTTTTCAGCAAGCTTTTCTATCTATACACTGTCACTCTGCTCACTTGCTGAAACTAGCGCTTACTGATAAGCACTTATTGTATAAAGACTTCCGCACTCTGTTTTTAAGTACCAGTAAAACACGTTACTGAAAAGTAACTAGTACTTGCTGAGAAAGTTAAGTATCAACAAACTTATTACTGAAAAGTAATAAGTCCTTGCTGAGAAAATTTTTAAACGACGATAGTTTGAAAAGACTATTCACCCCCCCCTCTAGTCTTTTCTTGTTGTTTAAAGGGACCAACAAGTGGTATCAGAGCTGGAGGTTCTTTAACCTTCAGCACTAAACCTAGATCCCCTTAGGTGCTTTCCGTAAATCACTCTCACTTGATCAGTTTGGTAGTCTTTTGCTGACAGGATGTCTTTAGGAGACGCTCCCTTGCTGAAGCTGGAAAACTATGAAAAATGGCGAAACAACATGATGTTACATCTTGAGGCCATTATTGATGAAATGGTCACTGTCATAAATGATGGACCTATCAAGATCACTAAACTTGAGAGAAGCTTTCCTCACAAAACCACGGATCCCGCTGGTAAGGAAACTATCTTAGGAGAACCGGTTGACACCGCCGTTCCAAAACCAAGAGAGGAATGGACTTCCGACGAAGCCAAGAGATTCCGTCTTGATGGCCAAGCAAGAAACATCATCATTCGATCAACTCCGGATACTATACAGTGCAAACTGTGGGGTGCCAAAACTGCTAAGGAAGCTTGAAAAATGGTTCAAGGTCTTTGCGCTGGATCTGATAAAACCAAGGAAACAAACTTGAAGGGCTAAAGTTAATGTTCCAGAACTTTAAACAAGGTACAAATGAGTCACTGGAAGACTTGGACTTCAGATTCACAACTCTAGTAAGTGAGATGGCTGCCTTAGGAGTTGGAAATCTTTACTCAGATTCTGAGAAGATGAAAACCATTATCAAAAGTCTGAGCCAAGAATGGATCCATACTCAGAATTTCTACTATAATCAAGGAATGCCAAACATCACACCTACAGAGTTGTTCTCTCATCTTGCTACTGTCAACTACGAGACAAAGCAAAGAGAAAATGTGTGTTGGTCCCTTTAAACAACAAGAAAAGACTAGAGGGGGGGGGTGAATAGTCTTTTCAAACTTTCGTCGTTTAAAAACTTTCTCAGCAAGGGCTTATTACTTTTCAGTAATGAGTTTGCTGATACTTAACTTTCTCAGCAAGTACTAGTTACTTTTCAGTAACGAGTTTTACTGATACTTAAATTCATAGAGCGGAAGTCTTTGTACCATAAGTGCTTTGACAGTAAGTGATAGTTTCAGCAAGTGAACTGAGTGACAGTGTACAGATAGATATGCTTTGCTGAAAACTAAATGCAGTAAGTAAATCACACAAACACTTTTATAGTGGTATCTGAGAGTGGCGTAATCTCTCAACTAATCCACTTTATCCTTTCTAGGACTGAATCCACTAAGATAAGTTTGAGGTTCCTTACAACACATATCTAGAGCGATTGGACAGAAACCAAAGCACACTTGCTTCGTTTCCAACCTAACTAGAGAACGAAACCTTGTTCTCCACCAAACTTGGGACTTATTATCAGCAACACTATGCTTGATTAAGTTCCCCTGAATTTCACGCCTGAAAGGGTGTTTTTCAGTTAGAGAGGTTTGGGATGAGATAACGTGATTATAACTTATTCAGCTACAACAAGTAATCTATGAAACAAAACTTTGAATACTTTGCAGTAAACAAGTTTGATTGTTTCTGGTGTCAAGACTTGTTCTTGTTCGAATGAAAGAACACTTAACTAATTTCTTAGCCGTGTATGTTCTACTTCGTCACAAGTAGCTTTTTCAAGCTTTAAGTCTTGGAACGGATCAACGGCAATAAAGAGTATTGAAGGGTATGTGAGTTTAAGCACAAGTGAGAGTTTGATCACGTTCTTGACAAACTTCAACTCTTTGCTGGATGACCTCTATTTATAGTGAATCAAGGGAGTCGTTTGAATTTCGAATTCTAAGGCTTTGTTCCTTAAGATGTCACTATCTTGCTTTTGTACTTTCAGCAGCGTCCTTTATTTGTCTTCTAGTCTTCATGTTCTTCGCGTGCTTACTTTGCATTTAATGTTCATTTGAATGAAATTCAAATATGAACGTTGGAGCGCAAATGCAAGTACTTTCAGCAAGGAGGTCACATATTTTTTTCAGCAAGTGGTCAGTCTCAGTTTCAGCAAGCACAACCTACTCTGTCATATAGATTTTCACTTATGCAAGCTGTTGCTGAAGTTTCCACTTTCTGAGCAACATGTGCCTTTGTAGATACCATCTTCAGAAATCTTCTTCAGTCTTCAATCTTCGAATTCTTCAAGTTTCTGAACGGTTCTAATGCTTCAATAGTTTGTTTGTGTAAACAAAGTACATCATCAGCAAATGCTTCAATAGGTTGTTTTTCTTTTCAGAAAACAAGATACATCATAAGAGGATAAAACACCTATCTAGCACCTATACAAGTCTTCAGTAAACGTTCCTCTTTTACAATGTCCTTAAAATTCTAAATTCCTATGGACCTTAAGAGTACTAGTTACTGGACTTTCCTTAATTTAGCATGGTTAATTGCTCATCAAAATTACAAGTTTCCTAATAAATTTCCCTTTTTTTGATGTTAGCAATCCATGGATAAATTAATTGTTACACTTTTAGAGGTTTCTCATGTTGAATAAATCAGATGATTAATGCAAGCATACTTGAATAATAAAACAGTAAGCATAAGTAGATTGCATAATCAAAAACCAATAAGAGTCAAAAGCTTTATTGCTGATAGTTATCTTTCAGTAAGTTTACAAGATAGATCACAGATAACTACAGAAATCAGCAAACAAAACAAACAAAGCTTTTTACAAGGGACTTAGGCTATTCCAGCAGAAGATTTCCTCAGAATCTCCCTTACACTTTTCTCAGCAAGCGTAGAAAATTCAACACAGTCCTTTTCGTAATCTTCAAGTAGCTTACGAACTTCAAGCTGAATGATCCTTGCGTTCTTGCAGGCAGTATAATGATGGTTTTCACCATTCATTTGTTTGTAGTGCAACACCCACAAGTGCATGCCCCAATTGCTGGCATGGAGAAGTTGTGTATCTGAAATTCCGTTGTTAGCATGAATCTTTCTTAACCAGAGAAGATCTTCTTCTTGATCCTTGGCAGTGAGATAGAAATACTCATAAGGAATCAAGCCATATTTCTTCTTCGACTTCTTGGTTAAAGGGTCAGAGTAGTAAGCAACATCAATTGGTTTGATTAAATCGGTCTCTTGCTTCATTAGCTTGCAAATAGATGTTCTTCTTACCAAGACTTCCAGATTCAGCCATCTTGCAGCAATGTTTCTTGGGTAGGGAGGAGGATCCCTTTCTTTTCTTTTCACCTTTAATTCAATCCAAGTGTACATTTGATTCAATACAGCAGTTGGAAAGAAATCATTTACCAACACATCTTCCAACTTTAAGATCCAACAACCATGAACATTTCTGATCACATTTTGAGTTGTTTCCTCATTGTTGGTCTTTGTGTAATCAATGTCGTAGCCAATGGCAATGCTGGCTAGCCTCTTTTGTTCCTGTCTTTGCCTTCTTCTTCTTGACTTTGCATTTTCTTGATCTCTTGCTGAAGATCTTGAGTCAGAAGAGAAATGTTTTGAGTGGCCAGAAGGAGTTAGGGCTGTGATTGGTCTAGCTCTTATTGCTTGAGCTATTGTTTGATTGTCATCATCATCATCATCTTCATTCAGATCTTGCTGACTCTCAGTGTGACAGTATTCATGAGTTTCAGCAGATGTTCTTCTCCTTTCGGATTTGCTGAATTTAACTCAGAATCTGTTTTAGCTCGTCTCTTAGAACTTTGCTCTCTTTCAGCAAGAGGTTCTATTGTCAATGGCGCTTCAGTAGGTGTTTTCTTTCTTGAAGATTTTCTTTGTTTATCTTCCCCCTTAGACATGGATTGCATCATTGGGTGAATGTGCAGAGAGAAAAATTCATTGCAATTTTCAGCAAGTTTACTTAGGCTGTTGTACTTAAGAATTATGTCTTGCTGATCAGCAGTCAACTTGAACATTTCTTCTTTTATACTTACCAAGTTCTCCTCATGTCTGCGCTCATTGTCGACTTTTTCTTCAATGAAAGTCTGAGCCTTTTTCAATGCAGTCTTTGCTAGTTTGAGTGCTTGACTGACATCTTCTTCATAGCTTTTATGATGTAGACTTATGTCTTTCTGAGCTATGGTAACAGAAGTAGTGCGTTTCAGCACAGTAGCCAGTATTTTGCCTATGTCAAGCGGACTCTCAGCAAGCAGTGCATCGTCCTCTTCTTTGCAGGCTTTGTGGACTTCCATTAGTGCCTTAATTCTTGGAGTAAAATCCTCCACACTAGGGAATGGCACTAAAGAAGGAGTGACGGAATGAACTTTGATCTCAGTAGCGAATTGATCATCATTGGTCAGCAAACGGCATCTTATATCATCTCCTACATCATGTTCATCATCAGGAGGAGGAATTGTAACCACTGCGGGTTCAACTTTCTTTGTTAGATCTTCTTCGTTTGCTGAGAGATCTTCTTCGTCATCAGATTCATCAAGGCCAGCAACCTTGGTTCCTAAATCTGTAGATTCATTCACTTTTGGTTGAGTGGTTGCTGAGGGCAACTCTTGAGACTCAACAACTGGAGTTTCTCCAGTAGTAAGTGGAAGGAAGGGGACTTCCGTATGCTTCACTCCTGAAGATTGAGCAATGTCTAGATTCTGCGTATGCCTTGCATGAATCTGTAGACTGTTTTGAAGTGCTCTTTGATAATCTTCATCCATTTCTTCATCATCAAGGTTTGGTTCAGTGACCTTGGCATCGAGTAAAGATAACTCGGCGTCAGAAAGCTTACTTTTGCCTAATTTCATTTCAGCACGCTTTCTAACGTACTCTTCTTCAGTTTCAGCAACTTGTTCAGTTGAGTACTTGTCTCAGCAAGAGCAGGATTGGATTCTTGTTGCTGACTTGTTGTGTGATCAACTTGCTGATTTTCAGTATCATGACGTTCAGTCTCATTAACTGTCAGTTTATATCCACCAGCATCAGGACTAGGACCTTGATTATCATCATCGTCATCCTTTTTGTCCTTAGAATCTTTTCCATCATCATCACTGGGATCTTTGGGAATGTTCTCATCTTCTTCTTCTTCATCATCGTCCGTCAGTATGACCAACTAAAGATGTTTGTACATTGCTACACTTGTAACTTCCTCTTCTTCATTGATTTTGTGGGGATCAGCCACCACGGGTACAAAGGAACCCTTGAGCATCACAGCTTGTTCAGCTGGAGAGGCACTCTTGAATTTGGCTTTCATATTCTCTCTGATTAGAGCAATCTGACTTGAGCTCATGAGCTGAGAATATGTCAACTCTTCTGGAAGTATAGAGTGCACAAACGTCTCGAGTTTCAGCAGAGAAAGTCTCTTTTTCTCGTTGGACAGATGAAGGTGAAGATCGGAAAAGTCCATCCTTCTGTACCTTTGCCAGTTGCTGATGGATTTAGCAACTCTGGTCAAGGTAGTTCTCTTGAAGTCTGAGTAAAGTTCCTCTGAACATACTTTCAGATCTTCAGTGATGTGAACCACTTCAGTGGTCTCCTTTTGAGCCTGAAAAAGAATAAAATTAAGTTCAGGAAAGTTTTGGAGAATAGTTTTAGAGTCAAAAGCTGGAACATGATTTACCTGCTGAAGTTCAGCAAGCTCATGTTGCACACTTTGTTGTGCTGGTACTATTTCCATTTCTTCGGGAGCTTGAGAAGCATCCTTGAATTGTTCATCCTGAAATAATTTTAAGTAAGATACAAGCACTAAGTTTTCAAACTTAGTTGAATTACCAAAAACTTCATTTACCTGCTGAACAGGAGTTGTGGATTCTGGTGCAGAAGTTTCAGCAACCTTCTGACTTGTATCTTGAGAAGTCTGTAAACAAATAATAATATCAGCAAAAGAATGAGTTTCAGATAGTGAAGTTTTGCTTATGGTTGAGTTAACTACCTGCTGAAGAAGGGCATGGTGACTCAGACCTTTCAGCAATGACAGCTTCTTCATTATCTTCGACTTGTTCTTCAACACACTTCTTTGCTTGCTCTTTTTGAGAAGGCTGTGCAGATTCAACAATCTCCCTTGTCTCTGAAATGACAAGTTGAGCAGAGACATCTTGACCTTTGAGTTCACTGCTGGTCATGAAAACATCTACTGATTTGTTGGAGTTGTCATCAATCTCCAAATCCATTTGCTGGCTCAGTTCTGTCAGCACCAGCTGAACTTTGTCAATGGATGTTTTTGGTGAACTAGGTCCAGTATTCTCAGCATCACGAGATGCATCGTCGAATAATGTCTCTTGTGGTGTTTCAGCAATTTCTGGGACTTGAACCATTGCAGTCTCAGCAACTGGTTCTTCAGCAACTGCGGTTTCAGCAACTTGATGAATTGCTTGTTCAGCAACCATCTTTTCAGCAGCATCAGCAAGTGTCGCGTTTCTCAGATCAGCAGCAATATCACTTGCTGGTTCCAGAGTGTGATCATCTAGATTATCTACAATGTAGATATCTGGCATTGGGGCAGGAATATCGTTTCCACTGCCTTGTGGTCTTATCTCAGCAGATGTACCAACATTTAGTTGATTGTTGAAGGCTTCTACAAACACTTCAACATTGTTGAAGGCTTCCGCAAGCACTTCATCAACATCTAATGGAGTAGCTTGTGTTTCAGCAACTCCTGGAGTATCATCCGAAAGATCATGGACAATAGGAACTGACTTGCTAGCCAGTGTTTTCTTTCTTGGGTTCTTTGTCCGTTTCTTCTTAGGGATGGGGTCAACTGATGACGCTGCAGTTTGAGTGTCATCATCAGCTTTCCTCTTTTTCTTCTTGGATTTCTCCAGTTGCTTTTCAGCAGCAGCATCTGCAGTAGTTGCATTTTCAGCAACGGTTGTTGTACACTTATCTTGTTGATCACCATCTACAGCAGTTTCATCAACAAGTTTTTCAGTTGTTGGAATCTTGTCTTGCTGACTGGTGGTGACAACATCTGCAGCTGTTGTATACCTTTCTTGCTGACTTGTGCTGACAACATTTGTAGCTGTTGTCTTCTTTGATTTCTTGTCAGCAAGCTTAGGTCCATTTTGCTTGTAGAAGGCTCTTCCCACATTGCATACTGATTTCTTAATCGGCAATGGGTTTCTCAGCTGAATCCTGAAGTGTTCAAGGATATAGCATATTTTTAGTCCATATATGACTGGGAAGGTAGGTGAGACCTTGTTGTCTTCAACCTTGACCTTAAATTTAGTAACACAATCAACAAGTCTGTTGAAAATGTACTTTGCCCAGTTGAGCTCAGTTTTGTTCTCATGTATATGCATCAGTAGCGGCCACCTTCTCAAGCCTACTTGGTCAATTCCTCCAACTTGGGAATCTAGGACTTTGATGAGTAGCAGAGCTACTAGACCAAGTGAATGGTAGAGATGCTTCCTCTTTACGTGCTTTGTCCAAGTTGATGAATGTGTATTTTACACTTTCATTTGAGTTTTTTTCACCTACTTTAGCTATCCTCTATGTTAATTTAGCTATATTTTAGTGCATTTTATTAGAATAGTGTCATGTTTCCCTTTAGTTTTTATTTTACAGGTTTTGGTTTAAAAACGAGGATTACCGGGAAATTATATTGAAGTTGACAAGGAATTGGTGTTCCAGAAGCCTTTTTGGAGTATCTGAAGGTTTCCGGATAGGATTTGAAGTCTAGGGGTCGAATCTGGAGGTTAGAAGGCCACTAGAAGTCAGAAACCGAGTCCGAAAAGGGGAGAAAATCCAAAAACGCGTCGAAAACGCGTAAATTCCCGGAAAAAACTCCCGGGCGAATCGCCCCACACCAGGCGAGTCGCCCGGTGTGTGGGGCGTATCGCCCCACACAATTCGAACACTATATATAGTTGCTTAGTTTTTCTCCGTTTTTCATACTTTTCCAGACCTTCTCTCTCACCTTTCTCTGTAGTTTTAGGTAGGAACTTCCCAGAGCCTGTTCTGGGGGTTCATAGCTTAGAAGATACTTTTTCATAGCAGTTTGGAGCTTGTAAGATCGCGATTCTTCGGAGACTGACAACCTTCGGTAACATTGTATCTTACAGTTTTTCTACTTATTTTTATATATCTTTCAACATGTTTTCCTCTATGATTTCTGTTGATTGCATGACAACTATGAGTAGCTAAACTTATCGTTGGTGGTAGTATATGAATTCTTAGCGAAGGGTTGATAATTATGCTAATGGCTATATCGCGCATTATACTCCGTGTTATTGCTTTATTTCTTTGATCTATCAAAATCTTTATCTTCGTATTGTTGATTAATTATTGCACACAATTGGACAATTCATTCACCTATCGAAATCTATATCTTCGTAGTGTTGAATAATTACGGAGCACAATTGGACAATTATTTGGTCTTCGACCTATCAAAACCTATATCTTCGTAGTGTTTGATAATTACAACAGAACAACTCATAGATCAAAGATCTCCATGCAAAACCGAGGAATTTACGCATGATTATTAACCCGTTATGCTTTGAAGGACCATACTATCACCAATCTCCATTATCTGTTAGAAAAACCTTTGCTATACCGTCTGCTGTTTTTATATTCTTTAATTAAATTAGATAAAGCTAGTTATAGTCTTTAGAGATCGACACTCGAGGTTATTCTACTGCTACACTACGGTTTTCGTTGTAGTTGTGAATTGCCTTTGGCTAAATAACAAATTTATTTGACTGCTTGGACCACGACATCCACGCGTTCGTCAAATTGACACCGTTGCCGGGGACTATACTCCTTTTTTCTGTTTAATTTGTTTACATTTTCAGCATTCAATTCCTGATTCTAGTAGTTTTAGTTTTCCTTTTTAATCTCTCTCTGATACTGCTTTCCTAGTCTGTTACAGATAGGGTATGCCACATACACGATCTAGAAGAACACCGCTTGCTGATTCAATTGTTGAGATCGACAGAGTCTACCACCAAAGAAGGCGACTACTTCAAAGGCGTGAGCTAGAGGAAATAGAGGATACCGATTTCTCTGAATCTCTACACAGTCTTTTCAAGGAAATCGACGGAATGGCAGAAGCTAGACCACTGAAAGCATGGGCCCAACCCTCCAAGGATCGTATGAGGGGGCCGGCGATTGTTCTTTCATCTGCAACTCGAGATCTGGAAATCAAGAACCACGCATTCCAACAATTTCCGAGGTTCTATGGCTTAGCAAGGGAAGATGTGATGGGGTACTTGCACGATATCGATGATTTCGTCAACCAACTCCCACGACCCGGAGCTGAAATAACAACGGATGAGTTGAGAATGAAGGTTTTTGCTATGGGGCTTGGCGACAGAGCCAAGTCGTGGTTGAGTTCTCTACCAGCAGGCTCGCTGGACAGTTGGGAGAAGGTTTTTTCAGCTTTCATGGAAAAATACTTCCCTCACACCTTGACTACCGCGCTAAAGGAGCAAATCACTGGATTCAAGCAGGACTATGATGAGACCATCTACACCGCGTTTGAGAGATTCCAAGATCTCACGAACAAGTGCCCTCACCATGGTTTTGAGCTTTCTGACCTAGTCCAACACTTCTACAATGGACTAACCTTCGAGAACCAACAAGTGGTGGATTTCCAATGCCGAGGCAATATTTGGGAGGAAACCGCAGAAGCCGTCTGGGCAGTTTTCGAAAGGCTTGCTAAGGGTTCGCAGTTCAAGGACCCAAGGGCAATGGTTAGGAGACGTGGACCTGAAGCTCCACCGACTCAAGAAGCCCCTATGTATAGGGGGAATGGGGATCAATTTGAGTGCTTTACCAACGAATTGAAGCAAGTCCTCAAGAGCGCCGCTGGAACAACTGTTTCGAACGAAGTTTGCCGAATATGCAAGAACTATGGGCATGGGGCTCATATGTGTAGATCGGGGCTTGCGTATGATGATGGCAACTGGGCTCAAGGAGGCGAACATGAAGCCTTTGCTACGGAGTTTGGTACTCAATAAGCTAGCTACGGACAAGATGGTAGGAATCCTCGAGGTGGATTTTGGAGAAGAGGGTTCCGAAACAATCAAGGATATGCACCGGCTAGCCAAACTTATGGGCCTAACCAAGACCGTAGTAGGCTTAACTATGGTAATGATCACTGCGAAAATCCCGCTCCGAAAGAGCAACCGAAGTCGAAGTCGGATCAACTGATGGAGAACTTGCAGAAGATGGTTGATCACACCCAAAGTTTTCTCAAACGTTATGAAGAAGATTCTGAGAAGACTAGAGCGAGACTTGATAGGTTGGAAGAGAGCACTAGGCTTGCCCATCAAAAGATGCAAGAGTTGATCGACCGAGGAGCAAGTAGGGAGCAAGGCAAGCTGCCTAGCAACACTGAGAAGTCGAATTCCATTACCTTTGTGGGTGATCTACCTGTCGAAATCACCATCAAGAAGGTTGCTAAGTGCGAGTTTTGCAAGAAGGAAGAACCTCCACAGGCTAAGGAAGAAGAGAAGGACCTTGGTTCTGACGAGAGTGAGGAGGAGCAAGAGGATCCCGAGCCGCTCCCTAAAAGTTTCGATGTTAAGGTCGGGATTGGTGAGCTTGAAGATGTCCGTGCCACACTAGACACGGGATCCTACTCTAATGTGCTTCCTTTGAATGTGGTTGAGAAGAGTAGCCTTGGAAAACTATCTGAGCATAAGGCTATTGTGCAACTGGCGGATGGATCCTTTGTGAGACCCGAAGGTGTTGTGAAGAATGTATTGGTCAAGATTGGTGAAGCTTCCGTATACACCAATTTTGTAGTTATGTCGGCGTCTACACCTGGGACGGGGGATGTCAGTCTCTTGGGGCGAACGTTCTTGACTAAGCTACGCTCAGTGATGGACATCTACCAAAGAACTTGCACTATTGAGGTGGATGGCAAGCGACATGTGTTGCAAGCCATATCAGATCAGGCTGATACTTCTCACACTACTCACTACTGTGGTCTTGCAGCCTATGTTCTTTCTTATTCACAGGTTCGTGGCATGAGGAGGAGATCAATGAAGGGGAAGTCTAGTACCCTCAAGAAGAAGAGCTAGGCGCAGACAGGAGTCGAGTCAAAGACTTTAAACAATGGCGCTATCCGGGAGGCAACCCGGAGTTTTTATCGCTTTCTTTACTGCTTTATTGCATGCATTCATTCTTGAACAATTTGCTTTTCATAAGTGAATTTGTTCATCTCAGTGTCGTATGTGCTTATGTTATGTTTGAGTGAGATTTTTCGAGTGGTTTTATGAGAAAAAATGGTTTCGGGGATTAAAAACCGCGTTTTTGTCGGAGATTTCGTCTCCCCGCATCAGGAAGTGGGGGGCGAATCGCCCCGCACGGGGAGACTCGCCCCGCACCTAGGGAGGCTCACCCCACGTTCCCTGATGGTCAAAAACGCGGATCTCTCCCCTTTCTCCTCATTTCTTCATATTTTCACCATTCTTCCTCCCCAAAATCCGAAATTCGCGATTTTAGCTTCAAATCTTCATAACTTCTTCATTTCTTCACCAAATTTAGTGTTCTTTAGCTTCATTGGAAGCCTATTACATGATCTATCGTTTCATCCAAAAAGATTTCACCCTAGTGCATTAGTTTTCCAGATCTGAGGTATCTTCTTATGAACCCTAATTTTTCAAATTTGGGGGTTTTCTAATTTGAGCTTCAATTAGGATTATATGATGTATGGGTAGGATGTTTGTGTGATTAGAAGCATTATTTACTATCAATTGCATGCTCAATTATGCTAGAATTGTTGATTTGGGAATTTTGCTACTAGATGATATATCTTGTTATGCAATATATCTTTATCTTTGATTCCTTGCTTATGATTGTGTTTATTGATGTAATGATGATGGATTTGATGGTAGATTACATAATTGTTGAGTATGAGGATTTATGATGATAGAATTTTTCGCTTCTATGGTATGAATTGAGCCTTGTTATTTAGGTTATTGGTTGTCTAGCAAAGCAATATGTGATGTATTGCATGTAGTAGTTGATAGTGCATATGTCCTAGAGACAGTCCTTACTAAAGGCATGGTACCCTTATAGAGGGCATATATATACTATTACACAGGTCAACGTAATATAATATATGTTTGTTGCATTTTACTATTGAGTATCGCTTTCATATTTATATTACACCAGGCTGCAGCATGTCATATCTTTATTACTGTCTGTATTGATATTAAACATGTCCCCACGGATAGATGACCGATCACACAGATAGTTGGAGCTATGTGAGTTATCATCAGTCCCAAACTCTCCCTAGTCGAGGTTCATCTCGGATGTGGGGGTCTGAATGAACCAGACAAGACTAGTATGCGTGGAGGTTATACTTGTTGGAGCAAGTGTGAGCCGATCCCACGACCACGGAACGGATTGTTGGACAATCGAGAAACGTTCCCATAACTGCGCATAGTTGTTCGAAGAAGCTTTATCGAACAATGGAAGTACCCACCGGACACTCCCATCGATGTATACTCTACACCGAAGTGTCTATGGGAAACGGTGAGTTGTCGAAGTGATGGCATTCGTCCTTTGTACTTACAGGACTTTATCATCACATTTGTTGCCCCATATCCTTGGTGGACCCGTCGATGTCAGCTCTGAATAAGCAGCTGACCTAAGACACGATCCAGGATTATGGCTAAATACAAATGGGGTGATAAGTGATTCTGTGAAGGATTCATCTCTCAAGTGTAGCACATGAGAGCACTGCTCATAGTCTGCATAGTTGTGTTGGTAAAGTCACTGGCCAGTGCAAATGATATATTATGATGGTCATAAGTATATCTTAACCAAGCAACTCCCTGAGACGCCCGTGGATGTATTATTGGGATAGACACTTCATCGATCCTAGATACATTCGAGCAAGTCGGATGAAGGGACGTTACCATCGCCGCGTTGAGCGCAACAGGCTTCGCAACGAAAGGGTTAGCTTTGAGAAACCTCTCAAACGTCCTCACGTATTAATATTGCAAATGGAACCGTCTAGGAATTCCATGTTGCCTAGTCTAGGACATGCTTAATACGGTGAGGCCCTATGGGTCACACTATGTAGTGATTCAGTCTATCAGAATATCCTTGAAGATGGAATCGCAATTAATTTGGAATTAATTGTGATTTATGGATTATTATTGATTTGGAATGAATTATAATAATTTGTGGCTCAATTAATGATTTGGAATTATTAATTGAATTGGCTAATTAATTGTATTTTATGTAAATACAATTAAACAGATTATATTTTGGAAATATAATGGAGGTTTGATTTGAAAGGATATGTTAATTTAGAATTAACATATGCACTTGGGCAAAATCTACTTGGAGTTTGAATTGCCTTAGAAATACAAGTGGGTCCCAAAATTGGGACCCACATCCCATAGGACAGAACGCGCGCGCGCGTGGCTGGGTAGGGGAAGGAGTTCGACTCCTTCCTCTATTAGAAGTCGAAGAGATAAGTTAGATTTTCCTGATTGAGTTTTGATTTGATTGGGAATGAATCTAGACTTGATATTGGTTTCCTTGTGCGATAAGAATTAGATTCTTATTCCTTTACGAAGCCTAATTGCTTATGCTTTAGGCTTCTATAGACTACTATATATAGTAGACCATTAGAGAGTTTTACACATAGTTTCAGACATAGACTTTCACAGTCATTCTACCTAGTTTTCTTAGAGAAAATAAAACTCTCCCCTCCTCTATAGTCACCCGCGCGCGCCACCTCACCGGAGGAATCGCCGCCCCGTCTTCTTGGTCACACAAAGAATATCCTAGCATTCTTCCGATAGGCTGTTCATCCGTGGATACCAAGGTTGAGGTTCTAGGAGCTGGAAACTAACTCTTATTGTCTTGCAGATATACAGAGTATTGTAGATATCTTCGACTTCGACGAAGGAAAAGATACACCGGAATATTACGAAGACTTGGAAGCTGCTTTGGAAGTAAGGTTAGTCTTCTAATTGACGTGTTTATATATATACGACATATGCATAATCAATTAACTTGTATGTTAAGAAATTTTTTGAAATTCCGCTGCGTACCCTAGGGGTAACTCTGATCATATTTTCTTACAGTGGTATCAGAGCAAGGTTAATTGATTACGTATATACGTATATATATTGTATGATTTTGTAGATATGTGGATGCAATTGATTCAATGATAAATTCGATTTTCAAAAGTTTTATTTTTTATATAAATTTAGAATTTATATTTTTCAAAAAAAAATAAAAAAAAATTAATATATATATTTTTCAGACCGGGCCGCCTGCGCGACGCTAGGCACCCGGGTACCTGCGTGACGCAGGTACCCGGAGCCTGCGGACGCAGGCGCCCGGACGCCGGGCACCCGGGGCCACGGGCACCGGGGGGACGGGAGGTCCCGTCCCACGTTTTCAAAAAAAAAAAATATATATATATATATATATATATATATATATATATATATATATATATATATATATATATATATATATATATATATATATATATATATATATATATATATATATACATATATTCGGGTTGGACCCAAATCGAATTTTTGAAAGTTTTGAGGATTGAATTTTATATTTGGAATATAAATATGATTTAATTGTAATTGTTTTAAACTAGAGGGGTTAAATTTAATTAGTATAAAGTTAAAGGGCTTATTTGTAATTTATCAATTTATTGTTTATTGCAAATTAGTCCTTCTTCTTTTGAATTTTAGATTTAACACCTCCAAGGTTTTTAAAATTACAATTAAGTCCTTCGGGTTTTCGAAAATTGCTAATTGGTCAATAGAATTTCGATTATTCAATCTAGTCTAAATTTTCAATTATTTCATAGAGATTATAAGTATGGGATTATAATTTTCATAATGAAATTATGAAGTCATTTGTCATCCACATAGGCTACTACTTGTTTCATATGCTCTATATGCTATTGTTTGACAATGCATGTTTAAATACCATGTATTTTACATTCCGTTCGACCGCTATGCATGCGAGGGTAGGCGGCGCCCTCTTATATGTCGGACAGCATATTTATGTATGGGTAGGCGGCACCCATTATGTGCTTGACCGTGTTTAGAACTAGAATGGATAGGCGGCATCCATTACGTGTAGACCGTTCATGCATGATGGGTAGGCGGCGCCCTTATTTGTTTGTAGATGACTGATAACAACCCTCAAGCTACAAGCCCCAACCAATATAAGTACAGAAATATATATATGTATGTATTTCTGAGATGCTTTCCATAGGGTGCTTTAATTTTGAACTTTCATTGCGTTTTCTTGTATTGGCGACCTCGTCTTACAGACTCGCAGTAATCGTCGGATTAGAGTAAGCCTAGGTTTATGACTTACTGCATATTGTATCTAGCGACCTCGATAGGTACAATATGTAGGGCATCGGGTTAAATTAGATTTAACAACCAAGAGTTGCGTGACGCAATTGGATAGTCTTACTAGTCCTACCGGTCATATTATGCTATGCGACCAGCCCCCGTTGGAGTATGGCATAGTATGGATTTGGATCTTGGCCACTACGGTAACTTGTTGGACATTACCCGTATGTTTGTTGTGGGGGCAAGCATATGTGAAAATAGTGGGAGCTAAACAGCTAAAGGACCTTGTTGTTTAGTTATGTTGACTGTGTATTTAGAAATAATATTTCAATAGTTGATTTATTGTTTTCGTTCTATATTATTTCTCCTTAGGATATTAGATATGGCAAGTATCTCGCTCGGTGCTGTCTTGGAGAAGCAAATTTTAACCGGACCAAACTTCCTAGATTGGATCAGGAATATACGTTTGGTGCTGAGGTACGAAAAGATTGAGTACGTCTTGGACGAGGTCATTCCCGTGTGCCCCGAAAATCAGACTGCCGATCAGGTTGCTGCTTGGAATCAAGCCAACAAGGCAAGGTCTGATAAGCATCTTGAGGATGCTAGATCCGCGCAGTGTATTATGCTGGCGGCAATGAGCAATGAGCTGCAAAGGCAACATGAAAGCATGTTGACGTATGAGATGTTAAAGCATCTTGAGTCGCTCTTTAAGACGACAGCTAGAAGTGTTGAATTTGATTTGATCAAAGACATACACAGATGCAAGCTCAGTGAAGGAGGGAACATGTCTGAGCATGTTCTCAAAATGATTGGTCTCTTTGAAAAGCTTGCCGATGCCGGCGTTAAGCTAGAGAACAAGATCATGGTGATCTTTGTCCTTCAATCATTGCCGAGTTCGTATTCGCAGTTCATCATTAATTACACGATGAATGCGAAGGACGTAACACTGCCCGAACTCCATAATCTGCTGAAGACATATGATCAAACTCTTCCTAAGAAGGAAAAGTCGATCATGCTTGTTGGGCAACCGTCTAACTCAAACCCGAAAAGCAAAGGTGCTAAGGGTAAGGGAAAGTCGGGAGCCAAGGCTAACACTTGGAGTGATAAGCCTAAGCGTCCGAACCAGAAAAAGGAAGTTCAAGAGAAGCGGAACGGTGCGCACAGATGAATGTCTTTTCTGTAAGCAGAAAGGACATTGGAAGAAAGATTGCCTAAGCTTAGGGCAGATCAAGCTAAGAAGTCATTAGCTTCTGGCTCAGGTATGTTTGTTATTGAAATGAACATGACTACTTTTGACTCCAATGGTTGGGTATTAGATACAACCTGTGGCTCACACATTTGTAATAATGTGCAGGGGCTAATTGATCACAGGCTAGTCAAGCGAGGTGAAATCGACTTGCATGTTGGGAACGACAATCCAGTTGAAGCCAAACGCGTTGGACGCAGCAAGATAGATTTACCTTCGGGACAATGTTTAGAACTTGATAATGTTTATTTTGTTCCATCCATTGTCAGAAATATTATTTCCATTCTATTGTTAGACAATATGGGTTTTTCCTTTCGATTTGCGAATAATACTTGTTATTTTTCATTAAATAATCAGTATTATGGAAAAGCTCGCTTGGTGAATGGTTTATATATTTTGCAAAGTAGTCTACCTTTATTTCAAATACATAACAAACAAACGTCTTCAAGTAAGAAGAATAATCCATCTTATCTATGGCATTGTCGGCTAGGCCATATCAATGAAACACGGATTCAAAGACTAAGGAAGTTGGACTACATAGAACCATTTGATTTTGAATCATATGGTACATGTGAATCTTGTGTTAAGGGTAAGATGACGAACAAACCTTTTGTTGGACAAGGTGTTCGTGCCACTCGCTGCTTAGAGCTCATACATACCGATGTATGTGGACCTTTTTTTAAAGTCCATCGTGTGGGGGTTATCCTTACTTCGTTACCTTTACTGACGATTTCTCAAGGTATGGATATATTTATCTTATGAAGAATAAATCCGAGACCTTTGGAAAATTGAAGGAGTTTAGGAATGAGGTCGAGAATGAATTGAACCTAAGGATAGTCACTCTTCGATCAGATCGAGGAGGTGAATACCTTAGTGAAGAATTTATCGATTACTTGAGGGAAATGGAATTCAATCGCAATGGACTCCTCCTGGAACACCACAGTTAAATGGTGTGTCTGAGAGGAGGAATCGAACCCTATTAGACATGGTAAGATCAATGATTGGATTGTCGACTCTTCCAAAGTATCTGTGGGGATATGCACTACAAACTGCAATCTATATTCTGAACCTTGTACCATCTAAATTAGTGGAGAAAACTCCTTATGAGTTATGGAAGGGAAAGAAGCCTTCACTAGGCTATCTTAGACCTTGGGGCTGTCCTGCGATAGTCAAGCTGATGCTCACTGATAAGTTAGATGCCAAGGGTGTCAAAGTATATTTCATAGGTTATCCTCGTCAGACGAGAGGCTATGAATTCTATCATGCTGAAGATCACAAGGTGATCGTATCTAGAAACGTGAAGTTTTTAGAAGCTGAATACCTCGAAGAAGAGAGGTTAGATGATATGATAGAACTTGAAGAAATTCAAGACTTTGACACGTGCGAACATGAGGTCTCTAAATCTTCTGATTTGGACTCAAGTTCAGTGGGAGCTTTCGAAGCAGACAAGGGTGATGATATGACACTTGCTAGGCATGTCATAGTCAGTGGGAGTCCTGTGATTAGATCAACGGTTGAAACCACACCAATAGAACCCGTTGTCAACCAACCTGTGCAACAAGTTGCACAAGAACAGCCTCCCGCAAGGGAACAAGGTTGCGCCCAGCGACCGGCTGTATCAGTACCCACTGATAATGTTCGTGTTACATGAAGCCAGAAAAGAAAAGCACCAGAACAAGTCGAGCTCCGTAGGTCGAAGAGGATCCTAAGAGGACCTCAGAAGCAAAGCCTTATGATAGAAGACATCAGTGAACTTGATGTCGGTTTATCAGATCGAGAAGATCCCGAGACCTACAAAGAGGCAATAATTGATATTGACTCAGACAAATGGCAAGAGGCCATGGAATTAGAAATGGATTCAATGTACCAGAACCAAGTTTGGAACTTGGTAGACTTGCCCCAAGGGGTTAGACCAATTGGGTGAAAATGGGTCTTTAAATGAAAGACAGATGCCGATGGCAAGGTACAAACGCACAAAGCTAGGCTTGTGGTGAATGGCTACACGCAAAGGTATGGCATCGATTACGATGAAACCTTTTCACCGGTAGCAAAATTGAAATCCATTCGAATTCTACTTGCGATAGCTGCCTACTATGATTATGAAATCTGGCAGATGGATGTAAAGACAGCCTTTCCTCAATGGCAACCTTGAGGAAGAGGTCTATATGGTACATCCGGAAGGTTTTATTAGTAAAACCAGGCCAACTGCTGTATGCAAATTACAAAGATCCATCTATGGGCTAAAGCAAGCGTCAAGGAGCTGGAATATCCGCTTTGATGAAGCTGTCAAATCGTTTGACTTCATCAGAAGCAAGGAAGATCCCTGTGTTTACGCGAGACACAGCGACAAAGGAGTTGTTTTCATGATCATTTATGTAGATGACATTTTGATCATGGGAAACAATGTCTCTATGCTAGAAGAGACTAAAGTTTGGTTATCAAGTACCTTCTCGATGAAGGACTTGGGTGAAGCGAACTACATCCTAGGGATCAAGATGTTTAGAGATAGATCCAAGAGGATGTTAGGAATGACACAGTCCACCTACATCGACAAAATACTGAAGCGTTACAAGATGGACGACTCAAAGAGAGGCTTTCTCCCAGCTAGGCATGGGATTATCTTATCAGTTAAGGATGGTCCTAAAACTGATGAAGAAAGAAATGCAATGAGTCGTGTGCCCTATGCTTCGTCAGTAGGGTCTATAATGTATGCAATGAATTGCACAAGGCCCGATGTGGCGTATGCGCTTAGTGTCACTTGTCGACACCAACAGAATCCAGGAGTACCTCACTGGACTGCTGTAAAGAACATTCTTAAGTACCTTCGACGGACTAAAGAGATGTTCTTGGTGTTTGGTGGAGAACCAGAATTAAAGATGTCTGGGTATGTCGACGCTGGATTTGAATCAGATCCTGATGACTTTGAGTCATAGACAGGATACGTATTCAAATTGAACGGAGGAGCTATCTGTTGGAAGAGTTCTAAGCAAGCCACGATTGCTGACTCATCCACAGAAGCCGAGTGCATTACTGAATCAGAAGCATCGTAAGAAGCTGTCTGGATTTCAGAGTTCTTGAAGAAATTGAGGGTTGTTCCTGCTCCTAGTCCAGTAACGATTTATTGGGACAATACGGGCGCCGTCGCTCAAGCTTAGGAGCCTAGATCTACAAACAAGAACAAACATGTACTTAGAAAATATCACGTTATACGTGAGATTATAGATAGAGGAGAAGTTAGTATAGAACGTGTCTCTACCACGGACAACGTGGCAGATCCTTTCACCAAGGTCTTATCAGTGGAAGTCCACTTAAGACATTATGCTAATCTGGGCATTAGGCATAAAGGTGACTGGCTCTAGTCCAAGTGGGAGATTGATAGTGGATATGTCCTAGAGACAGTCCTTACTAAGGGCATGGTACCCTTATAGAGGGCATATATGTACTATTACACAGGTCAACGTAATATAATATATGTTTGTTGCATTATACTATTGAGTATCGCATTCATATTTATATTACACCAGGCTGCAGCATGTCATATCTTTATTACTGTCTGTATTGATATTAAACATGTCCCCTCGGATAGATGACCGATCACACAGATAGTGGGAGCTATGTGAGTTATCATCTGTCCAAAACTCTCCCTAGTCGAGGTTCATCTCGGATGTGGGGGTCTGAATGAACCAGACAAGACTAGTATGCGTGGAGGTTATACTTGTTGGAGCAAGTGTGAGCCGATCCCACGGCCACGGAACGGATTGTTGGACAATCGAGAAACGTTCCCATAACTGCGCATAGTTGTTCGAAGAAGCTTTATCGAACAATGGAAGTACCCACCGGACACTCCCATCGATGTATACTCTACACCGAAGTGTCTATGGGAAACGGTGAGTTGTCGAAGTGATGGCATTCGTCCTTTGTACTTACAGGACTTTATCATCACATTTGTTGCCCCATATCCTTGGTGGACCCGTCAATGTCAGCTCTGAATAAGCAGATGACCTAAGACACGATCCAAGATTATGGCTAAATACAAATGGGGTGATAAGTGATTCTGTGAAGGATTCATCTCTCAAGTGTAGCACAGGAGAGCACTGCTCATAGTCTGCATAGTTGTGTTGGTAAAGTCACTGGCCAGTGCAAATGATATATTATGATGGTCATAAGTATATCTTAACCAAGCAACTCCCTGAGACGCCCGTGGATGTATTATTGGGATAGACACTTCATCGATCCTAGATACATTCGAGCAAGTCGGATGAAGGGACGTTACCATCGCCGCATTGAGCGCAACAGGCTTCGCAACGAAAGGGTTAGCTTTGAGAAACCTCTCAAACGTCCTCACGTATTAATATTGCAAATGGAACCGTCTAGGAATTCCATGTTGCCTAGTCTAGGACTTGCTTAATACGGTGAGGCCCTATGGGTTACACTATGTGGTGATTCAGTCTATCAGAATATCCTTGAAGATGGAATCGCAATTAATTTGGAATTAATTGTGATTTATGGATTATTATTGATTTGGAATTAATTATAATAATTTGTGGCTCAATTAATGATTTGGAATTATTAATTGAATTGGCTAATTAATTGTATTTTATGTAAATACAATTAAAGATTATATTTTGGAAATATAATGGAGGTTTGATTTGAAAGGATATGTTAATTTAGAATTAACATATGCACTTGGGCAAAATCTACTTGGAGTTTGAATTGCATTAGAAATACAAGTGGGTCCCAAAATTGGGACCCACATCCCGTAGGACAAAACGTGCGCGCGCGCGTGGCTGGGTAGGGGAAGGAGTTCGACTCCTTCCTCTATTAGAAGTCCAAGGGATAAGTTAGATTTTCCTGATTGAGTTTTGATTTGATTGGGAATGAATCTAGACTTGATATTGGTTTCCTTGTGCGATAAGAATTCGATTCTTATTCCTTTACGAAGTCTAATTGCTTATGCTTTAGGCTTCTATAGACTACTATATATAGTAGACTATTAGAGAGTTTTACACATAGTTTCCGACATAGACTTTCACAGTCATTCTACCCAGTTTTCTTAGAGAAAATAAAACTCTCCCCTCCTCTATAGT
Organism: Plantago ovata; assembly: GCA_028274465.1. Taxonomy (NCBI): domain Eukaryota; kingdom Viridiplantae; phylum Streptophyta; class Magnoliopsida; order Lamiales; family Plantaginaceae; genus Plantago; species Plantago ovata. Next base: position 91,648,422 of record CM051456.1, on the reverse strand, counting down.
CACCCGCGCGCGCCACCTCACCGGAGGAATCGCCGCCCCATCTTCTTGGTCACACAAAGAATATCCTAGCATTCTTACGATAGGCTGTTCATCCGTGGATACCAAGGTTGAGGTTCTAGGAGTTGGAAACTAACTCTTATTGTCTTGCAGATATACAGAGTATTGTAGATATCTTCGACTTCGACGAAGGAAAAGATACACCGGAATATTACGAAGACTTGGAAGCTGCTTCGGAAATAAGGTTAGTCTTCTAATTGACGTGTTTATATATATACGACATATGCATAATCAATTAACCTGTATGTTAAGAAAATTTTTGAAATTCCGCTGCGTACCCTAGGGGTAACTCTGATCATATTTTCTTACAGTAGTTACATTGGTATGTTACATGTTGAAGAAGCTAGGCTAGACATAAAGGATTTGGGGAGTTCGTTTGTTGATTTTATCACTTGTGTGTTTCGTTCTTACACTAGCATATGCATGAGTAAGTTTTTGTGTCATACGAGGTACTAATTGTTGTTTGTAGGAACCATGCCAAGGGAGAGGAGTACTCCCGTATGATTACTATGAAGTATTGGAGGGGGATTGATTACAACCATGTCAAGGAGAGTGATCTCGTTAGAGGTGCGTTCGAGCCACGGGCTCTTGCAACAACGTCGCGGATTACCCAAGAGGAGGAGCTAGAGTACACCTGGAGTAGGGACTCCTATGCCTATTCATGCACCATCGAAGGGACAGAAACAATTATTACGCCAGCAATCTATCACAAGGACTGCAAAGTCCGAGTGAATAGGAAGGCACCGGGACCATCTCACCGCGACGGATTCAATCTTGAGTTGACAGTTGCTAGAAGGTTCCGAAGCGCTAGCTTGGTTCCAAAACATAATGACATGGGTGCCCAGCCCCTCTTAGGGGTGCCCCTTGACTGCCTCTAAAGGGAGCATCATATAGACATCGGTGGCATCAACCGTAGAGAATGTGGTCGACATTGGAAAAGATGGTAGAAGACTTCTGAGTATCCGAGCAGCTTACTGTAACCTCCTCGGGGTGTAAAACGCTAGAGAGGGAGGCTCTGATACCACTGCTCTTTCCCCTTCAACGGCTCACAACCTATTGGAGGGCTACAGGATACAGGATTCCATAACAGAGGCAGCCAATCTTGAAGATTCTCTTCGACACTGCAACTCTACTGGTGAGGATGTGCGTGACAGTAGTGACAATGAAGGCCATACGGACAATAATGATACAGATTGAGGAGTTGTTCCTATCCGGCCTATAACTGGAACTACTGCACCTACCAGAAGACCTGATGACACCCTATAAGGATCCCAGAGCAGTCCCAATAACTCACAAGCAGCATACTCAGCCGACCGAGGCCAAACCATGCGGTAACATCTAGTATCACATATTATTTCCTCATTTTCTTACTGCTAGGGACTAGCGTTAAAATCATGAGGGGGGATGGGATTTAAGTGAACTAGAGTTGTTAGTTTGGAGCTTGACATTGGTGGGATGAGTATAGTACCTTGCTTGTTTTATCCGTTTGCATTTGCATTTGCACGTTTACTACTTTCTTAGGTTTTTAGGTTGCATTCACTGCATTCATCCTAGGATAGTCTTGCATGTTTTATATGGAGTTTATTGCCGAATTTTTTGAGCTTTTTTATTGGGTAGATTAACTAACTATGTCATTAATCATATGCTTCATCTCTATGAATTTGTTTGAGGTTTTTCTCGCTTGGCTTGTCACATTTATGTATTGCACTTACTTAAGCTTGGTAGTCTCGACATCACTTAGTGGTGTTTTCTCTACTGTGGTTCACGAAGGCCTTTATAATAGGATGATGCATGTTAGGGTCTTATGATTGTTTTTCCGGGTAATTATGTACCTAAGAGGCAACAAGTCTTCACCATGCTTTGAGATTGCTAAATGCCTAGGAAGGAGGTAGTGTGAGGTTGTGTGATCCTTTGTTTGTAACCTATTCTTCCGAATAGGTTTGGGGAGGGGGTTACACTATCATTAGACTTGTTTTTCGTTTTTTCATTTCTGTGTTGTGAGTTTATTTTTCCTTTCTCGTACATTTTGTACTCCAACCTATTCTTTCGAATAGGTTTGGGGAGGTCGTTTGTCATTTTTATTTCTCTTTTCGTTATGCTACTGGTGGCTAAAAAAAAGAAAAAATTTCCAGGAAAAAAGAAAAAAAAGAGTAAAAGAAACTGGAAAGAAAAAAAGAAAAAAAAGAGAAAGACCCCAAAAAAGCAAAGAAGGGTCCAAAAAAGCCAAATAGCAGTTTAGCAAGGTGTTGTGTCTCATTTTCCAATTCTTGTAATGTTCGTAATCGTGTTGTAATTTTCTATTTTTTGTCTTTTGTTTTTGAGAGTCATCTGTTCTAGACCACCCTCGTCCTGCCATCCAGGAAGTGGTGAATAGTTTAAGACTTTACTTGAGAGATGGGTAGAATAGGGGAGTGTTATCTTTTATAGGGAACCCTCCTTCGCTTGATGAGAGCCAGTACTGGTTCGACCTCTTTGAGGGAAAGTCTTAAACTTGGTGAACAGCAGTAAGTCCTCTGTTTCATAGGCACGGGACAACCATTCGTATCTTAACATGTTTCATTACGTCGTCACTGACTAGGTCCAGGTAGAGAATGTTACGAGAGACTATCTTGTCTTGACATAAGTGCTTATGTAGATGTGTATGAGTCAATCGAGGCATTCTTCAACCTATATTCATGTTTTGATTTATATGGTTTTTGTTCATATGTTTTTTGATAGATTCAGTAGATTAGTTCATTTATTTGGCATGAGACTCCATTTTGTGTGTTGCATTAGAGTCTAGCTTAGTTGCTTGAGGACAAGCAAAGGTTCGGTTTGGGAAGTTTGATGAATGTGTATTTACACTTTCATTTGAGTCTTTTTCACCTTTTTTAGCTATCCTCTATGTTAATTTAGCTATATTTTAGTGCATTTTATTAGAATAGTGTCACGTTTCCCTTTTGTTTTTATTTTACAGGTTTTGGTTGAAAAACGAGGATTACCGGGCAATTATATTGAAGTTGACAAGGAATTGGTGTTCCGGAAGCCTATTTGGAGTATCTGAAGGTTTCCGGATAGGATTTGAAGTCTAGGGGTCGAATCTGGAGGTTTGAAGGCCACTAGAAGTCAGAAACCGAGTCCGAAAAGGGGAGGAAATCCAAAAACGCGTCGAAAACGCGTAAATTCCCGGAAAAAACTCCCGGGCGAATCGCCTAGTATGTGGGGCGAATCGCCCCACACAATTCGAACACTATATATAGTTGCTCAGTTTTTCTCCGTTTTTCATACTTTTCCAGACCTTCTCTCTCACCTTTCTCTGTAGTTTTAGGTAGGAACTTCCCAAAGCCTGTTCTGGGGGTTCATAGCTTAGGAGATACTTTTTCATAGCAGTTTGGAGCTTGTAAGATCGCGATTCTTCGGAGACTGACAACCTTCGGTAACATTGTATCTTACAGTTTTTCTACTTATTTTTATATATCTTTCAACATGTTTTCCTCTATGATTTCTGTTGATTGCATGACAACTATGAGTAGCTAAACTTATCGTTGGTGGTAGTATGTGAATTCTTAGCGAAGGGTTGATAATTATGCTAATGGCTATATCGCGCATTATACTCCGTGTTATTGCTTTATTTCTTTGATCTATCAAAATCTATATCTTCGTATTGTTGATTAATTATTGCACACAATTGGACAATTCATTGACCTATCGAAATCTTTATCTTCGTAGTGTTGAATAATTACGGAACACAATTGGACAATTATTTGGTCTTCGACCTATCAAAACCTATATCTTCGTAGTGTTTGATAATTACAACAGGACAACTCATAGATCAAAGATCTCCATGCAAAACCGAGGAATTTACGCATGATTATTAACCCGTTATGCTTTGAAGGACCATACTATCACCAATCTCCATTATCTGTTAGAAAAACCTTTGCTATACCGTCTGCTGTTTTTATATTCTTTAATTAAATTAGATAAAGCTAGTTACAGTCCTTAGAGATCGACACTCGAGGTTATTCTACTGCTACACTACGGTTTTCGTTGTAGTTGTGAATTGCCTTTGGCTAAATAACAAATTTATTTGACTGCTTGGACCACGACATCCACGCGTTCGTCACAAGTCATGGGAGCAATCTCTCCTTTCTTCATTCTTTCATTTCTGATATCACTGTAGAAGGCTTCGATTTCTTCATCAGTGGCAGTGATGTCATCTTCAGTTCTAGTGGTTGGAATCTGAAAGATGTTGGCCAAATCAATCCATTTCAGGATGATTTGCACACCTTGAACTGTGGAAGAAATCACTTTTTCAGTGACTCCTTGTCCATCAGTCAGAGTCTGGATTTCTGCATTATTGTAGAATTTCATGGCATCTAACATACTCACTTTCTTAGGGCGAGCAGTTATGAAGAAAAGAAGGCCTTGTTGTTTTATCAACTCGTGTGCCTCTTCATTTTCTCCATCTATTTCTTGTTCATAGAAGTATCTTATATACTTCTCTTTGGCAAATCTGCCCCATTGCATCATCTGTTCACACTTTGCAGTGTCCAGATATGCAGGCGGCATAGGTCTCTCCGTTATACGGTCGTTCTTCAACACAATTTTCACTGTGTTGGTTGCCGGAGTTATAACCGGAGCAGTGCTTTTTCCATCACTATCAGCTTTTGATGACTTTGAGGTCTTGGATGACTGTCTCTTTGGGGCTATAATTTGCATCAAGATCCCCTGCTAGTTTCATCAATTACACATTGGCCCCTACTAGTTTAACAACTACGCTTTACCGCCTGTTAGTGCAAATCAATTACATTTTAACCCACGACCTTGACTTTTAGCGAATTAAGGCATGGAATGTACCATTTTGCCCTCATTTAAGTTTTAGTTTTCAAAAAAAACCAAACAACTTCAATTCTATTTTATTACATATTTGACTCTAAATTTTTCTATTTTACAAAATTGACTATAAATTATTTAAATTAACCCCATTAGTTATATAAATCTCAAAATGTTCTTAAATATTATAACAAAATGATCCATACACAATTATTGATTCATATTTCACTCCATATTTTTTATAAAAGAAAAAAAACAAATTAAAAAAATTTTAAAAAAAAAAATTAAATTAAATATACAGCTCCGATGAGCTGTTTGAAAGCTCCGATCGGAGCTTCCCAATGGGAAGCTCCAATTGGAGCTTTAAACAGCTCCAATCGGAGCTTTTGACAGCTCCGATCGGAGCTGTTTAAAGCTCCGATCGGAGCTGCCCAATGGGAAGCTCCGCTCGGAGCTTTTGAAAGCTCCGATCGGAGCTGTCAAAAGCTCCGATCGAGCTGTTTTAAAGCTCCGATCGGAGCTGCAGCTCCGACTCCGGAAAAGTTCCGGTGCCGGAGCTGGAGAAGAAGAGTTAAAATTAAAAAAAAGAAAAAGAAAATAATAAAAGTAAAAAGAAAATAAAATTAAAACTTGAAAGGAAAAAGGAAAAAGAAAATAAAATAAATTAAGGGAGTGTTTGGCTAGCCACATTTCAGAAAATTTTAGACTTGGTCAAGTCGATTGGGGTAAAACGTAATAGTTGAACTAGTAGGGGGAAAAATGAAATGAGGTGCACTAACAGGGGTTCATTCGGAAAATTTTCCTTCTTTTATAGAGCGGTAGAAGTGTACGAAAAGATTAACTTGCTTTTTGACCGGAGGTACAGTGAATTCAGGCACAGGCTATAAAAATTTGCAGAGAAAGGAAATGTGAGTTAAAGAATTTTGTCTTTCTCTAACTCTTTGTTTATATAGTATCACTGGTGTGCAAGAAGCTCAATCGTTTTTGAGTTCTCACCAAGGGTAAATCAGAGATTCAACAACGTTAGTGGAGCCTTTGCATTAAATGCGTAGTGGTCCACTAACAAAAACCGTCAGAGCACTCTTTCTCTTTGTAATGTTAACCGTTAGACCAAAAACTACTTTAAATCAATGGCCACGATTGTATTTCATGTCATGATTAATAGCGAGTTTATCTGTGCCCGATTAACGTCACAAATTTATTTTACCTAGATTTATGGGATTTGATTGCTTGCTGAAGTAAACAAGAATCTTTTCAGCGAATTTGTGTAACAAGCCTTGTTATTTGCTGAAAGTCCCCCCCTTAATCAAATATCTCATATTTCCTTAAATTAAAAGACATTTCTGAGTTCCCGTCTCAGAAAATTCTTTTTGTCTTGAGATATCTTTTGGTAAAATCTAAGAAGTGAGTTTGCTCTTTGCTGAGTTCCCGTCTCAGAATTTTCATTTGATACTTGAATACCTGTTTCAGTATCTTTGATTGTCTGAATGCCCGTTTCAGCAATCCTTAAGGTTTTTCTCTTACTGAGTGCCCGTCTCAGCAAGTGATCAAGTTTCCTAACAAATACCCGTTTTGAAGGAGATACTTGATGAATGCCTGTTTCAGCAATCATGTAGTGAACTATCATTTCTTTTTAGAAGAAATCAGTGGAAGGAGATTTTATTTAAATAAGCAAACTTTGGCTTGCTGAATGCCTGTTTCAGCAATCTGCCAATTGTATCCCTTACTATTGAGGTAATTCAATCAACCCAAGGTTATACCTTAGCATTGCGAATCTATTATCCGGTAGGGGCTTGGTAAAGATGTCAGCAAGTTGATCATCAGTACCTACTTTCACAACCTCAATGTCTCCTTTTTCCACATGATCTCTAATGAAATGATGTCTAATATCAATGTGCTTTGTCCTTGAGTGGAACTTAGGATTTTGCATGATAGCAATAGAACTTGTATTATCACAAAAGATTGGTGTTTTCTTTGCAGAAATACCATAATCTCTTAATTGTTGTTGAATCGATAGGATTTGAGCTGTGCAACAACCAACCGCAATGTACTCAGATTCAGTAGATGAATTGGCAACACAGGTTTGCTTCTTGCTGAACCATGATATTAATCTAGTACATAGAAACTGACAAGTTCCAGAAGTACTTTTTCTATCAAGAGTTGATCCTCCATGATCAGCATCAGAATAACCAACCAATTCAAGTCCAGAATCTTTAGGATACCATAATCCAACATTGACTATACCTTTGACATATTTCAGTATCTTAAGTGCCTTTTTGTAGTGTGATGCTCTTGGATCAGATTGAAATCTTGCACACACACAAACAACATACTGAATGTCAGGTCTACTTGCTGTTAAATACAACGAGGAACCAATGAGCTTCCTATACTTGTGTTCTTCAACACATTTATCCTCTTTAGTATAGCCCAATTTGGTACCAACACTCATAGGGATCTTTTCAGGTTTTTCTTCCTCTTTGATCCTAAACTTTATGAGCATTTCTTCCGCATACTTTGCTTGATTTATGAATATTTCATCCTTGAGTTGCTTGACTTGCAATCCTAGGAAATAATTCAACTTTCCCATCATACTCATTTCAAATTTGTTTGTCATGAGTTTGGGAAAATCATCACAAAGTTGCTTGTCCTTAGATCCAAATATTATGTCATCCACATAAATTTGAACTAAGAGTATTTTACCATCATGTTTCATGGTAAACAAAGTTTTGTCAACTTCACCTTTCTTGAAACCATTATCCAGCAAGAACTTAGCTAAGGTATCATACCAAGCTCTTGGTGCTTGCTTTAGAAGATATACAGCTTTCTGAAGCTTGTATACCATCTTGGTTTCTGAGGGAAGTTCAAAGCCAGGGGGTTGTTCCAAGTAGACTTCTTCAGCAAGTTCACCATTCAAGAATGCACTTTTAACGTCCATTTGATAAACAATGAAGTCATTGTGAGCAGCAAAGGCCAAGAAAAGTCTAATTGCATCCAATCTTGCAACTGGTGCATAAGACTCATCATAGTCCAATCCTTCAGTCTGACAGTAACCTTGAGCAACCAAACGTGCTTTGTTCCTTGTTACTTCACCAGACTCACTCAACTTGTTTCTGAACACCCACTTTGTACCAATAGCTTTCTTGCCTTCAGCAAGAGGTACAAGTTTCCAGACTTTGTTCCTTTGAAATTGATCCAGTTCTTCTTGCATTGCCTTGATCCATTCATAATGCTTTAGAGCTTCTTCTATGGTTTTGGGTTCAATTTCTGAAACAAAGCAAGAGAATATAGCTTCTACTTCTACGACATTTGCTTCTTCAGCAAGTCCATGAGTAGCAGATACTTTGGATCTAGTCACTTGGCGTTTGTCAATATCACCAATCATATCCGTAGAGGGATGATCTCTAATCCATTTGTTAACAGGTTTTCTGCTCTTTGGATCTGCATAAGTTTGCTCATCAGCATATGACTCTTCAGTATGTACTTGCTCAGTACTACTGGTATTTTGTTGTGTCTCTGCTGATATCGGTTCATCAGAAACTGCTTGTTCAACATTGCTAGATTGTGGTAACTCATCAGCAGGCACAGGAAGTTGCATAGTTTCAGCAACATCCAGAGCAACTACGTCTTTTGCTGGAAATTCTTTGTCATGAACTATATTTATCTTGTCATGACTTGAGGGAGGAGAGTCATTGTCAGAATCATCATTTAGTTCAATTAACTTGATTTGCCTAGCATCAGATTCAGTTTTTTGCTCATGTATGAGTAGCTTCTTCATACAATCTGATATTTCTTCTTCAGCAGGCACTCCTTGTGACTTTTCGTAGAATACAACATGCACTGATTCTTCGATCTTTTGTGCCTTTTTGTTGTAAACTCTATAAGCTTTACTATGAAAGGAGTAACCAAGAAATATCGCTTCGTCTACCTTTGGTTGAAATGTTCTTAGGTATTCCCTACCATTGTTAAGAACAAAAAATTTACAACCAAATACTCTTAGATGGGTGATATTAGGAGGTCTTCCAACAAATAACTCATAAGGAGTTTTGTTGTATTCTTAGTAATCAGACATCTGTTTTGAGTGTAACAGGCGGTATTAATCGCTTCAACCCAGTAAGCCTCACTTATTTCAGTGTCAGCAAGCATTGTTCTTGCGGCTTCTTTTAGGGTGCGATTCTTCCTTTCAGCAATTCCGTTTTGTCGTGGTGTCCTTACTGAGGATAACTGATGTTGTATGCCTTTTGAAGTGCAATACTCAGTTATGTACTGGTTTACAAACTCAGTACCATGGTCTGTCCTTATGACTTTTACCTTGTCATTTTTCATGATTTCAAGCTTATTCAGCAAGATAGGTATTTCAGTCCTTGTTTCAGATTTGTGTTTGATAAATACTACCCAAGTGAATCTTGAATAGTCATCTACCACCACCAGACCATACTTCTTACCAGCATAGCTTGTTGAAGAAGATTCAAACAAGTCCATGTGCAAGAGTTGTAAAGGTTTTGTAGTTGACGGTACTGCCTTGTTCTTATTCAGCGTCTTGAAGTTTAGGTGACTTATTCGTTTATGCCATAACCATGCTTTTTCAGCAAGGCAATCGTGATCTGAGACAAGACATTTTTCAACGATTGCTGAAGACCAATCTACAGTGTACAAGCCTCCTGATCTTCTAGCAACCATAATAACCTTCTTTGTCTCAAAGTCTATAAGTTTACATTCATCACTTTTGATTTTGATGAAGTATCCTTTATCAGCAAATTGACTCATGCTGAAAAGGGTAAACTTAAGATTTTTGACATAAAGGACTCCCGAAATGGTAATGCATCCTAACTTCACGTCACCGTAGCCTTTTGTAGAACCAGAGCCTCCACCAGCAAACCTTATTGTTGGACCTTTAGACCACCGTGTATAGTTTATATGGTTATTCTTGTTGCCCTTCATGTGCTTTCCACAACCACTGTCAAAGTGCCAGATTGCATCGTTTGTCTCCGTGGCTGAAGTCTGCACAATCAAGAGCAAACAAGTTAATTATCCAATATTGGATGTCCATTAACATGTTCAAGAATGCGTCCAGTGGAAATCCAAGTCTTAAGTTTTTCAACTTTGACTTGTTTTTTACTTGCTGAGGAACTAGAAGGCTTTGAGCCAAAAGACTTTTGATTCGTGCTGATCAAATCCACTTTCTGGTGTGGTGTCTTGCTCGGTTGACCTTTTTGCTGAACATACTTTTCAGTAAGTTCTTTTCTAGCAAAGTTCCTTCTAGACCTAGCGTTTTGGGTCTTGTCAGAACTCTTAGGCTTAGTTTTGTTCATCTCTTTGAAGTATCTTTGCTGACTTATCTTATACTCATGAAAAAGTTGACTTTGCTTGGTTTTGAAATCGAGTCCACTTTTTGGAGAATGCTGAGCTTTTGTCGCAGCAACCTTACTTGATTCAGGTTTGTCAGCAAAGGTCTTCTGATTACTTTTAGTAATCTTTCCTTTTGACTTAATAAATTGCTTTTCAGCAACTTGTTTGGCGGAATGCTTTACAACATCCTTTTTCTTTACAGTTTGCTTTTCAGCAACCTGTTTTCCTTTTAAAGTCTTGTTACTTTGAGTAACAACAGCGGGCTTTACGGTCGTAGGTACTTGATTGCATTTTTCAACAACCTTAGATTGACCAATGTGATAGAGTTCTGGTTGACCACTATCAGTTGCGCGTACAAAGGTAAATTGGTGATTTATCTTTACTCAAGATTATTACGTCATCACCTTCATATGTTGAACCTAAACCTTCTTTTTGAGATGGATCTCTCAGATAAGAGTTTAGTTCAGTCAGCGTATTACTTGCATCAACATAAGATTTGAAATTGATTTTCATCTTTTTCATCTCTTGTATTTCAGCAAGTAACTTTAGAATTGAGGACTGATATTCTTCCAATTTTATTGCCATCTGAGAATTCTTCTCTGTAGCTTCAGCAATCAACTTCTTAAGATGCAATATTTAAAGATTTTTCTTTTCTGTCTCTTCCTTCAGCAATATGTAATTTTCAGTAGTCTGTTTGGTCAGAGTTTCAGCATTCTGTAGTTTTTCTTGCTGTTTGCTCAGAGTTTTCTCAAATCTTTCAATTTATCCTTGAAATTTGTCAAGATCAATCTCATCTTCACTTTCTGAGTCAGAGTCAGAGGTAGGACTATTTACCTGGCCGGCCATGAGGCAGAATTCGTAGTTTGACACATTTGGATAAGCTTCCATAGCTATTCCACAAACTTCCTTGCCAATCTCTACGTCAAGAGTGGCTTCTTCATCTTCAGTGTCTGAGCTTTCTTCCTCACTGTCTTCGGAGCTAGTATCAATGCACAACGCATCGATTTTTGCTTGAAGCTTCTTCTTTTCTTCAGCAATAAAAGCTCTTTTGAACTTCTTCTTCTTTTCAGCAGATTTGCCTTTCAACAAAGGACAATTTGCTTTGAAGTGTCCAGGCTTTTTGCAGTAAAAGCAGAGATCATTTCCAACTGCTGGTTCTTCAGAGGAATTTGCTTGCTGAGCTTGCTTGTTTAGCGAGCTAGCCTCATTCTTGTATTTATGGTAGTTGTTACCAAGATGCTTTTTCAGCTTCTCTTTTGCTTTTCGCCTTTCAAGTTCCTTACTGATGAATTTCTTCATGTTTTTAACAACTAAAGCATTTTCATCAGCGGGCTCTTTATTATTCTTCTTTTCAGAAGATGACGGCTTTGCAGCAAGAGCAACGTTTTGCGATTTTTCAGCAAACACATTTTCTCTTTGCTTTGTCTCATAGTTGACAGTAGCAAGATGAGAGAACAACTCAGTAGGTGTGATGTTTGGAAATCCTTGATTGTAGTAGAAATTCTGAGTATAGATCCATTCTTGGTTTTCACCTTCTCAGTATCAACTGGTTCACCTAAGATAGTTTCCTTTCCAGCTTCTGTGGTTTTATGAGGAAAACTTCTCTCAATCTTAGTGATCTTGATAGGTCCATCATTAATGATAGTAACTGATAAATGTTTATTTTACACTTTCATTCGAGTCTTTTTCACCTATTTTAGCTATCCTCTATGTTAATTTAGCTATATTTTAATGCATTTTATTAGAATAGTGTCACGTTTCCCTTTAGATTTTATTTTACAGGTTTTGGTTGAAATTCGAAGATTTCTGGGTAGGATTTGAAGTTGACAAGGAATTGGTGTTCCAGAAGCCTATTTGGAGTATCTGAAGATTTCCGGGTAGGATTTGAAGTCTAGGGGCCGAATCTGGAGGTTAGAAGGCTACTAGAAGTCAGAAACCGAGTCCGAAAAGGTGAAGAAATCCAAAAACGCGTCGAAAACGCGGAATTCCGCGAGAAATACTATGGGGCGAACCGCCCCGTAGTTTTTCGGGGCCTATATATAGTGCTCAATTTTTCTCCGAAAATCATATCTTTCCAGACCTACTTTCTCACCTCTCTCTATAGTTTTAGGTAGGAACTTCCCGGGGCCTGTCCTGGGAGTTCCGTAGCTTAGGGGATACTTTTTCATAGCAGTTTGGAGCTCGTAGGACCGCAATCTTCCGGAGATTGACAACCTTCGGTAACTTTGTATCTTACAGTTTTATTCTACTTATTTTATTATATTCTTTCAACATGTTTTCTTCTATGATTTCTGTTGATTGCATGCCTATTATGAGTAGCTAAACTTATCATTGGTGGTAGTATGTGAATTGTTAGCGAAGGGAAGATAATCATGCTAATGGCTATATCGCGCATTATATTCCGTGTCATTGCTTTATTTCGTTGATCAGTTGTAACCAAAATTCTCGTATGTTGTATTAATTATTATGCACAATTGGACACTTGTCGACCATCAGACCAATTATCTTCGTAGTGTTGAATAATTACGGAACACATTAGGACAATAGTGATTGACTTGTCAGACCAAACTATCTTCGTAGTGCTTAATATTTGCAACAGGACACTAGATTGATTCAAAGATCTCTATGCAAGACCGAGGAATTTATGCATGATTATCGACCCGTTATGCTAAGAAGGACCATACTATCACCAATCTCCATTATCTGCTAGAAACCCCCTATTTCTATCTGTCTGCTGTTTTATATTCTCTTGTTAAATAGATAAAGCTAGTTATAGTCCTGAGAGAATGACACTCGAGTCATTCTAATGCTACACTACGGTTTTCGTTGTAGTTGTGGATTGCCTTTGGCTAATTATAAATTTATTTGCTTGAATTCGGAGCACGACATCCGCACGTTCATCAAATTGGCGCCGTTGCCGGGGACTATACTCCTTTTTTCTGTTTAATTTGTTTATATTTGCAGCTTTAGATTCCTAAGTCTATTAGTTTTAGTTTTCCTTTTTAATCTCTCTCTGATACTGCTTTCCTAGTCTGTTTCTAATCACCTTTTCTAGTCTGTTACAGATAGTGTATGCCGCATACACGTTCTGCAGGAACACCGCTTGCTGATTCAATTGCTGAGATCGATAGAGTCTACCACCAAAGAAGGCGACTACTTGAAAGGCGCGCACTAGAGGAGATAGAGGATACCGATTTCTGTGAATCTCTACTCAGTCTCTTCAAGGAAATTGACGGAATGGCAGAAGTTAGACCACTGAAGGCATGGGTTCAACCCACCAAGGATCGTATGAGGGGACCGGTGATTGTTCTTTCGTCTGCAACTCGAGATCTGGAAATCAAGACCACGCATTCCAACAACTTCCGAGGTTCTATGGCTTATCGAGGGAAGATGTGATGGGGTACTTGCATGATATCGATGATTTCGTCAACCAACTCCCACGACCCGGAGCTGACATAACAACGGATGAGTTGAGGATGAAGGTTTTTGCTATGGGACTTGGCGACAGAGCCAAGTCATGGCTGAGTTCTCTTCCAGCAGGCTCGCTGGACACTTGGGAGAAGGTTTTTTCAGCTTTCATGGAGAAATACTTCCCTCACACCTTGACTACCGCGCTTAAGGCGAAAATCACTGGATTCAAGCAGGACTATGATGAGACCATCTACACCGCGTTTGAGAGGTTCCAAGATCTCACGAACAAGTCCAACAAGTGGTGGATTTCCAATGCCGAGGCAATATTTGGGAGGAAACCGCAGAAGCCGTCTGGGCAGTTTTCGAAAGGCTTGCTAAGGGCTCGCAGTTCAAGGACCCAAGAGCAATGGTTAGGAGACGTGGACCTGAAGCTCCACCAACTCAAGAAGCCCCTATGTACAGGGGGAATGGGGATCAATTCGAGTGCTTTACCAACGAATTGAAGCAAGTCCTCAAGAGCGCCACCGGAACAACTGTTTCGAACGAAGTATGCCGAATATGCAAGAACTATGGGCATGGGGATCATATGTGTAGATCGGAGCTGGCATACGATGATGGCAACTGGGCTCGAGGAGGCGAAGAAGAAGCCTTTGCTACGGAGTTTGGGACTCAGGAAGTTAGCTACGGACAAGACGGTAGGAATCCTCAAGGTGGATTTTGGAGAAGAGGATACCGTAACAATCAAGGATATGCACCGGCTAACCAAACTTATGGACCTAACCAAGACCGTAGTAGGCTAAACTACGGTAATGACCACTGCGAAAACCCCGCTCCGAAAGAGCCGCCGAAGTCGAAGTCGGCTCAACTGATGGAGAACTTGCAAAAGATGGTTGATCACACACAAAGTTTTCTCGAACGTTATGAAGAAGATTCTGAGAAGACTAGGGCAAGGCTTGATAGGTTGGAAGAGAGCACTAGGCTTGCCCATCAAAAGATGCAAGAATTGATCGACCGAGGAGCAAGTAGGGAACAAGGCAAACTGCCTAGCAACACTGTGAAGTCGAATGCCATTACAGGGGCTGGTGACGTACCTGACGAAATCACCATCAAGAAGGTTGTTAAGTGCGAGTGTTGCAAGAAGGAAGAACTCCTACAGGCTAAGGAAGAAGAGGAGGACCTTGGTTCTGACGTAAGTGATGAGGAGCAAGAGGATCCCGAACCACACCCTAAAAGTTTCGATGTTAAGGTAGGGATTGGTGAGCTTGAAGATGTCCGTGCCACACTAGACACGGGATCCTACTCAAACATAATTCCTTTGAATGTGTTTGAAAAGAGTAACCTTGGAAAACTATCTGAGGAAAGGGCTATTGTGCGATTGGCGGATGGATCATTTATGAGACCCGAAGGAGTTGTGAAAAATGTGTTGGTCAAGATTGGTGAAGCATCTGTTTACACCAATTTTGTAGTTATGCCGGCGTCTGCACCTGGAACGGGGGATGTCATACTCTTAGGGCAACCATTCTTGACTAAACTACGCTCCGTGATGGACATCTACCAAAGAACTTGCACCATCGAAGTGGACGGAAAGCAACACGTGTTGCACGCCATACCTGATCCGCCCGATATTTCTTTCACTACTCACTACTGTGGTCTTGCAGCCTATATTCTTTCTTATTCACAGGTTCGTGGCATGGAGAGGAGATCAATGAAGGGGAAGCCTAGTACCCGCAAAAAGAAGAGATAGGCGCAGACAGGAGTCGAGTCAAAGACTTTAAACAATGGCGCTATCCGGGAGGCAACCCGGAGTTTTTATCGCTTTCTTTAATCGCTTTCTTTACCGCTTTAAATTTTATCTCACGAGTTTGATTGAGTATTATAGGTCACTTATACAAGCGTTAGCTCTCACCTTGGATCCACTTTCGACGTTCGGGACGAGCGACGACGTTCAGGTTTGGGGAGGAGGATATCGCTGGTTATCTCTATACTTATCTTGCTCATGATAAACACGTGAATTTTTTTGTATTTGCACGTTTACTGCTTTCCTAGGATAGTCTTGCATGTATTATATGGAGTTTATTGCCGAATTTTTTGAACTTTTTTATTGGGTAGATCAACTAACTATGCCATTAATCGTATGCTTCATCTCTATGAATTTGTTTGAGGTTTTTCTCGCTTGGCTTGTCACATTTATGTATTGCACTTAGTTAAGCTTGATAGTCTCGACATTACTTAGTGGTGTTTTCTCTACTGCTGTTCACGAAGGCCTTTATAATAGGATGATGCATGTTAGGGTCTTATGGTTGTTTTCCTGAGTAATTATGTACCTAAGAGGCAACAAGTCTTCACCATGCTTTGAGATTGCTAAATGCCTAGGAAGGAGGTAGTGTGAGGTTGTGTGATCCTTTGTTTATAACCTATTCTTTCGAATAGGTTTGGGGAGGGGGTTACACCATCATTAGACTTGTTTCTGTTTTTCATTTTCGTATCGTGAGTTTATTTTTCCTTTTCCGTAAATTTTGTGCTCCAACCTATTCTTTCGAATAGGTTTGGAGAAGTCGTGTGAATCTTTTTGTTTCTCTCTTTGTTACGCTACTGCTGGCTAAAAAAAATCGAAAAAAAAAAGGAGAAGAAAAAAAGAAAAAGAGAATCTGGAAAGGAAAAAAAAAGAAAAAAAGAGAAGAACCCAAAAAGCAAAGAAGTGTCCAAAAAAGAAAGCCAAATAGCAGTTTAGCAAAGTGTTGAGTCTTTTCCATTTTTGTAATAGTGTTTTTATCTTTTTTGTCTTGAGTGTCATCTGTTCTAGACCACCCTCGTCCTGCCATTCATGAAGTGGTGAATAGCTTAAGACTTTACTTGAGAGATGGGTAGAATAGGGGAGAGTTATCTTTTATAGGGAACCCTCCTTCGTTTGATGAGAGCCAGTACTGGTTCGACCTCTTTTGAGGAAAAGTCTTAACATGGTGGAACAGCAGTAAGTCCTCAGTTTCATAGGCACGGGGCAACCATTCGTATCTTAGCATGCTTCATTACGTCGTCACTGACTAGGTCCAGGTAGAGAATGTTACGAGAGACTATCTTGTCTTGACATAAGTGCCTATGTGGATGTGTATAAGTCAATCGAGGTATTCTTCAACCTATATTCATGCTTTGATTTATATGGTTTTTGTTCATATGTTATTTGATAGATTCAGTAGATTAGTTCATTTTATTTGGCATGAAACTCCATTTTGTGTCTTGCATGTTTTTTTTTGTATTAGAGTCTAGCTTAGTTGCTTGAGGACAAGCAAAGGTTCGGTTTGGGGAGTTTGATGAATGTGTATTTTACACTTTTATTCGAGTCTTTTTCACCTATTTCAGCTATCCTCTATGTTAATTTAGCTATATTTTAATGCATTTTATTAGAATAGTGTCACGTTTCCCTTTAGATTTTATTTTACAGGTTTTGGTTGAAATTCGAAGATTTCCGGGCAATTATATTGAAGTTGACAAGGAATTGGTGTTCCATAAGTCTATTTGGAGTATCTGAAGGTTTCCGGGTAGGATTTGAAGTCTAGGGGCCGAATCTGGAGGTTAGAAGGCTACTAGAAGTCAGAAACCGAGTCCGAAAAGGTGAAGAAATCCAAAAACGCATCGAAAACGAGGAATTCCGCGAGAAATACTCTGGGGCGAACCGCCCCGTAGTTTTTCGGGGCCTATATATAGTGCTCAGTTTTTCTCCGAAAATCATATCTTTCCAGACCTACTTTCCCACCTCTCTCTATAGTTTTAGGTAGGAACTTCCCGGGGCCTGTCCTGGGAGTTCCGTAGCTTAGGGGATACTTTTTCATAGAAGTTTGGAGCTCGTAGGACCGCAATCATCCGGAGATTGACAACCTTCGGTAACTTTGTATCTTACAGTTTTATTCTACTTATTTTATTATATTCTTTCAACATGTTTTCTTCTATGATTTCTGTTGATTGCATGCCTATTATGAGTAGCTAAACTTATCATTGGTGGTAGTATGTGAATTCTTAGCGAAGGGAAGATAATCATGCTAATGGCTATATCGCGCATTATACTCCGTGTCATTGCTTTATTTCGTTGATCAGTTGTAACCAAAATTCTCGTATGTTGTATTAATTATTATGCACAATTGGACACTTGTCGACCATCAGACCAATTATCTTCGTAGTGTTGAATAATTACGGAACACATTAGGACAATAGTGATTGACTTGTCAGACCAAACTATCTTCGTAGTGCTTAATATTTGCAACAGGACACTAGATTGATTCAAAGATCTCTATGCAAGACCGAGGAATTTATGCATGATTATCGACCCGTTATGCTAAGAAGGACCATACTATCACCAATCTCCATTATCTGCTAGAAACCCCCTATTTCTATCTGTCTGCTGTTTTATATTCTCTTGTTAAATAGATAAAGCTAGTTATAGTCCTGAGAGAACGACACTCGAGTCATTCTATTGCTACACTACGGTTTTCGTTGTAGTTGTGGATTGCCTTCGGCTAATTACAAATTTATTTGCTTGAATTCGGAGCACGACATCCGCACGTTCATCAGTAACCATCTCATCACTAATGGCCTCAAGATGTAGCATCATGTTGTTTTTCCATTTTTCATAGTTTTCGAGCTTCAGCAAGGGAGCGTCTCCTAAAGACATCCTGTCAGAAAATGACTACCAAACTGATCAAGTGAGAGTGATTTACGGAAAGCACCTAAGGGGATCTAGGTTCAGTGCTGAAGGTTAAAGAACCTACAGCTCTGATACCACTTGTTGGTCCCTTTAAACAACAAGAAAATACTAGATGGGGGGGGGGGGGTGAATAGTCTTTTCAAACTTTCGTCGTTTAAAAACTTTCACATCAAGGATTACTTTTCAGTAATGAGTTTGCTGATACTTAACTTTCTCATCAAGTACTAGTTACTTTTCAGTAACGAGTTTTACTGATACTTAAATTCAGAGAGCGGAAGTCTTTGTACAATAAGTGCTTTGACAGTAAGTGATAGTTTCAGCAAGTGAACTGAGTGACAGTGTACAGATAGATATGCTTTGCTGAAAACTAAATGCAGTAAGTAAATCACACAAACACTTTTATAGTGGTATCTGAGAGTGGCGTAATCTCTCAACTAATCCACTTTGTCCTTTCAAAGACTGAATCCACTAAGATAAGTTTGAGGTTCCTTACAACACCTATCTAGAGCGATTCGACAAAAACCAAAGCACACTTGCTTTGTTTCCAACCTAACTAGAGAACGAAACCTTGTTCTCCACCAAACTTGGGACTTATTATTAGCAACACTATGCTTGATTAAGTTCCCCCTGAATTCCACGCTTGAAAGGGTGTTTTTCAGTTAGAGAGGTTTGGGATGAGATAACTTGATTATAACTTATTCGGCTACAACAAGTAATCCAAGAAACAAAACTTTGAATACTTTGTAGTAAACAAGTTTGATTGTTTCTGGTGTCAGACTTGTTCTTGTTCGAAAGAAAGAACACTTAACTAATTTCTTAGCCGTGTATGTTCTACTTCTTTACAAGTAGCTTTTTCAAGCTTTAAGTCTTGGAACGGATCAATGGCAGTAAAGAGTATTGAAGGGTATGTGAGTTTAAGCACAAGTGAGAGTTTGATCACGTTGTTGACACACTTCAACTCTTTGCCGGATGACCTCTATTTATAGTGAATCAAGGGAGCCGTTTGAATTTCGAATTCTAAGGCTTTGTTCCTTAAGATGTCACTATCTTGCTTTTGTACTTTCATCAGCGTCCTTTATTTGTCTTCTAGTCTTCATGTTCTTCGCGTGCTTACTTTGCATTTAATGTTCATTTGAATGAAATTCAAATATGAACGTTGGAGCGCAAATGCAAGTACTTTCACCAAGGAGGTCACATATGTTTTTCAGCAAGTGGTCAGTCTCAGTTTCAGCAAGCACAACCTACTCTGTCATATAGATTTTCACTTATGCAAGTTGTTGCTGAAGTTTCCACTTTCTGAGCAACATGTGCCTTTGTAGATACCATCTTCAGAAATCTTCTTCAGGCTTCAGTCTTCGAATTCTTCAAGTTTCTGAACGGTTCTAATGCTTCAATAGTTTGTTTGTGTAAACAAAGTACATCATCACTAAATGCTTCAATAGGTTGTTTTTCTTTTCAGAAAACAAGATACATCATAAGCGGATAAAACACCTATCTAGCACCTATACTAAGTCTTCAGCAAACGTTCCTCTTTTACAATGTCCTTAAAATTCTTAATTCATATGGACCTTAAGAGTACTAGTTACTGGACTTTCCTTAATTTAGCATGGTTAATTGCTCATCAAAATTACAGGTTTCCTAACAATGTGTTTGCTGAAAAATCGCAAAACATTGCTCTTGCTGCAAAGCCGTCATCTTCTGAAAAGAAGAATGATAAAGAGCTTGCTGATGAAAATGCTTTAGTTGTTAATAGCATGAAGAAATTCATCAGTAAGGAACTTGAAAGGCGAAAAGCAAAAGAGAAGCTGAAAAAGCATCTTGGTAACAACTACCATAAATACAAGAATGAGACTAGCTCGCTGAACAAGCAAGCTCAGCAAGCAAATTCTTCTGAAGAACCAGCAGTTGGAAATGATCTCTGCTTTTACTGCAAAAAGCCTGGACACTTCAAAGCAAATTGTCCTTTACTGAAAGGCAAATCTGCTGAAAAGAAGAAGAAGTTCAAAAGAACTTTTATTGCTGAAGAAAAGAAGAAGCTTCAAGCAAAAATAGATGCGTTGTGCATTGATACTAGCTCCGAAGACAGTGAGGAAGAAAGCTCAGACACTGAAGATGAAGAAGCCACTCTTGACGTAGAGATTGGCAAGGAAGTTTGTGGAATATCTATGGAAGCTTATCCAATGTGTCAAACTACAAATTCTGCCTCATGGCCGGTCAGGTAAACAGTCCTACATCTGACTCTGACTCAGAAAGTGAAGATGAGATTGACCTTGACAAAATTCAAGGAGAAATCGAAAGATTTGACAAAACTCTGAGCAAACATCAAGAGAAACTACAAAATGCTGAAACTCTGACCAAGCAGACTACTGAAAAGTACATATTGCTGAAGGAAGAGACAGAAAAGAAAGATGCTGAAATATTGCATCTTAAGAAGTTGATTGCTGATGAATGTGTATTTTACACTTTCATTCGAGTCTTTTTCACCTATTTTAGCTATCCTCTATGTTAATATAGCTATATTTTAATGCATTTTATTAGAATAGTGTCACGTTTCCCTTTAGATTTTATTTTACAGGTTTTGGTTGAAATTCGAAGATTTTCGGGCAATTATATTGAAGTTGACAAGGAATTGGTGTTCCAGAAGCCTATTTGGAGTATCTGAAGGTTTCCGGAAAGGATTTGGAGTCTAGGGGCCGAATCTGGAGGTTAGAAGGCTACTAGAAGTCAGAAACCGAGTCCGAAAAGGGGAAGAAATCCAAAAACGCGTCGAAAACGCGGAATTCCGCGAGAAATTGTCTGGGGCGAACCGCCCCAGACGTGGGGCAAACCGCCCCACACCGGGTGTGTGGGGCGAACCGCCCCACAGTATTTCGAAGCCTATATATAGTTGCTCAGTTTTCTCCGAAAATCATATCTTTCCAGACCTACTTTCTCACCTCTCTCTGTAGTTTTAGGTAGGGACTTCCCAGAGCCTGTTCTGGGGGTCCGTAGCTTAGGGGATACTTTTTCATAGCAGTTTGGAGCTCGTAGGATCGCAATCATCCGGAGATTAACAACCTTCGGTAACTTTGTATCTTACAGTTTTATTCTACTTATTTTATTATATTCTTTCAACATGTTTTCTTCTATGATTTCTGTTGACTGCATGCCTATTATGAGTAGCTAAACTTATCGTTGGTGGTAGTATGTGAATTCTTAGCGAAGGGAAGATAATCATGCTAATGGTTATATCGCTCATTATACACCGTGTCATTGCTTTATTTCATTGATCAGGCACAACCTAAATTCTCGTATGTTGTATTAATTATTATGCACAATTGGACACTTGTCGACCATCAGACCAATTATCTTCGTAGTGTTGAATAATTACGGAACACATTAGGAAAATAGTGATTGACTTGTCAGACCAATTATCTTCGTAGTGCTTAATATTTGCAACAGGACACTAGATTGCTTCAAAGATCTCTATGCAAGACCGAGGAATTTATGCATGATTATCGACCCGTTATGTTAAGAAGGACCATACTATCACCAATCTCCATTATCTGCTAGAAACCCCCTTTTGCTATCTGTCTGCTGTTTTATATTTTCTTGTTAAATAGATAAAGCTAGTTATAGTAATGAGAGAACGACACTCGAGTCATTCTACTGCTACGCTACGGTTTTCGTTGTAGTTGTGGATTGCCTTAGGCTAAATAACAAATTTATTTGCTGAATCCGGAGCTCGACATCCGCGCCTTCATCAAATTGGCGCCGTTGCCGGGGACTATACTCCTTTTTTCTGTTTAATTTTTTTATATTTACAGCTTTAGATTCCTAATTCTACTAGTTTTAGTCTTCCTTTTTAATCTCTCTCTGATACTGCTTTCCTAGTCTGTTTCTAATCACCTATCCTAGTCTGTTACAGATATTGTATGCCGCATACACGTTCTGCAGGAACACCGCTTGCTGATTCAATTGCTGAGATCGACAGAGTCTACCACCAAAGAAGGCGACTACTTGAAAGGCGCGCACTAGAGGAAATAGAGGATACCGATTTCTCTGAATCTCTACACATTCTTTTCAAGGAAATCGACGGAATGGCAGAAGCTAGACCACTGAAGGCATGGGTTCAACCCACCAAGGATCGTATGAGGGGACTGGCGATTGTTCTTTCGTCTGCAACCCGAGATCCGGAGATCAAGAACCACGCATTCCAACAACTTACGAGGTTCTATGGCTTATCAAGGGAAGATGTGATGGGGTACTTGCACGATATCGATGATTTCGTCAACCAACTCCCACGACCCGGAGCTGACATAACAACGGATGAGTTGAGGATGAAGGTTTTTGCTATGGGACTTGGCGACAAAGCCAAGTCATGGCTGAGTTCTCTACCAGCAGGCTCGCTGGACACTTGGGAGAAGGTTTTTTTCAGCTTTCATGGAGAAATACTTCCCTCACACCTTGACTACCGCGCTAAAGGCGCAGATCACTGGATTCAAGCAGGACTATGATGAGACCATCTACACCGCGTTCGAGAGGTTCCAAGATCTCACGAAAAAGTGCCCTCACCATGGTTTTGAACTTTCTGACTTAGTCCAACACTTCTACAATGGACTAACCTCCGAGAACCAACAAGTGGTGGATTTCCAATGCCGATGTAATATTTGGGAGGAAACCGCAAAAGCCGTCTGGGCAGTTTTCGAAAGGCTTGCTAAGGGTTCGCAGTTCAAGGACCCAAGAGCAATGGTTAGGAGACGTGGACCTGAAGCTCCACCAACTCAAGAAGCCCCTATGTACAGGGGGAATGGGGATCAATTCGAGTGCTTTACCAACGAATTGAAGCAAGTCCTCAAGAGCGCCACCGGAACAACTGTTTCAAACGAACTATGCCGAATTTGCAAGAACTATGGGCATGGGGCTCATATGTGTAGATCGGAGCTGGCATACTATGATGGCAACTAGGCTCGAGGAGGCGAAGAAGAAGCCTTTGCTACGGAGTTTGGCACTCAAGAAGTTAGCTACGAACAAGACGGTAGGAATCCTCGAGGTGGATTTTGGAGAAGAGGATACCGTAACAATCAAGGATATGCACCGGCTAACCAAGCTTATGGACCTAACCAAGACCGTAGTAAGATGAACTATGGTAATGATCACTGCGAAAACCCCGCTCCGAAAGAGCCACCGAAGTCGAAGTCGGCTCAACTGATGGAGAACTTGCAAAAGATGGTTGATCACACACAAAGTTTTCTCAAAATTTATGAAGAAGATTCTGAGAAGACTAGGGCAAGGCTTGATAGGTTGGAAGAGAGCACTAGGCTTGCCCATCAAAAGATGCAAGAGTTGATCGACCGAGGAGCAAGTAGGGAGCAAGGCAAACTGCCTTGCAACACTGTGAAATCAAATGCCATTACATTGGCTGGTGATGTACCTGACGAAATCACCATCGATGTTAGGTGCGAGTGTTGCATGAAGGAAGAACTTCTACAGGCTGAGGAAGAAGAGAAGGACCTTGGTTCTGACGCAAGTGATGAGGAGCAAGAGGACCCCGAACCACTCCCTAAAAGTTTCGATGTTAAGGTAGGGATTGGTGAGCTTGAAGATGTCCGTGCCACACTAGACACGGGATCCTACTCAAACATAATTCCTTTGAATGTGTTTGAAAAGAGCAACCTTGGAAAACTATCTGAGCAAAGGGCTATTATGCAACTGGCGGATGAATCCTTTATGAGACCCGAGGGCGTTGTGAAAAATGTGTTGGTCAAGATCGGTGAAGCATCTATATACACCAATTTTGTAGTTATGCCGGCATCTGCACCTGGGACGGGGGATGTCATACTCTTAGGGCAAACATTCTTGACCAAACTACGCTCCGTGATGGACATTTACCAAAGAACTTGCACCATGGAAGTGGATGGCAAGCAACACGTGTTGCAAGCCATACCTGATCCACCGGAACCGCCTGATATTACTACTCACTACTGTGGTCTTGCAGCCTATATTCTTTCTTATTCACAGGTTCGTGGCATGGAAAGGAGATCAATGAAGGGGAAGCCTAGTACCCGCAAAAAGAAGAGATAGGCGCAGACAGGAGTCGAGTCAAAGACTTTAAACAATGACGCTATCCGGGAGGCAACCCGGAATTTTTATCGCTTTCTTTACTGCTTTTCTACATGCATTCATCCTTGAACTATTTGCTTCTCGTATGCGAATTTGTTCATGTCTGTGTCGTATGTGCTTTTGTTTGAGTGAGATTTTTCGAGTGTTTTTTTGAAAAATTGGTTTCGGGGATTGAAACCGCATTTTCTGACGACAGACGTCTCCCCGCATCGGGGAGCACGGGGCGAACCACCCCGCACGCAGGGCGAACCGCCCCACGGCTCCAGAACTTCAAAAACGCGGATTTCTTCCCCAAAACCTCATTTTTCTTCATTTCTCCTTCCCCAAAACCGAATTTCGTGATTTAAACTTCAAATCTTTATAACTTCTTCAATTCTTGACCAAATTTAGTGTTCTTTAGCTTAAATCGAAGCCTATTACATGATCTATCATCCCATCCGAACAGATTTCGTCCTTATGCGTTAGATTTTCAGATCTGAGGTATCATCCTTAGAACCCTAATTTTCGAATTTGGGGGTTTTCTAATTTGAGCTTCAATTATGCTTATTTGATGCATGGGTATGTTATTTGTGTAATTAGACATGTTATTTACTATCAATTGCATGCTCAATTTTGCTTGAATTGTTGATTTGGGTATTTCGCTACTAGATGATATATCTTGTTATGCAATATGTCTTTATCTTTGATTTCTAGCATATGGTTGTGTTTATTGATGTAATGTTGGTAGATTTGACTATAGAATGCTTAATTGTTGAGTATGAGGATTTATGATGGTAGAATTTTTCGCTACTATGGTATGAATTGAGCCTTGTTATCTAGGATACTGGTTGTCTAGTAAGAGAATAATGTGATGTACTGCATGTAGTAGTTACATTGGTATGTTGCATGATGAAGAAGCTAGACTAGACATTACGGTTTGGGGAGCTCGATTGTTGATATTATCACTTGATTATTTCGTTCCTACACTAGCATATGCATGAGTCAGTTTTGTGTCATACGAGGTACTAACTGCTGTTTGTAGGAACCATACCAAGGGAAAAGAGCATTCCCGTATGATTGCTGTGAAGAACCATGTCAAGGAAGGTGACCTCGATAGATGTGCGTTCGAGCCAAGGGGTTTTGCAACAACGTCGTGGATTATCCAAGAGGAGGAGCTGGAGTACACATGGAGTAAGGACTCCTATGCCTATTCATGCACCACCGAAGGGACAGAAACCATTATTACGTCAGCGCTCCATCACAAGGACTGCAAAGTTCGAGTGAACTGGAAGGCACCGGGACATTCTCGCCGCGACGGATTCAATCTTGAGTTCGAAGTTGCTAGAAGGTTCCGAAGCGCTAGCTTGGTTCCAAAACATAATGACATGGGTACCCAGTCCCTCGTTGGGGCGCCCCTTGCCTGCCTCTAAAGGGAGCATCATATAGACATCGGTCGCATCAACCGTAGAGAATGTGGTCGACATTGGAAAACATGGTAGAAGACATCTGAGTATCCGAGCAGCTTACTGAAACCTTCTCGTGGTGTAAAACGTTGGAGGGGGAGGTCCTGATACCACTGCTCTTTCCCCTTCAACAGTTCACATCCTATTGGAGGGCTTCAGGATGGAGGATTCCATAACAGCGGCGGCTAATCTTGAGAATTCTACCTGCCACTACAACTCTACTGGCGATGATGATGGTGACAGTAGTGAAAATGAAGGCCATACGGGCAATGATGATTCTAATAGAGGAGTTGTTCCGGTCTGGCCTATAAATGGAACTACCGCACCTACCAGAAGACCTGATGACCACCCATTAAGCTCCCAGAGGAGGCCCAATAAATCACAAGCAGCATACTCAGCCGACCGAGGCCAAACCATGGGGTAACATCCAGTATCACATCTTATTTCCTCATTTTCTTACTGCTAGGGACTAGCATTAATTTCATGAGGGGGGATGGGATTTAAGTGATCTGATGTTGTTAGTTTGGAGCTTGGTATTGGTAGGATGAGTATAGTACCTCGCATGTTTTATCCGTCTGCATTTGCATCTGCACGTTTACCGCTTTCTTAGATTTTTCAGGTTGCATTTCACTACATTCATCCTAGGATAGTCTTGCATGTTTTATATGGAGTTTATTGCCGAATTTTTTAAACTTTTTTATTGAGTAGATCAACTAACTATGCCATTAATCGTATGCTTCATCTCTATGAATTTGTTTGAGGTTTTTCTCGCTTGGCTTGTCACATTTATGTATTGCACTTAGTTAAGCTTGGTAGTCTCGACATCACTTAGTGGTGTTTTCTCTACTGCGGTTCACGAAGGCCTTTATAATAGGATGATGCATGTTAGGGTCTTATGGTTGTTTTCCCGAGTAATTATGTACCTAAGAGGCAACAAGTCTTCACCATGCTTTGAGATTGCTAAATGCCTAGGAAGGAGGTAGTGTGAGGCTGTGTGATCCTTTGTTTATAACCTATTCTTACGAATAGGTTTGGGAAGGGGGTTGCACCATCATAGACTTGTTTCTGTTTTTCATTTCCGTATCGTGAGTTTGTTTTTCTTTTTCCGTAAATTTTGTGCTCCAACCTATTCTTTCGAATAGGTTTGGGGAAGTCGTGTGAGTCATTTTGTTTCTCTTTTTGTTATGCTACTGCTGGCTAGAAAAAAAATCGGAAAAAAAAAGAAAGAAAAAATTCCAGAAAAAAAGAGAAAAAGAAAAAAAGAAAAGAAAAAGAATCTGGAAAGAAAAAAGAGAAAAGACCCAAAAAAGCAAAGAAGGTTCCAAAAAAGAAAGCCAAATAGCAGTTTAACAAAGTGTAGAGTCTTCTTTTCCAATTCTTGTAATGTTCGTAATCGTGTTTTTCTATTTTTTATCTTTTTTGTCTTGAGTGTCATCTGTTCTAGACCACCCTCGTCCTGCCATTCTGGAAGTGGTGAATAGCTTAAGACTTTACTTGAGAGATGGGTAGAATAGGGGAGAGTTATCTTTTATAGGGAACCCTCCTTCGTTTGATGAGAGTCAGTACTGGTTCGACCTCTTTTGAGGAAAAGTCTTAACATGGTGGAACAGCAGTAAGTCCTCAGTTTCATAGGAACGGGGCAACCATTCGTATCTTCGCATGCTTCATTACGTCGTCACTGACTAGGTCCAGGTAGAGAATGTTACGAGAGACTATCTTGTCTTGACATAAGTGCTTATGTGGATGTGTATAAGTCAATCGAGGTATTCTTCAACCTATATTCATGCTTTGATTTATATGGTTTTTGTTCATATGTTTTTTGGTAGATTCAGTAGATTAGTTCATTTTATTTGGCATGAAACTCCATTTTGTGTCTTGCATGTTTTTTGTATTAGAGTCTAGCTTAGTTGCTTGAGGACAAGCAAAGGTTCGGTTTGGGAGTTTGATAAATGTGTATTTTACACTTTCATTCAAGTCTTTTTCACCTATTTTAGCTATCCTCTATGTTAATTTAGCTATATTTTAATGCATTTTATTAGAATACTGTCACGTTTCCCTATAGATTTTATTTTACAGGTTTTGGTTGAAATTCGAAGATTTCCGGGCAATTATATTAAAGTTGACAAGGAATTGGTGTTCCAGAAGCCTATTTAGAGTATCTGAAGGTTTCCGGATAGGATTTGGAGTCTAGGGGCCGAATCTGGAGGTTAGAAGGCTACTAGAAGTCAGAAACCGAGTTCGAAAAGGGGAAGAAATCCAAAAACGCGTCGAAAACGCGGAATTCCGCAAGAAATTGTCTGGGGCGAACCGCCCCAGACGTGGGGCGAACCGACCCACACCGGGCGAACCACCCGGTGTGTGGGGCGAACCGCCCCACAATATTTCGAAGCCTATATATAGTTGCTCAGTTTTCTCCGAACATCATATCTTTCCAGACCTACTTTCTCACCTCTCTCTGTAGTTTTAGGTAGGGACTTCCCAGAGCCTGTTCTGGAGGTCCGTAGCTTAGGGGATACTTTTTCATAGCAGTTTGGAGCTCGTAGGATCGCAATCATCCGGAGATTGACAACCTTCGGTAACTTTGTATCTTACAGTTTTATTCTACTTATTTTGTTATATTCTTTCAACATGTTTTCTTCTATGATTTCTATTGATTGCATGCCTATTATGAGTAGCTAAACTTATCGTTCGTTGTAGTATGTGAATTCTTAGCGAAGGGAAGATAATCATGCTAATGGCTATATCGCGCATTATACTCCGTGTCATTGCTTTATTTCGTTGATCAGACACAACCTAAATTCTCGTATGTTGTATTAATTATTATGCACAATTGGACACTTGTCGACCATCAGACCAATTATCTTCGTAGTGTTGAATAATTACGGAACACATTAGGACAATAGTGATTGACTTGTCAGACCAATTATCTTCGTAGTGCTTAATATTTGCAACAGGACACTAGATTGATTCAAAGATCTCTATGCAAGACCGAGGAATATATGCATGATTATCGACCCGTTATGTTAAGAAGGACCATACTATCACCAATCTCCATTATCTGCTAGAAACCCCCTTTTGCTATCTGTCTGCTTTTTTATATTCTCTTGTTAAATAGATAAAGCTAGTTATAGTCCTGAGAGAACGACACTCGAGTCATTCTACTGCTACGCTACGATTTTCGTTGTAGTTGTGGATTGCCTTTGGCTAAATAACAAATTTATTTGCTGAATCCGGAGCACGACATCCGCACGTTCATCAATTGGTGAAGCTACAGAGAAGAATTCTCAGATGGCAATAGAATTGGAAGAATATTAGTCCTCAATTCTAAAGTTACTTGCTAAAATAAAAGAGATGAAAAAGATGAAAATCAACTTCAAATCTTATGCTGATGCAAGTAATACGCTGACTGAACTAAACTCTTATCTGAGAGATCCATCTCAGAAAGAAGGTTTAGGTGCAACGTATGAAGGTGATGACGTAATAATCTTGAGTAAAGACAAATCACCAATTACCTTTGTACGCGCAACTGATAGTGGCCAACCAGAACTCTATCAGATTGGTCAATCTAAGGTTGCTGAAAAATGCAATCAAGTACCTACGACCGTAAAGCCCGTTGTTGCTGATGAACCGGAATTTGTCAGATTCTAATTAATCAAATAAATTTGTATTTAGCAAAAGGCAATTCACAACTACAACGAAAACCGTAGTGTAGCAGTAAAATAACCTCGAGTGTCGATCTCTAAGGACTATAACTAGCTTTATCTAATCTAAATTAAAATATAAAATCAACAGACGACTTAGCAAAGGTTTTTCTTATCAGATAATGGAAGTTAGTGATAGTATGATCATTCAAAGCATAGCAGGTTAATAATCATGCATGAAGTACCCGATCGTTTTGCATAGAGATCTTTGATCAATGAATTGTCCAATGTGTTCCGTTATTATTCAACACTACGAAGATAGATGTTTAGATAGATCAAAGAAATAAAGCAATAACTCAAAGTCTGATTCGCTTTACCGCCATCAGCATAATCATTAACCCTTCGCTAAGAAATCACAAACTATCACCAACGATAGATTTAGCTACTCATAGATGGCATGCAATCAACAGAAATCATAGCAAGATTGAATGAAAACATGTTGAAACATAAATAAATATGAATAGAAAAAATTGCAAGATACAATGTTACCGAAGGTTGTCAATCTCCGAAGAATCGCGATCTCACAAGCTCCAAAATGATAAGAAAAAGTGTCTCCTAAGCTAAGAATTCCCAGAACAGGCTCTGGAGAATTCTCCCCTAAAACTAATGAGAAAGGTATGAAAAAAGGTCTGAGAAAGTATGAAAAAACGGAGAAACTGAGCAACTATATATAGAGGTTCGGCACGTGTGGGGCGAGTCGCCCCACACACCGGGCGAATCGCCGGGTGTGGGGCGAGTCGCCCCACGTCCCGGGCGAATCGCCCGGGAGGTGCTGTCGGCAATATACGCGTTTTCGACGCGTTTTTGAATTTCTTTTCCTTTTTGGACTCGGTTTTTGCCTTCTAGTGACCTTTTAGCCTTCAGACTCGACCCCTAGACTTCAAATCCTATCCGGAATCTTCTAGATACTCCAAAAATGTCTCCGGAACACCAATTATTCGTTCTCTTCAATATAATTGCCCGGAAAACCTCGTTTTTCACCCAAAACCTGTAAAATACAAACTAAAGGGAAACGTGACACTATTCTAATAAAATGCACTAAAATATAGCTAAATTAACATAGAGGATAGCTAAATTGGTGAAAAAGACTCAAATGAAAGTGTAAAATACACGTTCATCAAACTCCCCAAACCGAACCTTTGCTTGTCCTCAAGCAACTAAGCTAGACTCTAATGCAAAAAACAATGCAACACAAAAAATGGAGTCTCATGCCAAATGAAATGAACTAATCTATTGAATCTATTGCAAACATATGAACAAAAACCATACAAATCATAACATGAATATAGGTTGAAGAATGCCTCGATTGACTCATACACATTCACATAAGCACTTATGTCAAGACAAGATAGTCTCTCGTAACATTCTCTACCTGGACCTAGTCAGTGACGACATAATGAAACATGTTAAAATACGAATGGTTGTTCCGTGCCTATGAAACTGAGGACTTACTGCTGTTCACCAAGTTAAGACTTTTCCTCAAAGAGGTCGAACCAATACTGGCTCTCATCAAACGAAGGAGGGTTCCCTTAAGAAAGATAACACTCCCCTATTCTACCCATCTCTTAAGCAAAGCCTTAAGCTATTCACCACTTCCTGAATGGTAGGACGAGGGTGGTCTAGAACAGATGACACTCAAATAAACAAAAGACAAAGATTACGAACATTACAAGAATTGAAAAATGAGACAACACTTTGCTAAACTGCTTTTTGGCTTTTTGGACCCTTCTTTGCTTTTTTGGGGTCTTTTCTTATTTTTTCTTTTTTTTTTCTTTTCCAGTTTTCTTTTTTTCTGGAATTTTTTCTTTTTTTTTTTTCGATTTTTTTTTAGCCAGCAGTAGCACAACGAAAAAGAAACAAAAATGACACACAGACGACCTCCCCAAACCTATTCGAAAGAATAGGTTGGAGTACAAAATTTACGAAAAAGGAAAATAAACTCACAACACACACTAAAAATTGAAAAACAAGTCTAATGATAGCGTAACCCCCTCCCCAAACATATTCGAAAGAATAGGTTGCAACAAAGGATAACACAATCTCACACTACCTCCTTCCTAGGCATTTAGCAATCTCAAAGCAAGGTGAAGACTTGTTGCCTCTTAGGTACATAATTACTCGGGAAAACAACCCTAAGATCCTAACATGCATCATCCTATTATAAAGGCCTTCGTGAACCGAAGTAGAGAAAACACCACTAAGTGATGTCGAGACTATCAAGCTTAACTAAGTGTAATACATAAATGTGACAAGTAAAGCGAGAAAAACCTCAAACAAATTCATAGAGATGAAGCATACGATTAATGGCATAATTAGTTAATCTACCCAATAAAAAAGTTCAAAAAATTTGGCAATAAACTCCACATAAAACATGCAAGACTATCCTAGGATGAATGTAGTGTATGCAACTAAATACTAAGAAAGCGGTAAACGTGCAAATGCAAACAAAAAATTTCACGAGTTCATCATAAGCAAGACAAGTATAGAGATAGCCAGCGAATAACCCCCCCCCCCCCCCAACCTGAACGTCGTCGCTCGTCCCGAACGTCGAAAGTGGATTTAAGGTGAGAGCTAATACTTGTATAAGTGACCTATATTACTCAATCAAACTCGTGAGAAAACAAAACGGGTGATAAACGAGGTAAAAAGATCGATGATTTAGCATAATAGGAGAAAATCGGGTTCCCTCCTAAAATGCTAAATTATCATCTAGAGACCTATTTTATCACCAAAAATATACGAAAATATAAAAAACAACACGATGATATGCTGAAAACAACAAAACACACTAACCTTCAGTACAGGCGGTAATGGTAAGCTCAAGGTGATCAACCTCCCTTTGATCACTAGATATCTCGAAGTATGGCTTCACTCGTTGACCATTCACCTTGAAAGTATTGCCCGTCTTTGGATCAAAGAGTTCTACAGCTCCATGGGGAGCGACTTTGATAATTTCGTACGGTCCATCCCAACGAGTGCGGAGCTTTCCAGGAAATAGTCGAAGGCGAGAATTAAATACCAAAGCTTTTTGCCCAGGAATCAGTTCCTTACGTACTATACCACGATCATGATACTTCTTAGTACGTTCCTTGTAGATCTTGACATTTTCATAAGCACCTAGGCGTAATTCATCAAGCTCATCTACTTGCAACAATCGTTCTTCGCCAGCTTTTTCCATATCAAGATTGAGTGCTTTGATAGCCCAATATGCCTTGTGTTCCAGTTCTACGGAAAGATTGCATGCTTTCCTATACACGAGTTTGTACGGAGTGGTTCCAATCACCGTCTTGTAGCTAGTCCTGTATGCCCAAAGTGCATCATTCAATTTTCCTGCCCAATCTTTCCTACTAGGCTTCACTACTCGCTCCAGGATCTTCTTAATTTGACAGTTGCTAACTCAACTTGGCCCGATGTCTGTGGGTGATATGGCGTAGCAACACTATGGTGGACACCGTATCTCTTAAGAAGAGAGGCAAAGGTCCTATTGTCGAAGTGTGAACCTCCATCACTGATGATAGTCCTAGGGCACCCAAACCTAGAGAATATTACTTCCTTCAAGAACTTCATAACAACCGCTCCGTCATTCGTTTTTGTGGGAATTGCCTCCACCCATTTAGTCACATAATCTACCGCAACAAGAATGTATCCATAACCTCCACTTGATGGAAATGGCCCCATGAAATCAATGCCCCACACGTCGAAAGGTTCGACCACTAGATTCCCTTGAAGGGGCATTTCGTCTTTCTTGCTAATATTACCTCCTCGTTGACATGGGTCACAATTCTTCACAAAAATTCGAGCATCTCGGTGTATTGTTGGCCAGTAAAATCCTGCTTGCAATACTTTGCGAGCTGTTTTCAAGCCACTATAGTGTCCTCCACAATTAAGCTCATGGCAATGACTCAACACACTTTGTTGCTCTTCTTGTGGCACGCATCTCCCTCAAAATTCCATCAGCTCCTTCTTTGAAAAGATGCGGATCATCCCATATGAAAGACCTGCAACGCTTGGCAAGATCTCTCTTGTCGGAGGCTGAAAAGTTAGTGGGGCAAACATTCATAGCCAAATAGTTTACAATATCAGCATACCATGGCTCTTCATTAGCCTTCATCAAGTGTTCATCAGGGAGATCCTCATTAATAGGTATCGAATCAACAGGGATATTTGGTATTCTAGACAAATGATCAGCTACTAAATTCTCTCTACCAGCTCTATCCACTATCGTCAAATCAAAATCTTGTAGCAAAAGGACCCAACGGATTAATCTAGGCTTAGAATCTTGCTTAGCTATCAAATGTCTCAAAGCAGCATGATCAGTATGGACATTCACAGGGTGACCAATTAAATAGGACCTAAACTTTTGTAAAGCAAATACAACAGCTAAAAATTCCTTTTCAGTAGTTGTGTAGTTAACTTGTGCGGAGTTTAGAGTCTTACTAACATAATAAATCACACGATACTGCTTATTAACTTTTTGGCATAAAACAACACCCATAGCAAAATTTGAAGCATCACACATAATCTCAAAAGGAAGATTCCAGTCAGGCGGCACGACAATGGGCGCAGAAACAAGCTTTTCCTTAAGGGTATTAAAAGCAACTAAGCACTCATTAGAAAAATGGAAAACCACATCTTTTGCAAGCAAGCTACTTAAAGGTTTAGCAATTTTCGAAAAATCCTTAATAAACCTCCTATGAAACCCTACATGGCCAAGAAAAGACTGCAATTCTTTCACACAAGTACGGGGGGAAGTTTTTCAATGATTTCGATTTTAGCCTTGTCTACCTCAATACCCCTTTCAGAAACTACATGTCCTAGAACAATGCCTTCCCTAACCATGTAATGACTTTTCTCCTAGCTTAAGTTCAAATTGCATTCAATGCACCTTTTCAAAACAAGATCTAATCTTTGCAAGCATTCATCAAACGAATCACCAAAAAGGGAAAAATCATCCATGAAAACTTCAACAAACTTAGTTACCATATCAGAGAAAACAGAAAGCATGCACCTTTCGAAAGTGGCGGGAGCGTTGCATAGCCCAAACGGCATTCTCCTATAGGCAAACGTTCCGAATGGGCAAGTGAATGTCGTCTTCTCCTGATCCTCCGGTGCAATCGGAATCTGGTAGAAACCTGATAAACCATCAAGAAAACGATAGAATTTCCACCCCGCAAGGCGGTTTAGCATGTCATCTATAAATGGAAAAGGGAAGTGGTCTTTCTTAGTGGCGGCATTTAAACTTCTATAGTCAATGCACATCCGCCATCCAGTGGTCTTCCTAACCGGTACTAACTCTCCCTTCTCATTTTCTTCTACCGTGACCCCTGATTTCTTAGGAACTACATGAACCAAGCTCACCGATCGACTATCAGGAATGGGGTAAATCATATCGGCATCTAGCAACTTGATTACTTCTTTCTTTACCACCTCTTGCATGGCCGGATTTATCCTACGCTGTGGTTGCATAACGGGTTTGGCATCTTGTTCAAGAGTGATGTTGTGCACGCACCGAGTAGGGCTAATTCCCTTGATATCACTAATCCCCCATCCTATAGCTGCAGAATTTTCTTTCAAAACTTCAATCAGCCTACTTTCTTCGTTGTTGGAGAGATGTGAGGAGACTATCACAGGCTTCTTCTGATTTTCTCCTAAGTAGACATACTTGAGGTGCGCGGGAAGTGGTTTTAATTCTAAGATAGGCTCTTCAGGAAATTTACTTTCTTCCTCTTCTTCATCTAAAGGTTCAAGCACTTCTTCTCCTACGGGGATTTCCGGGGTGCTATCCATTATTTCAACTAGTTCCCTTGCTTCTTCGGTCATGTGGCACGTCTCAGCTTGCATGGTTAGTGCCTCCTCAAGGGGATAGCGATTATCATAGCAATGATGGAATTCGGAGATCACAAAATCATAGCAATCGACAAAGTTTAACTCTTCCATGACTTCCTTATCCCCGATGCTACATCCTACCAATTCAATCTTCTCACCCATTACCTCCATGGTTATTTTCTTGCCTTTGAGCTCAAGGCATGTGTTGGTAGTTGCCATGAATGGTCTCCCAAGTAGTACTACGTGTTCGCGAATATGGCTCTTTCCCTCGTCTGCAGACTTCATTACTACAAAATCAGCTGGGATTATCAATTTGTCCACCTTCACAAGGATATCCTCTATTATCCCGACTGCTCTCTTCACACTTTTGTCCGCCATCTGGACAACCATATCAATTGGTGTCAATTCTCTGAGATCCAGGGCCTTGTATACCGAATAGGGCATTAAGTTAATGCTAGCCCCCAAGTCAAGCATAGCCTTCGTAGTTCGACCATTCCCCAAAGCGATGTTGATGATGAAACTTCCAGGATCTTTCTTCTTCTAGGTAATCCGACAATTGAATTGACCGTCTCAACACCATTAACTTCCTTTCCTGAAGTAACCCCTTTATTCTTCATCTCACGAAAGAATTTCGTATAAGCCGGAATGTTTTGGATTAATTCCAAGAGAGGCACATTGACTTTAGCTTTTGAGAGGCGTTGGAATAGAGGTGACTCTTGAATATCCTTCTTGGCTGGCTTGATCCAACTTGGGAATGGTACATGTAGTTTCGGCGGTACATATGGATTTGAAGATTAGTGAAGTACCGCTGGCGTAGGAGTTCCCACTTCGACTTCATCATCAACCATGTCTTCTACAGATGGTCTTGGTTCATCATCGTTCTTTTGAGGTTCTTTGGAACTTTCACTAACCTCTGGTTCTGTGCTTGGTCCTGCATTGTCGGTCCCAAAAGATTCAGCACGTTTAGGACGCACGAAGTTAGGAATTTTGGTCATCTTTCCTCCACGGAGTAGTAGATTCACTTCTTCGTACTCAGTTTCCTCGGTTGTAACAGTTGGAAGTGGCTTGGGATCAGCTTCAGGTATCAAAATGGGGGAACTGGGGTCGTCCAGCTCCCTGGAGCTGGGAGGCGATTCGCCCCCTGCCCCGAGCGATTCGCCTGGGGCGAGCCGAATCGCCCCCAACTCTCTGTGCGTGGGGGGCGATTCGCCCCCCACCCCGCGAGGTGGGGGGCGTCTTCGACTGCTTTTCCGCACTTTTCACACTTCAACAAGCTAAGTTCCTTGATAAGTTGCTCAGTTACTTCGACTGCTTCAAAAGCCTTTTCGATGCGAAGATTGTTTTCAGCTTGCCCTGCGTGTGCTATCTCGAAAACACTCTCAATGGCCTTAATCCCTGCGTAAAACGCAAGCTCTTCCTCCTCACTTATATCTTCATCTTCAGAATATCCTTCGTATAAGCCTTCAGTTTCGCCCCGATTCGAATTCCCGTTGGTGACTTGACTCGACATTAGCCTCTCAGACTGTGCAGATCCACTGGCGTACTTTTGAAAGACCTTCTAATCCTCCACACATCCCATCCAATTGAAGCCTAACATCATCACGTAGACCACCAACAAAATACCAAATCAGTTCTCCGTCGTCGAAATGGTGATGGGGGCACTCACGTTTATACAGCTCAAAACGTTCGTAGGTGTCACAGAACCGCTCATACTCTACTTGCTTGAAGTGTTCGATCCGACTCCGCAAGGAAATCGTCTCATGGTAAGGCATGAAACGCGCCAATAACTCCTCTACTACTTGGCCCCAGGTTCTCAGTGATCCAGGTGCTAACCTTGCTATCCAAATTCTTGGTTCGTATCCCATAGCAAAAGAAAATAATTTCCTGCATAATTGGTCCTCGGTGAACCCCTTTGCTGAAACTTTTTCTATTTCTTCCTCATAGGATCTGATGAAGCTTAACGGATTCATCCCCACTCCATCTTCGAACCTCGGTATCCTTCTCACTACAGAACTTGTTACCTCATACCCCGATAACTCTTCTTCCAAGTATCTAGCTAACCCTTTCTTGACTTGCGAGAACGTAGGTGTCAAGCGAGCTTTTAAGGTCGTCATACCTGGAAATCTGGAACAGGAGTAACTCCAAACTGAAAATTAGTCTCGTTAGAAATCTCGAAGATCAAGAAAATTTCTGGAAATCACTATAAAATCGAAAACTACTAATACTACTAAGACTAGGAATTGAATGTTGAAAATATAAATAAGCTAAACAGAAAAAAGGAGTATAGTCCCCGGCAGCGGCGCCAATTTGACGAACCGGAATTTGTCAGATTCTAATTAATCAAATAAATTTGTATTTAGCCAAAGGCAATTCACAACTACAACGAAAACCGTAGTGTAGCAGTAAAATAACCTCGAGTGTCGATCTCTAAGGACTATAACTAGCTTTATCTAATCTAACTTAAAATATAAAATCAATAGACGACTTAGCAAAGGTTTTTCTTATCAGATAATGGAAGTTAGTAATAGTATGATCATTCAAAGCATAGCAGGTTAATAATCATGCATGAAGTACCCGATCGTTTTGCATAGAGATCTTTGATCTTTAACTCACATTTCCTTTCTCTGCAAATTTTATAGCCTGTGCCCTGAATTCACTGTACCTCCGGTCAAAAAGCAAGTTATCCTTTTCGTACATCTCTCACACTATATAAGAAATGGCTCCAAAGAGACAGTCCTCCAAGACCTCAAAATCGTCCAAAGCTGATAGTGCTGGGAAAAGCACTACTCCAGTTGAAATTCCGGCAACCAACACAGTGAAAATTGTGTTGAAAAACGACCGAATAACAGAGAGACTAATGCCGCCTGCATATCTTGACACTGCAAAGTGTGAACAGATGATGTAATGGGGCGGATTCGCCAAGGAGAAGTACATAAGATACTTCTATGAACAAGAACTAGATGAGGAAAATGAAGAGGCGCTAAATTTGATAAATCAACAAGGCCTTCTTTTCTTTATAACTGCTCGCCCTAAGAAAGTGAGTATGCTAGATGCTTTGGAATTCTACAATAATGCAGAAATCCAAACTCTCACTGATGGACAAGAAGTCACTGAAAAAGTGATTTCTACCACAGTTCAAGGTGTGCAAATCATCCTGAAATGGATCGATTTAGCCAACATCTTTCAGATTCCAACTACTGGAACTGAAGATGACTGATGAACGCGTGGATGTCGAGTCCCAACGAATCAAATAAATTTGTTATTTAGCCAAAGGCAATTCACAACTACAACGAAAACCGTAGTGTAGCAGTAGAATAACCTCGAGTGTCGATCTCTAAGGACTATAACTAGCTTTATCATATCTAATTTAGAATATAAAATAGCAGACGACTTAGCAAAGGTTTTTCTTAACAGATAATGGAGATTGGTGATAGTATGGTCCTTCAAAGCATAACGGGTTAATAATCATGCGTAAATTCCTCGGTTTTGCATAGAGATCTTTGATCAATGAATTGTCCAGTTGTAATTATCAAACACTACGAAGATATAGATTTAGATAGGTCTAAGACCAATGAATTGTCCAATTGTGTGCAATAATTAATCAACAATACGAAGATAGAGATTTAGATAGATCAAAGAAATAAAGCAATAACACGGAGTATAATGCGGGATATAGCCATTAGAATAATTATCAACCCTTCGTTAAGAATTCACATACTATCACCAACGAGAAGTTTAGCTACTCATAGTTGTCATGCAATCAATAGAAATCATAGAAGAAAACATGTTGAAAGATATATAAAAATAAGTAGAAAAACTGTAAGATACAATGTTACCGAAGGTTGTCAGTCTCCGAAGAATCGCGATCTTACAAGCTCAAAACTGCTATGAAAAAGTATCTCCTAAGCTAAGAACCCCCAGAACAGGCTCTGGGGAATTCCTACCAAAAACTACAGTGAAAGGTGAGAGAAAAGGTCTGGAAAAGTATGAAAAACGGAGAAAAACTGAGCAACTATATATAGGCTACGAATTGTGTGGGGCGAAGGGCCCCACACACCGGGCGATTCGCCTGGGGTGGGGCGATTCGCCCCACATCCCGGGCGATTCGCCCGAGAGTACATTTCGGCCAGATACGGGTTTTCGACGCGTTTTTGGATTTCTTCCCCTTTTCAGACACGTTTTCTGACTTCTAGTGGCCTTCTAACCTCCAGATTCGACCCCTAGACTTCAAATCCTACCCGGAATCTTTCAGATACTCCAAATAGGCTTCTGGAACACCAATTCCTTGTCTACTTCAATATAATTGCCCGGAAAACCTCGTTTTTCAACCAAAACCTGTAAAATAAAAACCAAAGGGAAACGTGACACTATTCTAATAAAATGCACTAAAATATAGCTAAATTAACATAGAGGATAGCTAAAATAGGTGAAAAAGACTCAAATGAAAGTGTAAAATACACATTCATCAAACTCCCCAAACCGAACCTTTGCTTGTCCTCAAGCAACTAAGCTAGACTCTAATGCAAAAAACAATGCAACAAAAAAAATGGAGTCTCATGCCAAACAAAATGAACTAATCTACCGAATCTTATCAAAAACATATGAACAAAAACCATATAAATCAAAACATGAATATAGGTTGAAGAATGCCTCGATTGACTCATACACATCCACATAAGCACTTATATTAAAACAAGATAGTCTCTCGTAACATTCTCTACCTGGACCTAGTCAGTGACGACGTAATGAAACATGTTAAGATACGAATGGTTGTCCCGTGCCTATGAAACTGAGGACTTACTGCTGTTCACCAAGTTAAGACTTTTCCTCAAAGAGGTCGAACCAGTACTGGCTCTCATCAAACGAAGGAGGGTTCCCTATAAAAGATAACACTCCCCTATTCTACCCATCTCTCAAGCAAAGTCTTAAGCTATTCACCACTTCCTGAATGGCAGGACGAGGGTGGTCTAGAACAGATGACACTCAAAAACAAAAGACAAAAAATAGAAAATTACAACACGATTACAAACATTACAAGAATTGGAAAATGGGACACAACACTTTGCTAAACTGCTATTTGGCTTTTCTTTTTGGGACCCTTTTTTCCTCTTTTGGGGTCTTTTCTCTTTTTTTTCCTTTTTTTTTCTTTCCAGTTTCTTTTTTCCTTTTTTTTCTTTTTTCCTGGAATTTTTCTTTCTTTTTTTTTTTCGATTTTTTTAGCCAGCAGCAGCACAAACGACTTCCCCAAACCTATTCGAAAGAATAGGTTGGAGTACAAAATTTACGAGAAAGGAAAAATAAACTCACAACACAGAAATGAAAAACGAAAAATAAGTCTAAAGATAGCGTAACCCCCTCCCCAAACCTATTCGGAAGAATAGGTTACAAACAAAGGATCACACAACCTCACGCTACCTCCTTCCTAGGCATTTAGCAATCTCAAAGCATGGTGAAGACTTGTTGCCTCTTAGGTACATAATTACTCGGGAAAACAACCATAAGACCCTAACATGCATCATCCTATTATAAAGGCCTTCGTGAACCGCAGTAGAGAAAACACCACTAAGTGATGTCGAGACTACCAAGCTTAACTAAGTGCAATACATAAATGTGACAAGCCAAGCGAGAAAAACCTCAAACAAATTCATAGAGATGGAGCATATGATTAATGACATAGTTAGTTGATCTATCCAATAAAAAAGAGTTCAAAAAATTCGGCAATAAACTCCATATAAAACATGCAAGATTATCCTAGGATGAATGAAGTGAATGCAACCTAAAAAAAACTAAGAAAGCAGTAAACGTGCAAATGCAAATGCAAAAAATTTCACGAGTTTATCATAAGCAAGATAAGTATAGAGATAACCAGCGATAACCCCCTCCCAAAATCTGAACGTCGTCGCTCATCCCGAACGTCGAAAGTGGACTCAAGGTGAGAGCTAACACTTGTATAAGTGACCTATAATACTCGATCAAACTCGTGAGAAAACAAAACAAAACACACTAACCTTTTGTGGAAGCGGTAAGGGTAAGCTCAAGGTGATCAACTTCCCTTTGATCACTAGATATCTCGAAGTATGGCTTCACTCGCTGGCCATTCACCTTGAAGGTATTTCCCGTCTTTGGATCAAAGAGTTTTACAGCTCCGTGGGGAGCAACTTCGATAATTTTGTACGGTCCATCCCAACGAGTACGGAGCTTTCCAGGAAATAGTCGAAGGCGAGAATTAAATACCAAAGCTTTTTGTCCAGGAATCAATTCTTTACGTACTATACCACGATCATGATACTTCTTAGTACGTTCCTTGTAGATCTTGGCATTTTCATAAGCACTTAGTCGTAATTCATCAAGCTCATCTAGTTGCAACAATCGTTCCTCGCCAGCTTTTCCTATATCAAGATTGAGTGCCTTAATAGCCAATATGCCTTGTGTTCCAGTTCTACGGGAAGATGACATGCTTTCCCATACACAAGTCTGTACGGAGTGGTCCCGATCACCGTCTTGTAGCTAGTCCTGTATGCCCAAAGTGCATCATTCAATTTTCCTTCCCAATCCTTCCTACTAGGCTTCACTACTCGCTCCAGGATCTTCTTAATTTGACGGTTGCTGACTTCGACTTGTCCCGACGTCTGCGGGTGATATGGTGTAGCGACACTATGGTGGACACTGTATCTCTTAAGAAGGGAGCCAAACGTTCTATTGACGAAGTGTGACCCTCCATCACTGATGATTGTCCTAGGGCACCCAAATCTAGAGAATATTACCTCCTTCAAGAACTTCATAACCATTGCGCCGTCATTTGTTTTTGTAGGAATTGCCTCCACCCATTTAGTCACATAATCCACTGCAACAAGAATGTATACATAGCCTCCACTTGATGGAAATGGTCCCATGAAATCAATGCCCCATACATCAAAAGGTTCTACCACTAGATTCCCTTGAAGGGGCATTTCATCTTTCTCGCCAATACTACCACCTCGTTGACATGGATCACAATTCTTCACAAAACTTCGAGCATCTC
Source organism: Plantago ovata (assembly GCA_028274465.1). Lineage (NCBI taxonomy): Eukaryota > Viridiplantae > Streptophyta > Magnoliopsida > Lamiales > Plantaginaceae > Plantago > Plantago ovata. The sequence goes on along the minus strand of CM051456.1, from coordinate 91,606,008 downwards.
GGTATATTGTTGGCCAGAAAAATCCTGCTTGCAGTACTTTTCGAGCTGTTTTCAACCAACTATAGTGTCCCCCACAATTAAGCTCATGGCAATGACTCAGCACACTTTTTTGCTCTTCTTGTGGCACACATCTCCTTAGAATCCCATCAGCTCCTTCCTTGAACAGATGCGGATCATCCCATATGTAGGTCCTGCAACGCTTGGCAAGAGCTCTCTTGTCTGAGGCTGTAAAGTTAGTGGGGCAAACATTCATAGCCAAATAGTTTACAATATCAGCATACCATGGCTCCTCATTAGCCTTCATTAGGTGCTCATCAGGGAGGTCCTCATTGATGGGTATCGAATCAACAGGGATATTAGGTATTCTAGACAAATGATCGACTACTAAATACTCCCTACCAGCTCTATCCACTATGGTCAAATAAAAGTCTTGCAGCAAAAGGACCCAACGGATTAACCTAGGCTTAGAATCTTGCTTAGCTATCAGATGTCTCAAAGCAGCATGATCAGTATGGACATTCACAGGATGGCCAATTAAATAAGACCTAAACTTTTGTAAAGCAAAGACAACAGCTAAGAATTCCTTTTCAGTAGTTGTATAATTAACTTGCGCGGAGTCTAGAGTCTTACTAACATAATAAATCACACGATACTGCTTATCAACTTTTTGGCATAAAACAGCACCCATAGCAAAATTCGAAGCATCACACATAATCTCAAAAGGAAGGTTCCAGTCAGGCGGCACGACAATGGGCGCAGAAACAAGCTTTTCCTTAAGGGTATTAAAAGCAACTAAGCACTCATTAGAAAAATGGAAAACCACATCTTTTGCAAGCAAGCTACTTAAAGGTTTAGCAATTTTCGAAAAATCCTTAATAAACCTCCTATGAAACCCTACATGGCCAAGAAAAGACTGCAATTCTTTCACACAAGTACGGGGGGAAGTTTTTCAATGATTTCGATTTTAGCCTTGTCTACCTCAATACCTCTTTCAGAAACTACATGTCCTAGAACAATGCCTTCTCTAACCATGTAATGACTCTTCTCCCAGCTTAAGGTCAAATTGCATTCAATACACCTTTTCAAAACAAGATCCAATCCTTGCAAGCATTCATCAAACGAATCACCAAAAAGGGAAAAATCATCCATGAAAACTTCAACAAATTTAGTTACCATGTCAGAGAAAACAGAAAGCATGCACCTTTGAAAAGTGGCGGGAGCGTTGCATAGTCCAAATGGCATCCTCCTATAGGCAAACGTTCCGAATGGGCAAGTGAATGTCGTCTTCTCCTGATCCTCCGATGCAATCGGAATCTGGTAGAAACCTGATAAACCATCAAGAAAACAATAAAACTTCCGCCCCGCAAGGCGGTTTAGCATGTCATCTATAAATGGTAAAGGGAAGTGGTCTTTCTTAGTGGCGGCATTTAATCTTCTATAGTCAATGCACATCCGCCATCCAGTGGTCTTCCTAACCGGTACCAACTCCCCCTTCTCATTCTCTTCCACCGTGACTCCTGATTTCTTAGGAACTACATGTAACGGGCTCACCCATCGACTATCAGGAATGGGGTAAATCATATCGGCATCCAGCAACTTGATCACTTCTTTCTTTACCACCTCTTGCATGGCTGGATTTATCCTTCGCTGAGGTTGCCTAACGGGTTTGGCATCTTGTTCTAGAGTGATGTTTTGCACACACCGTGTAGGGCTAATTCCTTTGATATCACTGATCCCCCATCCTATAGCTGCAGAATTTTCTTTCAATACTTCAATCAGCTTACTTTCTTCATCGTTGGAGAGATGTGAGGAGACAATTACAGGCTTCTTCTGATTTTCTCCTAAGTACACATACTTGAGGTGCGCAGGAAGTGGTTTCAATTCTAAGCTAGGCTCTTCGGGAAACCTACTTTCTTCCTCTTCTTCATCTAAAGGTTCAAGTACCTCCTCTCCTGCGGGAATTTCTGGGGTGCTGTCCATTATTTCAACTAGTTCCCTTGCTTCTTCGGCCATGTAGCTCGTCTCAGTTTGCATGGTTAGTGCCTCCTCAAGTGGTTCACGATTATCATGGCAATGATGAAATTCGGAAATCACGGAATCATAGCAATCGACAAATTTTAACTCTTCCGCGACTTCCTTATCTCCGATGCTGCATCCTACCAACTCAATCTTCTCGCCCATTACCTCCATGGTTATTTTCTTGCCCTTAAGTTCAAGGCATGCGTTGGTAGTTGCCATGAATGGTCTCCCGAGTAGTACTACGTGCTCGCGAATATGGCTCTTTCCCTCGTCTGCAGACTTCATCACTACAAAATCAGCTGGGATTATCAATTTGTCCACCTTCACAAGGATGTCTTCTATTATTCCGACCGGCCTCTTCACACTTTGGTCTGCCATTTGGACGACCATATCAATTGGTGTCAATTCTCCGAGATCCAGGGCCTTCTATACCGAATAGGGCATTAAGTTAATGCTAGCCCCTAAGTCAAGCATTGCCTTCGTAGTTCGTCCATTCCCTAAGGTGATGTCGATGATGAAACTTCCAGGATCCTTTTTCTTCACGGGTAATCCGGCAATTGAGTTGACCGTCTCAACCCCATTCACTTCCTTTCCTGAAGTAACCCTTTTGTTCTTGATCTCACGAAAGAATTTCGTATAAGCTGGAATGTTTTGGATTAACTCTAAGAGAGGCACATTGACTTCCACTTTTGAGAGGCGTTGGAATAGGGGTGATTCTCGAATGTCCTTCTTGGCTGGCTTGATCCGACTCGGGAATGGTACATGTGGCTTTGGAGACACATATGGATTAGAAGATTTGTGAAGTTCCCCTGGCGTAGGAGTTCCTACCTCGACCTCATCATCACCTATGTCTTCCACAGGTGGTCTTGGTTCATCATTCCTTCCCGGAACTTCTTGAGGTTCTTTGGTACTTTCTCTAACCTCTTGTTCTGCGCTCGGTCCTGCATTTTCAGTCCCAGTAGATTCAACCCGTTTAGGACGCACGAAGTTAGGAATTTTGGTCATCTTGCCTCCACGGAGTAGTAGATTCACCTCTTCGCACTCTTTCTCCTCGGTAATAGCAGCTGGAAGTGGCCCGGGATCAGTTTCAGGTGTCACATTGGGGGAACTGGGGTCGTCCAATTCCCTGGAGTTGGGGGGCGATTCGCCCCCTTCCTCGGGTGGTTCGCTCACTACTTCCAGGGGGGTATCCTCGACTGCTTTGCCGCACCTTTCGCACTTCAGCAGGCTAAGCTCCTTGATAAGTTGCTCTGTTACTTCGACCGCTTCAAAAGCCTTTTTGATGCGAAGATTGTTCTCAGCTTGTCCTGCGTGTGCTATCTCGAAAACACTCTCAATGGCTTTAATCCCTACGTAAAACGCAAGTTCCTCCTCCTCACTGATGTCTTCATCTTCAGAATATCCTTCGTATAACCCGTCAGTTTCGCCCCGATTTGAATATATGTTGGTGACTTCATTCGTCATTATTTTCTCGGATTGTGCGGATCCATTGGCGTACTTTGAAAGACCTTCACTGCCTCTTCAACTGTACATTCCTCTAAACCTCCACACATCCCATCCACTTGAAGCCTAACTTCATCACGTAGTCCTCCAACAAAAAACCAAATCAGCTCCCCGTCGTCAAAACGGTGGTGGGGGCACTCACGTTTATACAGCTCGAAACGTTCATAGGTGTCGCAGAACCGCTCGTATTCTCCTTGCTTGAAGTGTTCGATCCGATTCCACAGTGCAATCGTCTCATGGTAAGGCATGAAAGGTGCCAAGAACTCCTCTACTACTTGGCTCCAGGTCCTCAGTGATCCTGGTGCTAACCTTGCTATCCAAATCCTTGGTTCATATCCCAGAGCAAAAGAAAATAATTTCCTGCATAATTGGTCCTCGGTGAACCCCTTTGCTGGAACTTTTGCTATTTCTTCCTCATAGGATCTGATGAAGCTTAACGGATTCATCCCCACTCCATCTTCGAACCTCGGAATCCTTCTTACTATAGAACTTGTTACCTCATACCCTGATAACTCTTCTTCCAATTATATAGCTGGCCCTTTCCTGACTTGCGAGAACTTAGGTGTCAAGCGAGCTTTTAAGGTCGTCATACCTGGAAATCTGGAACAGGAGTAACTCAAAACTAAAAATTAGTCTCGTTAGAAATTTTGAAATCGAATACTACTAAGACTAGGAAAGGGGTATCAGATAGAGATTAAAAAGGAAAACTAAAACTACTAGAATTAGGAATTGAATGCTGAAAATATAAACAAATTAAACATAAAAAAGGAGTATAGTCCCCGGCAACGGCGCCAATTTGATGAACGCGTGGATGTCGAGTCCCAACGAATCAAATAAATTTGTTATTTAGCAAAAGACAATTCACAACTACAACGAAAACCATAGTGTAGCAGTAGAATAACCTCGAGTGTCGTAGCCTATATATAGTTGCTCAGTTTTTTTTCTCCGTTTTTCATACTTTCCCAGACCTTTTCTCTCACATTTCTCTGTAGTTTTAGGTAGGAATTCCCCAGAGCCTGTTCTGGGGGTTCTTAGCTTAGGAGATACTTTTCATAGCAGTTTGGAGCTTGTAAGATCGCGATTCTTCGGAGACTGACAACCTTCGGTAACATTGTATCTTACAGTTTTTCTACTTATTTTTATATATCTTTCAACATGTTTTCTTCTATGATTTCTGTTGATTGCATGACAACTATGAGTAGCTAAACTTCTCGTTGGTGATAGTATGTGAATTCTTAGCGAAGGGTTGATAATTATGCTAATGGCTATATCGCGCATTATACTCCGTGTTATTGCTTTATTTCTTTGATCTATCTAAATCTCTATCTTCGTATTGTTGATTAATTATTGCACACAATTGGACAATTCATTGGTCTTAGACCTATCCAAATCTATATCTTCGTAGTGTTTGATAATTACAACTGGACAATTCATTGATCAAAGATCTCTATGCAAAACTGAGGAATTTATGCATGATTATTAACCCGTTATGCTTTGAAGGACCATACTATCACCAATCTCCATTATCTGTTAAGAAAAACATTTGCTAAGTCGTCTGCTATTTTATATGTGGGGCGAAGGGCCCCACACACCGGGCGATTCGACTGGTGTGGGGCGATTCGCCCCACATCCCGGGCGATTCGCCCGGGAGTAAATTTCGGCCAGATACGGGTTTTCGACGCGTTTTTGGATTTCTTCCCCTTTTCAGACTCGGTTTCTGACTTCTAGTGGCCTTCTAACCTCCAGATTCGACCCCTAGACTTCAAATCCTATCCGGAATCTTTCAGATACTCCAAATAGGCTTCTGGAACACCAATTCCTTGTCTACTTCAATATAATTGCCCGGAAAACCTCATTTTTCAACCAAAACCTGTAAAATAAAAACTAAAGGGAAACGTGACACTATTCTAATAAAATGCACTAAAATATAGCTAAATTAACATAGAGGATAGCTAAAATAGGTGAAAAAAGACTCAAATGAAAGTGTAAAATACACATTCATCAATGACATCACTTCCACTGATGAAGAAATAGAAGCCTTCTACAGTGATGTCAGAAATGAAAAGATGGAGAAAGGAGAGATTGCTCCCGTGACTTGGACCTCAAAGCACGTAAAAATAAAGCATCTCTGCCATTCGCTTGGTCTAGTAGCTCTGCTACTAATCAAAGTCTTAGATTGCCAAGTTGGAGGAATAGACCAAGTTGGCTTGAGAAGGTGTCCATTGCTGATGCATATCCATGAGAACAGAACAAAGCTCAACTAGGCTAAGTACATTTTCAACAGACTTGTTGATTGTGTTACTAAGTTCAAGGTAAAGGTTGAAGACAACACAGTCTCACCTACCTTCCCAGTAATGTGTGGACTGAAAATATGCTATATCCTTGAACACTTCAGGATTCAGCTGAGAAACCCATTGCCGATTAAGAAATCAGTATGCAATGTGGGAAGAGCCTTCTACAAGCAGAATGGACCTAAGCTTGCTGACAAGAAGTCAAAGAAGACAACAACTGCAAATGTTGTCAGTGTTGGTCAGCAAGATAGGTATACAACAGCTGCAAATGTTGCTGAGACTGAAAATCAGTCCATGAAAGCAACTGCTGCAGATGGTGATCAACATGGTAAGTGTATAACAGCCGTTGCTGAGAATGCAACAGCTGCAGATGTTGCTGCTAGAGCCACTGCGGTTGCTGAAACTAATGCACCCAAGGAAAAATCTAAGAAGAAAAAGAGGAAAGCTGATGATGACACTCAAACTGCAGAGTCATCAGCTGGCCCCATTCCTAAGAAGAAACGGACAAAGACTTACCCAAGAAAGAAAACAATGGCTCGTAAGACCATTCCAATTGTCCATGATCTTTCAGATGATGCTCTAGGAGTTGCTGAAACGCAAGCCACTCCAGTAGATGTTGTTGAAGTGTTTGCAGAAGACTTCAGCAATATTGAAGTGTTTGCAGAAGCCTTCAACAATCAACCCAACGTTGATACATCTGCTGAAATAAGACCACAAGGCATTGGAAATAAAATTCCTGCCCCAATCCCCGATATCTGCATTGTAGATAATCCCGATGACTATACTCTGGAACCAGCAAGTGATATTGCTGCTGATCTGAGAAAAGCATCACTTGATGATAATGCTGCTGAAAAGATGGTTGTTGAACAAGCAACTTATCAAGTTGCTGAAGCTGCAATTGCTGAAGAACCAGTTGCTGAGACTGCAATGGTTCAAGTCCCAGAGGTTGCTGAAACACCACAAGAGACACTATTCGACGACGCATCTCGTGATGCTGAGAATATTGGACCTAGTTCACCAAAAACATCCATTGACAAAGTCCAGCTGGTACTGACAGAATTAAGCCAGCAAATGGATTTGGAGATTGATGACACCTCCAACAAGTCAGTAGATGTGTTCATGACAAGCAGTGAACTTAAAGGTCAAGATGTCTCTGCTCAACTTGTCAATTCCGAGACAAGGGAGATTGCTGAATCTGCACAGCCTTCTCAAAAAGAGCAAGAAAAGAAGTCTGCTGAAGAACAAGTCCCAGATAATGAAGATGTTGTCATTGCTGAAAGGACTGAGTCACCACCTGCCCTTCTTCAGCAGGTAGTTAACTCATACATAAGCAAAACTTCAATATCTGAAACTATATCTTTTGCTGATATTATTGTTTCCTTACAGACTTCTCAACATACAAGTTAGAAGATTGCTGAAACTTTTGCACCAGAATCCACAACTCCTGTTCAGCAGGTAGATGAAGTTTTTGGTGAATCTACTAAGTTTGACAACTTAGTACTTGTATCTAACTTAAAATTATTTCAGGATGAACAAATCAAGGATGCTGCTCAAGCTCCTGAAGCAATGGAAATAGTGCCAGCACAACAAAGTGTGCAACATGAGCTTGCTGAACTTCAGCAGGTAAATCATGTTCCAGTTTTAGACTCTAAAACTATTTTCCAAAACCTTCCTGAACTTAATTTTATTCTTTTTCAGGCTCAAAAGGAGACCACTGAAGTGGTTCACATCACTGAAGATTTGGAAGTAAGTTCAGAAGAACTTTACTCGAACTTCAAAAGGAATACCTTGACCAGAGTTGCTAAATCTGTCAGCAACTGGCAAAGGTACAGAAGGATGGATTTCTCTGATCTTCACCTTCATCTGTCCAGCGAGAAAAAGATAATCTCTTTACTGAGACTCGAGACCTTTGTACATTCCATACTTCAGAAGAGCTGACATATTCTCAGCTAATGAGCTCCAATCTGATTGCTTTAATCAGAGAAAATATGAAAGCTAAATTCAAGAGTGCCTCTCAAGCTGAACCAGCTGTGATGCTCAAGGGTTCTTTTGTACCCACGGTGGCTGATCCCCACAAAATCAATGATGAAGAGGAAGTAACTAGCGCAGCTATGTACAAACATCTCGAGTTAGTTATACTAACGGACGATGATGAAGAAGAAGAGGATGAAAATATCCCAAAAGATCCAAGTGATGATGAAGGAAAAGATTCCAACGACAAAAAGGATGATCATGATGATAATCAAGGTCCTAGTCCTGATGCTGGTGGAGTTAAGCTGACAGTTGATGAGACTGAACATCAAGTTACTGAAAATCAGCAAGTTGACCAAACTCCCAGTCAGCATCAAGAATCCACTCCTGCTCCTGCTAATACAAGTACTCAAGCAACTGAACAAGTTGTTGAAACTGAAGAAGAGTATGCCAGAAAGCATGCTGAAATGAAATTAGGCAAAAACAAGCTTTCTGATGCCGAGTTAGCTTTACTCGATGCCAAGGTCACTGAACCAAACCTTGATGATGAAGATATGGATGAAGATTATCAAACAGAATTTCAAAACATTCTACAAATTCATGATAGGCATACGCAGAATCTAGACATTGCTCAATCTTTAGGAGTGAAGGACACGGAAGTCCCCTCCCTTCCACTTACTGCTGGTGAAACTCCAGTTGTTGAGTCTAAAGAGTTTCCCTCAGCAACCACTCAACCACAAGTGATTGAAGCTAAATATTTAGGAACCAAGGTTGCTGGCCTTGATGAATCTGATGACGAAGAAGATCTCTTCAACTTCTCAGCAAATGAAGAAGAACTGACAAAGAAAGTAGAACCCACAGTGGTTACAATTCCTCCTCCATCTTTTGACCATGATGAAGGAGATGCTGAAAGAAGTCGTTTGCTGAGAAATGATGATCAATTCGCTACTGAGATCAAAGCTCATTCACTCACTCCCTCTTTAGTGCCGTTCCCTAATGTTGAGGATTTTACTCCAGAATTAAGGCACTTATGGCTGTTCACAAAGCATGCCAAGAAGAGGATGATGCACTGCTTGCTGAGAGTCCGCTTGATATTGACAAGATACTGGCTACTGTGCTGAAACGCACTACTTCTCTTACAATAGCTCAGAAAGACATAAGTCTACATCATAAAAGCTATGAAGAAGATGTCAGTCAAGCACTCAAACTGGCTAAAACTGCATTGAAAAAGGTTCAGACTTTCATTCAAGAAAAAGTCGACAATGAGCGCAGTCATGAGGAGAATTTGGTGAGTATTAAAGAAGATCTGTCCAAGCTGACTACTGATCAGCAAGGAATAATTCTCAAGTACAATAGCCTAAGTAAACTTGCTGAAAATTGCAATGAATTTTTCTCTCTGCACATTCACCCAATGATGCAATCAATGTTTAAGGGGAAAGATAAACAAAGAAAATCTTCAACAGCAAAGAAAACCCCTGAAGCACCATTGATACTGCCTAGTCCAACTCCCAGAGAACCTCTTGCTGAAAGAGAGCAAAGTTCAAAGAGACGAGCTGAAACAGATTCTGAGAGAAATTCAGCAAATCCGAAAAGGAGAAGAACATCTGCTGAAACTCAAGAATACTGTCACACTGAGAGTCATCAAGATCTGAATGAAGATGATGATAATGATGATGACCAAACAATAGCTCAAGCAATAAGAGCTAGACCAATTACAGCCCTAACTCAAGATCTTCAGCAAGAGATCAAGAAAATGCTAAGTCAAGGAGAAGAAGGCAAAGACAGGAAGAAAATAGGCTAGCCAGCATTGCCATTGGCTCTGGCATTGAATACACAAAGACCAGCAATGAACAAACAACTCAAAATGTGATCAGAAACCTACATGGTTGCTGGGTCTTAAAGCTGGAAGATTTGTTGGTCAATGATTTCTTTCCAACTGCTGTACTGAATCAAATGTACACTTGGATTGAATTAAAAATGCAAAGAAAATAAAGGGATCTTCCTCCCTACCCAAGAAACATTGCTGCAAAATGGCTGAATCTGGAAGTCTTAGTAAGAAGAACTTCTATCGGCAAGTTAATGAAGCAAGAGCCTGATTTAATCAAACCGATTGATGTTGCTTACTACAGTGATCCTTTAACCAAGAAGTTAAAGAAGAAATATGGCTTGATTCCTTATGAGTATTTTTATCTCACTGTCAAGGATCAAGAAGAAGATCTTCTCTGGTTAAGAAAGATTCATGCTAACAAGGGAATTTCAGATACACAACTTCTCCATGCCAGCAATTGGGGCATGCACTTGTGGGTACTTCACTACAAAGAAATGAATGGTGAAAACCATCATTATACTGCCTGCAAGAATGCAAGGATCATTCAACTTGATGTCCGTAAGCTACTTGAAGATTACGAGAAGGATTGTGTTGAATTTTCTGCGCTTGCTGAGAAGAGTGTAAGGGAGATTCTGAGGAAATCTTCTGCTGGAATAGCTTAAGTCCCTTGTAAAAGCTTTGTTTGCCTTTGTTTGCTGATTTTTGTAGTTATCTCTAAACTTTTCTGTAAACTTACTGAAAGATAACTATTAGCAATAAGCTTTTGACTCTTATTGGTTTTTGATTATGCAATCTACTTATGCTTACTGTTTTATTATTCAAGTATGTTTGCATTATTCAACTGATTTATTCAACATCAGAAACCTCTAAAAGGGTAACAATTAATTTAGCCATGGATTGCTAACATCAAAAAGGGGGAAATTTGTTAGGAAACGTGTAAATTTTGATGAGCAATTAACCATGCTAAATTAAGGAAAGTCCAGTAACCAGTACTCTTAAGGTCCATAGGAATTTAGAATTTTAAGGACATTGTAAAAGAGGAACGTTTGCTGAAAGACTTAATGTAGGTACTAGTTAGGTGCTTTAGGTTGCTGATGATGTACTTTATTTTTACAAACGAACTATTGAAGCACTAGAACCGTTCAGAAACTTAAAGATTTCGAAGACTGAAGACTAAAGAAGATTTCTGAAGATGGTATCTACAAAGGCACATGTTGCTCAGAAAGTGGAAATTTCAGCAACAGCTTGCATAAGTGAAAATCTATATGACAGAGTAGGTTGTGCTTGCTGAAACTGAGACTTACCGCTTGTTGAAATACATATGTGACCTCCTTGCTGAAAGTACTTGCATTTGCGCTCCAACGTTCATATTTGAATTTCGTTCAAATGAACATTAAATGCAAAAGTAAGCATGCGAAGAACATGAAGACTAGAAGACAAATGACGGACGCTGCTGAAAGTACAAAAGCAAGATAGTGACATCTTAAGGAACAAAGCCTTAGAATTTAAAATTCAAACGACTCCCTTGATTCACTATAAATAGAGGTCATCCGGCAAAGAGTTGAAGTGTGTCAACAACGTGATCAAACTCTCACTTGTTCTTAAACACTCATCTTCCTTACTCTTTATTGACTATTGATCCGTTCCAAGGCTTAAAGCTTGAAACAAAAGCTACTTGTGAAGAAGTAGAACATTCACGGCTAAGGAATTAGTTAAGTGTTCTTTCTTTCGAACAAGAACAAGTCTTGACACCAGAAACAACTTAACTTGTTTACTGCAAAGTATTCAAAGTTTTGTTTCTTAGATTAGTTGTTATAGCTGAATAAGTTATACTCAAGTCATCTCATCCCAAACCTCTCTAACTGATAAACACCCTTTTTCAGGTGTGAAATTGAGGGGGAATTAATCAAGCACAGTGTTGCTGATTAAAAGTCCCAAGTTTGGTGGAGAACAAGGTTTAGTTCTCTCGTTAGGTTGGAAACGAAGCAAGTGTGCTTTGGTTTCTGAAGAATCGCTCTAGATAGGTGTTGTAAGGAATCTCAAACTTATCTTAGTGGATTCAGTCCTAGAAAGGACAAAGTGGATTAGTTGAGAGATTACGCCACTCTCAGATACCACTATAAAAAGTGTTTGTGTGATTTACTTAGGCTGGCGCTAGGGTTCGGCGAACAAGGTAAGGGGACTGATGCGAGACATCGCGATCCCGCAACTCCAAGAAGACCTGTTCGGGTTGTAGCTTTCAGCACGCATTAAGATAAAGCCGGAATCGATAATCATCATGGTCGGATAGAATAGTTCGTTTCTGGTCTTTCTACAAATAACCTCTCACACGATGATACCTTGCTTGCCCGAGTTAAGTCATTTCTTGGGGTTGAGTCATAGAATAGGCGTTCTTGGGAACCTAAAGTATCCCCCGAAAGACAAGAAAAGCTTTTCTATCTATACACTGTCACTCTGCTCACTTGCTGAAACTAGCGCTTACTGATAAGCACTTATTGTATAAAGACTTCCGCACTCTGTTTTTAAGTACCAGTAAAACTCGTTACTGAAAAGTAACTAGTACTTGCTGAGAAAGTTAAGTATCAGCAAACTCATTACTGAAAAGTAATAAGTCCTTGCTGAGAAAGTTTTTAAACGACGATAGTTTAAAATGACTATTCACCCCCCCCCCCTCTAGTCTTTTCTTGTTGTTTAAAGGGACCAACATGTATGTTGCCATCAGCATCTGTTTTCCTCTTGAAAACCCATTTGCAACCGATAGGTCTAACCCCTTCTGGTGCATCAACCAAGTCCCATACTTGATTTTCATACATTGAGTCTATTTCGGATTTCATGGCTTCTTGTCACCTTCTTGAATCAATGTCCAACATTGCTTCTTTGTAAGTCTTAGGGTCATCTTTGTGAGATAAGTCAAGTTCAAACTTGTCATCCTCCAAGAGTAAAAGAGTAAACTTATCTTCTTGGAAGCTCTCACTTCTAACCTTTTAGACCGACGGAGTGAGGGTTTGTTTGGTTGTACTGGTTGTATATTCTGATTGTGAGATGGTTCAACTTGTTCAATCTATTGAACAGTTGAAGGCGGATCGGATGCAACAGTTGCACATGGTTCAGGTGCAACGGTTGCAACTGTATCCTGGGGAGTTGGTTCCGACATGACCTGTTGAACCGTTCTAGTCAGTTCAGTCAATGTCGGCTTGGTAGGGGCATTTTGGGAATTAGTCAAATTTCCTAAAATGCTCCCACTGGCTGGCAGATATCTTCCCAGAGATGTGCTCGAGCCATAAGATCCTCCTTTAGCTCCCACTGAATCACTGTCATAACCATTTGACAATTCATTAACCTCAATGTTATCTTCTTGTTCTTGGATTTCCTCGAGTTCTATCTCATTTCTACTATGTTGTTTGAAGACATAATCATCTTCCAGAAAGGCAGCCTGTTTGGAAACAATGATGTTATGTTCCTCAAGCAAATAGAAGTAGTAACCCTTGGTTTCCTTAGGATATCAAATAAAATAACATTTCTCACTTTTGGGTTCCAGTGTCCCTACGAGCATTCTTTTCACATATGCCGGACAACCCCAGGCATGCATATGTGAAAGACTTGGCTTCTTGCCATACCATAACTCATACGGTGTTTTCTCGACTAATTTGGATGGAACCCTATTCAGAATATAGATTGAGTCTAGTAACGCGTATCCCCACAAGAAGATTGGAAGAGTTGTGAAATTCATCATGGATCTTACCATGTCTAACAGAGTTCTATTTCTCCTCTCAGAAACACCATTCATTTGTGGTGTTCCTGGTGGAGTCCATTGGGATTGAATTCCATTAAACTTCAAGTAATCCAAAAAGTCCTTATTTAAGTATTCTCCTCCTCGATCTGATCGAAGAGTCTTAATACTTCTTTCAAGTTGTTTCTCTACTTCAACCTTACACTCTTTGAATTTCTCAAAAGCTTCAGATTTGTGTTTCATAAGATACACATAGCCAAACCTAGATAAATCATCGGTAAAGGTTATGAAGTAAGAATACTCACCCCTAGCTTGAGTTTTAAAAGGTCCACACACATCAGAGAGAACTAACTCAAATACTTGTTTAGCACGAGTACCCTTTCCGGAAAAATGTTTCTTGATCATTTTACCTCTGAGACATGATTCACAATTCCCATATGATTCAAAATCAAATGGTGCTAAATAGTCTAACTTCCTCAGTCTTGCAATTCTTGTCTCATTAATGTGACCAAGTCTACAATGCCACAAGTGGTGTTTCTTGGATTATTAAGCTTTGGTCGTTTGTTTTGTATATGAAATAAATTATGTCTACATTCAAGTAAGTACAAACCATTCATAAGAGGAGCATTTTCAATATCAATACCATTATGCGAAAAATAATTATTATTATTGGCAAAACGTAAGGAAAACCCTTCATTGTCTAACATCGGAATGGAAATAATGTTTCTTACAATTGAAGGAACGAAATAACAATTATTCAATTCTAAAACAAAACCCGAGGGTAAATTTAATCTATAAGTTCCAACACGTAGGGCAGCAACGGACGATCCATTTCCTACGCGTAGATCAATTTCCCTTGGTCTAACCTGTCGACTATCAATGAGCCCCTGCAAATTGTTACAAATGTGTGAGCCACAAGCAGTATCTAATACCCAACAATTCGAGTTTTGTGTAGACATATTTATCTCAATGACAAACATACCTTGATGGGAGCCAGATGCACCATGCGTGGTCACAACTCCATCAGCAATTGCCTTCGGGCAGTCTCTCTTCCAGTGTCCTTTCTACTTGCAGTAAAGACACATCTCCTTCTTCATGTTCACCACCTTCTTCTGATTTCCAGCCTTGCGCTTAAAAACCTTAGCCTTAGGTCCAACTTTTGGCTTCTTGGTTTGCTTAGTCTTACCCTTTGAGCCATAGCCCTTAGGGTGAGCCTTCCCAGATGATCCAACCAGCATAACAGACTTCCTCTTAGGTTGAGCCTGTTCATAGGTCTTAAGCATATTATGGACTTCAGGAAGTGTAGCATCTTTGGCATTCATATTGTAATTCATGATGAATGTGGAATATGAATCCGACAATGATTGAAGGATGATGATGACTGAAACACGGTTCTCAAATTTGATTCCAGCAGTTGCCAGTTTCTCAATGAGTCCAATCATCTTGAGCACGTGTTCAGATACATTGCCTCCTTCAGACATCCTCATTTTGAAGATTTCTCTAAGAAGATCAAACTCAACACTCTTAGAAATAGTTCCAAAGAGGATTTTGAGGTGCTCGAGCATTTCATATGGCATCATGTTTTCATGTTGCCTTTGCAGCTCCATAGTCATTGCAGCTAGCATAACACACTGTGCATTACCAGCATCATCTTTGTGCTTCTGGTGAGCAGCTTTGTCAAACTTAGCAAGCTCAGCAGCAACAATAGGAGGAGTGGGGATTGGCTCATCCGAGACGTACTCAATTTTCTCTTGCCTAAGCACCAAACGAATGTTACGGATCCAATCCATAAAGTTTGGACCAGTAAGAGTGCATTTCTCCAAGATCATTCTTATGGATAAATTGGCCATCTTTTCAGACCTAGAGAAGTAAATAAATAAAACTGAAATTAATACTACAAAATAATTTCTATGATCACAATCAGCGACTAAATAAACTAGGAATTTAGCTTTATTCAGTTCTCACTATTTTCACATACTCCTGACCCCTTTAGAGAGTACGAACCATTATTTTACAATAGTTGTAGTGAGCCAAGATCCATGCTTGCACTATTATAGCCCCAGCTATGGATGATCACTATAATAACCAAACAGGTAGGTCTCCGAACCAATTGTACAATACAACTCTTGGTTGATCAAAACCATTTTGATCGATGTCCTCAAAATATGTCTGACGCTATGGCGACTCGACATAATTCAAGTAAGTCATAACCATCACACGGCACCAACAATGGCCCTATGAAGGCAACTTTCTTACGGCAAACGGAGTAAGCATTATGGTGCATATTACTCACGAGATTAGTAAGTCCATAACCTTCAATTATGATGGATGACATCATGCGATTTAATCGAGACTTAAATTAATTGGGGAACATTTAAATGGGGTATTTAATCGCTTGACCAAGATCCCTAATATGCATACGTAATGGGTGCCGCCTACCCAAGGCTCATGCAATGCGGTCCATGTTAGGAAACTTGTAATTCTGATGAGCAATTAACCATGCTAAATTAAGGAAAGTCCAGTAACTAGTACTCTTAAGGTCCATAGGAATTTAGAATTATAAGGACATTGTAAAAGAGGAACGTTTGCTGAAGACTTAGATTAGGTGTTAGTTAAGATGGTTTTTACCGCGTAGGATGTATTTTATTTTCTGAAAAGAAAATAACTTATTGATGCTCTAGCTTATGATGTATCTTATTTTCTGAAAAGAAAATAACCTATTGAAGCATTTGCTGACGATGTACTTTGTTTTTACAAACAAACTATTGAAGCATTTAGAAACCGCTCAGAATCTTGAAGATTTTTGAAGATCTGAAGACTTGAAGATTTCGAAGATCTGAAGACTAGAAGATTGCTGAAAAACTGGTATCTACAAAGGCACGTGTTGCTCAGAAAGTGGAAACTTCAGCAACAACATTGCATAAGTAAAAATCTGAACGACAGAGTAGGTTGTGCTTGCTGAAACTGAGATTGACCACTTGCTGATGGAACATATGTGACCTCTTGCTGAAAGTACTTGAATTTGCGCTCCAATGTTACTGTTTGAATTCTATTCAAATATGCATTAAATGCAAAGCTTACACGCGAAGGACATGAAGACTAGAAGACAAACAAGGACGCTGTTGAAAGTACAAAAAGCAAGATAGTGACATTTTAAGGAACAAAATCCTTAGGATTTGAAATTCAAACGGCTCCTTACTTGCACTATAAATAGAGGTCATCCGGCGAAGAGTTGAAGGGTGTCAACAACGTGATAAAACTCTCACTTGTGCTTAAACTCACTTACCTTCAAACTCTCTATATTGCCATTGATCCGTTCCAAGACTTAAAGCTTGAAAAAGCTACTTGTAAAGAAGTAGAACAAACTCGGCTAAGAAATTAGTTAAGTGTCCTTTCTTTCGAACAAGAACAAGTCTTGACACCAGAAACAATCAAACTTGTTTACTACAAAGTATTCAAAGTTGTGTTTCTTAGATTACTTGTTGTAACTGAATAAGTTATAATTAAGTTATCTCACCCAAAATTCTCTAACTGAAAATACACCCTTTCAGGCGTGATATTCAGGGGGAACTTAATCGAGCATAGTTTTGCTGATTAAAAGTACCAAGTTTGGTGGAGAACAAGGTTACGTTCTCTAGATTAGGTTGGAGACGAAGCAAGTGTGCTTTGGTTTCTATTGAATCGCTCTAGATAGGAGATTGTAAGGAACCTCAATCATATCTTAGTGGATTCAGTCCTAGAAAGGACAAAGTGGATTAGTTGAGAGATTACGCCACTCTCAGATACCACTATAAAAGTGTTTGTGTGATTTACTTACTGTACTTATTTTTTCAGCAAATCATATATGTCTGTACACAGTCACTCACATCACTTGCTGAAACCTTTACTTACTGAAAAAGCACTTATTGTATCAATGACTTCCGCTCTCTGATTTTAAAGTTCCAGCAAACCAAGCTACTGAAAAGTAACTTACGTTTGCTGAGAAAGTTAAGTATCAGCAAACTCATTACTGAAAAGTAATAAGCACTTGCTGAGAAAGTTTTAAACGACGAAAGTTTGAAAAGATTAATCACCCCCCCCCCTCTAGTCTTTTCTTGTTGTTTAAAGGGACCAACAAGTGGTATCAGAGCAGGAGGTTCTTTAACCTTCAGCACTGAACCTAGATCCCCTTAGGTGCTTTCCGTAAATCACTCTCACTTGATCAGTTTGGTAGTGTTTTGCTGACAGGATGTCTTTAGGAGATGCTCCCTTGCTGAAGCTGAAAAATTACGAGAAATGGCGAAACAACATGATGCTACATCTTGAGGCCATTAGTGATGAGATGGTAACCGTCATTAATGATGGACCTATCAAGATCACTAAGGTTGAAAGGTGTTTTCCTCACAAGACCACTGAAGCTGGAAAGGAAACTATCCTAGGCGAACCCTCAGATACGGTTGTGCCAAAACCGAGAGAGGAATGGACTTCTGACGAAGCTAAAAGATTCCGTCTTGATGGCCAAGCAAGAAATATCATCATTCGATCAACTCCGGATACCATACAGTGCAAACTGTGGGGTGCTAAGACTGCAAAGGAAGCTTGGAAAATGGTTCAAGATCTTTGTGCTGGATCTGACAAAACCAAGGAAAACAAACTTGAAGTACTTAAATTAAAGTTTCAAAACTTTAAGCAAGGTACAAACGAGTCACTGGAAGACTTGGATTTCAGATTCACAACTTTTGTTAGTGAAATGGCAGCCTTGGGTGTTGGAAACCTCTACTCAGATTCTGAGAAAGTGAAAACTATCATCAGAAGTCTGAATCAAGAATGGATCCACACTCATAATTTTTATTATAATCAAGGAATGCCAGACATCACACCAACAGAGTTGTTCTCTCATCTTGCTACTGTCAACTATGAGACAAAGCAAAGAGAAAATGTGTTTGCTGAAAAATCGCAAAACATTGCTCTTGATGCAAAGCCGTCATCTTCTGAAAAGAAGAATGATAAAGAGCCTGATGATGAAAACGCTTTAGTTGTTAAAAACATGAAGAAATTCATCAGTAAGGAACTTGAAAGGCGAAAAGCAAAAGAGAAGCTGAAAAAGCATCTTGGTAACAATTACCATAAGTACAAGAATGAGACTAGCTCGCTGAACAAGCAAGCTCAGCAAGCTACTTCATCAGAAGAACCAGCAGTTGGAAATGATCTATGCTTCTACTGCAAAAAGCCTGGACACTTCAAAGCTAATTGCTCTTTGCTGAAAGGCAAATCTGCTGAAAAGAAGAAGAAGTTCAAAAGAGCTTTTATTGTTGAAGAAAAGAAGAAGCTTCAAGCAAAAATCGATGCATTGTGTATTGTTACTAGCTCCCAAGACAGTGAGGATGAAAGTTCAGACACCGACGATGAAGAAGCCACTCTAGACGTGGAGATTGGCAAAGAAGTTTGTGGAATAGCTATGGAAGCTTATCCAGATGTGTCAAACTACGAATTCTGCCTCATGGCCGGTCAGACTTCAGCCACGGAGACAAACGATGCAATCTGGCACTTTGATAGTGGTTGTGGAAAGCACATGACGAGCAACAAGAATAACCTTATAAATTATAGACGGTGGTCTAAAGGTCCAACAATAAGGTTTGCTGGTGGAGGCTCCGATTCTACAAAAGGCTATGGTGATGTGAAGTTAGGATGCATAACCATTACTGGAGTTCTTTATGTCAAAAATCTTAAGTTTAACCTTTTCAGCATGAGTCAGTTTGCTGACAAAGGATACTTCATCGAAATTAAAAGTGATGAATGTAAATTTATAGATTTCGAGACTAAAAAGGTAATTATGATTGCAAGAAGATCAGGAGGCTTGTACACCGTTGATTGGTCTTCAGCAACCGTTGAAAAATGCCTTGTCTCAGATCACGATTGCCTTGCTAAAAAGCATGGTTATGGCATAAACGAACAAGTCATCTAAACTTCAAGACGCTGAATAAGCTGTCTAAAAAGGCACTTGTAGTTGGATTACCTAGGGTTACTTTTAAGAAGGATGGTGTTTGTAATGCATGTCAGCAAGGAAAGCAAACCAAATCTTCTTTCAAGAACAAGGCAGTACCGTCAACTACAAAACCTTTAGAACTCTTGCACATGGACTTGTTTGAATCTTCTTCAACAAGCTATGCTGGTAAGAAGTATGGTCTAGTCGTGGTAGATGACTATTCAAGATTCACTTGGGTAGTATTCATCAAGCACAAATCTGAAACCAAGACTGAAATACCTAACTTGCTGAATAAGCTTGAAGTCATGAAAAATGACAAGGTAAAAGTCATAAGGACAGACCATGGTACTGAGTTTGTAAACCAGTACATAACTGAATATTGTACCTCAAAAGGTATTCAACATCAGTTATCCTCAGTAAGAACACCACAGCAAAACGGTGTTGCTGAACGGAAGAATCGTACCCTGAAAGAAGCCGCAAGAACAATGCTTGCTGACACTGAAATAAGTGAGGCTTATTGGGTTGAAGCGATTAATACCGCATGTTATACTCAAAACAGATGTTTGATTACTAAGGAATACAACAAAACTCCTTATGAATTGTTTGTTGGAAGACCTCCTAACATCACTCATCTAAGAGTATTTGGTTGCAAGTGTTTCGTTCTTAACAATGGTAGAGAATACCTAAGAACATTTCAACCAAAGGCAGACGAAGCGATATTTCTCGGCTACTCCTTGCATAGTAAAGCTTATAGAGTTTACAACAAAAAGGCACAAAAGATTGAAGAATCAGTGCATGTTGTATTCTACGAAAAGTCACAAGGTGTGCCTGCTGAAGAAGAAATATCAGAATGTATGAAAAAGCTAATCATACATGAGAAAAGAACTGAATCTGATGCTAGGCAAATCAAGTCAATTGAACTAAATGATGATTCTGACAATGACTCTCCCCCCCCCTAGTCATGACAAGATAAATATAGTTCACGACAAAGAATTTCCAGCAAAAGACACAGTTGCTCCGGAAGTTCCTGAAACTACGCAACCTCCAGTGTCTGCTGATGAACTACCTCAATCGAGCAATGCTGAACAAGCAGTTGCTGATGAACAAATCTCAGCAGAGACACAAATTCCCAGTAGTACTGAACAAGTACATACTGAAGAGTCACATGTTGATGAGCAAACATATCCTGATCCAACAAGCAGAAAACCTGTTAATAAATGGATTAGAGATCATCCCTCTACGGATATGATTGGCGATATTAATAAACGCCAAGTGACTAGATCCAAAGCTACTCATGGACTTGCTGAAGAAGCAATTGTCGTAGAAGTAGAATCATTGTTCTCTTGCTTTGTGTCAGAAATTGAACCTAAAACCATAGAAGAAGCTTTAAAGCATTCTGAATGGATAAAGGCAATGCAAGAAGAATTGGGTCAATTTGAAAGAAACAAAGTCTGGAAACTTGTGCCACTTGCTGAAAACAAGAAAGCTATTGGTACAAAGTGGGTGTTCAGAAACAAGCTGAGCGAATCTAGTGAAGTAACAAGAAATAAAGCACGTTTAGTTGCTCAAGGTTACTGTCAGACTGAAGGATTGGACTATGATCAATCTTATGCACCAGTTGCAAGATTGGATGCAATTAGGCTTTTCTTGGCCTTTGCTGCTCACAATGACTTCATTGTTTACCAAATGAATGTTAGAAGTGCATTCTTGAATGGTGAACTTGCTGAAGAAGTCTACCTAGAACAACCCCCTGGCTTTGAACTTCCCTCAGAAATCAAGATGGTATACAAGCTTCAGAAAGCTGTATATGGTCTAAAGCAAGCACCAAGAGCATGGTTGATACCTTGGCTAAGTTCTTGCTGGATAATGGTTTCAAGAAAGGTGAAGTTGACAAAACCTTATTTACCATGAACCATGATGGTAAAATACTCTTAGTTCAAATTTATGTAGATGACATAATTTTTGGATCTAAGGACAAGCAACTTTGTGATGATTTTGCCAAACTCATGACAAATAAGTTTGAAATGAGTATGATGGGAAAATTGAATTACTTCCTAGGATTGCAAGTCAAGCAACTCAAAGATGGAATATTCATAAATCAAGCAAAGTATGCGAAAGAAATGCTCATAAAGTTTAGGATCAAAGAGGATGAGAAACCTGAAAAGATCCCTATGAGTGTTGGTACCAAATTGGGCTATACAAAAGAGGACAAAAGTGTTGAAGAACACAAGTATAGGAAGCTCATTGGTTCCTTGTTGTATCTAACAGCAAGTAGACCTGACATTCAGTATGCTGTTTGTGTGTGTGCAAGATTCCAATCTGATCCAAGAGAATCACACTACAAAAAGGCAATCAAGATACTGAAATATGTTAAAGGTACAGTCAATGTTGGATTATGGTATCCTAAAGATTCTGGACTTGAATTGGTTGGCTATTCTGATGCTGATCATGGAGGATCAACTCTTGATAGAAAAAGTAACTCTGGAACTTGTCAGTTTTTGGGTACTAGATTAATATCATGGTTCAGCAAGAAGCAAACTTGTGTCACCAATTCATCTACTGAATCTGAATACATTGCAGCTGGTTGTTGCACAGCTCAAATCCTATGGATTCAGCAACAATTAAGAGATTATGGTATTTCTGCAAAGAAAACACCAATCTTTTGTGATAATACAAGTGCTATTGCAATCACGCAAAATCCTAAGTTTCACTCTAGGACTAAGCACATTGATATTAGACATCATTTCATTAGAGATCATGTGGAAAAAGGTGATATTGAGGTTGTGAAAGTAGGCACTGAAGATCAGCTTGCTGACATCTTTACCAAGCCCCTACCGGATAATAGGTTCGCAATGCTAAGGTATAACCTTGGGTTGATTGAACTACCTCAATAAAGGATACACTTGGCAGAATGCTGAAACAGGTATTCAACAAGTAATTCCTACAAAACGGGTATTTGTTAGGAAACTTGATCACTTGCTGAGACAGGTACTCAGTAAGAGAAAGAGCTTAAGGATTGCTGAAACAGGCATTCAGACAATCAAAGATACTGAAACAGGTATTCAAGTATCAATGGAATTTTCTGAGACGGGAACTCAGAAAAAGAGCAAAACTCATATCTCAGATTTTACCAAAAGATATCTCAAGTACAAAAGTATTTACTGATACGGGAACTCAGAAATATCTTTTAAACTTAAGAAAATATGAGATATCTAAGTAAGGGGGAACTTTCAGCAAGTATCTAGAGTAATAATTCAAAACTCGCTGAAAAGATTCTTGTCTATTTCAGCAAGCAATCTATTCCCTTAAAACTCGGTAAAATCAATTTGTGACGTTAAACTGGCACAGATAAACTCGCAATAATCATGACATGAAATTCAATCGTGGCCATTGATTAAAAGGAGTTACTTATCTAACGGTTAACAAAACAAAGAGAAAGAGTGCTCTAACGGTTTTAGTTAGTGGGCCACTATGCATTCAATGCAAAGGTTCCACTAACTCCAGTGTTTCTCTGTTTTACCCTTGCTGAGAGCTCAAATCGATTGAGTTTCTCACACACCAGAGACACTATATAAAGAAGGAGTTAGAGAAATGACAAAATTATTTAACTCACATTTCCTTTCTCTGCAAATTCTAGCCTGAATCTACTGTACCTCCGATCAAAAAGCAAACTATCTCTTTTCGTACACATTTTCTTGCTCTATAAAAGAAATGGCTCCCAAGAGACATTCTTCTAAGTCCTCAAAGTCATCAAAGGTTGATAGTGCTGAAACACGCACTGCTCCGGTGACTACTCCGGCTACAACCACAACGAAAGTTGTGTTGAAAAACGACCGCATATCCGAGAAACCTATGCCTCCGTCATATCTTGACACTGCAAAGTGTGAGATGTTGATGCAATGGGGAGGTTTTGCAAAAGAAAAGTACATTAGGTACTTTTATGAACAAGATCTAGATGACGAAAATGAAGAGGCGCTTGAGCTTATCAAGCAGCAAGGCCTCATGAACTTTATCTCTGCTCGTACTAAGCAAGTGAGCATGATTGATATAATGGAATTCTACAACAATGCAGAAATCCAGTCCCTTACTGATAGTAAAGGAGTCACTGAAAAAGTAATCTTTACTACAGTTCAGAACACGCAAATCGTCCTGAAATGGACTGATTTAGCGGAGATATTTCAGATTCCAACCACTGGAACTGAAGATGACGTCACTGCCACTGACGAAGAAATTGAAGCTTTCTACAGTGACGTCAGAAATGAGAAAATGAAGAAAGGCGAGATTGCTCCCGTGACTTGGACAAAGCACGTTAAGAGAAAGCATCTCTGCCATTCACTTGGTCTAGTAGCTCTGCTGCTAATAAAAGTTCTTGACTCCCAAGTTGGAGGAATTGACCAAGTAGGCATGAGTAGATGGCCATTGCTGATGCATATCCATGAAAATAAAACGGAACTTAACTGGGCTAAGTACATTTTCAACAGGCTTGTTGATTGTGTTACTAAGTTTAAGGTAAAGGTAGAAGACAACAAGGTCTCACCTTCCTTTCCAATTATGTATGGAATCAAGATATGCTACATCCTTGAACATTTCAGGATTCAGCTAAAAAACCCATTGCCAATCAAGAAATCTGTGTGCAATGTGGGAAGATCATTCTACAAGCAGAATATACCTAAGACTGCCGGAAAGAAATCTAAGAAGACAACAACTGCAAATGTTGTCAGTTCAAGCCAGCAAGAAAGGTATACAACAGCTGCAGATGTTACCACTCAGCAACTTAGAGATGAAACTGTTGTTGGTGGTGGTAACACAAAAGAAACTGTTGTAGAAAATCAACAAGGTACGTGTACAAGAACAGTTGCTGAAAATGCAACTATAGATGACTCTGGGAAACTGGAGAAATCGAACAAGAAAAAGAGGAAAGCTGATGATGACACTCAGACTTCAGCGTCATCAGCAAACCCCGTACCTAAGAGGAAACGGACCAGCAACAAAAGGAAGAAAACACTGGCACAAAAGTCAGTCCCTGCTGTCCAAGACCTCTCAGACAATTCCCAGACAAATGCTGAAACGCATTTGCCAGTAGATGTTGCTGAGGTAATTACTGAAACCTATGTCAGCAATGTTGAAGTGTTTGCGGAATCCTTCAACAATCAACTTAACGTTGATACTTCTACTGTGAATAGACCACAAGGCAGTGGAAATGAAATTCCTGCCCAAGTCCCAGATATCTACATCGTAGATAATTTAGATGACCCAACTATGGAACCAGCAAGTGACATTGCTGCTGATCTGCAAAGAGCGGCACTTGCTGATGGTTGCTGAACAAGCAATTCATCAAGTTGCTGAAACCCCGCTTGCTGAAGGACCAGTGCTGAGACAGCAATGGTTCCAGTTCCAGAAGTTGCTGAAACACAAGAAGCATTATTCAACGACGCATCTCGTGATGCTGAGAATACTGGCCCAAGTTCACCCAAGACATCAATTGATAAAGTCCAGCTTGTACTGGAAGAAATAAGCAAACAAATGGAGTTGGAAATTGAAGAATCATCCAACAAATCCATTGATGTCTTCATGACAAGCAGTGAGCTCAAGGGTCAAGATGCTTCTGCTCAACTTGTCATTTCAGAGACAAGGGAGATTGCTGAAACCGCACAGCTTTCTCAAATAGAGCAAAACCAGAAGTCTGCTGAAGAAAAGTCCAAGAAACTGAAGAAACTGTTAATGCTGAAAGGACTGAGCCACAACCTGTCCTTCTTCAGCAGGTAGTTAATTCAACCATCAGTAAAACTTCAATTTCTGAAACTTATTCTCTTGCTAATATTATATTATCTCTACAGACTTCTCAAGATGCAAGTCAGATGGTTGCTGAAGCCTCTGCACCAGAACCAATACTCCCTGCTCAGCAGGTAGTTAATGATTTTGGTATTAAAACTAAGTTTGACAACTTAGTACTTGTGTCTAACTCCAATTTATTTCAGGATGAACAAATGGAGGATGCTACTCAAGCTCCTCATGGAATGAAAATTGTACAACATGAGCTTGCTGACTCTCAGCAGGTAAATCATGTTTCAGATATAAACTCTAAAACAATTATCCAAACCAATCCTGATCTAAATAACGTTCTTTTTCAGGCTCAAAAGGAGACCACTGAAGTGGTACTCATCACTGAAGATCATCAAGTAAGTTCTGAAGAACTGTACTTGAACTTCAAAAGGACTACTTTGTCAGTAGTTGCTAAGTCCGTCAGCAACTGGCAAAGGTATAGGCGAATAGATTTCTCTGATCTTCACCTTCATCTCTCAAACGAGAAAAAGAGATCTTCTCTGCTAAAGCTCGAAACATTTGTCCACTCCATCCTTCCTGAAGAAATGTCATATTCTCAGCAAATGAGCTCGAATCTGATTGCTCAAATCAGAGAGAATATGAAGGCAAAATTCAAGAGTGCCTCTCCAGCTGAACAAGCTGTGATGCTCAAAGGTTCATTTGTACCTGTGGTGGCTGATCCCCACAAAATCAATGAGGGAGAGGAAGTGACAAGTGTTGCTTTGTATAAGCATGTTGAGCTAGTCATTCTGACAGACGATGATGAAGAAGAAGAAGATGAGAACATTCCCACTGATCCCAGTGATGATGAAGGGAAAGATTCCAAGGACAAGAAAGACGATGATGATGACAATCAAGGTCCAAGTCCTGATGCTGGAGGATTGAAGTTGACAGTTGCTGAAAATGCTCAACCTGAAAATCAGCAAGCTGAACAACAACAATCTCAGCAAGAATCTCAACCTCCTCCTGCTGCTGTTGAAAATCAAGCACCTGTGCAAGGTGCTGATACTGAAGAGGAATATGCCAGAAAAAGGGTTGCCTTGAAAAATGGCAAAAGTCCAGTTTCTGATGCCAAGGTTACTGAAGAAAACCTTGATGATGATGAACAAGATGAAGATTACCAACGCGCTCTCCAGAACAGTCTCTTGATCCATGCAAGGCATACGCAGGATCTAGAAATTGGTCAATCTTCAGGAGTCAGATCAAAGGAAGTCCCCTCCCTTCCATTTACTACTGGCGAAACTCCAGTAATTGAGTCTCAAACTCAATTAAAACTAACTACTGGCGAAACTCCAGTAATTGAGCCCCAAACTCAATTGAAACAACTAACTACTGGTGAAACTCCAGTTGTTGAGTCTGAAGTGTTGCCATCAGCAACCACTCAACAAAAAGGAAGTGAAGCTACTGATAAAGGTTCAAAAGTTGCTCAACTTGATGAATCTGAGGATGATGACTACTTGTCAGAAAATGAGGATGAACAATCCAAGCGAGACCCAAAAGTTGTTCAGATTCCTCCTCCTGATTACATCACTGATAAAGATGATTCCTTAAGAGCCGAATTGCTGATACGTGATGATCAGTTTGCTTCCGAACTAAAAGTTCATTCCTTGACACCACATTTAGTGCCGTTCCCAGGAGTTGAGGAGTTTACTCCCAGAATTCTAGCACTAAAGGAAGTCCATAATGCCTGCAAAGCTGAAGATGAGGCATTGCTTGCTGAGAGCCCACTTGACTTTGGAAAGATATTGGCTACAGTGCTGAGACGCACTACAACTTTGACAATAGCTCATAAAGACATCAGTCTTTATCACAAAATCTATGAAGAAGATGTAAGTCAAGCGCTCAGGCTTGCAAAGAATGCTCTCGTAAAGGCTCAGACTTCAATGGATGAGAAGGCCGCAACAGAGAAAAGACATGAAGAGAACATGATGAATATTCAAAGAGAGTTGTCAAAAATGACTTCTGACCAACAGCAAATCATCATGAAGTATAACAGCTTAAGCACTCTTGCTGAAAATTGCAATGAGTTCTATTCTCTGCACATCACTCCGATGTTGCAATCCATGTCTAAGGGGGAAGAAAAGAAGAGATCCATAAAAAGAAACCAATCCCCTCCTCCTGCTGTTGATGTGCCACTGCCCATAGAACCGCTTGCTGAAAGAGAGCAAAGTTCTAAAAGGCAAGCAGAATCTGAGTTGAATTCAGCAAGTACCAAAAAGAGAAAAACCGCTACTGAAACTCAAGATTTTTGCCATACTGAAAGTCATCACAATCTGAATGAAGATGATGAAGATGATGACAATCAAACAATAGCTCAAGCCATAAGAGCTAGACCCTTAACAGCCTTGACTCCGTCTGGCCACTCAAAGCATTTTTCGTCTGACTCTTCAGCAAGAGATCAAGACAATACTAAGACAAGAAGAAGAAGGCAAAGACAGGAAGAAAAGAGGTTGGCCAGCATTGCTATTGGCTCCGGCATTGAATACACAAAGACCAGCAATGAAGAAACCACTCAGAATGTAATCAGAAACATTCATGGTTGCTGGATCTTAAAGCTGGAAGACTTGCTGGTAAATGAGTTCTTTCCTACAGCCATATTGAATCAAATGTTCAAATGGATTGAACTCAAGGTCCAAAGAAATCAAAGGGAAGAATCCCTCCCAAGAAATATTGTTGGGAGATGGTTGAATCTTGAGGTCTCAGTAAGAAGAATTGTCATTGGTAAGACATACAAACAAGAACCAAATCTGATCAAACCACCTGGCATTGCTTACTACTCTGACCCAGTAACAAAGAAAACAAAGAAGAGACTTGGATTGATTCCTTATGAGTATTTCTATCTCACTGCTAAGGATCAAGAAGAAGATCTTCTCTGGCTAAGAAAGATTCATCCGAAAAGCATTTCAGATACACAGCTTCTCCATGCCAGCAATTGGCGCATGCATTTGTGGGTGACTAACTACATGGAAATGAATGCTGAAAAGCATCATCACACTGCCTGCAAAAATGCAAGAATCCTTCAACTACAAGTCCGTAGGCTTCTGGAAAACTACGAAAAGGACTGTGTTGAATTTACTGCACTTGCTGAGAAGAGTGTAAGAGAGATTTTGAGAAAATCCTCTGAAAGAGCTTAAGTCCCTGTAATACTTTTTGTTAAAGTTTTTGTTTGCTGATTCTGTTTAAGTTATCTATGCTATTTCTTGTAATCTTCTGAAAGATAACTATCAGCAATGAAACTTTTGACTCTTATTGGTTTTTGATTATGCAATTTACTTATGCTTACTGTTTAATTATTCAAGTATGCTTGCATTAATCAACTGATTTATTCAACATCAGAAACCTCTAAAAGGGTATCAATTAATTTAGCCATGGATTGCTAACATCAAAAAGGGGGAAATTTGTTAGGAAACTTGTAATTTTGATGAGCAATTAACCATGCTAAATTAAGGAAAGTCCAGTAACTAGTACTCTTAAGGTCCATAGAAATTTAGAATTATAAGGACATTGTAAAAGAGGAACGTTTGCTGAAGACTTAGATTAGGTGTTAGTTAATATGGTTTTTACCGCGTGATGTATTTTATTTTCTGAAAAGAAAATAACTTATTGATGCTCTAGCTTATGATGTATCTTATTTTCTGAAAAGAAAATAACCTATTGAAGCATTTGCTGACGATGTACTTTGTTTTTACAAACAAACTATTGAAGCATTTAGAAACCGCTCAGAATCTTGAAGATTTTTGAAGATCTGAAGACTTGAAGATTTCGAAGATCTGAAGACTAGAAGATTGCTGAAAAACTGGTATCTACAAAGGCACGTGTTGCTCAGAAAGTGGAAACTTCAGCAACAGCATTGCATAAGTGAAAATCTGAACGACAGAGTAGGTTGTGCTTGCTGAAACTGAGACTGACCACTTGCTGATGGAACATATGTGACCTCTTGCTGAAAGTACTTGAATTTGCGCTCCAATGTTACTGTTTGAATTCTATTCAAATATGCATTAAATGCAAAGCTTACACGCGAAGGACATGAAGACTAGAAGACAAACAAGGACGCTGCTGAAAGTACAAAAAGCAAGATAGTGACATTTTAAGGAACAAAAGCCTTAGGATTTGAAATTCAAACGGCTCCTTACTTGCACTAAAAATAGAGGTCATCCGACGAAGAGTTGAAGGGTGTCAACAACGTGATCAAACTCTCACTTGTGCTTAAACTCACTTACCTTCAAACTCTCTATATTGCCATTGATCCGTTCCAAGACTTAAAGCTTGAAAAAGCTACTTGTGAAGAAGTAGAACAAACTCGGCTAAGAAATTAGTTAAGTGTTCTTTCTTTCGAACAAGAACAAGTCTTGACACCAGAAACAATCAAACTTGTTTACTGCAAAGTATTCAAAGTTGTGTTTCTTAGATTACTTGTTGTAACTGAATAAGTTATAATTAAGTTATCTCACCCAAAATTCTCTAATTGAAAATACACCTTTTCAGGCGTGATATTCAGGGGGAACTTAATCGAGCATAGTTTTGCTGATTAAAAGTACCAAGTTTGGTGGAGAACAAGGTTACGTTCTCTAGATTAGGTTGGAGAAGAAGCAAGTGTGCTTTGGTTTCTGTTGAATCGCTCTAGATAGGAGATTGTAAGGAACCACAATCATATCTTAGTGGATTCAGTCCTAGAAAGGACAAAGTGGATTAGTTGAGAGATTACGCCACTCTCAGATACCACTATAAAAGTGTTTGTGTGATTTACTTACTGTACTTATTTTTTCAGCAAATCATATCTGTCTGTACACAGTCACTCACATCACTTGCTGAAACCTTTACTTACTGAAAAAGCACTTATTGTATCAAAGACTTCCGCTCTCTGATTTTAAAGTTCCAGCAAACCAAGCTACTGAAAAGTAACTTACGCTTGCTGAGAAAGTTAAGTATCAGCAAACTCATTACTGAAAAGTAATAAACACTTCCTGAGAAAGTTTTAAACGATGAAAGTTTGAAAAGACTATTCACCCCCCCCCCCCCATCTAGTGTTTTCTTGTTGTTTAAAGGGACCAACAGTCCAACAAGTAATGAGTGCCGCCTACTCATACATATCAATTGCGGACTAGCAAGTAATGGGTGCCGCCTACCCATGCATATGACAGATGCGGTCCGAAAACTAATGGGTGCCGCCTACCCATACAATAAATGCGGACTAACAGTATTTAAATACAATATTTAAATATTAAATTGCTCATGTAGACATTCAACACATGTGATACAACCAAGTTGGAGCATACAATTAGTTGTTGTGGATTATTATCATTATATGTAAGTCATAAATCTAATTTATAAATTCTCTAAGAATTTCCAAAACCTTTAAATCAGGTTTTAATAATAATATAATCTTCCAAAGCATTACATTACTATTAAAATGTAGTTTACTAACAACATTTTACTAAATATTATAAACTTATATTTATGTCTCTAAACATTTTAATCACCTTCCAAAAGTATTAATAGGGTTTAAATATAATTTATAAACCATTTATAAATTAAAAGAAAAATCTTCAAAAACCCCCGGGGGCCTCTGGACATGGGAGGCGGCATGGGGGGCTAACCGCCTCCCATTACCATAGAGGCAAAGCCTCTTGGGTTGTGAGAGACGGACCGCCTCTCACAAGGGGCGGTCCTCCCATCAATCACAGAGAGGCTAAGCCTCTCGGTTTGTGGGAGGCGGACCGCCTCTCACAGGGGGCGGTCCACCCCACGCTCCCAGAGAGGCCAAGCCTCTCGGGTGGTGGGAGGCGGACCGCCTCTCCCAGGGGACGGTCCTCCCCTCACCTCCAGTGTGCGTTTGAGCTTTTTTTTTTTTTTTTGCATCATTTCCTTTACATGTTCCAGTAACTCTTCTCCATAGCATTTTAGTTTGATTCGAGGTTTGTGTTTACAAAGCTTGAAAGTACCATTAAAGGAGTTTCAAAGCTCCATAAGCCACAAACCAAATCAACTTTGTTTCTTAAAAGGGACAGAGGAGAAGAGATTGAAACCAAAGAAAATGAATGATGGTGGTAGGGAGCCAAGCTCCGGTGGAGTACCATCTCCATACTTGCAAGTTTCTTTCCAACGTAAATATAGTAGCCAAGCTACTAATGTGATTTATTTCCTTTCTTTAAATCTAATATAAAGAATCTGGAAATAAAATTACATACAGTAATAAAACCCATGTTTTGTTTTATTTTCCTTTCTTAAATCCAATTAAAAATCTGGAAACTTTAAACATATACATACATATAATAATCCACAACAACAATAATTATAAATCATAAATGAATATAGTCATGATTCATCCTAGCTCTGATACCACTGTTAGTAAAAGTGAGAAGAAATTGCCTCTAAGGCTAAGCAGCGGAAGTTTAAAAATTTTAATCTCACTAAACTGATATGACTATATTACATTTATTAAGCTAGAAGATATCAGTTACGTGTCCTCCAGCAGATAGACAAATTCATCGGGTAGCTGTTCCTCAATCTCCAGACAGAGCCTTGCAATCTCCTCGTCTGGCTGGTTGATTTCTTCTTCGTCAGAGATGAAATTTTCGTAAACAAAATCTCCAAGATGGCTCATCAACAGGTTGATTACTTCCTTCGACCTTGGTATCCACGGGCAGTGATTTCTATCAAGAACGCTAGGAGGTTCTTCTGTTATGAGCTAATTGAGAGAGAGAATATTTTCTTTCTGACTTTCAGAGAGAAAGTGTTTTCACGTGTGTTGGAATAGAATGAAAGACTTCTCTCTTTTCTTTTTGATTTAATCGGTAAGTTTGTTTAGAATATCACGTAAGATTTCTTATCCCAACAAATCTAATTGACTAGGAGACTTCAAAAGTCATCAACAAATCTAACAAACAGATAAATCAAATTACTAAAAGAAAGAATTAAAAGAAAACAAGGAAAATAAAATAAAATAAATAAATAAAATACATGGGGCAGCGAACCCCCATACCATCGGCCAGCAGCTGGGTTTCGACCCAGCTGTCTGGTTCTGTTTTATTTATTATTTTATTCCCTTTTCTTTATTTGGACCTCATTCTAAATCCCGCCCAAATGCACAAGTCTTCAATTAATTAATTAAATCCAATTCAATTCAATTAATTATATTTCTAAAATATATATTCCATATATAATGGATTAATATTAATCTAATTAATAATAATTCCATTATATTTATACATAGCGATTCAACATTAATCTAATTAATATTTAATCCTATATACATAGCTCGTTTGTAGAAACACCACCTTGAAGTGTGACCCATAGCTAGGGCCTTTCATATTAAGCAATAATCTAATTAAGGTCATAATAAATTCCTAAACAATTTATGAGACAATATTAATATGCAAGGAACGTTTGTGAGGAAAACAAACCACCTGTAGTGTAGGGTACTTTGATGATACGGTCCCTTCATTCACGAATACTAGAATGAGTCTAGAATATGGTTATGTGTCTATTCTAATAACTCCATTCATGGTTTCTCAATCTTATTAGTCGATCTATGAATTATGTCCAAACACCATTTTGACATATTCACATACGGTGGCCACCGGTTTTGTGATCGCACTAAATATGAGAAGTGAGTATTCTCACCTTGTATCTATTACGGAGGAATTAATCCTATCTTGGCCCAATCACTCACACCATATGCTTC
The DNA here is from genome assembly GCA_028274465.1 of Plantago ovata. NCBI lineage: Eukaryota > Viridiplantae > Streptophyta > Magnoliopsida > Lamiales > Plantaginaceae > Plantago > Plantago ovata. Next base: position 91,573,194 of record CM051456.1, on the reverse strand, counting down.
CTAATGTACACAACCCATGCCGTATCTACCCTACTTTAAGAGTGCAAGCATTGCGCATGGTCAAAGTACATTATTTCACATATGATGTAGTATTGACCTCAAGTCTAAGGACTACTAACATCACCCTACACACCCATACTACCATAGACACTTAAATAGCTTTACCAAATGGTTTCTCGGTCGGGTATGCCAACACTCTCCAAAGTGTCCATATGTTCATTATGAATAACCAAGTTCATTTGTAGCAGTGAGACCTACTACATCCTCGAAGGATCTAATGCAACATATGCTAGATTAAATCGCATCATTGATATCCCGTATCTGAATAACCTTCAGCTAGTGACTTATTTTAGGACTTAATTATTGACACACAAGCTCCCACTAACTTGGTGATTACCTTAAGTCCTTGGTAACATTTTATCGAATAATTCAATAACCAAATAATATATTCATAAAAATGTAATGCCATTTAATAATGTATAAATAAATGAACATAAATAAATAACAATAACTGAATGTGATCAAGTACATATCGTCCCTATCGTAGGTTGTCTCTAGGACATATATACTTTCACACCTCCTCAAAAAGAAGGTTGGGAAGATCAAGATGTTCAAGATTACGAAAACCTCCATGTGAATGAAAGAATTTTTGCACTCACTATTACTGGAGGACCATCGGGAGGAGATTCAAGAAATGCAAGGGATCAAACTGGGAAGGACTTGAAAACATATGATGCGGAGTATGGAGAAATAGCACTTCCTGGAACTAATGTGATCTCATTTGATGATAGTGAATTGCCTTTGTGAAATGCCGGTGGAGGCGGAATTCAAGATCCCTGTGTTCCTCATGTAGTCGTGCTTGACATTACCAAATTCAAACTTGGACGAGTCCTAGTAGATACAGGAAGTTCCGCCAACTTAATATTTACCGGGACACTCAAGAGGATGGGATTGAACCCCAGAGAAGGACTAAGAGAAGTCGCGAGCGCATTAGTAGGATTTTGAGGACAACCAAACATCCCGATTAGAAGCTTGACCTTGCCGGTCTCAATGGGCAAAAACCCTCAAAGAATCATAAAATACGTTCCCTTCGTGGTAGTGGATATGACTTTTGATTACTTTGTGGTTATAGGACGTCCGGCTCTATCACAATTTACGTGTTGCATGTTGTTCTTGCGTAACTTACCATTGCAATTTCTAAATTTGAAGAGTCAAATGATTCATATAGATTGTTAACTTAAATATTCAAATTAGTAAGATATCATTTGTATAATTTTATTTGTTACACATATACTGTACATATGTTCTACTATTACTAGACCTCCACTTGAACATATCAGACTAGTACATACCATTAGCATTAGACAATTACCATATTTCATATTTCATGTACTATTTTCTAAATTAAATGTCATTTAAAGTTCAAATTTATAGCGAGGTAGTATGAAATTAACATTTTATAATTACACAATGTAACATATAGAATTAATTAATAAATATGGATGGTTGAGTACTTAACACTTGAAAAGAAAATTTAATGATAACTCAATTTAATTGGGTTGAATTTTATTATTTTTTAAATGATAATTAATCATTTGTACTTGTCAAATGGTGTTATTGAAATCAAAAAGCTGTAGTCGTTCGTACTCATGTGGATATTGTCCGGGTGTGACAATATCAAACATATTTGATATGTTTAATCGTTATACCTCTTCTACAAGTTCTTAACTATGAAGTATTTCGATGAGGTTTCAAATTTAATATCAAATTATATATGACAAATATATAACATAAAATAATATATAAAAAGAAAAAATATAAAAATAAAAAGGAAAGAAAAGAAATATAAGGAAAATGAAGATAAAGAATAAAAAAAACACAACCATTATGAGTAAATGGACCAAGTGAGAGAAACATTGGGAGGTGTGCACGCCAAATGCAGCGGCATCTTAAATAAATAAACAAAAATCATTTGGTCCTTGCACTGACAGTCCTTTAAGTTTCTAAACTACTCAAATAAGTCTCTGCAATAACTAGAAGTTTCCTGGCCATATTTTTTGTCGATCCTTTCAACACAATTGGGTTCGAAAGTTTGGTTTTCACATGAATACCTCTTGAACATGATCCAAAATGATGAATCAAATTTTTTTGAAATCGGGTCTAAATCTAATTTGAAACTTTTGAGATTGGTCCAATATGAATCCAATCCAGGCCAAAGGTGGACCAGTCCGACTCGGACCAATTTGGACCAATTGTCGTGTCTTGGTTGACCTGGGTTTTAGGAAAAATACAATAACAAATTGGGCTCCACCGAGAGAATTAAAGAATGATAATAAATCAATATCCACTAAGAGAATGACAAATCAATAACAACAATAACAGAGAGAAATATTGCCAGGTACTCCTTCGTAATCCTAATTATTGTTCTTATTCATGATTCATTAACTATTTAATGTTCTTATTCAGGATTCGTAACTATTTATTGTTCTTATTCATGAGTTCATCGATATCTTCACAATTGTTAGAATATTCTAGCTACAATTTAACTCTTATTTATATTATTTGCTCAATTAGTCAATCGTCAGGGTATCTTTATTATTATTGTTAAAATTAATTTTTTGTCGGCACCAAAGTTTTATACCCTCAGCTTAAACTGACTCAATGTTGGATTCACAATTGAAATCATTCAAGAGTAACCAAACTCTTTTTTCCATGTTTCATTTTAACAGTTGGTTATTTATAATTATTGTTGCAATGGTGAATCTACCAGAGAATTTGTTGATCGAAATTCTTTCACGTTTGGAAGTGAAATCCTAGTTACGCTTCAAGTGTGTCTCGAGATCTTGGTATGATTTGATCAGCAGTTCTTCCTTCATTAACACCTACTCAGATTGCAAACAAAATGAGTTGAATATTCATACCCGCTACATGGTGCTATTGAAGCCTTACCAACAACAACATGATCATCATGTCTAATCTTTTCATGATCTGAGTTCACCAGAACTGCACGAGTCCATTCCCAAGAATACAGACTTCGTTGATGACACCGGTGTGGATATACGTCTTGTTGGCCTTTGCAACAGACTAATTCTTGTAGTTGATGATTGTAGATGAGGTCGCATTTTTATTTGTAACCCAGCATTGCGAGAACTAAAGCTTCTTTCCACAATGTCCGTTTCAATGATCATGATGATCCAGGGAGGAATGTTATGTTAGGATGGGGATTTGGTTGTACTAGTACTGGTGATTTCAAGGTTATCTAGTTACATTATACGTTCACAATAAACGAATGTCTCATCAATAAAACTCATTTATATGATCTTACGACCAACTCCTGGAGGCCGGTGAACATTCAAAGTTATACTACAATAGTAGCAGGGTTGGTTGGTTTGCCATATTCAGAACTCTTTTTCAATAGTGCATGTCATTGGAACATTGAATATGGTGATAAACGCGTAGGTATTCTTACTTTTGTCATAAGAACCGAAAAATTCAAATAGATGGACTATCTACAACCCACATTGTATGAAGGATACCAGATGTTATCGATCCTACATGGGTCTATTGCCATGGTATGTTGTCAAAATTTTTATGGAGAAACACTGATCCTTGAGGTTTGGGTAATTAGAGATTATGGATATAAGGAATCCTGGACGAAAGTATTCGAAATAGGGCTATACACAGTAATTCGCCCTTTGCTGTTTTGGAAGAATGATGAATCAATGTTGTTGGAAACTGACAATGGAGAATTGACATCTTGTCCATTCTGTAAAAATGGAATCCCACAGCGTACCGAAGGAATGAAGAAACTTAGTTACCATGGAGTTAAGGAACCATTGACTGTTGTAGCTTACAAGAAGAGCTTAATCAGTGTATATATACAAACTCGGTAAATAATAACTCCACGAACATTATTTGACAATGTTCTAATTCTTTTATGTGTCGTCTTTGTTTCCTGTTCTTAGTGAAACACATTAGTATTCAAGTTTGGAGATTATCTTCTTGGTGGGAACTTGTTATTGTGACAGTAAAGTTCTACTACTAGTTAGAAACGCACTGGTAAATTTTGGTTGTTGCGGTATTTCCTCACCATAAACTATAGTGAAACAGAAAATAGATGAATTCTGAGCACCCAATAAAGTTGCTTGCTGTTTCGTTTTCCGCTGTTCAGTTTTGCTTTGTTAGAAGTGGTAATTTGTTGGACCATTCTCTAGCTAAACATGTCGTAGTTGACGAGTCTGGGTCTGTTTTACCAGCTCAATGTCTGAACATTGTGTAATGGTTTTTCTGGAAGTTATAAAGCAGCTTGTTTGATTCTCAGAAAAAGACTATCAATCCAGTAAATCGACAGAATTTGACCATGCAGAGGTCCTTTGTAAATGCTTTCGGGTACGCAAAACCCCTAACTACGTACCCAAATTTTGGTTCCACTCTACACCTGAAGTGCTACTCAAAGACCAAAACCTGAATTAGTACTCCTTAGAGGGTTCACTCTACCATCAGGTCTGTTTATTGTCTTTAGAAACTCTCATGGACTGTTGAGTATTGCAATTAATATGAACTTGTTTTACTCGGTGTTGGTGTTAGAATATGTCTGGTTCGTTATATGAATTAAGAGTTCGATCTAACACCACTAGGTCCGACCCATAGGCCATCAGGGTCCGACACTCATGCCCTGGTCCGACTAAAAAGTATGGCTTTAGTAGCTAACCTTTGCCTAAGTGACGGTCTGACTAACAGCTCAACCATGGTCCGATACCATAGTCCGAGTCGTAAGTCTATAAGGACCACAAAGAAATGTATCTATGCTATGAGAAACTATGGGTCCGACCTCTTCCGTGTCGTACAAAGACCATACTAACTCAATGGGTCAAACATAGACAAGGTCCGATCTCCGGCAGTCGGAGCCTTAGCCACCCCCTCCATGGTCTATGTCAGAACTAAGCGGATGGGTCCGAGTTGCACCTTACTTGGACCATGTGAACCTTGGGGAACACCAGATTGACAAAGGCTAAGGAGAACTAACTCGGGCATCTCAGTCGGACTCCGTACTCAGACTTAAGGTCGAGACAGGAAGACAAACTGAGTGGCCCAGAACGTTAATTGAGGTAAAATTACCAGTTTAGCCTTCTGGAAACCCTAATTTGGTACATGGGCCATGTTTACTTTATCAATCAACCTTTATATTATATATTGTATTTGTTCATGAAATTGAATGTGTTTTTTAGAGATTCGTCGGTTACCGACGGGTTAATAACTAGGTTCAAGAGTACAATTGTTTGTCAAACAAACCTTAAAAAGTCAATGGAAGACACCAAAAGAATAGACTTGGCAAAATCGATTTCGGTATGAAATCCGAAATGGAACCAAACATGCAACAGTGAACCATTTGAATACTGATTTAAAATCTGATCCGATATCACACGAAAAAGTTGACGCGAAAGCATTACTAGTAGAACAAACTAAGTCACATAAACATATCAATATAGAATAGAATGGAAAACAAAATCTAAGAGATTACAAAGTATTTCCTTGTAACGACATTAGTACTTTCTTGAAAACATTAGAGATTCGTAGACGACATTAGTACTTCCTTATAAAATCTCAGACACTGCAAAGTACTTCCTTGTGAATTCGAACATTCATCTTACAACCTCAAGTCTAGTATACACAAGATTGTATATTGTTGGATGATGTTTGCATGTAGAATTCGTCAGCAACGATCATGTCATTAATATTGGAACATGATGATAAAGTTGCTTTATGGGATCATATTATACCTCGGTGTCACCTATGTTGGTTGACTTATCAGGCCGATTGATCGAGCGAGATCATATAGAAACCACTTCATATGATTGGTATGGGACCTAGACGCGAAATAAATAAGTAACACACTACAATTGCCGCTCAATTGAGTTTAGTTGACTTTCAAGTTAGTATCTGCATCGATGATCATGTGAGACGGTAGGGATTTGACATGTGGACTAAGTTTTACCGTGTACATATTAGAGTTAGTTGACAATATTGCTCGAGAGTTACTCGAGAGAGTGCTCTTGGACTTGATGCATTGTCACTTGGTTACTTAAGAAGTTATTTGGAGAAGAAGTGACTTCTCGACTGCCTCATACTTGGGTGTTCCTCTTCTTCTTGGTCATGTGAGATGTTGGTCGAACTGCTGGTTGCTCACCTATAAACTGGGTAACTCATGCATTCTGGGCTCTGGCCTTTTACTTGGTCAATCTTAGTTGGACGCCGACTTATTGAGTTATTTTTCCTCTACTAAATATGACTTTAAAAATTAAACCATGTGATGCCAAATAAGAGTCTCATTGTAAACATTATTTTTTTTGAAACGGAAAATCTAACAACCCTACTCCTACTCCTACACTACTCTTTTACCACCTTATAACTCCAAATACACTTATAACAACCTTATGCCTCTGTCGGGGATAAAAAAACCACGACCTATCCTTACTACTCCAACACCCTTACCACCAGACCACCTATGACTCTCAACTGCAAACAAAGTTATCGTAAGATTTTGGAAGGATCTGAGTTGGACATTGTATCTCCAGAAAAAATTGAAAGTTTTAAATGCTATTAATCTTGAAATCTCAACTTGGATCTAGAATGAATATTTAACTATAAATTACTTTTGACACTGCCAATTGCGTATGAATCAAAACTGAATCAAGTAATTACAATGATGCAAATTATGGAGAAAACATTTGTGAGCTTGATCATAATCATATACTCCCATATGCATTGTTGGCAAACAATGGATCTCACACACACACACACATATGAATTCTTTCTGTAATTATTAATTTATACTTGGAAAATTTTCATAAAGAACCCCTGTTAGTGCATGCCATTTTAATTTTCCCCCTACTAGTTTAACTATTACATTTTACCCCATTTGAGTTGACCACTTTCCAAAATTTCAAAAAACTTACCTCCCCAAACAAGCCCTTATCATATTTTCCTCTTTTTCTTTTTCTTTCATCCTTTAATTTTATTTTATTTTTCCTTTTATATTCTTTTTTTTTAACCACCTTCTTCTTCTTCAACAAGCTCCGGCACCGGAAAAAATTCCGGCCCCCGGAGCTATCACATAAATCCAATCGGAGCTTTTTGAAGCTCCGATATCGGAGCTTTTTGAAGCTTCGATTGGAGCTTCAAACAGCTCGGAGCTGTAAAAAGCTCCGACTGGAGCTGTTTGAAGCTCCAATTGGAGCTGCCCAGAGCTTCAAACAGCTCTGATGGGGCTTTTTTTTCAATTTTTTTAATTTTTTTTTTTTTTGCAATAATCAGTATTCTTTTTTTAAAAAGGACTGAAAATGAATTAAGAATTTTGTATAGGATCTTTTTTCAATAAAATATAAAATCATTTTGAGATTTAGATAAGTAATGGGGTTAATTTTGAATAATTTATAGTTAATTTTGTAAAATAGGAAAATTTAAAGTCAAATATGTAATAAAAGATAATTGAATGTGTTTGGTGTTTTTTGAAAACTAAAATTTTAATGAGGACAAAAAAGGTACTTTCCATCCCTTAATTCGCGAAAAGTCAAGATCGTGGACTAGAATGTAATTGATGTACACTAACAGGGAGTAATGTGTAGTTGTTGAACTAGCAAGGGCCAATGTGTAATTGATGAAACTAACAGGAGATCATGATGAAAATTACCCTTTATACTTACTGTAGTTTTTTTGAGATATAAATAAATTATTATCTTATTATTTTATTAATTGTGGTATAAATTTGTACTGATTTCGAGTTAAGACCAAAATATTTGTTTTACGGAGATTATTAATTTATTGAATATTAATTTTTAAAGATATAATTGTAATTATATTTTAATTACTAAATAAAAGGGAAATAAAATATAAATGCATTTGGATCAAGATTGCAAATATGAAAGTAGAAAAGTGGGGCAAAACAAAGGCCCAGCCCAATAAATGTCCGGGCGCGTGCATAGAGTGTCAGAGTCAGACTATTGAATTTGTTCCTTTTAGTTTTTGGGACAAACAAATTGTGGTAAATGATTTGTCAAATTGTTGTATAAGTCCCCGTGGAATATGAAATTACTACGAAACAGTCCTCAAAAGTTTCAATCTTTCGAAATTAGGTCCTTGTAAATCTAGAAAAATTCTTTATCTTCGAACTTACACTCCTAGATCGAATCTGGGTTTCCAATCAATCAATACATCAACCTCCAACCAAATCACCATCTAAGAAGAAAGAATCAAAAGAAATTGCGATAAAGGTAGAACTTTCAAAACTCCATGACCACCATTAATGGAGTTCACAAATGATGAAAGACACCAGAGAAGAGACTGTGAAATCTCGATTCCGGCGACTGAAAACATTGTGTTGCTGGTGGACGGTGGTAGTGGTAACTGGTAAAAGATGGTTGGGTTGAAAATTGGAGTTGATTTTATAAGATAAAATATATATATAACTCAATTTTTCTTTTAATGTGAAAATAATTTAAAATTATTAAAATATTTTTTTTATTATTATTATGCAACCTATGCAACCCTATTATGCAACCGCTGCAAAGTCATGTTGCATTGACAAATAATAAATGATTGAGATTGAATTTTAGGTTGATCTAATGGTTGATATGGTGTACTAAGGCTCTGTTATTTTCGTCTGAAAATTGATTATTTTAGGTTCAGTTCAGATCAGTTCAGATGCATTAAGTTCAGTCAGTTCAGATTTGACTAATAGTATTTTGGCTCTGTTCTCTTCATTTGAACAGAACTGATTTGAACTGATTTGAACTGAACTGAATTGAACTAATTTGTAGTACAAATACTATTAGGCAAATCTGAACTGAACTCAACTGAACTTAATGCATTTGAACTGATCTGATCTGATCTGAAATGAATTTAAAATAATCAATTTGCAGACGAAAATAACAGAGCCTTTGTACTACAAATAAGTTAATTTCAGTACAATTCAATTAAGTTATAAGTTATGTTGGGTTAGATAAGTTCATTTCAGTTCAGAAGATAACCATTAACCATTAGTTATAATGCAAGAATACTAAATATAGACATTTCCATCAAAGACATGAAACTCTAACACACACAACCCATTAACCGGGTTCAATGCCTGCTCCCGAGCTCCGCCGTGTCCTCCACTACGCCATCGCGTCTCGAATCCTTCTCGTGAGCTTGATAATCCTATGGCGATCTACTCTCAGCCCCTACGACACCTCCGCCTCAATAAACCCTCCATGCCTCTCAGCAAACATCCACTCGGAACATCACGCGCCGCCGTTACTACCGCGCGTGGGATATGCCATCGAGAGTAGCATTGTATGGGACGGCGTCTACTTTGTACGCGCGGCCCAGTGCGGTTACGAATACGAGCAGAACTATGCCTTCTTGCCCTTACTTCCCCTTTGCATCTCACTTCTCTCCAACTCAGGTAGCTTTACGTTAATTCATTTTAAATTAGTTTCGATTTTTCTTTTTTCTCTTAAAAATCAAAATTAGCTTCAACTGACCAAAATGATCACTGAAACCCTAACCTGGGCGAACACTAATCAATTCAGGGATGTTAACTTATTGACTGTTTTGTTGACTTTTTTTATTCTCTGTTTTTTACTTCGAATTAATCTTAAATCGTAATCGTACTGGAAAATTGATATTTGAACTTATATTATGAATTACATTTTCTATATTCTATATGAATTAGTATTAATTTGGAGGGAAACCGAGACTAAAAAAAAGTCAACAAAATCAAAATTAAATGGGAAGCTTTAACATGCCTGGAATAAGTATTAATTTTGACAGTTGAGGTAGACTAAACTGGATATGTTCATTTGCCTGTTGCACCGGTTCGAAGATATCAGCGTTTTGAATCTTGATCATGCTTTGATGTATAGCATTTGCTTGCTCTTAGTTGAACTCAGTCTAGGCTTACTGTTAGTTGTTAACTGATGAGAGTATAGGCATTGACTATTTGCTATTGGTGTGCAGTATTTGCACCGTTGGTACCCGTCATCGGATACAGGGCTGTGCTAGGGTTGTCAGGCTATGTGCTTAACAACATTACATTTGTGTTCGCTGCATTGTATTTATATCGGTCAGTGTTTTCTTGAAGCTTTCAAATTTATAGTCTGCTAATAAATGGTACATCACTGTGTTCTTTGTTGTATGCTTAATATGTTGCTCCTCTTGACTTGTTGTAATTGTTTATTTATTTGTTTTGACGAGTAGGCGTTTAATTGTGTTCCTGGCAGGCTATCACTAGTTGTTCTGAAGGACAAAGAGGTAGCACTGAGAGCATCACTCTTGTTTTGCTTTAATCCAGCTTCCATTTTCTACTCAACAGTGTATTTTCTGAATCCTTTGTCTTGCATCACAGTGGACTATCTAGTGGTTAGACCTATAATTTTTGTCTTGTTTTCTTCCTGCAGATATTCTGAAAGTCTGTATGCTTTCTTATCGTTTGGAGGATTATATCATTTCATGAATGGGAGTGATTGGTATTCGTCAATTTGGTTTGCACTTTCTGGTTCTGCACGGTCAAATGGTGTGCTTAACGCAGGATATTTCTGTTTCAGCACAATGCTACAACTGCATGAAGTTCTATTCTTCAGAAAAAAAAATTATGTAAGTGCTCTCTCTTTGATGGTAATGGAAATACAACCTTATAATATACTTCCACTGTCTGTAATACAACCTTATACACAAAATTTTGATATATCACCTATTAACTTCTATGGGCGTCAAGATCTATTACCTGAGATTGACTAGGACACTGAGCACTCCACTTAATGAAAAAAGAAAAGATATTAGAAGACTTTCCTAGTATATGAGGCTGAGGTCTCTGCCACATTATGATATTATGTATTCTGGATTGGTAATAACGATTAAGGATTGTAACGAAAACTCAAAATAATTCTCAACATCCAATATTGAATCAATACTAATAATCTAGCATATTTAATAATTGTTTTAATTTTTTTTTATATATATATTTTTTACTTTTGGTTAAAGTTCTTGTCTGAAAACATTCGCGTTCTTACCAATTAAACAATACAAATGAAAAAAATTACAAAAAAGAATATACACGTAAAGACATAAAATTTGATGGGTGGGTTTTTGTGCATCTGATTTGTGACGAAAAAGCTTGCACTGTATGCCAAACGGATAGCGAATGGCCATGGACTGAAAGGAACACTAAAATTAACTTAGCAGAATAATTTCAGTACTAAATATGTAAACTGAACCAACTTAGCCTTTATCCCAGTAAAATCGGGCAGGCCACATGGACCAATAAGAGACATCATGTCATATGTAACAATCAATCTTCCGATGTGTATCTCTCCACAGTTAGATTCTCATTTATGCCCTTCGCCTAAATATCTTTATGTCTTTACGTGTGACTTCTATCCAAGTATTCTTCGGTCTCCGACGTGATATTCTAATGGGTCCCAACTCTGAAGACTCTGCTCAGCAAATTGGTCCTTCACTAGGTCCTGTCTATATGGCCAAACCACCTAAGTCTATTCTATTGCATCTTATCATATATAGGAGCTCATGGATAAAAGAATCAATAATAATTCATTCATTTTCTAATACTCTAATGGTTGGCCTTTGTTTATAGTCCATGAAACGGATACAAACCCGGAAACGGAATTTTAAGATTCCTAAATAATGCATAATTCTGCATGACTATTAAACTAACAAAGGAAGGAAACTACTAAAGTGAATTTGTAAACATAAAACTTCCATAAAGCTGTTACAATTTCCATCAATTGATTTTGATAGTTTTGTAATTAACAAACTTTCTCTCATAATCTTGTCAACTGAACCAATTTTATTTCTTCCCTATATTTGTCCAATGCTACTTATGGTAAATGCCAGTTGACACTGAAGGTCCTTGTTTCTGGAGCTTTAAAATGCCTGTGCGTCTTTGCTCCGTTTATCTCTTTTCAAGCCTATGGATACTTCAATATTTGCATGGGGCATTCTGCAGATCAAATGAGACCCTGGTGCAAGACAAGACTTCCTTTACTGTACAATTATATCCAAAGCCACTACTGGTACGTGAACATATTGTCAATATGATGTGTTTTTTCCTTCTGTTGTCTTCTTCTTTTTAACTGCATACATTAACTACACAAGAGCATGTCTCATGTGAATATGTGATAAGTTTTGTAATTTATGATGTACTTTCATTTGTTCTAGTGTTAACTCTATAAATAAACCTCCTTCCTGTATCTCGTAGGGTATCCCTGCGTATGTATAAAGTCACCTACAGTTTATTAAAATTTGCTTTGGGCAGTAAACTGTTATCCAATAACCATCTTTCTGACCCTTTTTTCCCCTTCACCTTTAAAGTCCTGTTCATCTTTGTAAGATTTGTTTACAGGTCCTGTTAATTTGTAGTAGTAAAATTTATATAATAAACACACCCTGATAAGTGTAACTCTCAATAAGACAATATTCTCTAGTCTCCTCTCTCCCTGACTGCCTAAAAATGTTGAGAAAATATAACATATTTGTTGTCTCAGAATCTATAACCAGTGAGCTCCATGTAATTTCAGGAATTATTTGGGTTTCTGTAGATTGGACTGCTAAGGTGTTATTTATTTATTTATTATTAAATTTTTTTTTGGGTGAGTGGGGTATAATGTTGCTAAAGGAAATACTTCATCGATAAGGAATTGTTTTCAATTTTATTTGCTTGTCTATTTTCTTTGAAGCAAACTTCTGATAGGACATGATCAATAAGAAGGAAAAATGTTTTCTGATTCATTTCCTGGTTTCCATTTTATTTATACCAGGGGAGTGGGCTTCTTAAGATATTTCCAAGCTAAGCAGTTGCCTAATTTTCTTCTTGCATCACCAATACTGTCCCTTTCGCTTTGCTCGATTGTTTACTATGTGAAGAAACAACCTGACTTGTTCCTCTCACTTGGCCTCCGAGCATCTTTTGTGGAAAAGGAATTGGTTGTGGCTTCTTCAGCTATGCCTATGAGTACTGAAGGAAGAACAAGCTCTGCTAGTCTTCCAGATGTTGCTGTTTCAAACTTATTTCAAGGTACAATTTTTTCAGTCATTTTTTTGTAGATCATAGAATTAAATTCTGCGTCGATTTGTCCTTCGGCGTTTGATATTAACCATGAGAAGATAATAGTTTAAGGGTGTTCTATTTTGTGATCTCACTTGAATAGTGATTTGTATCAGAAAGTGGGACTGTTAGACTGAGAAGCAAAACTACCAGTAGAGAAAATTTGGTTGTGCAGCCATCAACCGATAAAGCATCAAACACCGAACAATGTCTTCCTGTTGTTATTCTTCCTTGTGTTCTACACTTGAGCTTCATGGTGGCAACAGCGTTCTTTGTGATGCATGTGCAGGTTAGCTAGATTTAATCGTTTCTTCTAGTATGTGGTTGGCGCATTTTAGCATGTATGAAAACAATTTGTGTGCACAATGTATTGGTTGTTTGCTATTTGCACACTACTATGTCAAAAGCATTCACTAAGAATTGAAAAGCCATGATAGAAGTTTTCTAATAGGATGTTCATGATTAAACCAGAAAGTTATCTATAATGTTATTCGGCTTAGTAGGGTTTCATTCATCAATTTTATAGTACGTAGTATATATTAGTGTACCCTTTCAGTTTTCCTAGGAGCTAAATCAGAAGCTTATGGTGTATAAATAAAACGGAAAATGCAAACATGTTACTTATGCTAGTAACCTGGTCATTTCACAAACACATTATTTATGTGTACATTCAATTATACTAATCCATGGTGCATTTAATTTTTATCATTGTTTCTCCAACGCACGTATTAGCAATTTCTCACACGCGAATAAAGTGGAAGGCTAGAAAAAAACATAAGAATTAATAAGATACCTAAATGCTTTTGTTTTTGAAATGACTGGAGTTGATAGTCTAGTTGTTTGTTGAATTATCGTTTACCTCAACATTAAAAGAATAGTGAAGGAAATGTAAAGTTAAAAGAAGTTACAAGGAATGCAACAAGTATATCAATACACTTGAAATGCTTGTTGATTGCCTAGTTGCTTGTTGAATCGTCGTTTACTTTCAAGTATGAGATATTCTGTTATGGTTGAAATCCATGTTCTGGAACCCTCTGACTGTGTGCATATACAACTGATGATTTGCAGGTTGCAACTCGGTTCTTATCTGCTAGCCCGGTTCTATACTGGTATGCATCTGACGTCATGGGGCATGGTGGTGTTGGAAAGAGAGCGGGGCGTTTGATGTGGGTGTACTCCGCTGCATACATTTTAATTGGCAGCTTGCTTTTCTCAAATTTCTATCCTTTTACTTGAGAGAAAAATGCTCGAGCGAAATCAGTCAATCTCATTCTAGTTGGTTACCCCCTCTGAGCAGAACTTATTTGGGAGCATTAGTTGTTACTAGCATTATTGTCAATTTTGGATAAGGATCGTACTCCTAACATTATTTTAGCACTGTGACTAATTTTACATAGAGACGGTCTTTTGTAAAAGATTTTACTGATGTTTTAGTTATATAGATACAGTTTCAATTTTTAAGGTTTTTGTATCACTTCTTCAATTAAATAAGAACATCAGGGATACTAAAATATACTTTAACTAAGTTCATATGTTTTACTTTAACATCACATCTGAGAGTAACTATCAAATATCATGCATGTAATTATGTTTAAGCAAGACTTCTGTGAAACTTGAAGCGGATTGGGAGAATTTCACCCGGTGTTTAAATTGAATACACACAGGAATATATAACTTTGTCCTTAGAGGAACATAATGTCCTTACTAATTAATGTATCGGGTTTTGTTTAACCGCCATGGGTTGAATGACTGTTGTAAGTGGACAATTTTTCTGACAAAATTTACATAACGGATACTATAACAGTAAAAACTGATAGTATAGCATTAAAAAGTTGGAGCAGTGAAATAAGAGGTGTATGGTTCGGTCCATGGCAGTGACAGAGTTATAAGGTGGTGATGAAGTCATAAGGTTGGTATAGGTGTGGAGAAATAAGGTGGATTAGAATATTTGTATAATAGTAGCGTAGGAGTAGTTCTAATATTTGTCTTTAAAAAAAAAACTTATACAGAGTACTACATTAGTTGTTAATAGGGCAATTTTTGGAAATTAAGAGCTGGATTATACATTTTTACTCCTGCTGGAATCTCACCGTTTGGCCTGAGCCAAACAACTTAAGTTTTTATTATTTACACATTTGCTAAAATAATTTATTTTACAAAAATTAACTTTAATGTATTTAAAATTAAGCACAAAAATTATATAAATTTCAAAATGAACTACTAGCTAATAATTATTGTAAAAGGACCCCACATTAAGATTTTATTTCAAAACAACCCCATCTTCTTCTTTATTCTTTTCATCTTCTTCTTCTTCTTACAGTTTCGGAGTTGCCCTGGCCAAAATGGATTTGGACAGATAATAGCTCAATCAGAGTTGTAAAATGAAGGGATGTGATTTTCCTTAGAGAGAGAACGCAATCTTAGGCCTAGGAATCGCCTCCTAGAACGTCAGGAATGAGTCTGGTGGACTGCGGCCCCTCTCGTGGTGACTGGACGGATGGTGGGCTGGTCTAGATGGCTCTGAGCTCAGGCAAGAGGGTGTTGAACGTCAAGTACCGTATCACCGGCTCCGTCTTATATCTACCTGTGGTGGGGGCGGGGTATATCCGATTTGCCGTATGGTCAAACCGGAGGAAGAGACTCTACTCAAAGGTGGTTAATTGAAGGCCTACCCGTTAACATATTGAGAGTGTGTGCAGAATAGAAACTATAACTAAATCAAAGGATATTTCTCCAACATTATTTTCTCCATGTTTCTTGCAGGAAACTAGCAAGAGTTGTCACGAAACAACCAAGGAATCGTGGTCTGAAATAGACAAGATCGCCTCCAAACCCAATGGCCTTAGTATCCTTGCTCGAAGATTTAAAACTTGCACGTACGTATAATTATAAGTATTATGTTTTATCTTTTTGATCATGAGTTACAATGGATCTGATGTACCACTACTACTCATGTCCACAAAACCCCTAATCATTTTTATATATACTCCAATTTAACACTTGCGGGACAAAAGATCTCATGCAGTCATGAACTTCTTGAGCTAATTAAACGTCATATGTCGTGTTTTAATAGCCTATTTAGGCCCCTGAGAAATTCGGAGGACCTAAAGGAGTACTTAGACGACATGTACTGCGAGGCCGCTCAATATAATGATCGATCAGATGACTTCTTAAGCTTGCTATGCGGTGGGATCGATGGAGCTCCCGTGTTCTTGGCCAGATTTTTGCAGGTGTGGTTACTTACAAGGGAAACCATTCATGCTACGATACAAGCGGATATGATCCTTCCGTAGAAACTACTAATACATGGCATTGGCAAGTTAGTCGTCACTATCAGAGTTTGCAGTGATAACGGAAAAGGAGTTGATCGCCATTGTTGAGTGACGAGCAAGTAAATAAAATGTGGTTTATATTTCACAGAATGAGAAAAGTACCGAATGAGAGAAAAGTTATCTACAGAGTATTTATACTAAAAGAACAAAAGAGGGAAAATAATTTACGTCTCTGCCTTATGTTTACAAGCCAAAGTCGTCACTTACTTCGAACACGCTTTTGAGTAAGTGACGCTCTAATGCAACCACTCTAGCCTTTGGTAAGTTGTTTCTATTGAATTCGTCAAGCTGTTGCAGTTGATTCCAACTTGCTATGCTATCTTGGGTTGTTTCTCTTGTCTTTACAATCATGCCAGCTCCTTTCTTCTGATACTCCCCCTCAAGAGGTGCGTATGGATTCCAGGAGCACATCTTGGACATAAGAAATCCCAATCGTTCACTTGTTAAAGGCTTTGTAAATGCATCTGCAAGTTGGTGTTGAGTAGGAATATATGAAACTGTGATGGTTCCAGAAAGAACCTTTTCTCTGACAAAGTGACAATCGATTTCCAAGTGTTTTGTTCGTTCATGAAACACTGGATTCTTAGTGAGGTGAATGGAAGACTGGTTATCACAATAAAGTGTAACCGGCTCCTTGTAAGTGACATTGAAATCTCTAAGTAAAGAAATCAACCAAACAATTTCACAAGTAGTGAATGATAATGCTCTATATTCAGCTTCTGATGATGACCTGCTAACAGTTGGTTGTTTCTTACTTCTCCAGCTGATTAAAGATTGTCCTAAGAACACACAGTAGCCAGTGGGAGATCTTCTTGTCATGGGACAAGAAGCCCAATCTGAATCACTAAAAGCTACTAACTGTGTGTCTTGATTGTGAGGAAAGAAAATCCCTTGGCCAGGTGAATTTTTAAGATACCTTACAACTCTTAATGCAGCATGCATATGGAGCTTTGTAGGTCTGTCCATGAACTGGCTTATGACACCAACAGCATAAGTAATGTCTGGTCTGGTAATGTTCAAATAAATCACTACAAGAAAAACGGCAAATAGCGACGCAAATTAGCGACGCATAACCATACGTCGCTAATTTTGCGATGCATAGCTCATGCGTCGCTAATTAGCGACACATGAGATTTGGTCGCTAAATTAGCGACGCGTGGTTATGCGTCGCTAATTTTAGCGACCCATAGCCCATGCGTTGCTAATTTTGTGACGCATAGCTCATGCGTCGCTAATTTAGCGACCAAAACTCATGCGTCGCTAATTAGCGACGCATGAGCTATGCGTCGCAAAAATTAGCGACGCATGGGCTATGGGTCGCTAAAATTAGCGACGCATGGGCTATGGGTCGCAAAATCTGCATAATTTTCAGGTGGGTCTCCTCACATTCAACTGGAGCTATAGGGCTCATCTGTTATTGGATTGGTGCGCATAACCTACCGTTGGATACCTCGTTGAGTTATCTACGCGTGGACGTTGATTTGAGGTTGATTCAATATCGTATGAAGGAGTTATGGATGAAATGGCTAGACTGCACTAATCTTGCACACTTGAACGACTCCAAAACCTTTATTCGAACTTCTGAATATGTTCTTCTAAGGTAAGTCTAAGTTTTTCCCAAATGAACTTCTTGGCTTAAATCGAACTACGGTCACTCACGAACATATCCATGGAGATCGAGAAACTTCAACAAGATCACTTTGCAGCGTTTTAAGCTCAAAATCACAGTTTCGTACCTAAGTGCTTGAAACATGAAAAACATCAAAACGTGACACTATTCTACAAAACTAAAAGAAAAAAACATTTACGAAATAAGGAGTGCACAAAGAATATAAAATAACACCAAAACAGAAGTCCGTAACTAAGTAACCCCAACCGTTCAAAAATAAACTATTAGTGTCTAAGTAACTCAACCGTTAAGAAATAAAAGAAAAATTAAAATTTAGTGACCTATTCCTTAGATAGTCCACTTAGTAATTGAGATATCTCAAACCGTATGAAGATATAAAAGGTTTATAAATATAAACATATGGAAGTGACTATGAAGAGCAACAACTATATATTATCTAGAACTTATACAAGAATTATCATAAGTATTGTTAGCCGAGCGGTAAGGGTGTTGGGTTAGTAAAGTGTTGGGTAAGGATGTCCTAGGTTCGAAACCCAGGAAACACAAGGTGGACTAGATAGGAGAATTTATTTTTAAATTTTTTTTTCAAATTTAGCGACGCATGGGTCCATGCGTCGCTAAATTAGCGACCCACCCATTTTGGGGTCGCTAATTTAGCGACGCATAGAGTGGTCGCTAAATTAGCGACGCTTGACCCCACGGGTCGCCTCACCATTTAGCGACCAAGGGTTTAGCGACGCATTTTCTATGTGTTGCTAAATGGTTTAGTGACGCATGGGGGGCAGTTTAGCGACGCATGGGAGCGTCACTAAACTGCGTTTTTCTTGTAGTGAATGAGTTTACCAACCAGCTTCCTATAGCTAGTAGTGTCATGTAGAACTTCTGCATCCTCATCTGAAGATAACTTGGAGTTAACTTCTATGGGAGTGACTACTGGCTTGCATTCCGTTAGTCCAGTCTCAGACAATAACTCCAAGATATATTTCCTTTGACAGAGGTGCAGACCTTGAGAATTAAGTGTGATTTCTAAGCCTAGAAAATACTTCACTTCTCCAAGATCTCTAACTTTGAATTCTTTATGTAACATATTTTTCACAGCTACTGTTTCATCATGTGAAGAACCAGTGATGATGATATCATCCACATACACCAGTAGTGCAGTGAAATGATTATCAATAGTTCTGGTAAAGAGAGAATAATCAGCAAGTGACTGTGAAAAACCATGTTTCAAAAGAATATATGTGAATTTGTGATTCCATTGCCTTGATGCCTGTTTCAATCCATACAAGGATTTTTGCAACTTCAAGACAGGCTTTAGCTTGGTAACATTAGCTTGTTGGATAATCTCCCCCTGAAACAGGTATCCAGGTGGAGCATCCATGTAAATGTCCTCTTCAAGATAGCCATTAAGGAAGGCATTAGCCACATCCATTTGGTGACAGGACCAGCCATGATGAGCCACTAAAGCTAGAAAAGTTCGAACTGTGGTGAGCTTGGCTACTGGACTGAAAGTCTCCAAGTAGTCAAGACCATATTTTTGAGAATAGCCCTTGGCAACAAGACGGGCTTTGAACTTGTCAATAGTTCCATCTGATTTAAGTTTAGTCTTAAAGACATACTTACAACCAATGGGATGATGACCTGGTGGCAAGAGCTCTTCAGACCAGGTCTTGTTATCTTTGAGAGCATCAAGTTCTTGTTGCATAGCAACCTTCCAGTGATCAAAGAGGATGGCCTCATGATAGAACTTAGGATCTTGATTAATCATGAGTGAAAGAGAATAAGTTCTGTCAGAGGGAGTCATGTGATCAAAAGAAACAAAGTTGCATAGGATATCTACTAGAAGACTTAGGCAAGGCTATGTGATTGTACAATCTGACATAGAAATCTTTGTACCTTGTCTGAGCAGTAGACTTCCTATCTCTAGTAGACTTCCTAGGAGATGGAGCAACAGGTGAAGGAACAGCTGGAAAAGGAACTATAGACTCTGGAGGTGAAGGTTGTGAAGGTACAAATGGAGACAGAACATCAGCAGGAGGTGCAGAAGTAGTTGGAGAATGAGGAGATGAAAAAGCATTTTCAGGTGAAAAAATGATAGGAGAAGGTGAACAAGAAGTGTGATATCTACTGCTAATAGGAGTAGAGAAATCAGTAGGTGAGAAAGTAGGAGAAGAATTGTGAGGTGCATCAGTAGATGATGGTATAGAATGAGATGAAGTAGGAAGTGAAGGAGGAGGAATAAAATCAAGTGATGGTTCAGAAATATCAGTAGAGAGAGAAGGTTGAGAAGAGTGATGACTTGAAAGATCAAGTGGTTGATAAAAAGGGAATTGATTCTCAACAAAATGAACTTCTCTACTGATGTGAACTCTGTGTGTGGACAAACTGTAAACCTTGTATCCTTTCATATGGGGAGGGTACCCAATGAAAATACAGGCTTCACCTCTGTGCTCAAGCTTCTTTCTGTTGACAGAAGGAACCAACATACAGAACAAACAACCAAAGGAACGAAGATTTGAATAAGAAGGTGTTTGTCCATATAAAAGTTCATAAGGAGTGAATTTCTTGAGTAGCAAAGAGGGCATTCTATTAATAAGGTATGCAGCAGTTAAGACATCACCCCAGAATTTGAGAGGAATGCCAGATTGAAAAAGTAAGGAACGTGCTACATTCAAGAGATGTTGATGCTTGCGCTCCACAACTGAGTTTTGTTGTGGAGTGTAAGCACAACTGTGTTGATGGACAACACCAAGTGAAGAAAGTGAATTTCCAAAGAAGAATTCACTGCCATTGTCAGATCTAACAGCTTTCACAGTAGTATCAAATTGAGTACGCGCAAAAGCAATGAAAGACATCACAATATTCTTAACTTCAAACTTATGCTTCAACAAATGTATCCAAGTAAATCGACTGTAATCATCAACGATAGTAAGAAAAAATTGATATCCATTCAAAGTAGTTTGGGAATAAGGACCCCATACATCCAAGTGAACCAACTCAAACACATGTAAAGTTACAGTATTACTAACAGGAAACTGAAGTTTCTTAAGCTTGGCTTCTAAACAAACATGACAATGTTCATGATGAAAACAAATGACATCAGGAGATTTGATAAGTTGCATCCTCTTGTAAGAGGGATGCCCTAACCTGTTATGCCATAACATTTTATCAACATGTTGAACACCATTTAAAAGAGGCTCACTAGATGGATCAGTAACAAGTGATGAAATGAACTGTGAAGCAGATGGAATAGGCATGACATAGAGTGACTTGAACCGTTCAGCGAGTCCAATCATGATCCCGGTAGAAACTTCCTGCAAGTGACAAAAATCTTTAGTGAAGTGAAAAGTAAATTTTCCCATATCAGTCACCTGACTGACAGAGAGCAGATTAACCTTGAATGAAGGAACATATAAGACATTTTCCAATGTCAAATGATCTGAGAGTTTAACATGTCCAATTTGAGTGACCTGAATTTTAGTGCCATCTGGCAACTGAACTCCAGTATTGATGTGTGAAACGTGTGAGGTGAAAAGTGAAGGAGAACAAATCACATGATCTGTAGCTCCTGTGTCAACAACAAAATGACCATGCAATGTATCTATGAAACTTTGAGCATGTGAGATGATTGAGTATGTGGAATGTATACTGCCAACTTATCTGCAGCCTGAGATGAAGAGCTAGTATCTCCAGTGGCCATGCTTTGAGTGTAGCTTGGAGGCTAAAACTGAGATGTAGCCGGGTTACTATGTTCCATCATACTTATGAGATTTTGCATCTGAACTTTCATTTGATCATAAGAATATCCAGCCTCTGGTAGAACTTTCATTGGAACTTGTGAAACTTGATCAGTGAAGTGAGGTTTCTGATACTGAGAATTGCCAAGAGATTGAGAGTTGTAACTGCCTTGAGTTGAGCCATATGCTGGAGCTTTAGTGAACTTGAAATTAGAAGGAAATCCTATGAGCCTGTAACATTTATCAATGTTGTGACCTGGTCTCTTACAATTATCACAATACAGGTTAAATTTCCCTCCCTTTCTCTTCTTCATGGGAGCTACAACATCTGCAAAAGTCATTGGCTCTTCTCCTTGGCCAGCCACTGGTTTGGATGCTCTCTGGCTTTCCTCTTGAGCAACCAATTTGGAAGCAGTATCTAGTGTCAATGGTGGTGTATTCATAATGACATGACTCCTAACAGCATTGAGCTCAGGATTGAGCCCCATAACGAATTGAAACATCTTATCTTCCTCAGTGTTACAGTAAACACAATTTGGAGAACTTCCTGGACCTTGAGTACAGATGCAAGCTGGTATAGGCCTATATATCCTCAACTCTTCCCACAATCGTGTCAATTGACCAAAGTAATCAGGCACAGACAAAATTCCTTGAGCATAAGAATACAACTCAAATTGCATATCATAGATCCTAATCTTATTAGGTCTAGCATACCTCTTAGCCATAGTATCCCATACTTCCTTAGCAAAATCAGCAAATAACACTGTCTGTTTGATCTCTTCTGACAACGAATGCAAAATCCATGAGAGAACCACATTATTGCAACGTATCCAAGGCCTATACAACTTGTGATCTAGAGCAGGCATACTGATACTACCATTGACAAAGCCTAACTTATTTTTGAAAGCTAGAGTACGCATCATTTCCTTCTTCCATGACAAGTAATTTCTACTAGTGAGAAGTACCTTATTAGCACCAGAGGAAAGTGTGTATGTAGGTGATAGATAGAAGGAACTGTTGATGTCATTAGGATCCTCATCATCATTCAGCTCCTGCTCCTCTCCTTACGCTTGCTCAACAATTTGGATCTCTCTGACTTCAACAAAGCTTCCTCATCCTCTATCTTCTCATCAACAAAGGATTTATCATCCAAAGTATTATCACCAGACGTCATGATTACGCAACAAAGTTCAGAGACAACAGAAATGCCAACGAATTCAGATCTAATGTGAACGCAGCTGAACAAACTGCAAATCGAGTGAAAAACCAGTCACAACCAGATCAAATCGAGCTATACAAGCTTCGAATAACCGATGCAAAAGGCGAGTGAATGAAATCAAGCTGGAACAAGCCGATTCAGTGAGTGTAAAATATCAAACCGACAATCGAGAGAAAAAATGAATCAACAATGACAAAACAACTGAAAATAGCAATTAGAAGCACTGGACTAGCCAGGCTCTGATACCATATCAGAGTTTGCAGTGATAACGGAAAATGAGTTGATCGACATTGTTGAGTGAGGATCAAGTAAATAAAATGTGGTTTATATTTCACAGAATGAGAAAAGTACCGAATGAGAGAAAAGTTATCTACAGAGTATTTATACTAAAAGAACAAAAGAGGGAAAATAATTTACGTCTCTGCCTTATGTTTACAAGCCAAAGTCGTCACTTACTTCGAACACGCTTTCGAGTAAGTGACGCTCTAATGCAACCGCTCTAGCCTTTGGTAAGTTGTTTCTATTGAATTCGTCAGGCTGTTGCAGTTGATTCCAACTTGCTATGCTATCTTGGGTTGTTTCTCTTGTCTTTACAATCATGCCAGCTCCTTTCTTCTACCTTATGTTTACAAGCCAAAGTCGTCACTTACTTCGAACACGCTTTCGAGTAAGTGACGCTCTAATGCAACCGCTCTAGCCTTTGGTAAGTTGTTTCTATTGAATTCGTCAGGCTGTTGCAGTTGATTCCAACTTGCTATTCTATCT
Source organism: Plantago ovata (assembly GCA_028274465.1). Lineage (NCBI taxonomy): Eukaryota > Viridiplantae > Streptophyta > Magnoliopsida > Lamiales > Plantaginaceae > Plantago > Plantago ovata. The sequence goes on along the minus strand of CM051456.1, from coordinate 91,549,412 downwards.
TGGGTTGTTTCTCTTGTCTTTACAATCATACCGAAGAACTTGCACCATTGAGGTGGATGGCAAGCAACATGTGTAGCGAGCCATATCTGATCCAAATATTCACTTCAATGCTTCTCACACCGTTAACTACTTTGGTCTTGCTGTCTATGTTCATTCTCATTCACAGGTTCGTGGCATGAGAAAAAGATCCATGAAGGGGAAGTCTAGTACCCTCAAAAAGAAGAACTAATAGCAAGAAGAAGTCGAGTCAAAGACTATAAACAATGGCGCTATCCGGGAGACAACCCGGAGTTTTTATCGCTTTATTGCATTGCATGCATTCATACACTGAACAATTTGCCTTTCTTTATGTGAATTTGTTCGTTTTTGTGTTGCTTTGTGCTTATGTTCATGTTTGAGTGAATTTTTTTCGAGTGTTTTTCTTGAGGGAAATGATTTTCGGGGATAAAAACTGAGTTTTTCGAAAAAAAAATTCGTCTCCCCACCTTTGGAGGTGGGGGGCGAATCGCCCCACATATGGGGCGATTCGCCCCACACCGCCAGAGAGCATTACGCTCTCTGGCGATGGGGAGCGAATCGCCCCACGCACGGGGCGAATCGCCCCCCGTTTTCTGAGAATATAAGTGCGGGATTTCTCCCCCAAACCCTCATTCTCTCATCTTCTTCACCTCTCTATCTCCAAAACACCCAAAAACTCGAAAAATCTTCTTTCTATCATAATTTCTTCAATTCTCCATCAAATTTTGTGTTCTTTAGCTTCAATCGAAGCCCATTACGTGCTCTTTAATTCTATCCGAATAACTCTCTTCCTAGTGCATTTGTTTTTCAGATCTGAGGTATCTTCACATGAACCCTAATTTTTCAAATTTGGGGGTTTTCTGAATTATGCTTCAATTGAGTTTATATAATGTATGGGTTGATTGATTATGTGATTAGAATCAATTTTCATTACCAATTGCTTGCTCATTTTTGCTTGGTTTGATAAATTGGGAATTTTGCTTACTTGATGTCTATGTCTCGTCTTGCATTGCTTATTTTCTTTCATTCCATGTTTTATGATGAGGTTATTGGTATGATAAAGGTAGACATCATGGTAGAACACTTGATTGATGGGGTTTGAGACTTTTTGGTGAAGTTTTTTTTGAGTACTATGGTTTGAATGAATCTTGTGATTTAAGGTTACTAGTTATCTAGCATAAAAGCACGTTATGATATGTTGATACATTGCATTGTGGTAGCTAGTTTAGACTTGGTGTTTTGAAGATTTGGTGTGATAATGAAGTTACTCGTTTGTTTCACCCTTGCATTTGCATATGCATGAAGCTTTTTGTTGTATGAGGTACTAATGGATGTTTGTAGGAACCATGCCACAAAGGGAGAGGAGCACTTCCGTTTGGCTACAATGAGGTACTGGAGGTGGTTCGGTTCCAACCATGTCAAAGGGTTTGACAAAGACGTTCTCCATGAGTTCTATGTTGGGTCTACTAATCTTCAAGAGAAGGAGAGTGATCTCGTTAGAGGTGCGTTCAAGCCATGGACTTTTGCAACAACTTCGCGGTTTATCCATGAGGTGGAACGAGAATTCACCGGGAGTGAGCACTCTTATGTATATTCACGTACCACTAAAGGGATTGAAACTAATATCACGGCAGAAATCTGCCACAAGGACTGCAAGGTCCGAGAGACTAGGAAGCAACCGGGGCGGCATCATCACAACAGATTTAGTATTGAGTCGACAGTGGTGATGAAGTTCCGTATCACTAACTTGATTCCAAAACATAATGACATGGACACCCAACCCCTCTTTGGGGTGCCCCTCGACTGCTTATTGAGGGAGCACCATATAGACATCGGGAGCATCAACCGTAGAGAATGTGGGCAACATTGGGCAAAGAAGAAGAAAACCTCTGAGTTTCCGAGTTTCATCGCAGCTTACTGTAAGTTCCATGGGGTAGAGGACGTTGGTGAGGGAGACTCTAAGAGCACAGCTCTTTCCCCTTCAACAGTTCACGAACGATTAGAGAGATACCGGATGAAAAACCCCATAACTGCAGCGGCTAATCTTGAGGATTCTCTTCGACAACGCAATTCTCTTAATGTTGATGATGGTGACAATGAAGACAATAGGGACAATGAGGATGCCATGAATATTGATGGAGGAGTTGGCCCTATTCGATCTATTAGTGGAACCACCACCACCACCACGAGCTCCGACGATCACCAACAAGGGCCCTCGAGCAATCTCAATACCTTACATCTTGTGTACTCAGCCGACCGAGGCCAAACCACGCGGTAACATCTAGTATCACTTCTTATTTCCTCATTCTCTTATTGCTAGGGACTAGCTTTAGTTTCATGAGGGGGGATGAGATTTAAGTGAACTATTGTTGTTCGTTTGAAGCTTGGGATTGGTAGTTTGAGTATAGTACCTTGCATTTTGTTGAAATTCGTTTGCATTAGCATTTTGCACGTTTACCGCTTTCTTAGTATTTAGTTGCATACACTACATTCATCCTAGTATAGTTTTGCATGTTTTTATGTGGAGTTTATTGCCAAATTTTTTGAACTTTATTATTGGGTAGATTAACTAGTTATGACCTTTAACCATATGTTTCATCTCTATGAATTTTTTGAGGTTTTTCTCGCTTGGCTTGTCACATTCATGTTTGCACTTAGTTAAGCTTGGTAGTCTCGACATCACTTAGTGATGTTTTCTCTACTGCGGTTCACGAAGGCCTTTATAATAGGATGATGCATGTTAAAATCTTATGGTTGTTTTCCCGAGTAATTATGTACCTAAGAGGCAACAAGTCTTCACCTTGCTTTGAGATTGCTAAATGCCTAGGAAGGAGGTAGTGTGAGATTGTGTGATCCTTTGTTTGCAACCTATTCTTCCGAATAGGTTTGGGGAGGGGGTTACGCTATCATTAGACTTGTTTTTTGGTTTTTGAGTGCTGTGAGTTTGTTTTCCTTTTTTGTAAAGTTTGTGCTTCAACCTATTCTTTCGAATAGGTTTGGGGAGGTCGTTTGTGAGTCATTGTAATTTCTTTTTCGTTGTGCTACTGCTGGCTATATTCAAAAAAAAAAAAAAAGAGAAAGAGAAAAAAATCAAAAAAAAGAAGAAAAAATTCCAGGAAAAAGAAAAAAAATGGAAGAGAAATGAAAAAAGAGACCCCAATAAAGCAAAGAAGGGTCCAAAGAAAGCCAAAAGCAGTTTAGCAAAGTGCTTGTCTCGTTTTTCAATTCTTGTAATGTTCGTAATCGAGTTGTAATTTTTTGTCTTTTGATTGTTTGAGTGTCATCTGTTCTAGACCACCCTCGTCCTGCCATTCAGGAAGTGGTGAATAGTTTATGGCTTTGCTTGAGAGATGGGTAGAATAGGGGAGTGTGAACTTTTAGGGAACCCTCCTTCGTTTGATGAGAGCCAGTATTGGTTCGACCTCTTTGAGTAAAAGTCTTAACTTGGTGAACATCAGTAAGTCCTCAGTTTCATAGGCACGGGACAACTATTCGTATTTTAACATGTTTCATTACGTCGTCACTGACTAGGTCCAGGTAGGGAATGTTACGAGAGACTATCTTGTTTAACATAGTGCATATGTGAATGTGTATGAGTCAATCGAGGCATTCTTCAACCAATATCCATGTTATGATTTGTATGATTTTTGTTCATAAGTTTTTGATAGATTCAATAGATTAGTTCATTTCATTTGGCATGAGACTCCATTTTTTGTGTTGCATTGTTTTTTGCATTAGAGTCTAGCTTAGTTGCTTGAGGACAAGCAAAGGTTCGGTTTGGGGAGTTTGATGAACGTGTATTTTACACATTCATTCGAGTCTTTTTTCACCTATTTAGCTATCCTCTATGTTAATTTAGCTATATTTTAGTGCATTTTATTAGAATAGTGTCACGTTTCTCTTTAGTTTGCATTTTTCAGGTTTTAGGTCAAAAAAGTGATTTTCCGGGCAATTATATTGAAAAGAACGAAGAATCGGTGTTCCGAGGGTATTCGTGGAGTATCTAGAAGGTTCCGGATGAGATTTGAGGTCTAGGGGTCGAGTTTCAAGGCTTAAAGGTCACTAGAAGGCAAAATCCGAGTCCGAAAAGGAAAAGAAGACCAAAAACGCGTCAAAAACGCGTTTTCGCCGACTGGAGCTCCCGGGCGGTTCGCCCGGTGTCTGGGGCGATTCGCCCCACGCCTGTCGAACCGCTATATATAGTTGCTTCTGTTTCTACGTTTTTCATACTTTCTTAGACCTTTTTTCATACCTTTTCACATAGTTTTAGATAGGAATTCTCCAGAGCCTGTTCTGGGAATTCTTAGCATAGGAGACTATTTTTCTTATCAATTTGGAGGATTATCTTGCTTGTGAGTTCGCAATTCTTCGGAGATTGACAACCTTCGTCGGTAACATTGTGTCTCACGATTTTTCTATTTATATTTATATCTTTCAACATGTTTTCATTCAATCTTGCTTTGATTTCTGTTGATTGCATGACATCTATGAGTAGCTAAATCTATCGTTGGTGATAGTATTTGATTTCTTAGCTAGGGTTTTTAATTATGCATGATGGCTGTAACGCGAATCAGACCTGAGTTATTGCTTTATTTCTTTGATCTATCTAAGCCCTCTATCTTCGTAGTGTTGAATTGAACGGAACACATTGGACAATTCATGATCTTAGATTTCTATGCAAAACGATCGGGTACTTCATGCATGATTATTAACCTGATGCTTTGAATGATCATACTATCACTAACTTCCATTATCTTTGATAAGAAAAATCTGTGCTAAGTCGTTTGTTGAGTTTATAGTTTAAGTTAAATTAGATAAAACTAGTTATAGTCCTTAGAGATCGACACTCGAGGTTATTTTACTGCTACACTACGGTTTTCGTTGTAGTTGTGAATTGCCTTTGGCTAAAAACAAATCTATTTGATTAATTGAGTCTGACAAACTTCGATTCATCACATCCGTCGCTAAAGTGTTGTTTTCTTGTAGTGTTGGTCCTTCGTCGATTTGGGAGCAACATAATATTCTCAAATGGCCTAAAAGATCCATACAGTAGTGGAGGGTATGTAACTAGCTACTTAAATTACTTGAGTCATGACCACTTTATCATATTTTTAACTTTTTTTCTTTTCCTTTTTGTATAAAGGGTTTTGGAAAATATATATGAGCAGTGGCGAATCCAGGACGATATTTCAGGGGGGTCAAGAATCGAAGATTATATTTTAGGGGGGTCAAGTTAAGTTTGTATTTTTTTTTATTTATTAAAAGGGAAAATAATAACAATGAGAAAAATATTCAAAATGAGAAAGGAATTGTAGAAAAATGATAAAAAACACCAAAATGCTAAAGAGGGGATTTGAACCAGTGACCAACCAAATAAAATAAGGTCACTTAAACCATTGCAACAAACCAATTATGTGTAATAATAGTGTTATACATAATAATATCTCAGATCTCAGGGGGGTCAATTGACCCCCCTTGACCCCCAGTGGATCCGCCACTGTATATGAGAGTATCTTTGATGTAACTTCGGTGAACGGTATGATTTCTACATTACAGTTTTAAACTAGTTGCACTTTTGGTTCATCTGAAAAATTTAAATTGAATTGAAGTTATTTATAGTATTAAAGCAAATAAGCAAAGTTGAACTTGATATAAATTGAACCCAGACGAATCAAAGAACCTTAATTAACTGTACTCTAAGTGGATCAAGTTAGAATATGTAGCTATACCTTATTATTCTAATGCTTGTAAACTTGTACAGGAACACATTGTATGGACATACTTTATGCAACAGAGTCTGATCCAGAGTGGTTGATCATGCAAAGGAAACATGAAGAGTTGAGTATTATATCCAACAATGGATCGAAAAATACCATTCAGATTTCATAGCATTAAACAAATGAATGAAATCATTAATGTAAACTAGCATATGACCCGTCGAAGCTCGACAGGGAATAAAAGAATAAATAAGCGATTTGAATATGAACCTCTTATAAATAATCTTACAGAAATATATCACATTGTGGTTGATATAAATTGTAAGTATTATTATTCCATAAAAAAACATTTTGTAACCTCATATTCCATCGCTACATGTACAAATTATCATTACAACTTGTAGCAACGTAAAAGTCGTAATGTTACAGAATAAATAAGCGATTTGAATATGAACCTCTTATAAATAATCTTACAGAAATATATCACATTGTGGTTGATATAAATTGTAAGTATTATTATTCCATAAAAAAACACTTTGTAACCTCATGTTCCATCGCTACATGTACAAATTATCATTACAACTTGTAGCAACGTAAAAGTCGTAATGTTAAAAATACATTAACTAAAATCAACATATTATGTCTTCCCAAAAAATGAAGCACATTACCTCACAACTTATCGAAGAATTTTTTGAATACTACATCTATTGTAGTATCACAAGTCTTGTTATCTTTGTCACAAATTAAAACTCTGAGCTTCTTACTGCTCATTACCCCTTGATAGGGCAACATACAACTATCCACGGCTGAAAACCATGATGGGTAGATAGAGTCCTAGCTCTGATAGTGAATGTCCTTGACTTTTGTTAATGGTGCAAAGCAAACAAAAATAGAAAATTGTCTTCCTTAAACCGTATTGGGAATTTTGTCTCGTCCGATGGGTTCATGCACATTCTTGGGATAATGTACTGTATTTCCCGCCCTTAAACCCCATACCATTTTGCCGCTATAATACGATTGTCAAGTCTTATAACAATCAGTCTCGTACCATTGTACAACTCTAAAGATTGGTCTATACACCTCAGAAGCATCGCCATATATACAACCAACCTTTTCGCACTATCCTATGAGTAGAAAATCAAGTTTATTTTACTGAGGACCTGAGGGAACGTCTCATTCAAACTATCGCCTGTTGGTAGAGTTGTGCCCGTCAAGTAATAGTTCGCTTTATTGCGCCGCAATAAAACTGTTTCGGTTATCTGAATTAATATGAATTACTAATACGAATTTCTTACTTGTCTTGTTTACATTCTTCAGTGTTACAAATATTTAAACAATTATCTAGAAATTCGGACATATATATTAGTAACCATAAGTCTAGTATACATATACAATAGAGAAAGAAGGAGATGGAAAAAAAAAGAAGGGAAAAAGAAGATAAAAGCCCCAAAAAACGCCTATTCCAAATGAAGTCTCCAATGGTTTGGAGCTTGTTTGAGGGTTTTTGTGGGTCCCATATGTCACATATTACTCCATATGTCAGATATTACTTCATATTATTGGTGGATTTTATTGTGAGTTCCATATTTGAGGCTCAAATTAGGGCTACTAATTAGTAGCCCATTGCCATGCATGAGCTACTAATTAGTAGGCCCCTTTATATCCTGCATTGGAAGCTATTTGGGGCTAAAAAGGGCTTTGAATCCCAAATAATCCCTTTTGTAACATCCATATGGAGTTGTCTAAGTTTGAATGTTTGAGGTGCTTAAAGTTCATGTTTTGGGAAGTTAGTTTTAGGCTTGAAATCTCAGTCTTTGATAATGATTAGGTTGTGATTTTGTGGTTTGATAGCAAAAATGGCATTTGAATTTGCGTTTGCATCTTTACTAGCAAAATTGACGTTAGTGGACCAGAATAAACCTAGGCCTGAATTGTTTGGTTAGAGTATTTAGAAATTTGTATGTGTAGTGAAGGGCTCAATTGACGCGTAGTGGCTCAAGTTTTAAAACTTTTTTTAAGGAGGGGAGGATATAGAGCCCCGTATCTTTTTGGAACGTTAAATTTTTATATGATTACACGAGTGGCACATCAAGATATATTTGGATCAACTTTTGAGGATAAAACTTATTTTTAAAGAGTAATATATCATACATTTGTTATTAGTAATATTTTTGGATCGGTAAATTGATATGGACTCGAGTAATTTATTTTAAACCAAGTTATTGACATGGACTACGGTACTGTAAGTTGGTTTCTGTTTTAGAAAGATGAACCCACTACCGGCCCAACTATTGTTTAGTTTGTGTCCGATCAGATTTAGAAAACTACTCCAACTATTTAAGTTCAACCATAAATCGTCATTAAGGCTAGGTTAAGATGCTATTAACATGTGCCGCTAGTCATGGGAGGTTTTGGAGAATTGAGACAAACACGCACAACGTACGGATGGTTTGGACTATGGCCTAGGTAAGGTCAATTCTTACTGATTTATATTGAGTTACACTCATAATTATGGATTAATTATTTCAAACTTTAATTCATTTGTTGGATAGGATGATTGTTGGATAGGATGAAAAGTAATGATACTTTGCATGGATTTTAATGGTAGTATATTAGTTTTTGTATGGTTGCCGGTAAGGTGATTATCATGGACTTAGGGTCATTACATCGACTGTTTGAGCTTGAATCCGTTATAATGGTGAAATAATTCTCTTGTGTTGAAGGTGCTATAGCCGAAGTTGAGATCGACCAAGGGCTTCATCAATTTTTTACAAGCAGGAAATTTGAGGGTTTAACTAGAGGCTTCGGGTTGACGCTCACGATACGACTGTACGCACCAATATGTTGGTTTTGGGGTTTTACATGATAGAATTCCTCAAACGGTATAACACTTCATATTGAAGTGGCATCAATGTGCCTGCAGAGATTGAGGTAAATATTTTGTGCCATAACTATTTGTCTAAAATAAAATATGTACTATAAGTGCTATAGTATATGTGCCCCCGAAGTAGCTAGGTTAGGTAACCTGGCTTTTAGATGTAGTGTTCAGTAAGATGAGATTTAATTTAACCACTCATTTTAGTTTTTTCTAATTATTACAATTACATGAAATGAATTAGTTTTGTCTTAAAATCACACCCAAAAAATAAAATAAAATAAAATAGTGTTGTCTTAAAGTCCACCTAATAGACACAGTCCAGTAAAAGATCCCTGATTAACATCCATCCTCTAAGATGAAATTTAATTGATTTCATCTCTATTAATTTTCACAAATTAATTAGTAAGCCATAAGAAAAGCAGCACTAATTATATATCAAAGTTCTAACATGAAACAGGGCAACTCTATTCATGTTCCTATTAATTCCATCAGTTCATTTGAAAGGTCATGTCCTTTTGAAATTCGACAAAATATCGTTAACGAAACAACTCTAGAATTTTATCAATTAAAAAATAATACTAATCCCTTCGCCCAAATTCTAGTATTCTGTATGATACTCACATTATACTAATCATTTTCACACATTCAAATCAAAGTACCTTTGCTCCTACTACATTCATTATTGTACTAATTGTAAACATGATACTGAACAACCTTGTTCTATCCCCTCGCTAATGTATAAAGTAATTAGGCATTTGATTAACTAATCTCCATCAACCAACCAAGCAACCTACTGATATCTCAACCAAGCTCAGCTCAATATAATGATCCAATCTCCTTGTCTTAATTCCTCTTGCTCCATTTCTATATGCATATGCATGTGTATACACCTAAATGAAATTTTTTTTGCTGTTATTCCTCTTGCCCCTCCTATCCGTGTACTTTGTTCTGCTTCTGGGCTTAATGAATTTTTTTTGTTGTTTCAAAAAATAATGTGTATACACCTAACTTGCGTAAATTAATGGTGTTTTACTATACTAAGATATCATTATATTTAGAGATAATTATCACAAAAATATGTAATAATATTTAGAAGATTAAGATGATATCCCTATTAGAGCATTCACATCAGTTTCCCTATAAAAATTTGTCTAAAACCTTTTTGAACTCATTCCTTATAATATTTTAAGTACTTATTTAACAATTCACTAAAATCAGATTCCCTTTTAGTGATTTCATGTATATATATATAAAAAATAATTTTAATAATCACATATTCTAAATATAGTATATAAATAAATGATTAATACACTAAAATTGTTTTAGGCATGCAGAAGTTTAGGCATGTGAAGATGCTTCCCTATTTTTTTTTTGTGATCGATACAAATTTTAGAGAATCTGATTTGTTAGCCTTTTACACATATTTTGATATTTTTGTCAATATTTAAGCAAAAAACTAATTTTAGGGAGGCTGTTGTGAATGCTTATATCTCAAAGATACTATTTTATCTTGCTCGCTAAGAACACTCACAACAGTTTTCCTAAAACATATAAAATAATTTTAATAACTACATATTCTATATATAGTATATAAATTACATAAAATTACATAAAAGAACCGATTGAGGGCACCTAATTGCTAAAATAGTCACTTTAAATAACTACTTACAAAAAAGGTCATTCTATTTTTGGTGCCCTAAAATCTAATAACCTCTTACAAAAAGGTCATTCTATTTGGTGCCCTAAAATCTAATCAATTTGGATCTCAATTTCTCGCCGGACACCTATGTTCTCACTAAAATGGATTCTGATGGTGTTTTGACATCCATTAGTGTTAATTAATTAATAGCTAATTATATTTAACTATTTTTTTCTAACTAATTAATATTTATACACAGAAACTAATGAAACTGGCATTTAATTTTTGTTGTTGAAACTAATGAAACTTTCATCTCTGTTGTTGAATCTAATGAAACTAACATTTTTTTTGTTCGCTTGTGATGCTGAAACAAATGAATTTAGCATTCGTGTTGTTGAAACTGGCATTTTTGTGCCTCAAACTAACACTTATGATGCTTAAACTAGCACTTATGATGCTTAAACTAATGAAGCTAGCATTTAGTTGTTGAAACTAGCATTTGTGTTGTTGAAACTAGCATTTTTGTTTGCTAAAACTAGCACTTATGATGCTGAAACTAATGAAAATAATATTTTTGTTGTTGAAACTAATGAAATTAACATTTTATGATGTTGAAACTAGCATTAATTAATAGTTAGTTTCAACTAGTTTCAGCTAGTTTCGGCCAGTTTATGAAACTAGTTTTTATTTGAAACTAGCTTCTAAAACTAGCTTTTTGTTTGAAATTAGTTTCTGAAAATAGCTTTTATGTGTTGAAACTAATTTGAAACTATGTTTTTTCAGTTAAAATAATGTTTATATTTTTGTAATTATAATTTCCATATTTTTTAAATTTATTTAGTTTAGTACAAATAATTTTTAGAGTTAATTTAATCATTTTATAAAATTAACAACTAGTTTTAACAACTAAATGTAACATTAACAATTAGTTTTAAATTGTTTCAGTCATTTTTAGCTAGTTTCAGCCATTTTTAGCTAGTTCAGTGGCTAAAACTAGCTTCCGGATGTCAAATTTGCTATTAAATCCAGTTGAGCGAGATTTTGAGGTCCATTTCTGTATGCGGATTTAAAAAATCTTCATTAAATTCAGTTTAGTGAGTTTTTTAGGTCCATTTTAGCTAGTTTCAGCTAGTTTAAGTGGCTGAAACTAGCTTCCGGATGTCAAATTTGCTATTAAATTTAATTGAGCGAGATTTTGAGGTCCGGAAGTTTAGTAAGTAGCGAGCATTTGGTAACTAATGTTTTAATGTGGCTTTATTTGCAATTAGTTGTTGTTTTTTATTTATATGTGTATTTTTCCCTATAAATTAATGGCTGATGCACTAAAAAAGTTTTAGGCATGCACAATTTTAGACATGTGAAGTGTGTTCCCTTTTTTGTTTTTGGTCCATACATGTTTCAGAAAATTTGATTTGTTAGTCACTCAAGAAATTTGATTTGATGGTCATTTACATATATTTTGATATTTTTACCGATATTTTTTTAAAAAAAGCTCATTTTAGAGAAGTTGATGTGAATGATGTAAGTAATTACTTATAAGTAAATATGTAAGGGTGATTAGAGTTAGATAGTTAAAGATGGAGTCACACACAAATTCATCAAACACCCTACTACCAAATTGTATGTTAAATCCAAATTCAAACCCTAGTATCAAAATGTAGGTTAGATCCAAATCTGGAACAAGTTATTTGACCTCGTTAATCCAGTTATATTCATTAGAGAGAGAAATCAGTAGATCCACGAAGATCGTAACTCACAATTTATTAATAAAATCAATGTTCTATGTTTTTGTTTTTTTTTCTCTTTTAATCTTTTAATGTTTATTTATAGGTTATGATAATCTATGGTTAATAGTATGCTCTGATGTTATAAACCATTAATTAAATAAGCCTTAAATTACAATTCTAAGTTACTAGTGACCTTTCGTGATAACTAATTCCCAGCATAGCATCTTTACTCTTAATAATATGGAGACAATGCAAAAGATAATCATATTAGAAGTCCTGAAGCAATGAACAGAAACAAAGTAAAATAATAAGTAAACACTCGAGTATTCGACCTTCTGCTTTGTTTAGGAAGACTCTTGTATTGCATGGCATTCATCGCAACGGGAGTCGATCACTTTCTTTCTGCCCGAAGTCTGTATGACCATGAATGTTTGCCCCTCCAATTTCTCCACTTCATTAATTGCCCAGTTCCATTCCTTTTTCAATTCTTTGATTCAATTCCGTTTTCACCTACCAGAGGTCCTAGATTTGTTTGGGAATACTAATATGTAATCTCTTCTATTCACTTTCTCACTGGAACTCCTTCCCTTTCGTTTCCTTCATCGATCAATCATCTGCATCAATCCTACACTAACTTGGGGGAAGGAAGAAACGTGCAAGGAGTATAAGATGACACTTGATTTATTTTGACACTAAGCATGGTAAATCATCAGCCACCAAATTTATCTTGCCAAATTGCAATTTTAGGTTCAAGTTTTCTTAATTTGTATTTAATTATATTAGTTATTGAATTATTTGCAACTAGATGTTTAATGCACTTGTGGCACATATGTTTCGGACAATAAAATGAAAATGGTCGTATAATTTTTTTTTTTTTTAGATACTATTATAATTACAATGTTTGGCATACAAATTTGCATCAATAAATTACTAATCAACCTCATTTTAATAATCTCTATACAGAGCAGATAATCACCCATTTCGGGGATCGAGCCTGTGACCACTTGGTTACGGGGTGTCTCAGCTTGCCACTCGGCTAATGGTCGTATAATCAAATACTATAAATTCATGTCGCTCATAGGATTTTGTCAAATCTTTCTCCGGGCCTAAATTACTATGTCAAAGTAATAAATTAATATTTAAATATTTGACTCAAAATATCGGGACATTACAAAGTGCTAACTGGTCTTTTAAGAAAGTAGAAATTGATACCTCTGATCTGCTGTGGGAAATACAAGTTGTCCACAAAAGGAACTCCAGTGTTAAAATGATCCCCAATTCCATCAAAAGTGATTTCCTCTTCTAAATTATGGACAACTACTTCACTAGCTAGCTGAGCCATCTTTGATTTCGAGCACAATCTGCTTGTTATTAATAAAACACAACAGATATTTACACGGCTTTCTGTTTGCATTAAGACTGAGACAAGTCCAAGAATCTACCGATCCATATTGTTTCATTATCCATATATCTATATTAGGTCTTCTCCACAGATCTACAAGGCACAAACACCCGCCGAGAACAAAAACTGCACAATCAGAAAGTTCCCTGACAATAGTACGAAAACCAATCTCGTACAATTCCTCATCGGATAAACGGTAAGCAACAATAAAGGGTACAACATGCCCAGTTTTACTTCTACCATCCAATGGAGAGCATCATTAGTAAAAGCTCCATACTGAACTTGACTACCGTTAGCATAATCCACAGAGATATTAACCCTCTTCCAAGTATCCAATTTCACAGAATACACATGATGTAGTGCTTGAGTATGAGAACAAGAAGTTGTTTCAATCTTATAATTATCCGTATCCCTATGATAACCTAAATCCGTATAAAACCTCCCGTACTTTTTAGCGGTAGGCAAGACCACAAATGGTACTTTAACATGCTGCTCAATGATGGGATTTCCCCAAATCATATGAGATACTCCCATATCTTTATTTGGTTTCGGAATTTTGTATTTGATAGAAGAACCAAGCCATTGCATGAACATAACCCGGCCACTTCAGCTACAGAATCTCCCCACTCTAGGGATAGGTCCTTTGAAGCATCAATACCATTGATAGGTGCTGTAACGGTACTGATTTTTAAGATAAAATGTTTTCTTCAAAGAAAACATTTTATCTTAATAATCGGTACCGTTACAGCACCAATCAATATTGTTGTTGTTTCAAAGGACGTATCCCTAGAGTGGGGAGATTCTGTAGCTCAAGTAGCTTGGTTATGTTCATGTATTGGCTTGGTTCTACTATCAAATACAAAATTCCAAAAACCAAATAAAGATATGGGACTATGAATATGATTTTGGGGAATCCCATCAATGAGCAGCATGTTAATGTACCATTTGTGTCCTTGCCTAACGCTAAAAGGCACTGAAGGTTTTATAGGGGCATTGTAATAGCTTCTTGTTGTACTCAAGCACTTCCTCATGTGCACGTTGTGAAATTGGAAACATGGAAGAGGGTTAATATCCCTCCGGATTATGCTAATGGTAGTCACGATCAGTATGGATCGAGTTTTTACTAATGATGCTCTCCATTGGGTGTCGGAAAGAAAAACTGGGTATGATGTACCCTTTAATGTTGCTTTCCGTTTAGCCGATGAGAAATTGTACGAGATTGGTTTTCCTACTATTGCAGGGGAACTTTCTGATTGTGCAGTTTTTGTTCTCGGTGGGTGTTCGTGACTTGTAGATCTATGGAGAAGACCTATTATAGATATATGGATAATGAAAAAACATGGATCGGTATTCTTGGACCCGTCTCAATCTTGATGCAAACAGAAGCCGTATAAATATCTGTTGTCTTTTATCAATAACAAGCAGATTGTGCTTGGAATCTGCCATTTCTCAGCTAGTGAAGTAGTTGTGCATAATCTGGAAGAGTAAATCACTTTTGATGGAATTGAGAATCATTTTGACACTGGAGTTCCTTTTGTGGACAATTTGTATTCCTCAGACCAGATCAAAGTTAATAATTTCTACTTTCTTAAAAGATCAGTATGTACTTTCTTAAAAGTACTTTGATTCAAGGTGTTTCAGTTTATTTGAGTGAAATGACTAAACAATACTTTAAATAAATTTAGGTGACCCACACAATAGACTACAAACTACACAAATCAAGTTAAACCACACAAGTGCTCGAAAATACCACGAGATGAGATTGAACACTATTTTTTTTTAAAAAATTTTAATGTTATTTTAAAAACTTACATAGAAGGGAAAAATTAGAAGGTTAAAAGTTGAAATCTTGTCAAACAATGAATTAAAACAAAATTTACTTCCCTTGCAGTTAGCTACAACACAATATTCCATCGGAATCATATTAAAGTTTAGTATAATGGACAATATAGTCTAAGGTACACTAGCTAGTATAAATTTATAATGATTCCTTAACATAATATCTGAAATGGAAATTGTTGTGTATTTTCCGACGACTTAATTTTAATTCTTTCATGGTACCTACTACGTACCTATCTTATAAATGGACCGCAGGTTTATTGCATAATAACAATTCAGAAACATACAAATTATTATAAAACTATAATGAAGTCTCATAAGATGATCATGATCAGTACGATTATATTTTTCATATTTCTCATTATTTCTACGTTTTCGAGATCCCAAGCATGGGTTTTGCTAGGTATGAATCAAAGATAATCCACGTACATACTACTATAATGTAACTCGTGTGCTTGAGAATTTTACTTGTTCATATACATGACGTTCATATAAGCTCATTAATTTCTTGACAGCTGAACAACGTTCGCCCCGGAATCACCTCCACCCCCGAAGCCACCAGTTAGACCTCGACGGATCCACATGCAATCATCTTCCAATCATTAAACTATGGAGAAGATGAAGATCAAATTCATATCTCAACCCGAATATTTATATTTCTACTTTAGTATTATTGCGTTGTGTCTTTTTCATTTCAAAAGTCGCGTGTAAAATTCACATATATAAAATTTATTTAAGAAGACGATTGTAAACATCTCAGAAAGTATTGATTATTTAGAAAACAATACTTATAAGAAAGCAGTTCATATTCAGAAAGTAAGCATAGTACATCAGGTTACCGAAAGTAAAATGACACAAAGAATTTTAGAATGGTCTTTGAAAGTGGTGTAATCCTTCAACTAATCCACTACATTGAACTAAAGATTTAAAGTCATTGTATGTGACCAAGCAGCTCAGCAGATAGAAGAATCGAAGAAAGTGAAGAATATAGAAAAGCGTATTTCATCAAATAGAGTTTTAGTTAAATGAGGGATTGCAGTTGTACCTCATGCTTAGAGAGTTGTACATAGGCGGTTAGGTTGTTGTTTATAAATAGGAACAGAGTAGACTAGCTAGTTCATCTCATTGATTCATCTTCTCCATTCATTTATGGAGTTTTCTTTCTATGTAATTCACCAATATTCAATTCAATTCATTCATTCAATTCCAGTATTCTGAAATCTTATATGGTATCATCGAGTCTAAGGTCATTTTGATCCTTTCTACTTCAGTCAACTCCGATTGAAGATTCTTTGAGCTCTTATCAATGGCGGAAATCAATCAAGACGATCAACAGTTACTCGAGTAGTAGTTGCGTGATCAACAAGCTCGTGAGCAGCAGTTGCGTGATCAACAACTCCGTGATCAGCAAGCTCGCAACCCACCACCAGCACCGCCACCGCGCAATCCATCTGACGATCCATATTCTCCATACTTCTTGCACCCTTCCGATCAGCCAGGGATTTCATTGGTGCTCGATCCGTTGAATGGTTCCAACTATCCGCCGTGGTCAAAGGCGATTAAGATGGCACTCTCTGTAAAGATCAACATCAGGTTCATTGACGGTACAATTCTTGCACCGAATTCTCTTGAAAATCTTGTTCTCTATAGTGCTTGGTCGAGGGCAAATGATCTCGTAGTAGTTTGGATTATGAATTCTTGCGTACCTGATGTGAGAAATAGTTTGCTCTATTTTACATTTGTTGTTGAGCTATGGAATGAATTAGTTACTCGTTATACTAGGAGTGATGGACCTAGGGTACTGCATTTAGAGCTCACGTTAATGTCTACTAAACAAGGTGCTATGAGTATTGGTTCTTACTGTTCGAAATTTAAGTGTTTATGGTATGAGTATGTATCACATAGGCCAATTCCCAAAGGTAGTTGTGGAGGATTGGATGAGGTGGTACGCTTACAACAATTTGATGCAGTAATTAAGTTTCTGGTAGGCTTAAATGAATCATATGCTGCATTAAGAAGTCAGATATGTTGCAAACTCCTGTACCTCATTTTGGCAAAGTGTTGTCTATTCTTCAACAAGAGGAAGGTCAGAGGGGTCTGCAGAGTTCCAATTATCTTGCTAGTCAGGAGTCAATGGCCATGATGACTCAGGCCAAAAATGGTGCAGAAGAAATGACACTAGATGTTGTAGCTTGTTTAGCACAGAAAGGGTTCTATAGACAGCAAAACAAAGATAAGAACATGCTACAATGCAGCTACTATGGCTTTAGACATACACTTAAGTCCTGCTATCAAGTCATAGGATATCCTCCCGGTTGGCAAGACCCTAAAGGTGTTAGAAAGCTCTCTGGGAATCATCAGCAGTCTCAAGGCCATTCTACTAGTCATCAAAGTTCCAGTAGTCACCAGGGACATGCAGTTGTGGCACACAATTCTTGCACTTCTTCTACTTCATCTGGAGCAGCTTCTCATATGGATATGTCACATGAGTCGTACAATCAATTTATGCAATTCACAAAGTTCCAAGCCTAGATGAACAACAATGTGTCTGCAAGTCCATCTTATCATCATTCTGCAGCTATAGCCATTGCTGACCATACTCAGTCCACTAGTACATGTATACATGGAAGTTACACTCATATGGCATTAAATTCTAGTGTGCGTACTGGTAATACTAAATGGATATTGGATACAGAAGCTACATACCACATGGTGTGTGATGTGTCATATTTTACTTCTAACATATGTGATGTGCAGGTGAAAATTCAGTTGCCAACAGGTAGTACAATTACAACTACAAAATCTGGAGATATAAAGATGACTGAGAATCTTACTTTGCATAAAGCTCTTTATGTCCCAATAATTTGATCTATGAGCCACACTTAACTGCATATGAGAATATTGTATGCATATTTCATTCATCACACTGTGATCTGCAAGATCAGACTACCAGAAAGCTAATTGGAACATGTAAACTGCATAATGGTCTTTATCACTTGCAAGATGCAAATGTCATTCAAGATGGTGCTACTTTTACTGCAACTAGTGTAGAGAACCAGAAGAAAATAAATGCTAACCTTTGGCATATGAGATTAGGTCACACAAGCTTGTCAAAACTCAATTCTATTCCTGAGCTAGAAGTTAAAAATTCTACTGTAACTTTTGAAAGCTGTGATATCTGTCACTTTTGTAAGCAAAAGCACTTACAATTTAATGAAAGCAATTATGTTTCAGAAAATGTGTTTGATTTGATACACATTGACACTTGGGGTCCTTTTCACACTCCTTCTTACTCAGGCATAGATATTTCTTAACAATTGTAGATGACAAATCTCGTTGTACTTGGCTATACTTAATGAAATCAAAATCTGAAGCCAAGATACACCTTTTACATTTTTATAACCTGGTACTCGCACAATTTTCCAGTAAAATCAAAGCCATCCGTTCTGATAATGCACCTGAATTTAACGTTGTTGATTTTTATTCTTCTCTTGGTATTATACATCAAAGATCGTGTGTGGCAACTCCGCAACAGAATGGATGAGTTGAAAGAAAACATCAACACTTGCTTCAAATTGCAAGGGCTTTGATGTTTCAATCACATGTCCCTCTTCAGTTTTGGTCTGATTGTGTTATGATTTCTTGTCATATAATTAACAGGTTGCCAACGCAGGTCCTTGTGTTCTACACTTAAGCTTCATGGTGGCAACAACGTTCTTTGTGATGCATGTGCAGGTTAGCTGGATTTAATCATTTCTTCTAGTATTTGGTTGGTCATTTTAGCATTATGAAAACAATTTGTGTGCACAATATATTTGTTGTTTGCTATTTGCACACTACTATGTCAAAAGCATTCACTTAACAATTGAAAAGCCATGGTAGAAGTTTTCTAATAGGATGTTCATGATTAAACCAGAAAGTTATGCATAATGATATTCGGCTTAGTAGGGTTTCATTCATCAACTTTATAATATATACTAGTGTACCCATATGCTAGTAACCTGGTCATTTCACAAACACATTTATTTATGTGTACGTTCAATTATACTCGATCCATGTTGCATTTAATTTTTATCATTGTTTCTCCAATGCACTTATTAGCAATTTCTCACTCACGAATAAATTAAGGGCTAGAAAAAAACATAAGAATTAATAAGATACCTAAATGCTTTTTGCTTTTGAAATGACTGGAGTTGACAGTCTAGTTGTTCGTTGAATCATCGTTTACCTCAACATTAAAAGAAAAGTGAAGAAAATGTAAAGTTAAAAGAAGTCATAGTTACAAGGAATGCAACAAGTATATCAATACACTTTATATGCTTGTTGATTGCCTAGTTGCTTGTTGAATCGTTGTTTACTTTCAAGTATGAGATATTCTTTTATGGTTGAAACCCATGTTCTGGAACCCTCTGACTGTGTGCATATACAACTGATGATTTGCAGGTTGCAACTCGGTTCTTATCTGCTAGCCCGTTTCTATACTGGTATGCATCTGACGTCATGGGGCATGGTGGTGTGGGAAAGAGAGCGGGCCGCCTGATTTGGGCGTAATCCGCTGCATACATTTTACTTGGCAGCTTGCTTTCTCAAATTTCTATCCTTTTACTTGAGAGAAAAATGCTCGAGCGAAATCAATCAATCTCATTCTAGTTGGTTACCCCCTCTGAGCACAACTTGTCTGGGAGCATTAGTGTTACTAGCATTATTGTCAATTTTGGATGAGGATTGTACTCCTAACATTATTTTAGCACTCTGACTAATTTTTACATAAAGACGGTCTTTTGTAAAAGATTCTAGTGATGGATATGAGTTTTGGTCGAGTATGTTTGGAGATTGATATTTTTGATAGGATTCACAAGCGTGTGGTGTTGGTGGTTGGTTCTTCGGTGTTTCCAGTGCGCATTGTGGAGGAAGGGATGATTCATTTTTTGGATATGTTGGAGGAGGAATCATAGGTTGGTAGAGGGTCTGATTCTGGGGCTGAGTCAGAGTTTGGTTCGGCAGAGCAGGTTGAGTTGGCTATTGGGGACACGACACTGGAAGCTGGCGGTTATGCTGGTGATGGTGTTGAGGAGGGAGCGGAGAAGGATTATGCCTTGGAGGGTGGTGTTCGGCGTTCAGTAGCGGTCGGGAAGGTGGAGTGGATTTACTTGGGGCTAGTGGTTCAGCAGATGAGTCTGATGTGTTTCACGTCGAAAGAAAACTCATGAAGTTGGTTCGTCTTCAAGACCTTCTAGTCGAAGGTTGGTGCATGAGTGGACGGTTGTGGGTGACGATGTGGTTGCTGTGCAGGGGTGCTTGCATACCGAATTGGAGAATGCGTCGAGTACAATCAGGGTAGAGGATAATCAGCAAGAGGTTTTGGGTTTGGAGGGGATTGTTTTAGGGGACGTAGGAGGCGGTGTACAGGGATCCAGGCCTTTGGGGACAGAACAACATCAGCAAGCTCAGTCGGATAGTGCATTGGTAGTTGATGGGAGTACTTTGGTGGTATCACGGGTTGTTCAGGTTGTTTCTGTTCTAGTTGGCCAGCAGTGTTTTTTGCAGGTAGAGAACACACCTGAATTGCAGGCGTCACAGTTGGATAATACTCAACAGGGGTCAGATTTTTCGAGTAAGGTTGCTACTGAGGGGGCGGTAGGTGGTGGTTTATTTGATTGTAGAGAGGAAGCACAACTTCTCTGTTCTATCGCGGGCGAGGTAGGTTTACTTGATCAGAGTTCTTTGTTGGAGGCGTCTAAGGCGTTTGAGACTTGTGAGAAACGGGATCGTCGTGCGCTGGTGGTTGCTACTGTTGGTGCAGGTACGGATGTTACTTTAGTTTTAGATGCGGATGCTTAGTTTGAAGATTCGTGGGTTGGGAAGTTGTATGAAGCGTTCTGAGGTGGCTGAGTTGGTACGGCGGGAGCGTGTGGAGTTTTTGTGTTTGCAGGAAACAAAGTTACATTATGTAGATCGTAGGTTGGTACAGAGATTGTGGGGAGGTGGCGATTTTGATTGGGTTTTCAGTGGTGCTAATGGGTTATCTAGTGGGTTACTTTGTATTTGGGATAGTTCGGTGTTTGTTCGGTCAGGGTTATGGGGTGATGACGGGTTCTTGGAGGTGGGGGGTGATTGGGAGGGTCAACGTGTTGGTATTATTAATGTGTATGGTCCCAGTTCTAGTGCGAGTAGAGTTGATTTGTGGCGACGGATGAAGGTTCGAGTTGAAGGGTCGGGGTTGGATAAGTGGTGTGTGTGTGGTGACTTTAACGCGGTACGTTGCCCTCAAGAGAGAAGGGGTTTGGGTTCTTCCGATTTGACAGAGGATATGGTTTGTTTTTCTAATTTCATTGAGGAGTTAGAGCTGATTGATTTACCGTTGAATAGGCGACGATTTATTTGGTATCGACAAAATAGATCTTTTTGTAGTCGTTTGGACAGGTTCTTGTTGTCTAAGGGTTGGGTGGCGAAGTGGGGTGATTTGGCTCAGTTTGGACTTCGTCGGAAGCTTTATGATCATGTTGTTATTCTGTTGAAGTTGGGGCGTTTGGATTGGGGTCCTCGACCGTTCAGATATGTTAGTGGGTGGAAGAAGAATGCAGAGTTTGTGGATTTAGTCAAGAGGGTGTGGGCTTTTGCTGAGGTGGTAGGTTGGGGGGGGGGGTATTTGTGTTGGCGGAAAAACTGAAGGTGTTGAAAGCTGAAATTAAAAGGTGGCTCGGGAGGAATATGGCAGATTTGGATGGGAGGATAGCTTCGTTGTCACAGGAGTTGTTGAGGTTGGATGCTGAGTATGAGGGGGCAGAGGTGTCTGATACGGCGGAGGTGGATGGGGAGGCACTGGTCTTTCGATCAGTTCGGCCGGTTCTGTTTGATGATGGCGACCAGGCGATTCAGTATAAGGCGGTTCACGATGATTTGCGCGCGGCATTAGAATTGCCGTGTTCTATCCGCTTTCAGCAGTCACAGTTGCGTTGGGGTAAGGAGGGGGATGCCAACTCCAGGTTCTTTCATGAGTGTGTGAAGAAGAAGGGGCGGATGCGAGCTACTGAGGGGTTGAGAATTAATGGGGTGTGGTTAGAGGAGGTGGAGAGAGTAAAGGTGGGGGTTCGGCGGTATTTTTTTGATCACTTTAGTGCTCGTCAGGAGGGTTGTTTGCGGATGGGTAGTCTTCAGTGTACGCGGCTATCTGTTTCTGAGAGCGTGGATCTTGAAAGACCTATTGATTTGGAGGAAATTAAAGGTGCTGTGTGGGGGTGTGGCGTTGATAAGATTCCAGGTCCGGATGGTTTTAGTTTTCACTTTTTCGCTTCTTTTGGGATGAGGTGAAGGGCGATGTGGAGCGCTTTCTGTCGGAGTTTCATAGGAATTCAAAGTTGGCGAAGGGTTTAAACTCTAACTTTATTACTTTGATCCCTAAGAAGTTGAATCCAGTGGCTATTGAGGAGTTTCGACCTATTTCGTTGATTGGAAGTGGCTATAAGATTTTAGCTAAGCTTTTAGCTAATCGGTTGGGGTCGAAATTAGATGGGCTGATTTCTAATAATCAGTCTGCTTTTGTGGGGTGTAGACATATTCTGGATAGCTTTCTGGTTGCCAATGAATTGGTGAGTGATGCCAAGAAGAGTAGGAGACATTTATTCGCTTTCAAGATTGACTTTGAGAAAGCCTAAGATTCTGTTCGGTGGGAGTTTCTGAAGGAGATGATGGTTAGGATGGGTTTCGGAGAAAGGTGGATTAGGTGGATTATGGAGGGTGTTTCCTCTGCTAGTTCTTCTATTTTGGTGAATGGTAGTCCAACTAAGGAGTTTTCTCTAAAGTGTGGATTGAGACAAGGGGATCCATTATCTGCTTTTCTTTTTCTGATTGTTGCTGAGGGGTTGAGTGATGACAGTATTTTTTACACTATCATTCGGTTCTTTTTCACCTATTTAGCTATCCTCTAGCTTACATTTTAGTGCATTTTGTTAGAATAGTATCACGTTTCCCGTTTCTTTGTTATTTTCAGGATTTAGGTGAAAATCGCGCTTTTGGATAGGAATTATGGCAAAACATTGAAGTTTTGGTGCAACGCGATCACCCGTGGTGTGTCAAGGAGTACCGGGACGTGTTTCTAGGCCAAAAGACCAAGTTCTGAGCTCAAATCCGTGCCCAAGGCCAAGGAGAACATGAAATATTCGAGATATCTTGTATGAGGCTGAAACGTTAGTTCATTCGGAGTTCGGATGAAGATTTTGGAGCCTTTGAAGTGAAATCCGGAAGTTCCATTTGCATAGTCTTAGTATTTTGGGCACCAGTCTTTCATACGATATTCGATTGGGATGAGGTTCCAACCTACGCGTAGCTAACTGAAAGATCTATCTAACGGTGGGTCTTACGTGCCAATCCGAGTTTGGACGCGCCCGAAATATCTGTTCGAACTTAGAAGGAACTTGCTGCCCGTGAGAGGCGGTTAGCCTCCCACACCAGGCGGTTAGCCTGGGAGTTGCGGCAGATTATATATAAATTTTCTATTCTGCGTTTTTTCATATATCACCTTCATATTTTGAGAGACAAAAACCCTAGAGCTTGTTCTGGGTATTCTTTGACTTAGATACATCTTTTCTTATCAATTTTGGAGCATAGCGTAGAGATTAGGACACCAATTCATCTCACCTTGCTTGTGAGTTTAGCAATTCACCGGAGATTGACAACCTTTGGTGGTAACTTTGTATCTCATGATTTCTGCTATTTTATCTTTCAATTCAACATGTTTTCATTCATTATTGCTTTGATTATGATTGTTGATTGCATAATTGATATGAGTAGCTAAATCTATGGTTGGTGATAGTATGTGAATTCATAGCTAGGGTTCATAATTATGCATGATTGAGTTTCTAAGTCTTTTACTTGTTTAATTATCTTAATTCCATTCTTTGATCCGACTAAGCCAATATCTTCGTATGAAAGTGTTAGAAACACTAGGACAATTCAAGATCATCGATTCAATAATTATAATTATCAAGTACTGCTTGAATTAAAACTGACAACCTTAGCCAAGTATTAGTATAGATAGGAAGCTTTCAAAATACACGTCTACAAATCTGTCTTTGGTGTTTGTTAATTCGAATTACTTTTAAGGCAGTACGAGTTGCACTTTCATGCATAATTAGAACTTGATGCTTAGAATGAGCATACTATCACCAGCTCTTTCCATATATTGTTAAGTCAAGTTAAGATAAATTTGTTTTCTGAATTTATATAGTTAGTTATTTAGTTAAAGCCAGTTTAGTCCCTAGAGATCGACACTCGAGGTCATCTTACCTCTGCACTACGTGTTTTGTGTAGTTGTGAGTTGCCCTTTAGCTTTCAAACAAATTTATTTGATTGTTCGAGTCTGACAATCTCGTTCATCAAATTGGCGCCGTTGCCGGGGACTATTACTCCTTTTTACTTTTTAGCTTGTTTATATTTTCAGCATTCAATTCTCAGAGTTAGTAGTTTAGTTAGTTTGTCTCGATTAGTAGTTGAATTCCAGATTTTGGCGATTTCTAACAGGACTGATTTTTGGTTGTGAGTTACTCCTGTCACAA
This sequence comes from Plantago ovata, assembly GCA_028274465.1. Taxonomy (NCBI): domain Eukaryota; kingdom Viridiplantae; phylum Streptophyta; class Magnoliopsida; order Lamiales; family Plantaginaceae; genus Plantago; species Plantago ovata. The sequence goes on along the minus strand of CM051456.1, from coordinate 91,524,638 downwards.
AAATTCAGGTTTTGTGATGGCTCGCCCACTTTTGAAATCATGGGTTCAACCCAACATAGAACGGATGAGAGGTCCGGCTATTGTTCTTTCTACTGCAACTCGTGATTTGGAGATAAAAAGTTACATGTTCCAGCAGCTCCCGAGGTTCTATGGGTTGGCTAGGGAGGATGTTATGGGATACTTGAATGATATTGAGGATTTCATCAACAATCTTCCAAGGCCCGGAGCAGGCATAACGGATGATGAGTTGAGGATGAAGGTTTTTGCTATAGGGCTTGGCGATAAAGCCAGGCATGGTTAGGCTCTCTGGAAGCCGGATCACTAGACACCTGGGCCAAGGTGTTTTCTGCTTTTATGGAGAAATATTTTCCCCATACTTTGACTACCGCGATGAAGGCACAAATCAGTGGTTTCAAGCAAGACCATGATGAGACCATCTACACTTATCTCGAGAGGTTCCACGACCTCATGAGTAAGTGCCCTCACCATGGGATGGAGCTTTCTTATCTCGTCCAACACTTCTATAATGGGCTTACTTATGAGAGCCAACAGGTGGTGGATTTCCAGTGCCGTGGAAATATCTGGGAGGGGACCGCCGAGGATGTGTGGGCGTGTTTTGAAAGGCTTGCTAAGGGATCTCAGTTCAAGGATCCAAGGGCCATGGTCAAGAGGCGTGGAACTGAAGCTCCAGCAAAACCAGAGGTTCAAGTGAACGGAATGAGTGGGGATCGGTTTGATGGATTCGGCAATGAGATGAGGCAAGTTCTTAAGAGATCGATTGGATCATCTCTTTGCAATGAGGTATGCAGGATATGCAAGAATTATGGACATGAGGCTCATATGTGTAGGTCTGAGTCTGACAATAGTGTTTACTGGGTAGACCGTAGTAATCGCAACTACAGAAATGACCATTGTGGAAATCCTGCCCCTAAGGTCGAAGCATCTCAATCCAAGTCTGCTACTATCTTGGATAATTTACAGAAATTGGTAGATTTCACCCAAGGATTTCTGAAGAGATTCGAGGAGGATTCGGAGAAGACAAGTGCTCGTCTAGATCTGCGGGAAGCTAGTACTAAGCTTGCACACCAGAAGATGCAAGAGTTGATAGACCGTGGAGCTAGTAGGGAGCAGGGGAAGTTGCCTAGTAACACTGAGAGGTCCATGTCGATCACCTTGGTGGGAAATCTTCCGGTGGAAATCACCATTAAGCAAGTTGATGCGTGCAAGTGTTGTGCACAAGACGAGCCTCCATTGGCCAAGGAGGAAGATAAAGGCCTGGGATTCGATGTAAGTGATGAAGAACATAACGATCCTGAACCAAGTCCTGATAGCTTTGATGTTAAGGTTGGGATTGGTAGCCTCGATGGTGTCCGTGTTACACTTGATACGGGAGCATACTCTAATGTGCTTCCAATGAATGTGTTCGAGAAGAGTGGTCTGGGAGAGCTCGAGAAACATACGACCATTGTGCAGCTGGCAGATGGAACCTTTGTACAACCGGAAGGCATAGTGAAGAATGTGTTGATAAAGATTGGTGACGCTTCTGTTTACACCAATTTCATTGTCATGCTGGCATCAACACCTGGGATGAGTGATGTGGTTCTCTTGGGATGAACTTTCTTGACCAAATTGCGCTCTGTAATCGACATCTATCGGAGAACTTGCACTATTGAGGTGGATGGCAAGCAACATGTGTTGCAAGCCGTTTCTGATCCTAGCCCACGCTTTAATGTTTCTCACCCCATAAGTTTTATTGGCCTTGCTGCGTTTGTTCATTCTCATTCTCAGGTACTAGGTATGGGGAAGAGATCCATGAGGGGGAAGGCTAGTACCCGTCTTGGTAGGAGCTGAAGAAGATGAAGAAGTCGCGTCAGAGACTAATAAACAATGGCGCTTTCCGGGAGGCAACCCGGAGTTTTATCGCTTTCTTGCATTGCATGCATGTTTTGAACGTTTATTTGTTTTTCTACATGTGTTAGAATGTGTTTTTGGTGATAGAATAGGTAAAAAGATGGTGATTTTCACCGGAAGATGAAAAAACTCGGTACCAGGGTTCTGGAGCTCCCAGGCGAACCGCCCCCCGACACGGGGCGGTGCGCCCGGGAGGGCCAGCCCGCCTGGGGCTTTCTGGATGCCCCAGGCGAACCACCCCCCACACCGGGCGGTGAGCCTGGAGGGTCCAGAACGCCGGGTGTCCGGATTTTCATCCGAACACCCAATGTTGTCCCCGTATTCAAATTTATTGATCCTTTTATCCCTTTTATCACCCGTTTTGGTTTCTCACGAGTTTCCTTGAGTAATACAGGTTACAGGTACACGTCTAGCTCTCACCTAATATCCACTTTCGACGTTCGGGACGAGCGACGAAGTTCAGGTTTGGGGGGGGGGGCCCGAGCGACGAAGTTCAGGTTTGGGGGGGGGGGGGAGGTTATCGCTGTGTATTTCTATAACTTATTTTTCTTATGATAACTCGTGAAAACCTTTGTTTGCAAGTTTACCAATTTCTTAGGATTTAGTTTGTTCGTATGCATTCATCCTTAATCTAGTTTTTGCATGATGTTGTGTGGAGTTTATTGCCAAAAATTTTGAACTGTTTTATTGAATAGACTAAGTGTTTGTGACCATTGCCCATACATTGCATCTCTATGGAATTGTAACGGTACCGGTTTTGAAAACAAAAAAAATATTTTCTTGAAAAAAGAAAATCGAAAAATACTTTAATAACAACGGTCGGCAATAAATGCCAGAATAATCTTTGACGCTAACAATAATAAATAATATCCAATGACAACTCAAGTTCGAATGAACAACGAATGAAGACAATAAAAGTGTATCTTCTTATTTTGAAAAGAAACCCGTGACACCCCAGACCCTTCTCTCAGTCGCTGGCATCCTAGTCACGCACATCCTCAGCAGCATCTGGAAGGAAGGAATTTTGAAAAAAACAAAAGAGTGTGAGATAAAGGATCTCAGTGAGGTTCTAAGTTAAAACAGAAAGTAAACAGTTTTAAAACAAAATCCTTTTCAGAAAAACGAGCAAACAGAACAGAACACATATAACAGATTAGCAGAACATATACGTTGTAGACCGTTGGTGCAGCCCGCCTTATTGCTCCTACTCCCAGAATGCCCTTATAACTCCCTCCAGAGGGTGCACAACTCCGGACAGAAACAGAAACCCCCGTGTACTTTGGGGAAACAGATCCTACGACCCTAATAGACCTCAGCGACTTCTGCCTCGCGCCTAAAAGGGAATAGACTAGGACACAATCAAGCAAACCCGATAGTCCTCTACTACCCAAGCCTACCTAACCATAACCTAATCGACCGGTCACACAGAAACAGAACAGATACAAAGCAACAGATACAGATAATTAACACCGAGAGGTGTTCCTGCAGAAAGGTCAGTTCAGAACAGAGTAGCAATAAACGGAAATGCAAAAAGTCATACTTAGGACTTATACTTTTACGCGGAAGCATACAGTAAACAGTAGATAGTAATAGGTACAAACAGTCACATAGCCTTCCAGTTTTTCGCAAATAATAGGTTTAGGGGTGAACACTCACCTTAGCTTGCGAGTAAAAGACCTTCAACGAGAAATGAGCTTTACGGGTTTACTGACAACGGAGAACCTAACAAGAAAGTACTAAACACAATTTAGAAGTCGAACGGACGGAAGGAAAAAGGTTGAAAAAGGAATGGTAAAGTCGGGGTTCGAACTCGGGACCTCTAAGTTAGTCAAGCAAGGACCTAACCAACTAGGCTAGCAAGTCAAGTCTATACTAACTTACAAAAACAGCAACTAAGTTTAAAACATTTTCAGAAACTCTTTCGATTTTCAGATTCTGGAAATTACCAAAATACCCTCAGTGGTAAATTGCACAATAACCCCTTTTCGAAAACAGACAGTACAAACGAACCAGCAGTTTTCCAGACACTAAACAGTTCTCACAGAACAAAAAGGTTTACGATAAAAGCTTACTGTCAGTCAACTACGGTCAACGGTAAAACTGCAAAAAGGTCCTTTAGGTTTTTAGGTTTCCCAAATCAGTCCACAAAGTTCCAAAACAGTAACAACAAGGTCCAAAAGTCCTTTCGAGGTCAATCAGGAAAACAAAGTCAACATACGAGGTCAATCAAACCACCAGTCCAACAAACAGTAACAACAATTTAACAACCTAAGTCCCGGCTCTCAGTTCGAATCAAAATAATACGGTCAGAATGAAGAAGGGTAAATCGGTCCAGGGGTAAAATCGTCCGAAACAGAATATGAATTTCGAATCGAAAGAACAGTAAAGAAATCGAGATTTACCTTCGAATCGAACGGAACGGAAACAAGCTGCGAATCAAATCGAATACAAAGAATTAAAACGAGATTCAATCGAAACGCAAGGGGCAGAACGGACAAAGAATTACTTACCGATTTCGATCGGTATCTGACCGGACGAAAGGGAGAGTCGGCGGCGTCGAGCGGAACAAAGCCGGGCGGCGCGATCGGAGCGGCACGAGACAGACGGATCGGTGATGGCGGCGCGGCGCGTACGGATCGATCAGATCGATCGATCGGGGAGCTCGGTCACAACGAGGCGGCGGAACGGCGTGAACGGCGACGGCGGACAGACAGATCGACGATCGGACGGCGTCAGACACGGACGAATCGAACAGAGGCAAGGCGGCGGCGCGAAATCGACGCGAGCAGAACAGGCGACGGCAACGGAACTGTTTTAGGGAACCCTCCTTCGTTTGATGAGAGCCAGTATTGGTTCGACCTCTCTTGAGGGAAACACTACAAGAAATCAGGAAAATAGCGACGAATCATTAGATACGGACGTAATCTGTCGCTATTTAGCGATGGATCACTAAAGGTAGCGACGGATAAGGACGAACTGCGCTCTAAGCTCAGTTCGTGCCTCTAGAGACCCAATCCGGTTCCAGTTTAACGACGGATAAGGTCTATCCATCGCTATGTTGGCGACGGATAGACTTATCCGTCGCTAAACTGAGTTGACCAGAATTTGATTTGGATTAAAAATATCTAAAAAAATATGTAAATAAAAATATAGCGACGGATGAACTCATCCGTCACTATATTTTTATTTACAGATCGGGGAAGTCTTTCTTCTTTCCCATTTCTCCCAAATCATCTTCAAATCCCTATCCCTACCCGCCTCAACGCCGCTGGTCCACCACCACCATACATCGACGCCGCACCACCAGTACAGATCGACGCCATCACTACCAGCCTTGTCTTTCGTCCCACCACCACTGCCCGGTCATCTTCTTTGCGTACAACCACCGTACCGCATTCCGCCACCACACCGCCATTCCACCGGATTTCTTCCTTCCCTTTATCATCTTCATTTGATATAGGTCAATAATCCTAATTTTCCAATTATGTTTTTTTTTTCTAGTATTGTTTAATTTCTCACTGTTATTGTCCCATCTAGAATTTTTCTTCAAATTGAAGTTAAGAACAAGGTTATCTTGTTTCCGAATGAAATGATGAAATAAAATCAATGTGGTACTATTCGAATTGAACAAGGTTAGATTATTTTTGAAATGAGCTGTAAGGCTTAAGGTTTTGTTTTTATTTGTGCTGTGTTGAAAGTAGTAGTAGAATTGGTAGTACTTGTGTTATGTTGGAAGTCGTAATAGAATTGGTAGTACTTGTGCTTTGGTTATAGTAGTAGCAACCAAATTTAGATTAAATTCTGTTTAGTATACGTAATTTAAAATTTTGATAGTTTTATACTTTGGTTAGTAGTAGCAGCCAAATTTAGATTAAATTCCGGATAAACTCAATTGATAAACGAATTATATTTAATTAGATTAAAATTTGGTTTAAATCAGATTAATTAGATTAAAATTTTAAAATGATGGATTACCATTAGATTAATTAGATCAAATTTTGTATTAAATGTCGGCTATGTATCCTTGCATTTTTTGGTCTTTCAAATATGCATTTTTCAGCTTCATTTGGATATGTAAATCATAAGTTTACAACATAAAGTAAAGCATAAAGTCCAGTGTCATTTCTTATCAGTGTATACTCAAAATCCATTTATTGTTTCTTACGGTTGTTCTTAAACGTGCAGATCATGCCGAGGCCAAAGAAACCGGGGAAGCTGTTGGCGGCCAGCAGCCGTAGCTACGCCGAGCCAGACTCGCCATTCCGCATCCCTAGTAGTCAGTCGGAGTCGGGGGGGGGGGGACCTCGGCGACTCATGTCAGCAGTGCAGGGTCTACTGGCCCAGACGTGTTTGCTAACCTGCCGGATGATGGGTATAGGGGGGAGGTGTACAGGGCGGGTGAGCGGGTGAATGGCAAGCTCGTCGTCTGGCCCATGCCTGGGCATGTGTAAGTTATTTAGTTGGATTAATTTGTGTGTTTGGTATTGTATGTTTTATCTAGTTGGATTAATTTGTGTATGTTATTGCAACATGATGATGCCGAGGGAGGTTGCAAAGTTCATCAGCAAGGAATCCACGAAGAAAGTGGATCTCCCACTACTTGGAGCCCAGTGGCATACTTTCATTCCGGAGTGGAAGGCGGAGATTTGAAATGCTCTGGAGGTTAGTAATCTTTCTTCTTCTCTTATGGTTTAAGTGGTATGTTCTCAATTACTTGGGTGATATGTTAGTCACCGTGTGTTAGTTGAAATAGGACAATGTGCAATTGTTTGGGTGATATGTTAGTCACCGTGTGTTAGTTGAAATAGGACAATGTGCAATTGTTTGGGTGATATGTTAGTCACCGTGTGTTAGTTGAAATAGAACAATGTGCAATTGTTTGGGTGATATGTTAGTCACCGTGTGTTAGTTGAAAATAGGACAATGTGCAATTTTTTGGGTGATATGTTAGTCACCGTGTTATATATATGTTAGTCTGAATTTTGTATACTTTCTGAAATGTAGGAGAAGTTCTTCCTCCCCAACAAGTTCATGTCGGAGCTGTGGTATGCCTTCGAACATTAAGGCTCCGAAGCCTTCCGGAAGAAGGTCGCCAAGATCAAGGCATCGGGGAAGAAGCCGGGGTGGATTGGGGAGGAGAAGTGGCCCCTGTGGAAGCAGTATTGGACGGAGAACCTTCAAGCCCAGAAGCTGTCGGAGCAGAACAGGGAGAACGTCCCATAATCCACCGGATGGGACAGGCTCGGTGAAGCATCGGCTGGGTTCGAAATCTCAGTTGGCGCACCACCTGGACGCGGTAAGTCACGTACTTTGTTATAGTTTCTTTTTCTTTCTTAAGTCTTATTTCAATTCAATCATTACTTTATTAGTTTATATATATTTGATGAAGATATCGGAGGGGAGGGAGCATACCATGTGGGAGCACTTCTGTGAGGCTCACGGGGAGTTGGATAAGGATGGGAAGATGATCTTCCCGGGTGATAGGGCCAAAAAAATCGCGGTAAGTTTTATATTTTTTCGATTCCTGAGCTTCTTGTTGAATATTTGATTCTTCGATCAATAACGTACTAATTAAATCTTAATTGTTTGTTTGAATTTTCAGGCGGAGTTCCTGACCAGGACTGAGAACCTTGATCTCACGGCCGAGGAGGAGAATGCCATCTATCTCGAGATCGTGAATCTCGATGATAAGTGGCGTGTCTTCGGCATGGGCAACCTCTCGCAGGCGATAGCGGAGACGGTGAATCAGGGTGGCTCCACCTCCAGCTCCTCCATGCGCCGAAGGGGACAAGCCGATGTGCCTCCCGAGTACCTCCAGGAGTAGCATCAGTTGAAGATGACTGTCTAGGAGACTGCTCGGTTGAGGGCAGAGCAGGCGAGGATGAGGCATGGATTCAAGAGATCCATCGAGTGGCTCAGGGCGCAGTATGCCCCCTCGGTGGAGCGCCACCTCCCGACTTCTTCATGTTCGATGATGCCGATGACCCCCTGATGCCCCCCCAGGATCTCAACAGTAGTACTCTTTTTTTATTTTTCGAACAATTTTTTTCTATTTCGAACAATTTTTTTTTCATGTTCCTTTGCTTAGGACAATTAGTACTTTCATTTATTAATGCGTAGAATAATTTTTTTTTGTATATAATATTTAGTTACGAAAATATTTACGTATTTGCGGTGTACAACTACAAAAAAATAAAATTAAAATAAAATAAAATAATAAACAAATAAAAAAATATATATTCCAGACCAGTTAGCGACGAATTAAACCATCCGTCGCCAAATCTCGTCTGCCCAGCACCTGACACGTGTTCTAACAATATAGCGATGGATGAAATCATCCGTCGCCATATTGTAGGGACGGATCAATTATCCGTCTCAACTTTGGTCAACGATGAAGTTTGCGACGGATCGTCTAATCCGTCTCTGAAAACAGCGACGGATTATATTATCCGTCGCTTATTTCATTAGCGACGCCACTTTTCGCGACGTCCTATTTAGCGACGGAGTCTCCGTCGCTAATGCCTGTTAGCGACGGATCGGTAACTGATAGCGACGGATGGTGTCTGTCGCTAAATCCGATTTTTCTTGTAGTGAAAGTCTCACTTGGTGAACAGTAGTAAGCCTTCAGTTTCATAGGCACGGGGCAACCATTTGTATTTTGATATGCATCATTACGTCGTCATTGACTAGGTCCAGGTAGAGAATGTTACGAGAGACTCCCTTGTTTAACAAACTGCATATGTGAATGTGTATAGGTTCAATCGAGACATTCTTCAACCTACTTCCATGCATGTCATGATTTGTATGGTCTTTGTTCATAAGCATTTGGTAGATACAATCGATTAATTCTTCTTGTTTGGCATGAGACTCCTCTATGTGTGTTGCATTAGTTTTTGCTTTAGAGTCTAGCTAGTTGCTTGAGGACAAGCAAAGGTTTGATTTGGGGAGTTTGATGACAGTGTTTTTTACACTATCATTCGGTTCTTTTTCACCTATTTAGCTATCTTCTAGCTTGCATTTTAGTGCATTTTGTTAGAATAGTGTCACGTTTCCCTTTTCTTTGTTATTTTCAGGATTTAGGTGAAAATCGCGCTTTTGGATAGGAATTATGGCGAAACATTGAAGTTTTAGTGCAACGCGATCACCCGTGGTGTGTCAAGGAGTACCGGGACGTGTTTCCAGGCCAAAAGACCAAGTTTAGAGCTCAAATCCAAGCCCAAGGCCAAGGAGAACATGAAATATTCGATATATCTTGTATGAGGCGGAAACGGTAGTTCATTCGGAGTTCAGATGAAGATTTTGGAGCCTTTGAAGGGAAATCCGGAAGTTCCATTTGCATAGTCTTAGTATTTTGGGCACCAGTCTTTCATACGATATTTGATTGGGATGAGGTTACAACCTACGCGTAGGTAACTCGAATAACTATCCAACAGTGAGTCTTACGTGCGAATCCGAGTTCGGACGCGCCCGAAATCTCTGTTCGAACATAGAAGGAACTTGCTGCCCGTGAGAGGCGGTTAGCCTCCCACACCAGGCGGTTAGCCTGGGATTTGCGGCAGATTATATATAAATTTCCTATTCTGCGTTTTTTCATATATCACCTTCATATTTTTTGAGACAAAAACCCTATAGCTTGTTCTGGGTATTCTTTGACTTAGATACATGTTTTCTTATCAATTTTGGAGCATAGCGTAGAGATTTGGAAACCAATTCATCTCACCTTGCTTGTGAGTTTAGCAATTCACCGGAGATTGACAACCTTTGGTGGTAACTTTGTATCTCACGATTTCTGCTATTTTATCTTTCAATTCAACATGTTTTCATTCATTATTGCTTTGATTATGATTGTTGATTGCATAATTGATATGAGTAGCTAAATCTATGGTTGGTGATAGTATGTGAATTCATAGCTAGGGTTCATAATTATGCATGATTGAGTTTGAGTCTTTTACTTGTTTAATTATCTTAATTCGATTCTTTGATCCGATTAAGCCAATATCTTCGTTTGAAAGTGTTAGAAACACTAGGACAATTCAAGATCATCGATTCAATAATTATAATTATCAAGTACTGCTTGAACTAAGACTGACAACCTTAGCCAAGTATTAGTATAGATAGGAAGCTTTCAAAATACATGTCTACAAATATGTCTTTGGTGTTTGTTAATTCGAATTACTTTTAAGGCAGTACGAGTTGCACTTTCATGCATAATTAGAACTTGATGCTTAGAATGAGCATACTATCACCAGCTCTCTCCATATATTGTTAAGTCAAGCTAAGATAAATTTGTTTTCTGAATTTATATAGTTAGTTATTTAGTTAAAGCTAGTTTAGTCCCTAGAGATCGACACTCGAGGTCATTTTACCTCTGCACTACGTGTTTTGTGTAGCTGTGAGTTGCCCTTTGGGTTTCAAACAAATTTATTTGATTGTTCGAGTCGGACAATCTCGTTCATCATTGAGTGAGATGATGGTGCTTTTATTCCATACCGTGTGAGGAGAGAGGGTGTTGGTGTGTCGCATTTACAATTTGCAGATTATACTATATTTTTTGGAGATGCGGTGGAGTCAAATATCGTTGTGTTGAAGTCTATATTGTGGTGTTTTGAGGGTGTTTCAGGTTTGAAGATCAATTTCAGTAAAAGTTGTTTGGTGGGTGTGGATGATATGACTTTAGGAGGGTGGGCTCATTGTCTGAATTGCCAAGTGGGTGAGCTTCCTTTTACCTACTTGGGGTTGCCGGTTGGGGAGAAAAAGTGTGGCGTCAAAACGTGGAAGGTGGTGATTGAGAAGGTGAAGAAGCGGTTAAGTCAATGGGAACATAAGTATCTATCTTTCGGTGGACGGTTAGTGTTGCTGAATTCAGTTCTTGGGGCATTGCCTATTTATTTCTTATCTTTTTTTTATTGCTCCTCTTCCAGTTATTCGTGAGCTTACTGCGCTACAGAGGGATTTTTTGTGGGGGGCGAAATTGGTGGGAGAGAGGAAAGTGTCGTGGGTTAAATGGGAACGGGTCTGTCGGCCGAAAGATAAAGGTGGTTTGGGGGGGAAGGATTTGAGGTTGTTCAATATGGCTTTATTTGGCAAATGGGTTTGGAAGTTGTTGAGTCGTTCAGACGGTTTATGGGCGACGGTATTAAGAGCTAAGTATGGATCCTTATGGGAGTGTATGTTGTCGGTGAAGGAGGGACGGTCTAGTGGTAGGAGCTGGTCTACGTGGTGGCGTAATTTGGTGTCCAAGATGGCGTTCAGTAGCTGGTGTTTTGAGAATATGGGGGTAAGTGTGGGTGCAGGAACAAAGACCAGATTTTGGCTTGATCCGTGGGTTGGGGGTGGTTTACTTTTGCGGGATTTATTTCCACGATTATATATTGTGGAGTCGAATAAGCTCTGCTCTGTTGCTGATCGATTGGCTGATCGTCCTCGATGGGAATGGAGAAGAAATCTATTTGTTTGGGAGGAGGAGTTGGTGGAGGGGTTGAAGGAGTTGTGTGGTGGTGTCGAGTTGAACGAGGATGTCGCTGATGGTTGGCGGTGGCGTGATGATCATGCTGGAGCTTATACGGTCAGGTTGGGTTATCAAGTACAAGATGATACATTACGTTACGATCCCCTCTTGGTAGGAGGCGATGCGTTTGCTTGGGCACGATGGATTTGGGTGCGATGGGTTCCGTTGAAGGTTGCTGGGTTTGTTTGGAAGCTTGCTTGGAATCTTTTACCAACCGTTGATAATTTGTTAAGTCGTGGTATTATTGATCAATCTGTGGTGAATGTGTGTAAGATGTGCAATGAGGAGGAAGAATCAGCTTTACACCTCTCGTGCTCATTTGCGCTGGCAGTTTGGCGTGGCATTGCTTCATGGCTTGGGTGTGGTTGAGTGGCTGTTACGTCAGTGTTGGAGGCTATTATAGGTATACGTTTTTTCAGGAATGTTCTCTACCGCAGAAGTTATTGGCGGGTCTGGTACACGGGGTGGTCTGGTGTTTATGGCTGGAGCTCAATGATAGAGTGTTTAAGAATCTAGTCCATTCACCGGTCGACGTTATTGATAAAGTGAAGTTTTCGGTATGGCATTGGTCGCGTTGTAAAGACATGTTGGGTGAAACTTATCATCTGTCGGATTGGTTGCAGGCTCCTCGTATGTGTTGGGGTTAGTTGTATCTCAGGGAGGTGGTGGTGTGAACGGCCCGAGGCAGGAGAGTAAGGGGTCCAGTTTTGAGGTTATGGCATCCGATTGTTGTCGGTTCTGATGTGTTACAGAGTTGCTAATGGTGCCAGCTGTGCTTGTCGATCAGGTTTAGTCGGTATTTTATGTTGTTCTGTTTGTTAGCTGGTTGTGGTTTGTGCTCTTGTTGTTTTTCAGGTTTAAGTTGTGGAGCTGGTGTCAGCAATGTAGTACTGCCATTGTATCTGTTTAGTTACTATCTTTGCGCGCAGGTCTTGGATTTTTTCTTTTCGCTTTCTGATTTGTGAAGGTCAGGGGTACTCTTTCTTGGACGCAGGTTTTTGTATCAGTGTTGACATTAAGTTGGTTCCAGGTTTCGGTGTTATGTGGTCATGTTTTTGGTTTCGTTTGGTGAGCTAATTGCTTTTGGGTTTTGTTTTTCTTTTCTGTAGAGGTGAAATTCTAGTAAGACTTAAGACGCTCTAATATTACAAAATACCACGAACTACAAAGGATTACAAAGCTCTCTAAGTCACCATAATTTAAACACTGCACACGAATCTTTGTCTAATGCCAGCAATCAAGTCTTTGGATCCTCTCTATGTCAAATGGAGCACCTGAGATTAAAAAGGCGCGTGTGTATGTGTGTTTATCTCCGGCTTGCCTAAGTCAAACCGGTATGAGACTTTACTTGAAGGAGCTCGTTAGTTCTCCTTGTCTTAGTGTAATAAATGTACGTATTTAATACCAGTTACCTTTTCTTTGGAAATGGAGCCTTTATATAGTTGTTGGCTAACCCTAGATCGCACCAATCTCTTGCTTCCATCTGTCGCCTTCTCATTCCTCCACATGTATCGAGTAGGCCCAACGTTGACTTTCATGGGCTTGGCCCAAGCCCATTTAGCTGTAGCTTCTTGTGTTACCTAGAAACTTCTACACTTCTCTTGGCCTTCCTCTCCTTGTGGTTGTGATGCGAGTCTTACCCTGATTCAATTGTAAAGCATAATAGACAAGTATTTAAGCTTCGTACTAAGTGAGCTTCGTACATCCTGACCTGTTAAGGACTTGAGTAATGCCCCCTGTCATTCTAACTTCCGTTCCGCACCTCGAGATCTCTGCCTCTCTATAGAGGGTTATTGTAAAGAACTAGACACATTTGTAAAAATGCCCTAGAGGTCCACATAATTCAAGGTTCGGATCATTTAGGTCCGCGGCTCCTCATCAGCACCTGTACTTAGAAAGCTTCATAGTTCGCGGAGGAACGCACGTTGCGAAGCTTCGGAGACTTTGCCTTTTCCCCACTTTTAACTTCCAGGTAAACTCCTTTTTCTTTAATCTTTTAAACTTTCTGCTTTACTGTCGATGTTTAATAAGTCTACTACTTATTTTCTTTTTTCGAAAAACAAATAAACTGACCCTCGGACTACCACTTATCCTTTCCCTTCTTACTTTCGCTTTTAGGATGTCCGAGGTTAATCCTAAGATCGTAGATCTTACAGATCTCCCATCTTCTTCCGAGTCGACGTCAACGAGCAGCAGCTCTTCTTCTTTTACGGGTTCGGGCTCCTCTTCCGAATCTTCTTTTGATATAGGGGACGGAAGTCATGCTCTTTCCACCTCTCAGGTGGAGAGGAATGAAGCTGGCCCGAGCTCGTCCTTACCCCACTCCCATGCTCTGATTGGTCGAGATCAATCTCACGGACCCTCTTCCGACCGTCGATTGTCCGTTTACGAGTCTCCTCGTCGTAAGGTAGAACTCCCCTCACCTCTCCGGCTTCTTTGTAGATACGGAGGGTACAATTACAGATGTACCTCCGATCCTGACATAGAAGCTAACTCAGAACCTATATATGCCCATCCACAGCTAACTTTTAGAGATCCGGAGACATCCAACCCGCCGAGGATACATGAAGTTGCACCTCTCAGGGAAGTCCGGGCCATTAACACCGTAGAGGGAGCTGGAGATGATGCAACTCAAGATATTCCTTCCGAGGATGATGAAGAGGAAGCTAACGATGGAGGGGTCGGACCTGAAGATGGAGCTGACGACGACGGAGATGGACAACCCTTAGAGGGTGAGGTGCGAGAGTTCCGCGGTGCTCTCTTCCCTGTACCGGATCATCTCGAGCCTGCTCTCCGTAGACGTTACGAGAGGCTCAGAGATGATATTCACTTGTTCAGCGTAGCTCGAGAGACTAACGAGGACGGATGGATACCTACCATCAAGTCGAAGGTGACTGAAGATCAACTTCCGCTGCTCCGCAAGAAATTTACCATCCCCGATGATATCGAGCTCATTGCTCCGGGTCCTGATGATGCGATATAAAACTGCCCAGACGGAGCTCTAACGTGCTTTGTCGTATCTCTCGAACTCGGATGGAGGATCCCTTTTATTGAAGAGTCCGCAGCTATCTTCCGCTCGTTGGACATTACTCCGATGCAAGTTATGCCGATCTCTTTGGCTAACTTAATATGCTTCGGAGTCCTCATGAAAATGAAGAACGAGCCAATCACCTTCACCAACTTTTGTCAGGCTTTCACCGTCTCGCTCTCTGGGACTTGTTATTATTGGCAATTCAAACCACGCCAATATTTTTACTTCATCCTTGAGATTCCGAACTCCTTGGGTTCCGCTTGGTGGTCCCGGTATTTCTACTTCAGATACAAGCTAAAACCCGGGGCTACGGAAAGTGAGCGCAAGTACTTCAATGTCCGATATGATTTCAACAGAGAATCTCCTGCTGATTATCATCCGGTTCGGGACCGTTGGAGTCCGTGGGCTGCTGCTATGCGGGCGAAAAGCATTGCGATGAACCCGGAGAAGTACTTCTTTTGCATGCTTATGATGCAACCCCTCCCTGCCTTTGCTAATCTTACGGACCCCGTAGACTTAGGCGCATATAAAAATGATACTTTTGGTAAAGATATTTTCATGTTTTCCGCATCTTGTAATTTCTTTAGTTTTCCGTATCTTATGATTTCTTTAGTTTTCCGCATCTTATAATTTCTTTAGTTTTCCGCCTGTCTGACCCTTCTTCTTATTTTCTTTAATTTTCAGAGGATTGGCTTGACTATCTGATGGCAGAAGCACGGAGACTTCAAGCTGCTATTGAAGCCAAGATGGCCGCAGAGAGGCGGAAAAAGGTGCGTACCGGAACCACCAACCAACTGACAGTCTTCCCCCAGGAACACTCAAAAGATGGGGTTAAGTGGAGACAAGAGGAAGAGCGTCGTAAGCTCGCGAAGCTTCCTGCTCAAGAAATGGAATCGAGCCGGAAGGGCCTAACTCCGGAAGAGGCTAAATGCCGTTCTGACGAGCGGAAGGCGGAAAAGAAGAATGAGAAGGATGCTACCAAGCCGCATCCTAAGCAGCCCCGGAAGGTTAAGAACAAGGGTGCTCCGGATGCCGACACCATGGAAATCGACCAGCCTGCTCCGCAGCCTACTGCTACTGGTGCTTCAGTTCAGGCAACCACAGCTCCGGCCCCTACCAAGAAACTAATGGGGGATGCCTTCAAGGCTTCAAAGTCCGGAGCTGGCACTTCCGCTGCTGCTGCTCCGGTGGTTGATCCGACAGGAAAAAATAAGAAAGTGGTCCTAACCCCGGTTAAATCCAAGAAAAGAAGGGGTGTCGGTCCGACCGTCTATGCTGATGAAGCGGAGTTCGATCGCGAGACTGAGATCGTCCGCATCGTTTCCCTCGAATACACGGACCGTGTCCGTCTCTTGGAGGAGTCCTTCTCTCGGGTAATATTTCTGTCTCTTACTTTTCCGTTCCTTGTTTCTTACTTCTCCGTTCCTCCTTTTTTAACCAAATTCTTCTGCAGCTTGGTCTAGCGGTTCGCGGTATCTCCGTTGCTGCCGAGAATGAGAAGTCTACACTGGAGGGCAACCTTCATGCCTCCGAGCTCGAGAGGATTGCCCTCTCGGAAAAGCTCTCCGTGGTCCAATCTAGCCTACAAGAGGCGGAGGCCAAACTGCTGAAAATGGCCCTTGTTGAAGGCGAAGTACTGGAGCTTCGGAAACAAGTTGTCGAGACCTCGAAGCTCCGTGAGGAATTATCTAAGCTCCATACTGCCTATGATAAGCAGCGGAAGGAAGTTGAAGGGTGCCTAGCCTTGATCCGGGACCAACAAGAGACTCACGCGTGCTACATGAATATGTTAGAGCACTTCCATCAGGCTCTAATGATCGGATTCGTTGGCTCCCGGAAGGACACGGTCCAAGATTTTCTCAAGAGCATCTCCTTCCAGTATGCTAAGGCCATGGGATATGACAAGGCCCGGGTGGACGGATTCAGCGCATGTATCGGACAGCTCGAAGCTGCGGGTCTTATTCCAGCGGACCTCGACTGGGAGGCCAACAAGCTTGACATCTTCAAAGGGCCGGATGGTGAGGACGATCCTCAAATTCCAACCATCCCCAATGATCAACTTAGCCAAGACGAGTTTGTAAGTCTCGTAGCTTCGGAGGGTGCTGACTTAAAATTCACAAACCAAGATCCTCGCCTTCCGGGGTTTGTTCCCGATATTCTCCGGTACTGGTATCTCATGCCCTTTGAGAAGTATGAGAAACAGAACCAGGCCTGGTTGAACCTCCCATATCCGGTGATCGGTCGACCAGCGGACTATAGCCTCTTTGATGAAGTGAAGACACTGTGCAAGGAGTGGGAGGAAACTCGGGAAAGGGAGGAGATTCGGAGACGTGAAGCAGATCCGGAAAATTGGGCGGCTGGGAATGTCGAGAGCTCATTCAAGAACAACTTTTACATTCCCCCATTTCCGACCGTCACTGAGCTGAACACGAATCCGTATGCTCCGTTGCCTTGGTTTAGCTGGAAGTTACACTTGGAGGATTTAGCTCAAGCTGCTGCGGAAGCTGAAGAAGCGGAGACGATGGCCCGTATGGCCCGAGAAGCCATGGATCAAGATGCCCCGGACCAAGTCGATGAGAACAATGAATCTTCCGAGTTTTCACAGTCTCGGACCAGTGAAGACAAAGGACTCCCTTTTTTTTTTTTTTTTTTTTTTTTTTTTTTTTGTTAATCCGGGGTATGCCCTGAAGAAATTTGTAATTTGAACAAAAGTCTTTGACATTCGGAACATATTTATCTTACGGAGGTATGCCTCCTTGTATCTGTATTTTCAACCAAGTCCTCACGATTCGGAACTTAGGATTTGATTTATGGTTTATAGATAACACTTAAACTTTGGTAAAACTATCCGTATCTTCTACTGCTCCGATACTTTTCGTGAACGTACAAGTCTTTCATCTCCCGACTATTTTGCAACCAATTCTTTCTTTTCCTCTTCTTTTTCCCACTGATCAATTTAACTACTAAATTACTCCATGTAAACACAATTCCGAGGTTCGGATTGTTAGCCAGAAAAGGTTCTTATTCCGACTGATTAATTAAACCAAGAATCGGAATATCAAAGTGCTTATCTAAGGTTCGGACTATTAAACTGCTTGACATATTTAGCGTAAATTTCCATGTCTTCGGGGTACGGAAACTTTGCTGCATAAATTTCAAACGACTTCTTCCGTGTCTTTTCTTTTCCGACGCTCTTTTGACGTAAAATATGCGAAGCTTTCACGGTACTTATTTTAATAAGTTAAGACCTAAAAAATTTTCCGGTGAAAATTGTGTGTCTCGATCCGCCTCCTTATCCGACGCTCTTTTGACGTAAAATATGCGAAGCTTTCACGGTACTTATTTTAATAAGTTAAGACCTAAAAAAATTTCCGGTGAAAATTTTTCGTCTCGATCCGCCTCCTTATCCGATGCTCTTTTGACGTAAAATATGCGAAGCTTTCACGGTACTTATTTTAATAAGTTAAGACCTAAAAAATTTTCCCAGTGAAAATTTTGTGTCTCGACCGTCTCTAACTTGTTTATTGATTAGCTTCAATAAATCTTTACTCTTTCTCTTCTTCTTCTTTTGACTTATTTATTATAATCTTTACATTATAATAACATTTTATCTGTCGAACTTGCTATCTTAATGTGGATTTGACGTAAATCAAAAATGCTACGGCCGTAATAACTTTGCACGAAACTGAATCGTTCATAAGTAGCTGCTAATGAATTTGACGGAAATCATTACAACTCTTTTTAAACAAATCAAAAGGTTCAAAAGGAAAATAAAACAAAATAACAAAGTTCCTAGGTGATCTTCTACTCTCCCATCTCTGCCCTTCTCTTTCTAAGTGTAGAATTTCCTTAGGTTCTTGATGTTCGAGGGTCTCTTCCATCCTTTGTCTTCTTCATCTGCTAGCTCATAGCTGCCATTTGTTTTTGCCTTGGTTATTTTGTACGACCCTCTCCACTTTGGCTCAAGTTTGCCCATTCCATCTTGCTGTGTTGCTTTTCTCAGTACCAAGTCTCCCACTTGCAGTTCTCTGTTCTTCACATTCTTGTTGTAGCTCCTTGCCACTCTGTTTTGGTAGTTTATGATCCTCACTAAAGTTGTGCTCCTTAGCTCCTCCAATGTGTCTGAGTCCATAATTCTTGCCTCATGGTTGTCTCCCGGTTCGTAACCTTGTATCCTTAGGGTCTCCACCACTGCTTCGGCCGGGATCACGGCCTCTGATCCGTAGACCAATTGAAATGGTGTTTCTTGGGTTGCTGTTCTTGAAGTAGTCATGTATGCCCACAGAACTCCATCTAGCTCATCTACCCAATCTCCTTGACATGCTCTAAGTCTCTTCTCAATGAGCTCTACCAATGTCCTGTTGGTTCTCTCCACTTGACCATTTGACTATGGGTAGTACACTGATGTGAACCTTTGCTCTATCTTCATCTTTTTGCACCACTCTTTGAGCTTTTTCCCTGAGAATTGTGTTCCATTGTCCGAGACTATAACTCTTGGTAGTCCAAACCGACACACTATATTTTTCCAAATGAAGTCTAGCACCTTATTTTCTGAAATTGTGGATACCGCCTCTGCCTCGACCCATTTGGAAAAATACTCCACTGCTACGATTAGGAACTTCTTCTGCCCTGTTCCTTTTGGTAATGGCCCTACTATATCAATGCCCCATCAGTCAAACGGGCAAGTGATTATAGTTGGCTTGAGCTCTCTGGCTGGCTTCGTGCTTTGATTGGCATACTTCTGACACTCCGTACATGCTTTGGCATATCGGATAGCATCTGCGATGATCTTCGGCCAGTAGTATCCTTGCCTCAAAAATTTCTGAGCTAATGACCTTCCTCGAGAGTGATTTCCACAACTTTCCTCATGCACTTCTGCCAAAATCTGTTTTGCTTCCAAATTTGTTAAGCATCTCAAGTGAGTACCTGCAAATGATCTCCGGTACAGGTCATTGCCAATCATTAAGTATCTTAGTGACCGTGCAACCACCCTTCTTGCATGGGCCTTAATAATTGGGAGTTCTCCCCTAGTCAAATATCTCCTGATCTCTTGCATCCAATTATCATCTTCCTCGATATTCAAGATGAGCTGCTCTTCGACCGTGACGGACGACCTAGTTTTCTCCATCAACATTATCCTCCTTGTGTCTATTGCTCCTGAAGTTGATGCGTACTTTGCTAGTACGTCTGCTCTATCATTTTCCTTTCTAGGTATCAAACTTAAGTGAAACTCTTTGAACTCTTCAGCTTCTTCCTTCAATAGGGCCAAGTAGCTCCTCATGCTCGGGTGCGTTGCTTCAAATTGCCCCCGATATTGATACTCGACTAACTGTGAGTCTGTGCGTGCTTCTAAGTATTCCACTCCCAATGCTTTGGCTATCTTGATCCCATTTAGAAGTGCCTCATACTCTGCTTCATTGTTTGTCACTTTGAACGGTAGAGATATGGCAAACTCTAACTCCGCTCCTCTTGGTCCTGCCAAATATACTCCTGCTCCTCCCATGCTCGTTAGTGAAGAACCATCAACTTTCATCTCCCAATACTCTTTATCTCCTTTTGTCTCCTCCAATTTACCATCCACTTGTCCTGACTCTCTCTCTTTCCCAAGCTGAAGATCCTGAGTCTCACCTAAAGTCATGACGGATGCTATTCTGCTCTCTTCTTCTTCTGTGATGATGGGAGTGGATTTGGATGGGAACTCCACTATGAAATCCGCTATCACTTGTGCTTTCTTAGCTGACGGAGCTTGAAAATCTACTTCATGTTCACTCAATTCAATTGCCCATTTTGCCAATCTTCCCGAGTGCTCCGGCTTCCCCAGTACTTGCTTTAGGGGCTCAGGAGTTAACACAATGACTTTGTGAGATCTGTAGTATGGCTTCAAACTTTCTTGAGGTATAAAGCAAAGCATATGCTAGCTTTTCCATGTCTAAGTACCTTGTTTCCGCGGGGGCCAAAGCTTTACTCACATAGTAAATTGGGAGGTAATCAACTCCTTGAATCCTCACCAAAACTGAGCTTATTGCTTCACGGGCGAATGCTAAGTATAAGTAGAGTAGCTTTCCATCTAATGGTTTGGACAACAGAGGCGGAGACTGAAGGTAGTTCTTCAAATCTTCTAAAGCTTGCCTACATTCCGCGTTCCACACAAAATTTGCCTTGTCCTTTTTCTCTTTCTCGGTTTTTCTCAGAACCTTAAAGAACGAAAGATTCTTTTCTGCGGATCGAGAAATGAATCGGCTCAAAGTGATCACTTTCCCTACTAACTGATGTACCTCGTGATGTGTCGTTGGGTGTGGTAAATCTTGTATCGCCTTAATCTTCTCAGGGTTTGCTTCTATCCCTCTCTCTGTGACCATATAACCCAAGAACTTTCCGCCTTTCACTCCGAAAGTGCATTTTGCGGGGTTAAGTTTCTTCCCATACTTTCTCAAGATAGCAAAACACTTGTTCAAATGTGCTATATGATCAACCTCCTTCTTGCTCTTCACAAGCATGTCATCCACATAAACTTCCATTGTCTTACCTAGCTCCTCCTTGAACATTTGGTTCACAAGTCTTTGGTAAGTTGCTCCTGCGTTTTTCAATCCGAATGGCATGACCTTGAAGCAATAAACAGCTCCAGCTGCAAAAAATGTTGTTCTTGGGATATCCTCTTTTGCCATCTTGATTTGGTAAAAGCCTTGATATGCATCCATAAAGCTCAATAGAGCACATCCCGCTGTTGAATCAACCAACTTATCTATCCTTGGGAGAGGGTAAGGATCCTTTGGGCAGAATTTGTTGAGTCGTGTAAAGTTATTACACATCCTCCACTTGCCGGTTCCCGGCTTCTCTACCAACACCACATTGCAAATCCAATTTGAATAGCGAACCTCCTCAATGTGTCCGGCTTTCAACAATCTCTCCACCTCTGCAGCGATAATTGCTTCTTGCTTTGGTCCAAAATTAGTTCTCTTCTGCCTTATGTGTGTGATCTTCGGGTCCATGTTCAGCCGGTGAACAGCTACAGACGGATCAATCCCTACTAAGTCATTCGTGCTCCAAGCAAACACATCTGCGTTCTCCTTGAGACATGCTATTAACTTACACTCGACTTCCCAATCCATCTTTGTCCCTATCTTTGTTGTTTTCTCAGGATCTCCGTCTATGATCTGCACTTCTCTGATTGTCTCTTTGGGTTGTATCTTATTTTGTTGTAAGAATCTTTTCTTAGGAGTTGGAGCGACGGGCTCCTCGGGAATGACCTTGTACTCCTCCGGGCAGATCTCTTCTTCTGTGGGCTCTTCTCTTGCCTTTCGAGCTTCTTCTCTTCTTTGGTCCTTAGTAAGTGACAGACTTTTCGCTTTTTTGTTGGTGCTTCTTTGATGACAAACATTTCTCTTTCATCTCTGGACTTGCGGTCACTTGCCTCTTCCTTTGAAAGTGAGTTCCTTCTGACCGAGAGAGTATAACACGCCCAAGCTTGATTTATGTTTCCCACTTCTTGTCCTATTCCAGCCGGAGTAGGAAACTTTACTCTATTATGTAGAGTTGATGCCACTGCCTGAAAGACTCTAAGAGCTGGTCTACCTAGCACCACTTGGTAAGAAAACTCAATGTCCACCACTAGGAATGGTATATGTCGCGTTACTCTTTGTGGCTTTGTTCCCAAGGACACTTTCAAGTAGACTCTTCCCAACGGGTAAATCTGTTCGCCTCCAAAACCAACTAAAGAGCTCCCGACCTTCTCCATTTCTCTCAAATCAACCCTCATTCTTTTCAACGTCCTTAGCAATATAACATTGACCGAGCTTCCCGTATCAACGAGAACCTTCCTTACCGTATAGGCTGCGATATCCGCCGAGATTACCAAGGGTACATCCGGTTCTTCTGTGTCTCCGTCGCATGGGCTCTGATTTGGGATCTCGCTGTCGTCAAATGTTATTTTGTTTCCAGCTGAAGTTTTACACATGGGTCTCTATATGCGTCGGCGATCTCTCTTAGATATGAGGTTGTCTTCTCTCTAGCTTTCCTTGTATCTCCCCCTGCCGGTCCTCCTGATATGGTTATGACTCCAAATATTGGTAATTTATCATCATCTTCGTCTTCATCCCTTTGTCTTTCCTTGTTTCTCCGATGATAATCTCGCTCTCTACTCTTCCCTTTATCCTCATACCTGCCTTCTCTATCTTCCTCTCTTCTTTCTTTTCTCTGTCGATCTCTTCGGTCATGTCTTGACTGTTCCTCTTTGGCTTCAAACTTTCTCAAATATCCATCTCTGACTAACCCCTCTATCCCAGTCTTCAGCCACATACAGTCTTCAGTGTCATGACCTTTCCCTCTATGAAATTTACAATAAAATCTGGAGCTTTCAGATCTCTCTGATGGTTGTATGGGCTTTGGCCATTTGATGTTCATCTTTTGCTCAACTATCGATGCCAAGATGTCGGATCTTGGTCGATTTAAAGCTGTGTAATATGTGTATCTCTTTGGAGGAGTTCTCTCCCTTGGAAATGGTTTCTCCCCTCTTTTCCTCCTCTTTGATCTTGTTTCCTGAACTTCGAGGAATTGTTTGGC
Organism: Plantago ovata; assembly: GCA_028274465.1. Taxonomy (NCBI): domain Eukaryota; kingdom Viridiplantae; phylum Streptophyta; class Magnoliopsida; order Lamiales; family Plantaginaceae; genus Plantago; species Plantago ovata. The sequence goes on along the minus strand of CM051456.1, from coordinate 91,501,629 downwards.
TTGACTGGTTCCTTGTCTTTCTTGTGTCCCGCTCTGATCGGCGCATTTTCTCTAAAATCTTCAGAGTTCTTAAAGATTGAGCACATCTCATCAAAATCTTCATCTGTCTCAAGATTTTGTCCATTTGTGGCTATCACATCTCTGAGTCTTTGATTAGTTGTATTTTCATACAAGTATATTGCTCTTTGTTTGACATTGTGGGGTTCAACCTCCATAACTATCTCATTGAATCTCGCGAGAAAGTGACATACATTCTCTTGAGGATCCTGAATGATTTTCTTGAGGTCCATGGCTGGCTTTTTGATTTTCCTCATCCTCTCAAACTTGTGAACAAACTCGCTCTTCAGTTGTTCATAGCTCTTGATCGATCCATGTGCTAATCTTCCCCACCATTCCATTGCATCATCAAAGAGTGTAGTTGGGAACGTCAAGGCATACATGTTCTCGTTATGGCGATAAGCCTCCATCCTGCTCTCAAACCTGCTTATGAAACCATAGGGACAAGACATTCCATAATATTGCTCTAGCGAGGGTATGGTAGTGTCCGGTTTCTTTTGCTCCTTTCTGATTTCCAAACTCAGTGGGTTCTTGATCTGGACTCTCTCCTTTTCTTTAGATGATATTTGCTTACTTAGATCATTCATCTTTTTAAGAAGTTCCCTCTGCTCTTTTGCTATCTCTTCCTGTGTCAATTGTTTCTCCACTTCTTGTCTTGCTTGACCACCTCTTGCTTGAGTATCTCTTGCTTGTTCCTAGGATCGATGTATAGTGGTAACCATCGCATCCTGAGTTAGGATTAGCTGAGTTGTGCTTATTCCTGATGTTGGGATTGGTCTTGTACTTTCCGCGTGAATCTCAGACCTTCTTTGCAGCACTTGCCTCAAATCTTCCGAACTCGTGGGATCTTGTACTTGACCTTGAGTAGTCCTTGTCTTCCATGGAAAGGTGAGTCTATCTTGAATTGGTCTGCTTGATGTCCCATTCAATTCCAAATTCAATGGACGTGTTGGAACGGGAGGATTAACATGACGGATGTTATCCTGAGAGTTCACGAGGTCATTATTGGTCAGATCAACCACACTTCTCATAGGTTGAGTAGCCAAGGGAAAAGTAACATGTCGGATGTTTTCTCTTGTTGTGGCTATCTGAGTATGTGGTGGTCCTAACAAAGAAGTTGGAATCTCGGTTGTACCTCCTAGCTCAAACTGAAACAAGTCATGAAGACGACTTAGTTGCTCATTTGTTAAACCAAAAAGTGCACGATTGTCTAACACATGCCCATTTGGCAACACAAAATTTCTCTCTTGAGCTTGTGCATCTTGTATCGGGATAGCTGTCGTAACTACTCCCTCCATTGAGCCGGGAATGAATGGTAGTGCTTGTAGGTTCAATGGTTGTGATCCTTGAAGTGTTGTTTCATTTGGTAGGCTTGTTCCCACTGGCCTCACCATCCTTGCTAGATTATCTTGCACAAGATTTCTTCTGGCATCTTCGAGTTGACGTAACTCTTCTTCTGTTACCCTCCTTCGGTGTTCCAAATTATTCAGTTCTGCTCTTTGCACAGCCAATCTTCTCTCTCTTTCTTGCTCATTGCCCAGCGAATTTGTGGCTGAGTAACTCGCAGTATCTCCATCTTGTTGCGCATTTCCTCTCCCTACATTTACATTTCTATTGACTCCACTATTTCCTCTTCCTCCTCTTGATTTTCCTCTTCCACTTCCTGGTGGTCTTCCTCTTCCTCTTGCGGACAAATTATTAGCTCCTTGGTTTCGAGTTGAATAATTATGTCCCACCATCTCTTCTCAGTGGAGTCCGGGAAATCTTTTAGTAAAGATTCCCACAGACGGCGCCAAAATGTAGAGGTGAAATTCTAGTAAGACTTCAGACGCTCTAATATTACAAAATACCACGAACTACAAAGGATTACAAAGCTCTCTAAGTGACCATAATTTAAACACTGCACACGAATCTTTGTCTAATGCCAGCACTCAAGTCTTTGGATCCTCTCTATGTCAAATGGAGCACCTGAGATTAAAAAGGCGCGTGTGTATGTGTGTTTATCTCCGGCTTGCCTAACTCAAACCGGTATGAGACTTTACTTGAAGGAGCTCGTTAGTTCTCCTTGTCTTAGTGTAATAAATGTACGTATTTAATACGAGTTACCTTTTCTTTGGAAATGGAGCCTTTATATAGTTGTTGGCTAACCCTAGGTCGCACCAATCTCTTGCTTCCATCTGTCGCCTTCTCATTCCTCCACATGTATCGAGTAGGCCCAACGTTGACTTTCATGGGCTTGGCCCAAGCCCATTTCGTTGTAGCTTCTTGTGTTACCCAGAAACTTCTACACTTCTCTTGGCCTTCCTCTCCTTGTGGTTGTGATGCGAGTCTTACCCTGATTCAATTGTAAAGAATAATAGACAAGTATTTAAGCTTCGTACTAAGTGAGCTTCGTACATCCTGACCTGTTAAGGACTTGAGTAATGCCCCCTGTCCTTCTAACTTCCGTTCCGGACCTCGAGATCTCCGCCTCTCTATAGAGGGTTATTGTAAAGAACTAGACACATTTGTAAAAATGCCCTAGATGTCCACATAATTCAATGTTCGGATCATTTAGGTCCGCGGTTCCTCATCAGCGCCTGTACTTAGAAAGCTTCATAGTTCGCGGAGGAACGCACGTTACGAACTAGACATATTTTTCTTATCAACATTTTCTTTGCTAGGGACGGACATGTGTACTCTTGACGGGAGCCTCATGGTTGGTGTTTCAAGTGTGCGTTCTTGGCTAGTGTTTCTGTTCATTTAAACACGAGGCAAAATATCAAACGGAACCGATTTCTTTCGACTGTCACTCTTACACGAGCTGGAAGTGGGGTTGTGATTTCGTATCATCGCCTTGGGAGTTGTGGGAGTGTGGGCTCCTTATTTTGGTTCAAATCACAGGCGTTGCTTGGAGTTCGAAGGGCCATTTTACAATTCGACTATCATGTTAAGATTTCCCGGGATCATAGCTTTGCTAGAGTCCTCTGGGTTTCGTGCCGCTTTGATATTTCCATTAGATTCATTGACTAGTTTGGATCCTCTTTTGTATGAGACTTAGTGATACACCTTGTATCATGGTTGGGGTATGCCGTTCTTATGTTGTACTTTACGATGGGTTTAATGAACTTTTTTGCTCTTAAAAAAAAAACAATACATTTCAACAACACATATCATGTTTTAGTTATATAGATACAGGTTCAATTTTTAAGGCTTTTTGTATCACTTCAATTAAATAAGAACATCAGGGATACTAAAATATACTTCAACTAACTTCATATGTTTTACTTCAGCATCACATCTGAGAGTAACTATCAAATATCATGCATGTTAATTAGGTTTAAGCATGACTTCTCTGAAACTTGAAGCGGATGGGAGAATTTCACACGGTGTTTAAATTGAATACAAACAGAAATATGTAACTTTGGCTTTAGTGAAGGATAATGATAATACCAAAGCAAAGCAAAAATATTAATGCTAAAGCAATTGAATCATATAAAAAGGTAATAATAAGCCTTATGTTCCTACTTTCCTATAAAATCATCATTCTTAATTAATTGTTTCCTAATAAATCAAGCTTATTATTTCACAAAGAATCTACTATATTATATACGTTTTATATAATTTTAAATCAATCTCATATCATTATTTTTGTTTAAATTCTATATCAAATATTTACTAATAAATAATTTTAAAAATATTTGTACATGTAGCTCAGGGCCTAATTTTTTATATGTAAATATACAAAATGTAAAATTATTACAATATACAAATTAACTTAGAAAAATAAATACATGAATAGGAATAAAATAATTCGAGAATGACTTGAATTTAAAAGTATTAGAAGGGAAAATCTAAATTATTTTTAAATAACACTAAAAATAAAAGAAAATTTGAAGAATCAATTTGTTAGATTTTTTAGCCATAGAATAACGCTTATATTCATAAATATTTGCTTGAGGAATTAATAAGTGGTTGAGGAGTAGTAATTAATTATGGAGTATGAATTATATATTATAGGGAACTAACAACATAATATTCTATATTCTATTATAAAAGTAAATTGCTTTGGCATTAACATTTTTGCTTTGACATTATCATTGGCCTTTAGTGAATACAAACAGGAATATGTAACCGCCACGGGTTGATTGATTGTTGTATGTGGACAATATAAAACTGATAGTATAACATTAAGAAGATGTGCATGGTCCGATCCATGGCGGTGACGGAGTCATAAGGTGGTGGTGAAGTCATTAGGTTGGTATAGGTGTGGAGAAATAAGGTGGAGCAGTGAAGGAAGAGGTGCACTGTTCGATCTATGGCGGTGACGGAGTCATACGGTGGTGATGGAGTCATAAAGTTGGTATAGTTGTGGAGAAATAAGGTGATGATGAAGTCATAAAGTTGGTATAATAGTAGCGTAGGAGTAGTTGTAATATTGTCGTTTAAAAAGAAAAAAAGAAAAAACACTTATACAATTAGTTGTTAATAGGGTAATTTGCATATAGACCCCTTCTTAGTTTTTTTAATTACAGATCTGTTGGTGTCGGAATATGTCCAACCCCTAAGGACGACTAAGAGCGTACTAGGGCGTTATGGGCTGACCATGATAAAAGGGTCCGATCACCTTTCACATGGTCCGACCAGACAAAAGACTAGGCAAAATAGCCTAAGTCCTTATGTTCGACCTAAAAGTACAACTGCCCTACTAGCCATTGAGATGCCCTACTAGCAGGACAAAGTCCTAGTAACCACCAGCTAGGGGAAAGGTTAGCCCAGCAAAGAGCTCCTCGGGCTACACCACGACCTCCGGCTACATAGGCTCGCCTACTAGCACGCCGAGAGGAACAAGATTGGTGCCCTTCTGCCCTACTAGCACTGGTAGTCGGACGAGTGTCCTTCCACCCTACTACCACAGGTGGCTGGACATAACTCCTTACGTCAAAGAAAAATTAACATGTCCTAAGGAAAAGGTGGTCCTCGGACCTTAGAAGCTCGGCAGTCGCCCTACTACCCCGTCCTCGGACGGTACTAGGGCGACACCCGCCCTAGGAGCACTTTGGTACCAAGGAAGACCATTTTACCCTAGTCAACCTCAGTAGAAGATCTGGGCAAAGGCCCATGGGTCACTTCAAATGGGCCTAAGCCCATGAGAGACTCAATCTTGGCCGGACACTTGTCACGACCCTAAGGACTCGGGCAATATTCTATTGCTAGTATAAATATGGGCTCACTCAAATCAAGGTAATCAATCAATCATTCAATCACCACACTAACTTTCTCACTCTACATTTACTAGGGAAGCCTACCAACTCCCTACACGTAAAGTCGTCCCTCCAACTTGATCTTAGATAAGCCGGCCTTGTGGCACTAACCCCCCCTCTTGCTAAGTTATACCTCAGGTCCTAGGTACAGTACGGAAGGCACTTGAAGTGCGAAGGACGTTCTAGAATCTTCGCCCTACGACGCTCCACAGGAAAGTACGACGCTCCAGAGAAAAGCACTAATTACCTATCAACAAGATCTATCCCTCTTAATTTAACGATTACTAGGAGCCACTGTTAGATAAAAACAATTACATCTAGACACACGAACTTGTACTTTTGCAATTAAGAGTTCGGTGTTACATTTTTACCCATGCCAGAATCTCAGCTATTGGCCTCAGCCAAACAGCTTAAGTATTCATTATTTACACATTTGCCTCTAAAATAATTTATTATAAAAAATTAATTTTAATGTATTTTAATTAACCACAAGAATTATATAAATTTCAAATGGAACTAATAATTATTGTAAAATAACCCCAAATTAAGATTTTATAGCAAAACAACCCCACTTTTTTTTTATCTTCTTCTTCTTCTTACATTTCCGGAGCTGCCTAGACCCAATTGGATCTGGACAAATAATAGCTCAATCGAAGATGTAAACAACCGGTCCCAAGGCAAACTCAGCCGGTCCCAAGGCAAGATCAACCAGCAGCAATGAACTTCACTCTCCTCAACGGAGGCGCAATACGGATGCCTACCAAAATTGTCGCGGTGTGATTCGTATAATACTAAGTTTTGCTATTATAATAACTATACAAAGCATTACACAACCAGGATGTTAGTTAGTCCATGTTAAGAGATTTAATTGCCAATGTAGTTGGGGCAAAGGTTTGTGAAGTCAAGTAAAGATTATGCACAAGAGATTAGAAAAAATAATTCAAGGATTTCAGAGTGACGTGCGTGCATAACATATTCGAGCTTAAGCGATTTTAGAGTGACGTGCGTGCATGACATGTTTTTATACTCAAGAATTGCAGAAGAAATCTTCAAGTTTTTTTACATCTACAAAGCAATATATTGATATACTTAACATTGCCAAGACAAACACAAAGTCTAGCAATGATTCAATAAACAATCAACAAAGATTTAATCTATAAGTTAAGTTTGTGCACATTACTTTGCATGGCTTGCACGAATGACATGGATTGACACTTACATTATTTGTTTCAGGTTCGGATGGTGTCATTATTATTTTAATTCGTAAATTTAATTTTGATATGAAATGCCAAATGAATGAGGATCTTCTAAATTTCTTGAAGGTGTCCATTTTGTTTCATACGAGTATATTTTACAACACATCATTTTGGTTGCACGAAAAGAAAAATCTGGGCAAGATAATTCCATGTACCAAATTATCTTTTCCCAACGAAACTGCTATATATACCGTCGATACTTCATCACTGATCACCTCCATCATAAAGAATAGAACATAAGATCAAGACATCATGATGTCCAACTCCAACCAAGATCATCATGTGAAACCAACTAAGAGTGGTGATAATAGGAGACAACCCAACCTCCTACTCAATCGCACCAAAAATTGTCGCGGTGTGATTCGTATAATACAAAGTTGTGCTATTATAATAACTATAGCATTACACAACCCGGATATTAGCTAGTCCATGTTAAGAGATTTAATTGTCAATGTTATTGGGGCATAGGTTTGTGTAGTGCAGTAAAGATTATGCAAAAGATATTAGAAAGAAAAAAATATTTCAAGGATTTCAGAGAGACGTGCGTGCATAACATGTTCGAGTTTAAGAGATTTTAGAGTGACGTGCGTGCATGACATATTTTTTCAATTCAAGAATTGCAGAAGAAATCATCTAGTTTTATTACATCTACAAAGGAATATAATGATATATTTAACATTTCCAAGACAAACACAAAATCTAGCAATGAATTAATAAATAAGCAACAAAGTTTTACTCTATAAGTTAAGTTTCTGCACATTACTTTGCACGGCTTTGCACGAATGTAATATGGATTGACACTTACATTATTTCTTTTAGGTGTGGATGGTGTCATTATTATTGTAATTCGTAAAATTAATGTTGAAATAAAAGGTCAATTAAATGAATGATGATCTTGTAAATTTCTTGAAGGTATTAAGTTTGTTTCATTCGAGTATACTTTATCACACATCATTTTGGTTGCACGAAATGAAAAATATGGGCAAGATAGTTCCATGTATCAAATTATTTTTTCCCAATGAAACTTCTATATATACCGTCGATAATTCATCACTGATCACCTCCATCATACAGAACATAACATAAGATCAAGACATCATGATGTCCAACTCCAACCAAGATCATCATGTGAAACCAACTAAGGGTCGTGATAATAGCAGTCAACCCAACCTCCTACGTCATCCCACCAAAATTGTCGTGGTGTGATTCGTATAATACTAAGTTTTGCTATTATAATAACTATACAAAGTATTACACAACCAGGATGTTAGCTAGTCCATATTAAGAGATTTAATTGCCTTTGTAATTGGGGCAAAGGTTTGTATAGTCAAGTAAAGATTATGCACAAGAGATTAGAAAAAATAATTCAAGGATTTCAGAGCGAGGTGGGTGGATAACATATTCGAGTTTAAGCAATTTTAGAGTGACGTGCGTGCATGACATGTTTTTCTACTCAAGAATTGCAGAAGAAATATTCTATTTTTTTTACATCTACAAAGCAATATATTGATATACTTAACATTGCCAAGACAAACACAAAGTCTAGCAATGATTCAATAAATAATCAACCAAAATTTAATCTATAAGTTAAGTTTTTGCACATTACTTTGCACGGCTTGCACGAATGTAACATGGATTGACACTTGCATTATTTGTTTCCGGTGCGGATGGTGTCATTATTATTGTAATTCGTAAACTTAATTTTGATATAAAAGGCCAAATGAATGAGGATCTTCTATATTTCTTGAAGGTGTCCATTTTGTTTCATACGAGTATATTTTATCACACATCATTTTGGTTGCACGAAAAGAAAAATCTGGGCAAGATAATTCCATGTACCAAATTATCATTTCCCAATGAAACTGCTATATATACCGTTGATACTTCATCACTAATCACCTCCATCATAAAGAATAGAACATAAGATCAGGACATCATGATGTCCAACTCCAACCAAGATCATTGTTGGTGTCGGAATATGTCCAACCCCTAAGGGCGTCTAAGAGCTTACTAGGACGTCAAGGGCTGACCAGGATAGAAGGGTCCGATCACCTTTCATCATGGTCCGACCAGACAAAAGATTGGGCAAAATAGCTTAAGTCCTTATGTTTGACCTAAAAGTACAACTTCCCTACTAGCCATTGAGCTGCCCTACTAGCGTGGTGACGCACTACTGGCAGGACAAAGTCCTAGTAGCCACCAGCTAGGGGAAAGGAAAGCCCAGCAAAGAGCTCCTCGGGCTACACCACGACCTCCGGCTATATAGCCTCGCCCTACTAGCACGCCGAGAGGAACAAGATTGGTGCCCTTCTGCCCTACTAGTACAGGTATTCGGACGAGTGTCCTTCCGCCCTACTACCACAGGTGGCCGGACGAGTGTCCTTCCGCCCTACTACCACAGGTGGCCGGACAAAACTCCTTACGTCAAGGAAGAATTAACATGTTCTAAGGAAAAGGTGTTCCTCGGACCCTAGAAGCTCGGCAGTCGCCCTACTACCCCGTCCTAAGTGCTCAAGCAATATTCTATTGCTAGTACTCCAATCAAGGTACGTAATCAATCAATCATTCAATCATCACACTACTTTCTCACTCTACATTTACTAGGGATGCCTACCAACTCCCTACACGTAAAGTTGTCCCTCCGGCTTGATCATTGACAAGCCGGGCTTGTGGAACTAACCCCCCCTCTTGCTAAGTTATAATTCAGATCCTAGGTACAGTACGGAAGGCACTTGCAGTGCGAAGGACGTTCTAGAACCTTCGCCCTACGATGTTCCAGAGGAAAGTACGACCACGGTCCAGAGGAAAGCACTAATTACCTATCAACATTTGGCACCGTCTGTGGGAACCGATCAAAAGGTTACCCTCGCCCTACTAGCGCGGTCCGAATGATGGTTAATCCCAGAAGAAGCATCCGCCTTGCGACCGCTGTCGCCGGACCCCCACCTGCTCGTCCTCGGGTCCATCCCCCGTTGGGCGGCAGAGGTAGAGGAAGGGGGCGAGGCAATGGTGGTAGGGCAGTTAGAAATGATAATGTTTATGATTACCCATACGACGACTTGATCGACGGAGCACCGGCGAGCGTCACTGCTCTCGAGGAAGGAGTTGCCGAAAATGCGCCTCAAGGGATTCCCGTCGGATCCGGTTTTGGCGCATTAAGGAATTTCGCTCAACCGGTCCCAAGGCAAACTCAGCCGGTTCCAAGAAAAGATCAACCAGCAGCAATGAACTTCACTCTTCCCAACGGACGAGTACTCCGTCCCGCGGACTTTGGCTTCACGGAGGCGCAATACGCATTGTTCCTCCTGACCATCCAAGGATGCTGATGAATGTGTATTTTACACTTTCATTCGAGTCTTTTTCACCTATTTTAGCTATCCTCTATGTTAATTTAGATATATTTTAATGCATTTTATTAGAATAGTGTCACGTTTCCCTTTAGATTTTATTTTACAGGTTTTGGTTGAAATTCGAAGATTTCCGGGCAAATATATTGAAGTTGACAAGGAATTGGTGTTCCAGAAGCCTATTTGGAGTATCTGAAAGTTTCCGGATAGGATTTGAAGTCTAGGGGCCGAATCTGGAGGTTAGAAGGCTACTAGAAGTCAGAAACCGAGTCCGAAAAGGGGAAGAAATCCAAAACCGCGTCGAAAACGCGGATTTCCGCGAGAAATTGTCTGGGGCGAACCGCCCCAGACGTGGGGCGAACCGCCCCACACCGGGCGAACTGCCCCACAGTATTTCGAAGCCTATATATAGTTGCTCAGTTTTCTCCGAAAATCATATCTTTCCAGACCTACTTTCTCACCTCTCTCTGTAGTTTTAGGTAGGGACTTCCCAGAGCCTGTTCTGGGGGTCCGTAGCTTAGGGGATACTTTTTCATAGCAGTTTGGAGCTCGTAGGATCGCTATCATCCGGAGATTGACAACCTTCGGTAACTTTGTATCTTACAGTTTTATTCTACTTATTTTATTATATTCTTTCAACATGTTTTCTTCTATGATTCCTGTTGATTGCATGCCTATTATGAGTAGCTAAACTTATCGTTGGTGGTAGTATGTGAATTCTTAGCGAAGGGAAGATAATCATGCTAATGGCTATATCGCGCATTATACTCCGTGTCATTGCTTTATTTCGTTGATCAGGCACAACCTAAATTCTCATATGTTGTATTAATTATTATGCATGATTGGACACTTGTCGACCATCAGACCAATTATCTTCGTAGTGTTGAATAATTACGGAACACATTAGGACAATAGTGATTGACTTGTCAGACCAATTATCTTCGTAGTGCTTAATATTTGCAACAGGACACTAGATTGATTCAAAGATCTCTATGCAAGACCGAGGAATTTATGCATGATTATCGACCCGTAATGTTAAGAAGGACCATACTATCACCAATCTCCATTAACTGCTAGAAACCCCCTTTTGCTATCTGTCTGCTGTTTTATATTCTCTTGTTAAATAGATAAAGCTAGTTACAGTCCTGAGAGAACGACACTCGAGTCATTCTACTGCTACACTACGGTTTTCGTTGTAGTTGTGGATTGTCTTTGGCTAAATACAAATTTATTTGACTGAATCGCGGAGCACGACATCCGCGTTAATCAAATTGGCGCCGTTGCCGGGGACTATACTCCTTTTTTCTGTTTAATTTGTTTATATTTACAGCTTTAGATTCCTAATTCTACTAGTTTTAGTTTTTCTTTTTAATCTCTCTCTAATACTGCTTTCCTAGTCTGTTTCTAATCACCTTTCCTAGTCTGTTACAGATAGTGTATGCCGCATACACGTTCTGCAGGAACACCGCTTGCTGATTCAATTGCTGAGATCGATAGAGTCTACCACCAAAGAAGGCGACTACTTGAAAGGCGCGCACTAGAGGAAATAGAGGATACCGATTTCTCTGAATCTCTACTCAGTCTTTTCAAGGAAATCGACGGAATGGCAGAAGCTAGACCACTAAAGGCATGGGTTCAACCCACCAAGGATCGTATGAGGGGACCGGCGATAGTTCTTTCGTCTGCAACCCGAGATCTTGAAATCAAGAACCACGCATTCCAACAACTTTCGAGGTTCTATGGCTTATAAAGGGAAGATGTGATGGGGTACTTGCACGATATCGATGATTTCGTCAACCAACTCCCACGACCCGGAGCTGACATAACAACGGATGAGTTGAGGATGAAGGTTTTTGCTATGGGACTTGGCGACAAAGCCAAGTCATGGCTGAGTTCTCTACCAGCAGGCTCGCTGGACACTTGGGAGAAGGTTTTTTCAGCTTTCATGGAGAAATACTTCCCTCACACCTTGACTACCGCGCTAAAGGCGCAGATCACTGGATTCAAGCAGGACTATGATGAGACCATCTACACCGCGTTCGAGAGGTTCCAAGATCTCACGAACAAGTGCCCTCACCATGATTTTGAACTTTCTGACTTAGTCCAACACTTCTACAATGGACTAACCTTCGAGAACCAACAAGTGGTGGATTTCCAATGCCGAGGCAATATTTGGGAGGAAACCGCAGAAGCCGTCTGGGCAGTTTTCGAAAGGCTTGCTAAGGGTTCGCAGTTCAAGGACCCAAGAGCAATGGTTAGGAGACGTGGACCTGAAGCTCCACCGACTCAAGAAGCCCCTATGTACAGGGGGAATGGGGATCAATTCGAGTGCTTTACCAACGAATTGAAGCAATTCCTCAAGAGCGCCACCGGAACAACTGTTTCGAACGAAGTATGCCGAATATGCAAGAACTATGGGCATGGGGCTCATATGTGTAGGTCGGAGCTGGCATACGATGATGGCAACTGGGCTCGAGGAGGCGAAGAAGAAGCCTTTGCTACGGAGTTTGGCACTCAAGAAGTTAGCTACGGACAAGACGGTAGGTATCCTCGAGGTGGATTTTGGAGAAGAGGATACCGTAACAATCAAGGATATGCACCGGCTAACCAAGCTTATGGACCTAACCAAGACCGTAGTAGGCTAAACTATGGTAATGGCCATTGCGAAAACCCCGCTCCGAGAGAGCCACCGAAGTCGAAGTCGGCTCAACTGATGGAGAACTTGCAAAAGATGGTTGATCACACACAAAGTTTTCTCAAACGTTATGAAGAAGATTCTGAGAAGACTAGGACAAGGCTTGATAGGTTGGAAGAGAGCACTAGGCTTGCCCATCAAAAGATGCAAGAGTTGATCGACCGAGGAGCAAGTAGGGAGCAAGGCAAACTGCCTAGCAACACTGAGAAGTCGTTGTCCATTAACTTAGTGGGTGATCTACCTGTTGAAATCACCATCAAGAAGGTTGCTAAGTGCGAGAGTTGCAAAAGGGAAATGCCCCCACAAGCCGAAGAAGAAGAAAAGGACCTTGGTACTAACAAGAGTGAAGAGGAGCAAGAGAATTCCGAGCCACTACCTCAAACTTTCGATGTTATGGTCGGGATTGGGGAGCTTGAAGATGTCCGAGCCACACTAGACACGGGATCCTACTCTTATGTGCTCCCTTTGAATGTTTTCGAGAAGAGTAACCTTGGGGAACTAACTGTGCATAAGGCTATTGTGCAACTGGTGGATGGGTCCCTTGTGAAACCCGAACGCGTTGTGAAGAATGTATTAGTCAAGATTGGTGAAGCTTCTGTCTACACCGATTTTGTAATTATGCCAGCGTCAGCATCAGGAACGGGGGATGTCATACTCTTAGGACGAACATTCTTGACTAAGCTACGCTCCGTGATGGACATCTACCAAAGAACTTGCACTATTGAAGTGGATGGCAAGCAACATGTGTTGCACGCCATATCTGATCCGCCTGATCCACCTGGTACTTCTAACACTATTGATTACAGTGGTCTTAACGTCTATGTTCACTCTTATTCACAAGATCGAGGCACGGGAAGGAGACTCGTAAAGGGGAAGTCTAGTACCCTCAGAAGGAAAAGATAGGCGAAGACAGGAGTCGAGTCAGAGACTTTAAACAATGGCGCTATCCGGGAGGCAACCCGCGGTTTTTATCGCTTTCTTTACTGATTTATTGCATGCATTCATACTTGAACAATTTGCTTTTCATATGTGAATTTGTTCGGTTTTGTGTCGTATGTTGTGTTCGAGTGCGACTTTTCGAGTGATTTTTCGGGGACTAAAAACCGCATTTTTATTTCAAAACTTTCGTCTCCCACCTCAGGAGTGGGGGGCGAATCGCCCCACGTCCAGAGCGCGCGCGCGCGCTCCGGACCTGCGGGGCGGTTCGCCCCGCACGGGGCGGTCCGCCCCAGGTGTGGGGCGAACCGCCCCACACCTCCAGAATGTTAAAAAACGGGGGTGTCTTCCCCAAACACCCATTTTCCTCCATTTTCATCTTCTAAACTCCAAATTTTCCTCCATATTCAAAATAACTTCAAACCTTCATAACTTCTTCATCCTTCCATCATTTTGTGTGTTCTTTAGCTTCATTCGAAGCCCGTTACGTGCTCTATCTTTCTATCCGAACAAATTTCTTCCTAGCTCATTGAATTTCCAGATTTGAGGTATTATCACATGAACCCTATTTTTTTAAATTTGGGGATTTTTTTGATTTATGCTTCAATTAGGCTTGTTTGATGTATGGGTTGATGTTATATGTGATTAGATTCGTTATTCATTATCAATTATATGTTCAATTAGGCTTGGTTTGATGATTTGAGATTTTTGCTAATTGGATGATATATGTCTTGTTAGGAAAATGTCTATCTTACTTTCATTCCATGCTTAAACATGTGTTTGTTGAAATGATAATGATGGATGTATTGGTAGAATGCATGATTGATGGAATTGAGGATTTATGCTAGATTTTTTATTTTTATGGTATGGATTGAACCTTGTGATTCAAGGCATTTGTTCTTTAGCAAGAGCATAATGTGATATGTTATTGTAGTAGTTACATTGATATGTTGCGTAATGAATTAGCTAGACTAGACTTTGGATTTTTGAGGAGTTGGAGTTTTGAAGATATTGCTCGTATTGTTCACTCGTATATTTACATATGCATAGGTCTATTTTGCATCGTACAAGATACTAATTGTTGTTTGTAGGAATCATGGCACCGAGATCAAGGAAAGCCGGCTCTAGCAAAAAGGGGAAGGGAGTAGCATCAAGCTCCCAACCACCTCATCATCTGTTCGAGTTGTCTGTAGCTGCGATAGAGGTGCGTCAAAGGCTAGAAGTGGAGATGGCCGACGGAGAAAGGTCGATCATCCCAGACAGGAGGATTGACATTCCCGAGTCCGCAGTAGATAGAGCGGGATATAGGACGCTGTCACGATTGTGGTCACAAAGGAATTGGGCATGGTACAGTTCCAACAGGTTCAAAGGTTACGACGAGAGCCTCCTCCAAGAGTTCTACACAGGATACACGGATCTCGAGGAGAAGAATGGGGTGCTAGTCCGAGGCCTGATTATACCGTGGACACCAGAGTACATCTCTTCATTCATCCATTTTGGGCTACAAGAATTCACAGGGAGCGACAACGCCTACCTATATTCGAGGGCCTCTAGGGGGATAGGGAGACACATCACAGACGTGATCTGCAACAGGGAGTACCGATATCCAGAAATCGGGGGAGAACCTAGATGGATCGGTTATAGCGACCTTAGCATAGAAGCTAAGGTGATGATGAAATTTTGCATCTCCGACTTGATCCCTCGGAAGAATGACACATGGATTCAGCCCTACTACGCTGAGCTCCTCTACTGCCTCATAGACGGACATCAGATCGACATAGGGCGCATTATGTATGAGGAGTACGAGCGCCACTGGGAAAAGAAGAGGAAGCCTTTCATCTTCCCAAGCTTCATCACAGCGTACTGCAAATATCATGGGGTAGATGATATTGAGGAGGGGGATTGCGAGGTCGCTGCCCTTTCACCCTCGACCATTGAGGTGCAGCTCAACAGGTATCAGTTGAAGAACCCCACAGCTGCCGCTGCTGATGTAGGAGCACCATTCCAGCCAAATGATTCCGATCATGAGGATGCTATGGAGGCCGATGTTGGCGAAGCCCCTATCCCAGATATCCAGTTTGTCCATAGAGCGCCACATGCATCACCTAGAGCACCACAGGGGTCTAGAGGATTTGACTTCTCTGAATTCCGTACCTACCTCGACAGCCGCTTCGATAGAATTGATGCCAACAACGCGGCCATGCGACAGGACATCGACAGGCACATTGTCCAGCACAACCGCGATTGGGAGATATTCGAGGAGCATCCCCGAGAGGATAGGCAGCACATGTGGGAGCAGCAACAGCTCATCCAGCAGCAGCAGGAGGCTCTACGTCAGTCCAATGAGCTCATGAATGACATGTGGAGTGACTTTTATGGGGACTACCATCCCGATGATTAGTCCTTTCGCATGTCCACTCTCAGCCAACCGAGGCCAAACCATTCGGTAACATCTAGTATCACTTCTTATTACTCATTCTCTTTTGCTAGGGGCTAGCTTAAGAATCGTAAGGGGGATGGATGTGAACCGTGATGTTAAGTATTGTTTGGCTTTGTGTTGATTAGTATCTTGTTCTTTGTTTGCATTTGCATTTGCACGTTTACTGCTTTCTTAGATTTTTTAGGTTGCATTTCACTACATTCATCCTAGAATAGTCTTGCATGATTTATATGGAGTTTATTGCCGAATTTTTCGAACTTTTTTATTGGGTAGATCAACCAAATATGTCATTAATCGTATGCTTCATCTCTATGAATTTGTTTGAGGTTTTTCTCGCTTGGTTTGTCACATTTATGTATTGCACTTAGTTAAGCATGGTAGTCTCGACATCACTTAGTGGTGTTTTCTCTACTGCGGTTCACGAAGGCCTTTATAATAGGATGATGCATGTTAGGGTCTTATGGTTGTTTTCCCGATTAATTATGTACCTAAGAGGCAACAAGTCTTCACCATGCTTTGAGATTGCTAAATGCCTAGGAAGGAGGTAGTGTGAGGTTGTGTGATCCTTTGTTTGTAACCTATTCTTCCGAATAGGTTTGGGGAGGGGGTTACACTATAATTAGACTTGTTTCTGTTTTTCATTTTCGTGTCGTGAGTTTATTTTTCCTTTTCCGTAAACTTTGTACTCCAACCTGTTCTTTCGAATAGGTTTGGGGAAGACGTGTAAGTCATTTTGTTTCTCTTTTTGTTATGCTACTGCTGGCTAGAAAAATCGAAAAAAAAGGAAGGAAAAAATTCCAGAAAAAAGAGAAAAAGAAAAAGAAAAAAGAATCTGGAAAGAAAAAAGAGAGAAGACCCCAAAAAAGCAAAGAAGGGTCCAAAAAAGAAAGCCAAATAGCAGTTTAGCAACGTGTTGTGTCTTTTCCAATTCTTGTAATGTTCGTATCGTGTTTTTCTATTTTTTATCTTTTTTGTCTTAAGTGTCATCTGTTCTAGACCACCCTCGTCCTGCCATTCAGGAAGTGGTGAATAGCTTAAGACTTTACTTAAGAAATGGGTAGAATAGGGGAGTGTTGTCTTTTATAGGGGACCCTCCTTCGTTTGATGAGAGTCAGTACTGGTTCGACCTCTTTTGAGGGAAAGTCTTAACATGGTGGAACAACAGTAAGTCCTCAGTTTCATAGGCACGGGGCAACCATTCATATCTTAGCATGCTTCATTACGTCGTCACTGACTAG
The DNA here is from genome assembly GCA_028274465.1 of Plantago ovata. NCBI lineage: Eukaryota > Viridiplantae > Streptophyta > Magnoliopsida > Lamiales > Plantaginaceae > Plantago > Plantago ovata. Next base: position 91,484,417 of record CM051456.1, on the reverse strand, counting down.
GTCCAGGTAGAGAATGTTACGAGAGACTATCTTGTCTTGACATAAGTGCTTATGTGGATGTGTATAAGTCAATCGAGGTATTCTTCAACCTATATTCATGCTTTGATTTATATGGTTTTTGTTCATATGTTATTTGATAGATTCAGTAGATTAGTTCATTTTATTTGGCATGAGACTCCATTTTGTGTCTTGCATGTTTTTTGTATTAGAGTCTAGCTTAGTTGCTTGAGGACAAGCAAAGGTTCGGTTTGGGGAGTTTGATGAATGTGTATTTTACACTTTCATTCGAGTCTTTTTCACCTATTTTAGCTATCCTCTATGTTAATTTAGCTACATTTTAATGCATTTTATTAGAATAGGGTCACGTTTCCCTTTAGATTTTATTTTACAGGTTTTGGTTAAATTCGAAGATTTCCGGGAAAATATATTGAAGTTGACAAGGAATTGGTGTTCCAGAAGCCTATTTGGAGTATCTGAAAGTTTCCGGATAGAATTTGAAGTCTAGGGGCCGAATCTGGAGGTTAGAAGGCTACTAGAAGTCAGAAACCGAGTCCGATAAGGAGAAGAAATCCAAAACCGCGTCGAAAACGCGGATTTCCGCGAGAAATTGTCTGGGGCGAACCGCCCCAGACGTGGGGCGAACCGCCCCACACCGGGCGAACCACCCGGTGTGTGGGGCGAACCGCCCCACAGTATTTCAAAGCCTATATATAGTTGCTCAGTTTTCTCCGAAAATCATATCTTTCCAGACCTACTTTCTCACCTCTCTCTGTAGTTTTAGGTAGGGACTTCCCAGAGCCTGTTCTGGGGGTCCGTAGTTTAGGGGATACTTTTTCATAGCAGTTTGGAGCTCGTAGGATCGCAATCATCCGGAGATTGACAACCTTCGGTAACTTTGTATCTTGCAATTTTATTCTACTTATTTTATTATATTCTTTCAACAAGTTTTCTTCTATGATTCCTGTTGATTGCATGCCTATTATGAGTAGCTAAACTTATCGTTGGTGGTAGTATGTGAATTCTTAGCGAAGGGAAGATAATCATGCTAATGGCTATATCGCGCATTATACTCCGTGTCATTGCTTTATTTCGTTGATCCGGCACAACCTAAATTCTCGTATGTTGTATTAATTATTATGCATGATTGGACACTTGTCGACCATCAGACCTATTATCTTCGTAGTGTTGAATAATTACGGAACACATTAGGACAATAGTGATTGACTTGTCAGACAAATTATCTTCGTAGTGCTTAATATTTGCAACAGGACACTAGATTGATTCAAAGATCTCTATGCAAGACCGAGGAATTTATGCATGATTATCGACCCGTTATGTTAAAAAGGACCATACTATCACCAATCTCCATTAACTGCTAGAAACCCCCTTTTGCTATCTGTCTGATGTTTTATATTCTCTTGTTAAATAGATAAAGCTAGTTATAGTCCTGAGAGAACGACACTCGAGTCATTCTACTGCTACACTACGGTTTTCGTTGTAGTTGTGGATTGCCTTTGGCTAAATACAAATTTATTTGACTGAATCCGGAGCACGACATCCGCGTTAATCAAATTGGCACCGTTGCCGGGGACTATACTCCTTTTTTCTGTTTAATTTGTTTATATTTACAGCTTTAGATTCCTAATTCTACTAGTTTTAGTTTTTCTTTTTAATCTCTCTCTAATACTGCTTTCCTAGTGTGTTTCTAATCACCTTTCCTAGTCTGTTACAGATAGTGTATGCCGCATACACGTTCTGCAGGAACACCGCTTGCTGATTCAATTGTTGAGATCGATAGAGTCTACCACCAAAGAAGGCGACTACTTGAAAGGCACGCACTAGAGGAAATAGAGGATACCGATTTCTCTGAATCTCTACTCAGTCTTTTCAAGGAAATCGACGGAATGGCAGAAGCTAGACCACTAAAGGCATGGGTTCAACCCACCAAGGATCGTATGAGGGGACCGGCGATTGTTCTTTCGTCTGCAACCCGAGATCTGGAAATCAAGAACCACGCATTCCAACAACTTTCGAGGTTCTATGGCTTATCAAGGGAAGATGTGATGGGGTACTTGCACGATATCGATGATTTCGTCAACCAACTCCCACGACCCAGAGCTGACATAACAACGGATGAGTTGAGGATGAAGGTTTTTGCTATGGGACTTGGCGACAGAGCCAAGTCATGGCTGAGTTCTCTACCAGCAGGCTCGCTGGACACTTGGGAGAAGGTTTTTTCAGCTTTCATGGAGAAATACTTCCCTCACACCTTGACTACCGCGCTAAAGGCGCAGATCACTAGATTCAAGCAGGACTATGATGAGACCATCTACACCGCGTTCGAGAGGTTCCAAGATCTCACGAACAAGTGCCCTCACCATGGTTTTGAACTTTCTGACTTAGTCCAACACTTCTACAATGGACTAACCTTCGAGAACCAACAAGTGGTGGATTTCCAATGCCGAGACAATATTTGGGAGGAAACCGCAGAAGCCGTCTGGGCAGTTTTCGAAAGGCTTGCTAAGGGTTCGCATTTCAAGGACCCAAGAGCAATGGTTAGGAGACGTGGACCTGAAGCTCCACCGACTCAAGAAGCCCCTATGTACAGGAGGAATGGGGATCAATTCGAGTGCTTTACCAACGAATTGAAGCAAGTCCTCAAGAGCGCCACCGGAACAACTGTTTTGAACGAAGTATGCCGAATATGCAAGAACTATGGGCATGGGGCTCATATGTGTAGGTCGGAGCTAGCATACGATGATGGCAACTGGGCTCGAGGAGGCGAAGAAGAAGCCTTTGCTACGGAGTTTGGAACTCAAGAAGTTAGCTACGGACAAGACGGTAGGAATCCTCGAGGTGGATTTTGGAGAAGAGGATACTGTAACAATCAAGGATATGCACCGGCTAACCAAGCTTATGGACCTAACCAAGACCGTAGTAGGATAAACTATGGTAATGACCACTGCGAAAACCCCGCTTCGAAAGAGCCACCGAAGTCGAAGTCGGCTCAACTGATGGAGAACTTGCAAAAGATGGTTGATCACACACAAAGTTTTCTCAAACGTTATGAAGAAGATTCTGAGAAGACTAGGACAAGGCTTGATAGGTTGGAAGAGAGCACTAGGCTTGCCCATCAAAAGATGCAAGAGTTGATCGACCGAGGAGCAAGTAGGGAGCAAGGCAAACTGCCTAGCAACACTGAGAAGTCGTTGTCCATTAACTTAGTGGGTGATCTACCTATTGAAATCACCATCAAGAAGGTTGCTAAGTGCGAGAGTTGCAAAAGGGATATGCCCCCACAAGCCGAAGAAGAAGAAAAGGACCTTGGTACTAACAAGAGTGAAGAGGAGCAAGAGAATTCCGAGCCACTACCTCAAACTTTCGATGTTAAGGTCGGGATTGGGGAGCTTGAAGATGTCCGAGCCACACTAGACACGGGATCCTACTCTAATGTGCTCCCTTTGAATGTTTTCGAGAAGAGTAACCTTGGAGAACTAACTGTGCATAAGGCTATTGTGCAATTGGCGGATGGGTCCCTTGTGAAACCCGAACGCGTTGTGAAGAATGTATTAGTCAAGATTGGTGAAGCTCCTGTCTACACCGATTTTGTAATTATGCCAGCGTCAGCACCAGGAACGGGGGATGTCATACTCTTAGGACGAACATTCTTGACTAAGCTACGCTCCGTGATGGACATCTACCAAAAAACTTGCACTATTGAAGTGGATGGCAGGCAACATGTGTTGCACGCCATATCTGATCCGCCTGATCGACCTGGTACTTCTAAAACTATTGATTACAGTGGTCTTAACGTCTATGTTCACTCTTATTCACAGGATCGATGCACGGGATGGAGACTCGTAAAGGGGAAGTCTAGTACCCTCAGAAGGAAAAGATAGGCGAAGACAGGAGTCGAGTCAGAGACTTTAAACAATGGCGCTATCCGGGAGGCAACCCGGGGTTTTTATCGCTTTCTTTACTGATTTATTGCATGCATTCATACTTGAACAATTTGCTTTTCATATGTGAATTTGTTCGGTTCTGTGTCGTATGTTGTGTTCGAGTGCGACTTTTCGAGTGATTTTTCGGGGACTAAAAACTGCATTTTTATTTCAAAACGTTCGTCTCCCACCTCAGGAGTGGGGGGCGAATCGCCCCACGTCCAGAGCGCGCGCGCGCGCTCCGGACGTGCGGGGCGGTTCGCCCCGCACGGAGCGGTCCGCCCCAGGTGTGGGGCGAACCGCCCCACACCTCCAGAATGTTAAAAAACGGGGGTTTCTTCCCCAAACACCCATTTTCCTCCATTTTCATCTTCTAAACTCCAAATTTTCCTCCATATTCAAAATAACTTCAAACCTTCATAACTTCTTCATCCTTCCATCATTTTGTGTGTTCTTTAGCTTCATTCGAAGCCCGTTACGTGCTCTATTTTTCTATCTGAACAAATTTCTTCCAAGCTCATTGAATTTCCGGATTTGAGGTATTATCACATGAACCCTATTTGTTTAAATTTGGGTTTTTTTTTTATTTATGCTTCAATTAGGCTTGTTTGATGTATGGGTTGATGTTATATGTGATTAGATTCGTTATTCATTATCAATTATATGTTCAATTAGGCTTGGTTTGATGATTTGAGATTTTTGCTAATTGGATGATATATGTCTTGTTAGGAAAATGTCTATCTTACTTTCATTCCATGCTTAAACATGTGTTTGTTGAAATGATAATGATGGATGTATTGGTAGAATGCATGATTGATGGAATTGAGGATTTATGCTAGATTTTTGATTTTTATGGTATGGATTGAACCTTGTGATTCAAGGCATTTGTTGTTTAGCAAGAGCATAATGTGATATGTTATTGTATTAGTTACATTGATATGTTGCGTAATGAATTAGCTAGACTAGACTTTGGATTTTTGAGGAGTTGGAGTTTTGAAGATATTGCTCGTATTGTTCACTCGTATATTTACATATGCATAGGTCTATTTTGCATCGTACAAGATACTAATTGTTGTTTGTAGGAATCATGGCACCGAGATCAAGGAAAGCCGGCTCTAGCAAAAAGGGGAAGGGAGTAGCATCAAGCTCCCAACCACCTCATCATCTGTTCGAGTTGTCTGTAGCTGCGATAGAGGTGCGTCAACGGCTAGAAGTGGAGATGGCCGACGGAGGAAGGTCGATCATCCCAGACAGGAGGATTGACATTCCCGAGTCCGCAGTAGATAGAGCGGGATATAGGACGCTGTCACGATTGGGGTCACAAAGGAATTGGGCATGGTACAGTTCCAACAGGTTCAAAGGTTACAACGAGAGCCTCCTCCAAGAGTTCTACACAGGATATACGGATCTCGAGGGGAAGAATGGGGTGCTAGTCTGAGGCCTGATTATACCGTGGACACCAGAGTACATCTCTTCATTCATCCATTTTGGGCTACAAGAATTCACAGGGAGCGACCACGCCTACCTATATTCGAGGGCCTCTAGGGGGATAGGGAGACACATCACAGACGTGATCTGCAACAGGGAGTACCGATATCCAAAAATCGGGGGAGAACCTGGACGGATCGGTTATAGCGACCTTAGCATAGAAGCTAAGGTGATGATGAAATTTTGCATCTCCGACTTGATCCCTAGGAAGAATGACACATGGATTCAGCCCTACTACGCCTCTACTGCCTCATAGACGGACATCATATCGACATAGGGCGCATTATGTATGAGGAGTACGAGCGCCACTGGGAAAAGAAGAGGAAGCCTTTCATCTTCCCAAGCTTCATCACAGCGTACTGCAAATATCATGGGGTAGATGATATTGAGGAGGGGGATTGCGAGGTCGCTGCTCTTTCACCCTCGACCATTGAGGTGCAGCTCAACAGGTATCAGTTGAAGAACCCCACAGCTGCCGCTGCTGATGTAGGAGCACCATTCCAGCCAAATGATTCCGATCATGAGGATGCTATGGAGGCCGATGTTGGCGAAGCCCCTATCCCAGATATCCCGTTTGTCCATAGAGCGCCACATGCACCACCTAGAGCACCACAGGGGTCTAGAGGATTTGACTTCTCTGAATTTCGTACCTACCTCGACAGCCGCTTCGACAGAATTGATGCCAACAACGTGGCCATGCGACAGGACATCGACAGGCACATTGTCCAGCACAACCGCGATTGGGAGATATTCGAGGAGCATCGCCAAGAGGATAGGCAGCACATGTGGAAGCAGCAACAGCTCATCCAGCAGCAGCAGGAGGCTCTACGTCAGTCCAATGAGCTCATGAATGACATGTGGAGTGACTTTTATGGGAACTACCATCCCGATGATTAGTCCTTTCGCATGTCCACTCTCAGCCAACCGAGGCCAAACCATTCGGTAACATCTAGTATCACTTCTTATTACTCATTCTCTTTTGCTAGGGGCTAGCTTAAGAATCGTAAGGGGGATGGGATGTGAACCGTGATGTTAAGTATTGTTTGGCTTTGTGTTGATTAGTATCTTGTTCTTTGTTTGCATTTGCATTTGCACGTTTACTGCTTTCTTAGATTTTTTAGGTTGCATTTCACTACATTCATCCTAGGATAGTCTTGCATGATTTATATGGAGTTTATTGCCGAATTTTTTGAACTTTTTTATTGGGTAGATCAACCAACTATGCCATTAATCGTATGCTTCATCTCTATGAATTTGTTTGAGGTTTTTCTCGCTTGGCTTGTCACATTTATGTATTGCACTTAGTTAAGCATGGTAGTCTCGACATCACTTAGTGGTGTTTTCTCTACTGCGGTTCACGAAGGCCTTTATAATAGGATGATGCATGTTAGGGTCTTATGGTTGTTTTCCCGATTAATTATGTACCTAAGAGGCAACAAGTCTTCACCATGCTTTGAGATTGCTAAATGCCTAGGAAGGAGGTAGTGTGAGGTTGTGTGATCCTTTGTTTGTAACCTATTCTTTCGAATAGGTTTGGGGAGGGGGTTACACCATCATTAGACTTGTTTCTGTTTTTCATTTTCGTGTCGTGAGTTTATTTTTCCTTTTCCGTAAACTTTGTACTCCAACCTATTCTTTCGAATAGGTTTGGGGAAGTCGTGTGAGTCATTTTGTTTGTAACGACCCGGCCCACTAACGGGCCGAGACCCAGCCCAACGGGCCGGCAAGGTTTTCAGAGGCTTAAAATGGTTGAGAACGCTACTCATACCAACAAGGTGCACCTTTCTTTTCGAGAATCCACCTAGAAGAACTTCAGAGTTAAGCGGGCTTGCTCTGGAGCAATTCTAGGATGGGTGACCCACTGGGAAGTTCCTGGTGCGCGCACGAGTGAGGGAAAAGTGCGCGGATTAGAACTCGTGTTGGTCTGTGGGGCCAGCATATCAACCCGGAGAGCGCCCATGAGTAACCTTGCCAGCCCGTTGGGCTGGGTCTCGGCCCGTTAGTGGACCGGGTCGTTACATTGTTTCTCTTTTTGTTATGCTACTGCTGGCTAGAAAAATCGAAAAAAAAGGAAGGAAAAAATTCCAGAAAAAAGAGAAAAAGAAAAAGAAAAAAGAATCTGGAAAGAAAAAAGAGAGAAGACCCCAAAAAAGCAAAGAAGGGTCCAAAAAAGAAAGCCAAATAGCAGTTTAGCAACGTGTTGTGTCTTTTCCAATTCTTGTAATGTTCGAAATCGTGTTTTTCTATTTTTTATCTTTTTTGTCTTAAGTGTCATCTGTTCTAGACCACCCTCGTCCTGCCATTCAGGAAGTGGTGAATAGCTTAAGACTTTACTTAAGAAATGGGTAGAATAGGGGAGTGTTGTCTTTCATAGGGGACCCTCCTTCGTTTGATGACAGCCAGTACTGGTTCGACCTCTTTTGAGGGAAAGTCTTAACATGGTGGAACAACAGTAAGTCCTCAGTTTCATAGGCACGGAGCAACCATTCGTATCTTAGCATGCTTCATTACGTCGTCACTGACTAGGTCCAGGTAGAGAATGTTACGAGAGACTATCTTGTCTTGACATAAGTGCTTATGCGGATGTGTATAAGTCAATCGAGATATTCTTCAACCTATATTCATGCTTTGATTTATATGGTTTTTGTTCATATGTTATTTGATAGATTCAGTAGATTAGTTCATTTTATTTGGCATGAGACTCCATTTTGTGTCTTGCATGTTTTTTGTATTAGAGTCTAGCTTAGTTGCTTGAGGACAAGCAAAGGTTCGATTTGGGGAGTTTGATGAATGTGTATTTTACACTTTCATTCGAGTCTTTTTCACCTATTTTAGTTATCCTCTATGTTAATTTAGCTATATTTTAATGCAATTTATTAGAATAGTGTCACGTTTCCCTTTAGATTTTATTTTACAGGTTTGGTTGAAATTCGAAGATTTTCGGGCAAATATATTGAAGTTGACAAGGAATTGGTGTTCCAGAAGCCTATTTGGAGTATCTAAAAGTTTCCGGATAGGATTTGAAGTCTAGGGGCCGAATCTGGAGGTTAGAAGGCTACTAGAAGTCAGAAACCGAGTCCGAAAAGGGGAAGAAATCCAAAACCGCGTCGAAAACGCGGATTTCCGCGAGAAATTGTCTGGGGCGAACCGCCCCACACCGGGCGAACCGCCCGGTGTGTGGGGCGAACCGCCCCACAGTATTTCGAAGCCTATATATAGTTGCTCAGTTTTCTCCGAAAATCATATCTTTCCAGACCTACTTTCTCACCTCTCTCTGTAGTTTTATGTAGGGACTTCCCAGAGCCTGTTCTGGGGGTCCGTAGCTTAGGGGATACTTTTTCATAGCAGTTTGGAGCTCGTAGGATCGCAATCATCCGGAGATTGACAACCTTCGATAACTTTGTATCTTACAGTTTTATTCTACTTATTTTATTATATTCTTTCAACATGTTTTCTTCTATGATTCATGTTGATTGCATGCCTATTATGAGTAGCTAAACTTATCGTTGGTGGTAGTATGTGAATTCTTAGCGAAGGGAAGATAATCATGCTAATGGCTATATCGCGCATTATACTCCGTGTCATTGCTTTATTTCGTTGATCAGGCACAGCCTAAATTCTCGTATGTTTTATTAATTATTATGCATGATTGGACACTTGTCGACCATCAGACCAATTATCTTCGTAGTGTTGAATAATTACGGAACACATTAGGACAATAGTGATTGACTTGTCAGACCAATTATCTTCGTAGTGCTTAATATTTGCAACAGGACACTAGATTGATTCAAAGATCTCTATGCAAGACCGAGGAATTTATGCATGATTATAGACCCGTTATGTTAAGAAGGACCATACTGTCACCAATCTCCATTAACTGTTAGAAACCCCCTTTTGCTATCTGTCTGCTGTTTTATATTCTCTTGTTAAATAGATAAAGCTAGTTATAGTCCTGAGAGAACGACACTCGAGTCATTGTACTGCTACACTACGGTTTTCGTTGTAGTTGTGGATTGCCTTTGGCTAAATACAAATTTATTTGACTGAATCCGGAGCACGACATCCGCGTTAATCAAATTGGCGCCGTTGCCGGGGACTATACTCCTTTTTTCTGTTTAATTTGTTTATATTTACAGCTTTAGATTCCTAATTCCAAAGGCAGCCCCAAGTGCAAGAACCCGCACCCATTCTAGCAAGAGCACATCCCGCTCAAGATGAAGCTCAATCTCGAGCGAGTCCTAGGCCAATTCACGCAAGGCTGGGACCCCAAGGCATACAATCAAGGCTAGGGCCCCAAGGCATGCAGTCAAGGTTAGGTCCCCAAGGAGCTCCGGGAGACTTGAGAGAAATAATCGACCAAAGGGTAAGGGCCTCGCAAGGACCCAATAACCCGCATCCCCCGGACCATCTCCAAGTTCCTCCGGACCAACTCCAACTACAAGTCATCAATCCGCCAACTCTTCCAAATCAAACCACTCCTCAGAACCGTCCGGAAGCGATGGCAGAAAATAATGGTGGTAGGACAGTGGCACAAGTCACTCCAATGTTAGGCTTCGACCCCATGACCAGGAGGAGGATAAACCTTGAAGAACTGAAAGCCCAAAGAAAAGTCATTGAAGCACAAATAGATGCGTTGAAAACAAGCGTCCAAGAGCAAGAAAAAGACATGGAGCCGAGCGCACTATGTGACGCCATAAGAACTCATGTGGTGAAGACCGATAGAGGATTCCCAACTTTGGAAAACTATGATGGTACTAGTTGTCCGAAGAACCACCTTGTAAGGTTTGGTACCAAGATGGAAGCTCACGGACATGATCCCAACACCAAGGCATTGATCTTCCCCTCGACACTTTGCGGAGAGGCAATGGTTTGGTGGTCTAACTTAGACAATGGATCCATCACACATCCTACAAAGAACTCACATCTCAATTCCTAAAAAGATTCGAGAAAGTGATTCGGAAGAAAAAGGGAGTCAAGTATTTAGCCGAAATCGTTCAAAGACCGTCGGAATACTTGAGGGAATACTTGACAAGGTTCCATGAAGCGGCATACTAAGTAGAGACTCACGGAGTCAAGGAGCGAAAGGAATACTTGTATGGAAATACCACAAATGAAAAGCTTCGGGAGGAACTCGCAAGGTCCCATGTGGAAACTGAGAAAGACTTAGAGCAAGTATGCGAGAACTTTTTAGCGGCAACGGAGTTCCGAAGAACCGTCCCGGTGAGAACTGTCCCTCCGACCGATCCGAAGGAAAAAGAACAACAAAGGCAAGGTCATAATAATCCCCCGAAACAAAAGAGGCGAGACCAAAGGAATGAGAGAAACACCATCCAAAAGGAGCAACGCCATAGAAACGACTTTAGGGACAAGAGAACTCCTCCAAGAAGATCTCTCCCGAGGAGGTACGAGAAGTACACCGAGCTTAATAGGCCAAGATCGAAATCTTGAGCACTATTATAACAAGAATCATGGATGTTGATTGGCCCGAGCCTATGCCGGAGTCTCGAAAGCATAGAAATTCGGACAAGTTTTGCTACTTCCACAAAGGCAAATGGCGCACCACCGATGAATGTATTAGCCTTAAGACTGAAATTGAGAAATTAGTGCGCCGAGGGCAATTGGTCAACTACGTTCGTCGGGAGGAACCGGTTCACCAATCCATTAATCACATCGCCCTCGAACCACGAAGGAAGCCTTCAGCTTTGCCACCTCCTCCTCTGGAGGGCGAGCGACATCGTGATTTTGTAAGAGAAGCGAACTTTGAGAATAGACCTATACATGGGAGAATTCTTACTATTGCCGGAGGACCAGCGGGAGGAGATAGTCGCAAAGCAAGAGAAAGGACCGCAAGCGACCTCACTGCAAGAGACCCCAAGTATGGACAAGTTGCGCCGAAAGGAACCAACATGATCTCTTTCGATGATAGTGAACTTCCTCTGAGACATGCCGGAGGAGGGGACACTCAAGACCCAAGCGTTCCTCTGGTAGTGTCGCTCGACATTTTTTGCTTTGAAGTCCCAAAGATACTAGTAGACACCGGGAGATCAGCCAATCCCATCTTTACAAGTACTCTCAAAAAGATGAAAATTGACCCGAATGAAGGATTAAAAGAAGTGGTAAGCGCCCTAGTAGGGTTCGGAGGACAGCCAATAATGCCCCTCGGAAGCATGATCCTACCAGTGTCCATGGGCAAGGATCCTTGTAGAGTAACAAAGTCGGTTACATTCTTGGTAGTCGACATTCCTTTCGACTATTATGTGGTAATAGGGCGACCCGCCTTATCTCAATTCAAGGCTGTTGTTTCAACCGTTCACAATCGCATGAAGTTTCCTTGCAACGACGGAGCCATAGGGCAAGTAATCGGGAACATAAGAGAGGCATGGGAGTGTTATACTCTTTCCGCAAGTGTGACCTCGAGCGCACGTTTCGCCCTAGGAGACAGAGATCCAGAAGCAGGAGCAAATGCTTTTTACTCCATCCGAGCGACCAGGACTCGAAGGAAGTCTAAAAAATCTAGTCCGGCAGTAAGGTGAAGAAAAACGGTCCAGAGGAAAGAACAAAGTTTAGCGGTGGCAGAGGTAAAAGAGCTCGAAGAGTACAAAGTAATTCCTCCCATCCCTCCGACCTCGAAGAAAAAAGCATTTTTTTAAGAAAACAAAATTGAAGCGAAGGAAGCTCTGGAAGAAATTCAAGTGGTAGAAGGGTCCCCCGACAAGGTCACAAGGATAGGGACAGAGATGACCGCAGAGGTACGAATGAAGGTCTTCCAATGCCTCAGGGACAACAATGACGTCTTCGCATGGATTACGGAGGATCACAAAGGAATCGACCCTAGGGTCGCGGTTCATCATCTGAACTTAGATCCCAAAATCACCCATATTCGCGAGAAGCGAAGAGATTTCGGTCCGGAGGATAATGCCATCATTAAAGCTGAGGTCCAGAGGTTCTTGAAGGCAGGACACATCAAAGAAGTAATATACTCAGACTGGGTTTGCAATGTGGTCCTAGTAGAAAAAGGCGAAGGGAAATGGAGAATGTGCAACAACTTCACTCGCCTCAACAAGTTTTGTCCGAAGGATCCTTATCCCCTTCCTAGGATTGATCAACTTGTAGATTCCACCGCCGGATGTGCACTACTTAGCTTGATGGACGCCTACCAAGGCTTTTATCAAATCAAGATGGCAAGGGACGACGTACCAAAGACAACCTTCTTTGCTAATGGCAATGTCTACTACTTCAACGTCATGCCCTACGGACTCAAAAACGCGGGGCGACCTACCAACGCCTAGTGAACAAGATGTTCAAAGACGAGATACGCAAAACCATGGAAGTTTATGTCGACGACATGCTAGTGAAAAGCAAGAAGGAAAACCAACACATCGAACACCTTAATAAGTGCTTCGCGGTCCTGAGGAAATATGGCATGAAACTTAATCCGACAAAGTGCACATTTGGTGTCAAGGGAGGCAAGTTCCTTGGTTACATAGTGACCGAAAGGGGAATTGAAGCAAATCCAGAAAAGATCAAAGCCATCCTTGACCTTCCGCAACCAAAGAAACTCAATGAGGTACAACAATTGGTTGGAAAATCCATCGCCCTAAGCCGTTTTATCTCAAGATCGGCCGAGAAGAATATGCCCTTCTTCAGGGTCCTGAGGAAGAGTAATCAGCTCGAATGGACAAAGGAATGTGAAGAAACTTTTGAGAAACTGAAGCAATATTTGTTGTCGCCACCTTTGCTATCCAAGCCGGTGGACGGAGAACCAGTATACCTCTACCTTGCGACCATTCCGGAGGCAATAAGTTCCGTCCTAGTACGGATCCAAGGGAATGATCATATGCCAATTTATTATTTGAGCAAGGCGCTCACAGGTGCGGAGACGAGGTACTTGGACATTGAGAGATTGTCGTTCGCCTTGGTCTACACCGCAAGGAGGCTCAGACCATACTTTGGTGCACATAAAGTGATTGTCTTAACAAGCCAACCTCTCAAGCAAGTCCTAGGGCGACCTGAAATGAGCGGAAGACTAGTAAGATGGGCGATCGAGCTTAGTGAGTTCGACATCAACTACCAAGCTCCATTAACCAAAAAAGCTCAAGTCCTAGCGGATTTCTTGGCCGAGTATCCCGCCAAGGACCCTATGGACGTCAACCCAAAGGAAGCACAATCTGATTCAGCTATGATGATCGACTCCCAAGGACCACAAGTCAGTGAACATTTCAAGGCTCTAGAAGCGACATTGAGGGGATTCAAGTAACTAGCCCAAGCTAGTAGAGAGATTGATATGTCCAATGCCGAAGACGCCATGCTTTATCGCCCTGAGACCAATGACCAAAGGAAAGAGTACACCCCCAGTCACATGTTCCTTCTCAACGATGTGGCCATGGAAGAAGCAAATTCTCAGATCATCGTCCAAGGACCAAAATCCGAAGCGGAGGTTCCGGAGGAAACAGAAAAAGGTCTGGAGGAAACAGAAAAAGGTCCGAAGGAACCAGTCCGAGAAATAATGCTCCCCGAACCAAAAGATCCAAAAGATCATGGAGATGTTTGGATTTTGCAAGTTGATGGTTCGTCGTGCGGGAGGTCCAGAGGAATTGGAATCTACCTCAGGAGTCCCGGAGGAGCCGAGTTGGAATACGTTGTGACTTTAGGCTTTTCGGTTTCAAACAATGAAGCAGAATATGAAGCAATTGTGATCGGTCTTCGGATGGCCAAAGCACTTCAAGTAAAGAAAATCAAACTTCTTACCGACTCACAATTGGCCGAGAGGCAGTTGGCCGGAGCATTCAAAGCAAAGAAGAGCTCCTTGCTAGAGTACAAGGACGCTATCAAAGAAGAAATGGCACACTTTGAAGAATGCCAAGTAGAGAAATTTGCAAGAGAACTCAACGGTAAGGCGGATGCCTTGTCCAAATATGCATCAGCGTCCGGAGGCGTAGACACTCGGAATGTGATACTTCTGAAGATGGAGCTTTCGTCCATCGCAAGTTCTCAAAAAAGTGCGCAAGGCATGTTCACTATCGATATGATCCCAAGTTGGATGCAACCTATCGCGGCCTATTTGATGCATGGGATCCTCCCGAGGGACCGTGCGGAAGCAAGGAGGATCAAGGGAAGATCAGTAAGATACTTTGTCCAAGGGACATATCTTTACAAGAGATCCTTTAGAGGCACACACCTTAGATGTGTTAGCAACAACGAAGTCCAAGCTATCTTGGAAGAAATGCACCAAGGGAGTTGTGAAAACCACTCGGGAGGAAGAGCCTTAGCTCAGAAGATTATTCGCCAAGGATTTTATTGGCCAACGGTGCGAGAGGACGCTGCGCAATTTGTGCGCAAGTGCGAAGAATGTCAATACTTTGCGACCCCCGATCATGCACCCACAAGACCGCTTACTTCCTCCAAGATCACATGCCCCTTCGACCCATGGGGAATAGACATAGTCGGACCATTGCCCAAAGGAACCGGACGAAAGAAGTTCATCATTGTCGCGGTAGAATATTTCAGCAAATGGGCAGAGGCGGAAGTGGTTTCAGTGATCAGCGAGAAGAAGGTCATGGATTTTGTCTGGAGGAATATTGTGTGTCGCTTTGGTTTGCCAAGGGTCCTTGTGTCCGACAACGGTTCTCAGTTCTCCGGAGCCAAGTTCAACGCTTGGTGCGAAAGGATGAAGATCGAAAGGCGCTTTACTTCAGTGGGATATCCCCAAACTAATGGCCAAACCGAGTCCACCAACAAGACGCTCGTAAGGAGCTTGAAGAAAAGGTTTTCAGTGTACCAAGGAAGTTGGGTCGAGCAACTTGATGGAGTCCTCTGGCCTACCGCACCACTTCTAAGACAGCTACAAGGGAAACTCCATTCTCCCTTGTCTATGGTTCGGAGGCAGTTATCCCGGCCGAAATTGTGCAAGAGACATTGAGAATTCAAGGCTACCAACTAGAGGACAACCATGAAGCAAGGATGTTCGATCTAGAAATGCTCGTAGATTCGAGGACCACAACATTGGCAAACATCACGTTATCAAGCCATCGTCGCAAAGGCCTACAACAATCATGTCAAGGACAGAGACTTTCAAGTTGGAGACTTGGTACTCCGCAAGGCGGATATCCTAGGAAATCCACACAAGATGGAACCCAAGTGGGAAGGACCTTACAAGATAGTGGAAGCCAACTCCAATGGAAGTTACCGCTTGGAAGACGCCGAAGGAAATGAGTTGAAGAACACTTGGAACACCACCAATCTCCAGAGGTTTTATGCCTAGAAGACATTGGAGAATTATGCCATGTTTTGATGAGCTCCTGTGGAAGGCCCCTTTCGCTAGTTTATGATTTCTGGTTCAGTTTTTGTTTCGCCCTTTGGCATGGCTTCGAAGCCCACCGTTGTAATTGAATTTCCGTCAAATCAATGCAACTCTTTCAGTTTGAAATATTGTCTTGCTTACACGAAAGGCATATATAAGATCACGAAAGGCAACACAAAAATGCGAAACTAGATAAGGGGCTCCGAAGGAAAGAAATAATGGTCGAAAAGCAAAAAAATTCTAATCTTCTCAGTTTTTCAAAACAAGAAAAAGATGTCTCGGGAAACTTTTTCGAGGAGTTTCCGAGTCAGAGGTCCCCGGACGCACAATGGTCCAACGATCCTTTCCTCGGCCAACCTTAAAGTGGTCCGAGGACCATAACTAGTCTGACGACCAAAAGAAGTTTTTTCCTTAGATTTTTTGGATAAAAATTGTAAGGGAGAAAAAAGTGTGCTCGACGACACACTTAATTACCTAAGGGCCAACTAGCATGCATTCAAAAGTGTCCGAAGGCATCAAGGGATTGATGCGCCCGAGTAGCATGACCCCATACTTAGGCGCCCGACTAGCAAAGGTGATCGACCAACAAGGCGCCCGAATGAAAAATTTCTATACTTGGGAAATTTAAAAATGAAGAAGAGGCTACCACAAGCCTCTAAGCGTCGTGAAGCACGTAAAGTGCTAAGTTCGTCCGACTACGCATGAAGCCTAAAGGACCGACTAACCTCTAAGTCGATCCAAGTACGTGAAGCATAAGTGACATTGCATACGTCCGATGACTCATACTTAGAATTTTTTCTAAGTACAATGAATGAGAAACAAGTACCTGCAGAAGCATCTTATGAAAACTCGCATAATGCTTTGCGACATGCCAAAAGTAAAGACGAGAAGTACAAGAAAGAAGTGAAATAAACGAGCGATTAGCATAAGGCCTCGTCGGGCAAAAGGAGGAGCATAGTTGATTTACAAAAGGATATGCGCCCAAATGAGTGGGGCATCAAAAAGAGCTGTCCCAAGCACGCCACAAAAGGGCCTTATAAGTTAAAGCAGAAATGTAATTGTTCGACTAGCAAAATAAAAGACTTGTTCAATTTTTACAAGTTTTACCGAGCATACTTGGCCTTCAACAAGAACGACTGCGAGACTGCTCGGGCGACTTGGGAGGAGATCTCTAGATGTCTTGCCCTTCCCCGGACCGACTACCGCCCCCGGAAGCTTGACTTGCCCCCTCAGATCGACTAACTCCTGAGCCCGCAGCGCGCCTCTCTGCCTCAAGAGTCTCCCAAAACTTGATAACATCGGGCTCCTCCAAAGTATAATCACGGCCGAGGACGGGACCAGAGAGAGCTAGCCATCTAGTGTTGCGATGACCACACTTGTTGAACGGCTCGAGTATCCCAACGTGCAGAACCTCGGGCACCCAAGAAGGAAGCAGTCCGACCTTGGCAGGATAGGGCACTTCAGGGTTAGCCACCAAGGCACCAAACTCGCAAGCCTTGTGCTCGGTGTCGGACACCAGCTGATCGGGGTAGTCGACCAGGTCAACATTTTTGTTGTCCATCAAGCCGGCGGTGTCGCTGTCAAAATCCGCGGGCAAGAGACCCTTGGCCTTCAACTGGTCGAGAGCCGAGTAGAAACCCTCCTCGCGCCCCACCTCCTTTGTCTCCAGCATTTTCAAACGGTACGAGGCGGACTCATAGAAAGCTTTAGCACCCTCGTACCGAGTATCTTTGAGGTACCCGAGGACGGAATCCTTGAAACGGGCCATTTTGATGGAAAGGTTATTCCATGCATCCTTCCAAGCCTTCATCTGCTTCTGCACCTTAGCACTCTCGGCCTCCAAGCTTGCAAACTTGGCCTTCTCGACCTGCAGCTCCTCCTCAAGCGCCCGAGTACGGGTGTTAGCTTCCTGAACCTAGAGGTGCAATTTAGCAACTTCCTCCGGAGCACCCTTGTCGGCCGCAAGGTTTCCAATGGCGCCAACTATGGCGGCGAGCTGCAAAGAACAAAAGGAAAGGCCCGAGGACCGATGAAATTAGCAAGGCGCGAGAAGCAATGCTTAGCAGTTTTGAGTTAGAAATGAGATATTTAAAAACATTACCTTGCGCGACACCTGACTCAGCTCATGCGCCCGATCGAGCTCGTCGAGCGCCATAATACGATTCACCTCGTCCGAGAGATCCTCGTCAGTGGTGATCTCCTTGCCCTTGTCGTTGTTCTTGCGGGCCTTCTTACCCGCTCGACCACCCTCGTCGTCGGAGCTTCTTTTACTCTTCTTGGACTTTTTATCGTCCTTAGCCTTGTCATCGACTTTCTTGAGCTGAGGAAGAGCCATCTCCAGAGGAGGCTCACCTTCCCGCTCCCGACGAGCCATCTCGTCCTTGTGCACAGCAGCGTTGCAAGGAGGGTCGCAAGGAAGTTGCGAAGGCGAGTTCATCACTTTGTCCAATTTTTGTTGTTGGACGAGCTTGCGCTGAGCGGTGCGCTATCTTCTCCCGGCCTCGAGCGTCTGAGACATGATCCACTTAAGCCAATAGTCTGCAAAGGAAGAAAGGGAGTTAGTACACAAATATACAAAGGTCCGAGGACCAAATAAAAACATAAAGGAGCGACAAGCAAAAGATGATAAAATAGACTAAGTATGGAGAAGTATCTACAAACAACCTACTCGAGCAGGAATAGGGTACACTTACTGAAATCCTTTTTGAAGCCACAATATACGGGCTCAGTTAAATTTGCCAAGTAAGGCAAAGGTTGAAGATTCAACGCCCAGTAGAAATATCTCTTGGGGTCCGAAAGCAAATTCTCTCTTTGGTATCGGACAGCCCAAGGAGCCATCTCGGCCCGGGCGACTTACCAACCCAAGTCCCTCGGAAAAACGTTTTTGGGACGCCCCAATCCAACTGCTCATCGGTCATACCAGGTTGTCGCACCTTGCGGACGTAGAAGTAGCGCGACCACCACCGACACCCGATTGACGACGGAGCCTCCTTTAAGAAAGCAAAACCGGGCCTGGTCGAGAAGAAGTAAAAGTGGGGGTTCCCCGGGCTGACCGACACCCGGAAAAGCTGTATAAAGGTCGAGTAGTTTACCAGGATCCCTCAGATGTGACAGAAAACCCCATAGAAAACTAAAGTACCGAGCGAGCTCGGAATTATCTGAGCCGGAGCGAGGCCTAAGTCGTTGAAGAGGTCACGGAAGGCATCACAAAAAGGCATCCACCATCCTCGCTCGAAGGACATTGTATGGACAGACATGTACCCGGACGGCGGGTTGTAAAACGTCTGGTCGGGCGTCGGAAGGAGAATCTCAACCTTAGACTCAGGCAGAGAATAAATCTATCTAAGGTGAGGAATCTCTTCCTCGTAAATAGTAGTCGCCACGGTAGGAATCACACCATCCTCGTTCAGCTCTCCATTCGGATCAGGATGGTGACACTCCGAAACGGGCGAGTAAATTTTGCATCCGAGGAAGCAGCACCCCTCGGACGACCATCCTTAGAAAATTTAGGAGGGATTGGCTCTCCTTTTCTTCTCCTCTTCCTCATCGGCGCAGAATGTGAAGTCCCTACGTCCTCGGACGCGGACACCTGATTAGCGGCCTCGCGCCCTTCATCTTGCTCGCCCTCTTCAGTCTCGAGCGGCATATCCTCCTGGTCTCGACTCCTCTTAGAGTGTCCCTCGGACACATCGGGGGAAATATAGTGATCCCCAAAGATAGAATCACTGCTCTCGTTATGCGCATAAGGGGCGGGCTTACTTCTACTCAGACTGGCCTCGTCAAAATTAGAAGGCGGTCGACGAATCTCGTCGTCGGAGGAGAGAGTTACCACCCTCTTATAGTAGCCCTGAGGTAAATACCTCATAGGACTCGGACTCCCGGTGTTCTTGGAAGAAGATTTCCCCTCAATGGGAAGAACCTCAGAATTTTTTAAGACAGGTGCATCATCTCCCAATATGATGACCCGAGGTTCTAAAGGCTCCGGCCGACCACCTGCCCGATAATCGTGCCCGAGAGCCCCAGCAATGGCATTCATCACCTCGGGCGGTACGCTATGAGCGGCACCCTCCTCGACCTCATCATTGATAAATGAGTCGTCCAAATCATTCTCATTCCTAGGCCGTTGAGACCGAGCGACTAGCCTATCCTCGGGAGGAGTACTCACAACCTTCTCTTCCTCCTCGGGCACCTCAACCACAGGCAGCTCGCTATCCAGAAAACTCGCGGATAAAGAACTGCTGATGTCCGCGTACCCACGCCGCTCGGACATGTTCTCGCTATCACTCCTTTCAGACATCTTAAACAAAGGAAGAGGAAAAACATCAATCAACGGTGGTTATGCAAAGTCTGAGAGGTCCGTTTAAGTATATTTTAAGTCCAAGTCTCAAAGAGGAGACGCGCGAAGACGAGGAAATAATAAATGTGCGACTACCACATAGGGAGGAAAGGGGCCAACGAGAAATTTAAAAAGGGGAGCAATTACTACATAAAAGGAGCGAGCACAAGTACAAGAAACATAGCAATGGCACGTAAAAAGGCAAAGATAAGAGAAAACAAAGAAGAAGTCGAACTTACTTGATTCGACAAAAAGAAAAAGTAGCTTGTTCGACTACGTCTTCTCCTCGCTCTTTACAATTGCTACTCAGACAGTTCAAATTGCTCTAAGTGAATTTGGGCGAAAATGTTGCAAATGAATCTAAGTACCCCTATTTATAAGAGGGTAGTACGGGAAGGCGAACCGTCGCATACGTGGCGACGAACCTAGGCCACACGCGCGACGATACAGAAGGCCCAGATTGAGCCATGTCATGAAAAGACGATTTTGCCCTTGGAGCGCCCTGACTTCAGAAAAATCGTCTGGAGCGTACGCGAGTTAGGGCTCGCCCTACCAGGCAGGCTCCTCGAGCAAAAAAAAAAAAAAAAAAACTTGAAGAACCTCGGAACATCTCCAAGCACGTGCTCCGAAGGAAGAAAAAACTACTCCTCGACCTTGTGAAGTTGCATGACCTTACCCGGATCCAATCTCTTTCATACAAATACCCCTTTTTTGGTGGTACGAGTACCGTCTACTCGAACCATAAAAAAGGTGGGGGTGGGGGGGGGGAGGGAGAGATAGGAGGAGGGAAAGATTATGAAAACCATCGGGTCGCAAGGAAAAACTTTTTGCAATTATACATCGGACCATACTTCAAGATTGAAGGGAAGGCCGACTTGAACTTAATAGTTCCACAACTATCTTCTACTAAGATACTTGAAAACTAGGGGGACATATATTGGTGTCGGAATATGTCCAACCCCTAAGGGCGTCTAAGAGCGTACTAGGGCGTCATAGGCTGACCATGATAGAAGGGTCTGATCACCTTTCATCATGGTCCGACCAGACAAAAGACTAGGCAAAATAGCCTAAGTCCTTATGTTCGACCTAAAAGTACAACTGCCCTACTAGCCATTGAGCTGCCCTACTAGCGTGGTGACGCCCTACTAGCAGGACAAAGTCCTAGTAGCCACCAGCTAGGGGAAAGGCAAGCCCAGCAAAGAGCTCATCGGGCTACACCACGACCTCCGGCTACATAGGCTCGCCCTACTAGCACGTCGAGAGGAACAAGATTGGTGCCCTTTTGCCCTACTAGCATTGGTAGTCGGACGAGTGTCCTTCCGCCCTACTACCACAGGTGGCCGGACTTAACTCCTTACGTCAAGGAAGAATTAACATGTCCTAAGGAAAAGGTGGTCCTCAGACCTTAGAAGCTCGGCAGTCACCCTACTACCGCGTCCTCGGACAGTACTAGGGAGAAACTCGCCCTAGGAGCACTTTGGTACCAAGGAAGACCATTTTACCCTAGCCAACCTCAGTAGAAGATCTGGGTCAAGGCCCATGGGTCACTTCAAATGGGCCTAAGCCCATGAGAGACTCAATCTTGGCCGGACACTTGTCACGATACTAAGGACTCAGGCAATATTCTATTGCTAGTATAAATATGGGCTCACTCAAATCAAGGTAATCAATCAATCATTCAATCATCACACTACTTTCTCACTCTACATTTACTAGGGAAGCCTACCAACTCCCTACACGTAAAGTCGTCCCTCCGGCTTGATCATAGACAAGCCGGGCTTGTGGCACTAACCCCCCCCCCCCCCCTCTTGCTAAGTTATACCTCAGGTCCTAGGTACAGTACGGAAGACACTTGAAGTGCGAAGGACGTTCTAGAACCTTCGCCCTACGACGCTCCAGAGGAAATTACGACGCTCCGGAGGAAAGCACTAATTACCTATCAACAAGATCTATCCCTCTTAATTTAACAATTACCAGGAGCCACTGTTAGATAAAAACAATTACATCTAGCCCCACGAACATGTACTTTTGCGATTAAGTGTTCGGTGTTACATTTTTACCCATGCCAGAATCTCAGCTCTTGGCCTGAGCCAAACAGCTTAAGTTTTCATTATTTACACATTTGCCTCTAAAATAATTTATTATACAAAATTAATGTTAATGTATTTCAATTAACAACAAGAATTATATAAATTTCAAAATGAACTAATAATTATTGTAAAATAACCCCAAATTAAGATTTTATTGCAAAACAACCCCACTTTTTTTTATCTTCTTCTTCTTACATTTCCGGAGCTGCCTAGACCCAATTGGATCTGGACAAATAATAGCTCAATCGAAGATGTAAACAACTACGACCGAAGCTGTAGCGGTTCTGGTACCGGCATCGGAATTGTAAGAGAAAGGTAAGAGAAAGAAGGAGATGGAAAAAAAATGACGAGAAAAGATAAAAGCCCAAAAAACGCCCATTCCAAATGCAGTCTCCAATGGTTTGATGGTTTTTATAGGTCTCATATGTCACATATTACTCCATATGTCACATATTACTTCATATTATTGGTGGATTTTATTGTGAGTCCCATAGTTGGGGCAAAAATTAGGGCTACAATGGACTACGTACTAATTAGAGGGCCCCCCCTATTTGGGGCTAAAAAGGGATTTTAGCCCCAAATAATACATTTTGTAACATCCATAAGGAGTGCTCTAAGTTTGAATGTTTAGATGAGCTTAGGGCCCATTTGGTTCTAAGTAGGAAAAGGAAGATTTCCTAGGAAATCCGGTTCAAGTGTCTAAGTAGGAAAGGAAGTGGGAAATGTTAGAGATTTCCTTGTTTGGTTCCTTAAATGGAAGTAGGAAATCTGGTTCGAATCGCATTTCCTTTTCCTTGTTTGGTTCACTTAAAACTAATGGCTGGATGTTTGGTTTTCCAGAAATACCCCTCCGTGATTTGTTCATCCGTCAGCTAAGATAGGAACATACGTCAACTAACAAGGAAATTCAAATTTGTTCATTACTTCATTGTTTCTGTATATACTCCGTACTGTACAAGATTTCTCATATCAATGAAGTATTAATGTACAACTAAACTAAGGAAGGAATAATTTGATCTTATAAAAATATGCTTTACATATTTGGACATTTTATCTAAGGAGATAATCTAGTGTGGCAAAAGTCTTCTTATTTGTTGCATCCCGGGCTACGTACACAATTACTGCTCAATTTTTTAAAAGGTTCAGGAAACAGATCCAAGGCTATTTTGAAGATAAAAGCAGAGATAACTACTTAGTATAGTAATCCAGAGGTGCAAAACTGCAGTAGATAGGCAAATGATGTTTGATTCAACATGATGTCCTCAATAGAAAAAATAATTACCTAGTACTATTAACTATTTTTCTGATCCCTCAAGGGTTTAAAGAATACAACATGAGATGGCTTCTTACTTTAATTTTTATTTGCAAACTAATGAATCTCTCTTCTCTATTTTACGGTTCATCTTTCTTAAGAGGTATCACTGAGATTATTTTTACTTTTATCATCCCACTAGCTCACTGATTGGTGAACGGTTCATCACACTTGATGCTTTCACAGCATTGCTTTTAAGCTGCTCATTTACATCCGGCAATTTAGGAATCTGCAAGTCAAAATTACAAAATAAATTGCTCATAAGTACATAGAACAAAATTATAGAAGACCAGCCTGAAGCTTGAAGTTTGAGAGTGATAGATAAAAAATGTAAAACAGAATCTCATCGTTTGTGTGATGGATCCCTTCCGTCCTTCAATACGTCCAGCTCGTTCATATATAGTAGCCAGATCAGTGTACATGTAACCAGGATATCCATGCCGTCTAGGCACTTCCTCACGAGCAGCAGAAACTTATGAAAAGAGAGAAACATATTCCTATCTCAGATCTATATGACGAAAAATAACCAAGTTGAAATAAATGATATCATGGACAAGCTTCTATTAAAAATTAACTGCATACATGTAAGCTTTGTCAAAATAAGATAACATGCCTCTAATTAGCATCTTAAGCAAAACAAGTCTTGTTGATATAGCTTGGAAACAGAGTCTTGATACAGTAAGTTACCTCACGAAGAGCATCAACATAAGAACTCATATCTGTCAAAATGACAAGAACAACCTTTACATCTAGAGCCTTACCCTTGAGTTTCAGCTTCCCAGTGACAACATTATCATAAGCAGACATTTCTACTGCAAAGAAAAGATGAAACATAAAGATCAGACTTCAGAAATCAAGGTAAGCTGAGTATCCAAATGGCTGGACCATCATTAAGTCAGTCACAAATTAAAGTAAGATTAAATTGAATCAACTTCTTTGTTGCGAACAAAAACATAAGAGCACACGAATAACATTAACAGAATCGGTCAAACCCCCACAATGTGCATTTTACTTAAAATGATCAAACAAATAAGAAGCAGGATGATTAATGAAGTAATAACTCCATAGATCGCAAGACTATCCAAAGCAGATCCCAGAGCACAACACATTACTTGCTATTCGCCCACCCAAAGAAGAATACGCACAATATAACTTTCAATCATCAGACAGGGATCTAATCACATACAAACAAACATCCCTTTATCTAACTACGCACCGTGCCATTCATTATACATGAGTTTAGTAGCAACTAAAAATTAAACACTTAAACTACTACTAGCATAGATCGAAGTAGCAGCCATACCTAAAACAAATCTAGGCCGTTTCAACGAGGCCCCATAGATCGAAAGGCTAAAATTCGTTGCGTTGTAGTTTCATCCGCTGTTAGCCCAGAAAGAATAGAAGCAGTCAGACTCGCCGGATAATTGAAGCGGCATTAACTGTACCAATTGTCTTCAACCTAAAGTCTCACCACGTCACCTGCAACAGAAACAAAGCAAGCACTACCATCAAAATCTCAATCAGCAGAAGACTTGAAATTCTCAACACACAACAATTGAAACAAGAGCATTTCAAAGCCATATCCAAGTAATTAATAAAATTAGCTTAAATTTACTTCAATTTTACCAATTATGACATTGACGTCGAGAAGGTAGCGTCGGATGAGCCACGCAACACCTTCTACTTGGTGAGGTTTCAGGGAGGCTTTAATCCCCAAATCTGACGAGCTGAAAGACATTTCTTCAGTGGCGCGTAAGTCGGCATCATTGACGTACTTCACCGCCGCAGTTAATCGCTACATATAGTTTGGGAGGAAATCAATTTTGATTTGGAGGGGGAAATCGATTTTGATAATAATTTGGGGGAAGGGATGTAATTTCATGGCATAAGATGGGTATTTTGGGGAAAAGTTATGTGATTTGGAGGGTAAATATGGAATGTCAAAATATGGCAAGATTTCCAATTTGGTTTTCCTGCCCCTCCAAGGAAAACAAAGTAGGAAAAATTTGGGAATTTTGTGCACAAAACTTGGAGAAACACATTTCCCGTTAGCTTGGAGGAAAAGACGGTCGGACCAATTAACCACATTTCTTTTTGTGTTTTCCTATGAACCAAACAAGGAAATGTGGTGAATTTTACCCAAAATTTTTCCTTTTCCTACAGAACCAAACGGGCCCTTAATGTTCATGTTTTGGGAAGTTAGTTTAAAACTTGAAACTTCAGTCTTTGATAAAATTATTAGGTGGTGTTTTTGTGGTTCGATAGCAAAAGTGGTATTTGAGTTTAGGCTTGGATTTTTACTAGCGAAGTTGACGTTAGTGGACTAGAGTAAACCTAGTAGACCTGAATTGTTTGGTTAGAGTATTTAGAAATTTGGTTAGTGAAGGGGCACAATGGAAGCGTTGTTTTAATGTTTTAAGGAGGGGAGGATGTAAATCATGTAAAGTCCCGTATCTTTTTGGAACATCAAATTTTTATATGATTACTCGAGTGACACATCGTGGTATATTTGGAACAAGTTTTGAGTACGAAACTTATTTTAAAGAGGGTGGAATGTAATAACCCGTACATTTGTTCTTAGTGATATTTTTGGATCGGTAAATTGATATGGACTTGAGTAATTTATTTTAAGCCAAGTGCAGAGTTCGATCTCCAACGGTGACGGAGTTATAAGGTTGGTTTAAGCGTGAAAAAATAAAGTGGTTTAGAAATAAATATGTATAGCATTAGTGTAGGAGTAGTTGTAATATTTCTGGTTTAAAAAATTAACAAATTTATTGACATGGACTACGGTACTGTAAGTTGGACTTTGTTTTAGAATGATGAACCCACTACCGGCCCAACTATTGTTTAGTTAGTGTCCGATCAGATTTAGAACTACCCCAACTATTTAAGTGCAACCATAAATCGTCATTAAGGCTAGGTTAAGATGCTAACTTGTGATCGTGCCGCTAGTCATGGGAGGTTTTGGAGAATTGAGACAAAGACGCAGCGTACGGATAATTATATTGAGGTACATTCATAATTATATATTGATTAATTATTTCAAACTTTCATTCACGTGTTGGATGGGATGAAAAGTAATGATGCTTTGCATGAATTTTAATGGTAGTATATTTGTTTTTGTATGGTAGCCGGTGATGATTAAACTAATTGATTATCATGGACTTACGGTCATTACATGGAGTTTGAGCTTGAATCGGTTGAATCGGTTACCATGGTGAAATAATTATCTTGGGATGAAGGTTCTATAGCCGAAGTTGAGATCGACAAGGGGCTTATCAATTTTCACAAGCTATTAACGGAAATTTGAGGATTTATACAGAGGCTTTTGATTTTGGGGGCGTCACATGTTAGAATTCCTCAAACACTTCATATTGAAGTGGCATCATCGTGCCTGCGACGATTGAGGTAAACATTTATTTGTGTGATATTGATATCAAGTACTCCCTCCGTCCCAAAACAGTTGCACCATTTTACCATTTTAGGCGTCCCATTATAGTTGCACCATTTCATTTATTTGCCATATTTGGACATGGTTATAATAATTTTATATTCCATCAACACATTTTTGTGGCCATAAATCCTCCATAATGTAAAAGCAACACCCACTATCAATATAACTCAATATTTAAATCTTCTCCTTATTTTCTGTGTCCAAAAACAAATGGTGCAACTATTAATATTTGTCTAAAATATGTACTATAAGTGCAATCTAGTATATGTGCCCCCATAGTAGCTACCCTAGACTGTCCAGTAAGGATGAGATTTAACCACTTATTTTAGTTTTGCTAATTTTTCCAAGGGTGAATTACAAATTGGTGATGTTCCTAATAGTTTCTATCAAATTAGTCATGCATGATAAACTTCTATCAAATTAGTGTCTATATTTGTCTTGACTAATTTAACCCTGCCGAATTTAAGGAGCTAATTTAGTTATTTATATTATTTAGTTATACTCTGTTAAAATCTATCATGCATCAGATTCCTAAGTTTGGTTAGTTTCACTATTCATTTTATTTACCATCATCATATCTCTAATGACCCTAGCCACGATCCTCTCCTTTGACTATATTTTATAATCCTAAGAAAAAAATGAGTTGGGGTCCAAAATTGAGATTATGATGATGGTAAATAAAATGAATAGTGAAACTAACCAAACTTAGGAATCTGATGCATGATAGATTTTAACAGAGTATAACTAAATAATATAAATAACTAAATTAGCCTCTGTTGCTGTTGTTGAGGTCCATTATTGTTTAAGATCTCGTTTTTTATCTCGTGTTTCCATTGATTCGCAGTTTCCCCCTGTTCCAGTTTTCGTCGAAGGTAACTGATCCTCTGTTCTTCTTATTTTCGTTTTTCTTTCTTTTCCTTTTATTCCCGTTTTGCCCCTGTTGGCCTTAACCTCAAAACCGAACTGAGAACCGAGACTTAGGATAGTTTTGGAGCATGTTGTGTTGTTTTTGTTGACTGTTTGACCTTGACCATTCGAATTGTTGACCAAATCTGGACTGTTTGAATTCGTAAAGACTGACTTGGACAATTGAGTACTGGTGGACTGTTTGGTTGCGTTTAAAACCTGTGAGGACTGTTTTGCACTACAAGAAAAACCGGATTTAGTGACGGATAGCGATCCGTCGCTTTCGCCAGTACTCCTAGTAGGACCAGCCAAAGAAAAGCAAGTTTGGGCCCCCAGAAGGCCCATTACCGACGGACGTTCTGTCGCTACGTAGGACGTCGCGAAAAGTGGCATCGCTAAAAAATAAAGAGACGGATTATATTACCCGTCGCTAACTATAGCGACGGATTAACTTATCCGTCGCCGATTTTGTGGTTGACCAACTTAGAGACGGATAATTTTATCCGTATCTATATATAGCGACAGATAATATAATCCGTCGTTAAAATAAAGGGACACGTGTCCTTCCCCGGGCGAAGGGAATGTGGCGACGGATAAAATCATCCGTCGCTAACGTTATTTATTTATTTTTTTATTCTTTTTATTTTTATTTAATTAATATTTGTTATTCCAGCTCAAAATTGAGTACGCCCAACAAATATATATGATTGATTCGTTTTACGAGAATCTAAATTTCGTTAAAAAAATTGAAAGTGTACGTACAAACAAACTAAAAGGTACGAAGATAAGCATTAAAACAAACTAGAATCCTAAAATGTACGGAGATGGACTAACAATCCTAAAAAAACTAATAAAGTACTAATCCTACGGGCTCTCCACTATCCAATCGACACCTTCAGCCTGCAACGCCCCATCATTATATGCCTGCTCACGGGTCACGTGGTTATCAAACATCTCATCCCACAGCGCCTGATGGTCCGAATTAATGTATCGAACCCATTCTTTGTCTCGAAAGCGCTTCTCCTTGGCCTCATAAATCATATGCCTGTGGATGCGTTCCGCCTTGATGTTGAATTCATTCCATATCTTCTCCGTATTGGCAGGAGGGATATAGTAGTATTTCTGCAACATTGCAACAATCTAACATCAGTTACAAGTCATGCCAACTACGTGCATTCCATGAAAGTATGTATGTCCTAGAGATAACCATTTGCAAGATGATATGTACTTAGATCATAATCAGTTTATTATTATTTATATTGCATATTAATTGGCTCTACATCTTTGGATTATTTATTTGATTGTTTTAAGATAATTCTATAAGATGTTCCCATGGACTATATGTTATTACCAAATGTGTGAGAACTTGGATGACAGAACATAAGTCCTAAAATAGTCCCAGTCGAGGTCATTGAGATTTGGGATATCAATGACGCACGTTAATTGTGAACTTCAACATGAATGACAAGGAGGTGACACTGCCGGAGCTCCACAACATGCTGAAGACTTATGGTCAGGCCATAAGCAAAGGAAAGAGTGTTCTCATGGTGGGATCTACTTCAAAGACCGGTCCATGGAATGGTTCCAAGAACAGGTTCAAGAAGAAGAAGAAGGCTAAGGTTGGACCGAAGCCTCAAACACTCAAGCCCAAGGGAGGGGTGCAGAAGCAGGCAAAGGTTGCGAAGGATGCCTGCCTCTATTGCAAGGCAAAGGGGCACTGGAAGAGGGACTGTGAGAAGGCTAAGGCCGATGGAGCTTTGCATGGTGCATCTGGCTCCAACACAGGTATATTTGTTATTGAAATTAATATGTCTACAAATAATTCCAATTGCTGGGTATTAGATACAGCATGTGGCTCACACATTTGTAATAATGTGCAGGGCCTAAGTGACAGCAGACTGGTTAGACCAGGGGAAGTCGACCTACGCGTGGGGAATGGAGCACGAGTTGCTGCTGAGCGTGTAGGAACTTATAGACTAGACTTGCCCTCGGGATTTATTTTAGAACTAAGTAATTGTTATTTTGTTCCTTCAATCATCAGAAATATTATTTCTATTCCTATGTTAGACATTGATGGTTTCTCATTTCGTTTTGCAAATAGTAATTGTTACATTTTGCATAATGATGTTAATTATGGGATTGCACCACTCGTGAATGATTTATATTTACTTGATTGTAGACATAATATGTTTCATATACAAAACAAGAAGCCTAAATTAAGTAATGTGAAAAATCCTACCTACTTGTGGCATTGTAGACTTGGCCATATAAATGAGACGAGAATTGCACGATTAAATAAGTTGGACTATTTAACTTCATTTGATTTCGAATCATATGGACAATGTGAATCATGTCTCAAAGGAAAGATGACCAACAAACCCTTTCTAGGAAAGGGAGTACGAGCCGAGAAGGTACTTGAGTTGATCCATAGCGATGTATGTGGACCTTTCGCAACTCAAGCTAGGGGAGGTTATTCATACTTCATAACCTTTACTGACGACTTCTCTAGATTTGGATTTATGTGTATCTTATGAAGCACAAGTCCGAAGCCTTTGAGAAGTTTAAGGAGTATAGAAACGAAGTAGAAAAACAACTCGAAACAAGCATTAAGTCTCTTCGATCTGATCGTGGAGGCGAATACTTGAGTAGAGAATTCACAGATTACTTAAAAGAAAATGGGATTAGATCTCAGTGGACACCTCCTGGAACACCACAATTAAACGGTGTTTCTGAAAGGAGAAATCGAACTTTGTTAGACATGGTGAGATCCATGATGAGCTTCTCTACTCTTCCGACATTCTTATGGGGATATGCATTACAAAACTCAATATACATTCTAAATCGCGTTCCATCTAAGTCAGTCAAAAAGACGCCCTATGAGTTATGGCATGGTAAGAAGCCTGTTCTCTCACACATGCGAACCTGGGGTTGTCCAGCATATGTGAAGAAGATGCTCACTGGCAAATTGGAAACAAAAAGTGTAAAGTGTTATTTCATCGGTTATCCTAGGGAAACCAGAGGTTACTCTTTCTATTCTCGCGATGATTTCAAGATCATCGTTTCTAGGAATGCGACTTTTCTAGAAGACGACTATGTATTCAAAGATCAAGATCGTAGTAGAATAGAATTGGAAGAAATTCAAGAACCGCGAAATAACAATGAGGTTGAAGAGTTGTCAAATGGAGTTGACAACAATTCAGTGGGAGCAGTAGGAGATACAAATGCTAGAAGCGAAATACTAGGTAAGCTTCTTGCATCCAGTGGGAGCGCAACAGTGAATGTGTCGCAACCACTAAATTCTCCTACTTCACCGGCAATACCAGTTGTGGAAACTGACTTGCCCCCACACCAGGAACCTGTCACGGACAATGTTCCTGAGATAGCTCATGTTGTAGGACAACCTGACAATCAAGAACCTCAACGCAATCAGAATGTAGAGCTAGAACAAACGACAATAGTTATACCACAAAGAGTAAGGAAGGGAAGGGTTATACCCGAACAAGTAATTACAGTACGTAGGTCGGAAAGGGAAAGAGTTCCAAAGAAAAAGGTGAGTTTACTCTTAGAGACTCATGAAGATGATGTTGTAAATTCACCTGATTTGGATGACCCTAAGACTTACACCGAGGCAATGTCGGACATTGACTCGGAGAGGTGGCAAGAAGCCATGAAATCCGAAATAAACTCGATGTATCAGAATCAAGTTTGGAACTTGGTTGAATTGCCAGATGGGGTTAGACCTATTGGATGCAAATGGGTTTTCAAGAGAAAAACCGATGCCAATGGCAAGATACAAACCTACAAGGCTAGGTTAGTGGCAAAGGGTTATAATCAAAGACAAGGTATTGATTATGATGAGACCTTTTAGCCAGTGGCTAAAATTAAGTCTATTCGGATTTTACTTGCTATAGTTGCATATCATGATTACGAGATTTGGCAAATGGATGTGAAAACCGCTTTCCTTAATGGAAATTTGGAAGAAGAGGTGTATATGATACAACCTGAAGGATTCACATCCAAGTCATCTCCCAAATCAGTATGCAAGCTGCAGAGGTCCATATATGGACTGAAGCAAGCCTCTAGAAGCTGGAATATCCGCTTTGACGAAGCTGTCAAATCGTTTGACTTTGTCAGAAGTATGGAAGATCCTTGCGTATATATAAAACGCTGCAATGAAGGAATTGTTTTCATGGTCGTATATGTCGATGACATTCTGATCATGGGAAACAATATTCCCCTCCTACAGCAGTAAAAGATTGGTTGTCCAGAATCTTCTCAATGAAGGATCTGGGTGAAGCCTGTTACATTCTTGGCATCAAAATCCATAGGGATAGAGCCAACAGGATGTTAGGGTTGTCACAATCCACCTATATTGACAAAGTGATTAAACGCTTTCGAATGGAAGAATCCAAGAGGGGTTTCTGGCCAGCAAGTCATGGTGTTATTCTTTCGTCGAATGATAGTCCTTCGACTGAAGAAGAAATGGAACACATGAAAAGAATCCCATATGCATCTGCAATTGGATGTATCATGTATGCCATGAATTGCACCAGGCCAGATGTGGCCTTTGCATTA
Source organism: Plantago ovata (assembly GCA_028274465.1). Taxonomy (NCBI): domain Eukaryota; kingdom Viridiplantae; phylum Streptophyta; class Magnoliopsida; order Lamiales; family Plantaginaceae; genus Plantago; species Plantago ovata. Next base: position 91,452,012 of record CM051456.1, on the reverse strand, counting down.
AGTGTCACTTGTCGTCACCAAAAGAATCCAGGTCTTCAGCATTGGACTACTGTTAAGACGATCGTCAAGTATCTTACACGAACTAAGGATCAATTTTTGGTGTTTGGTGGACAACCGGAGTTGATAGCATCTGGGTATGCTGATGCCGATTTCCAATCTGATCCGGATGATTACAAATCACAAACTGGGTATGTGTTTGTACTCAATGGTGGGGCTGTTAGCTGGAAAAGTTGCAAGCAAGCAACTATTGCTGATTCTGCGACCGAATCCGAGTACATTGCTGCATCAGAGGCTGCGAAAGAAGCCGTCTTGATGTATGAGTTCCTCAAGGAACTAGGGGTAGTTCCAAATGTTGGACCGATAAAAGTTTACTGTGACAACACTGGGGCTGTTGCACAGGCAAAGGAACCAAGATCCACCAACAGGAACAAGCATGTACCTAGGAAATACCATGTAATTAGAGAACTGGTAGCTAGAGGAGAAGTATCTATAGAACGTGTCCCCACTGAAGATAATGTGGCTGACCCTTTCACCAAAGCCTTGAGCTCGGAGAAACATGTTAGACATTACGAGAACATAGGTGTTAGACAAATGGGTGATTGGCTCTAGGCCAAGTGGGAGATTGAAAGTATGTATGTCCTAGAGACAACCATTTGGAAGATGATATGTACTTAGATCATAATCAGTTTATTATTATTTATATTGCATATTAATTGGCTCTACATCTTTGGATTATTTATTTGGTTGTTTTAAGATAATTCTATAAGATGTTCCCATGGACTATATGTTATTACCAAATGTGTGAGAACTTGGATGACAGAACATAAGTCCTAAAATAGTCCCAATCGAGGTCATTGAGATTTGGGATATCAATGACGCACGTTAAAGATTGGCATGCGATCTGCATCATATTCTTAGAGGAATGTAGTGACTCTCACAACTACGAATGACTTGGTCATTCATGATGGATGCATGGTACACCTTAGAGGGTGTTGACTGACCCACCGATAAACCGTTTGATTAATTCTATTAATGTGTCTACGGAAGTATCGGTGTGTAAGGTAATTAACAGTCCTTTGACTTGAGGTCAATACTGACTACATGTGTGGAATAATATATCTTGACCATGACCAATGCTTGCACTCCACTTGGGGTAGATACGGCATGCGTTGGATATATTATGAAGCGCATGGGAGTAGTAGTTGAACCAAGATAGAATTCATTCCTCGCAATAGACATTGGAGAGAATACTTTACATCTCATAGTTAGGTTGATCGTTAGTCATTGGCCAATGCGTTACGATATATTCAAAATGGTGTTTGGATATGATCGAAGATCAACTAACAAGAATGAGAAAGAAATGAATAAGTTATTGGAACGGACACGATATCGAGTTCTAGGCTTATTCGAGTACTCGAGAATGAAGGGACTATATTAGCCTTACACTAAAGGTGATTTGTATATCCTTACAAACGTCCTTATATATTAATGTTGTCCGGTAAACCGTCTAGGAGCTTCACCGTGAACCTAATTAGATTAGTGATTAATATATAAGGCCCTACGGGTCACACTACATGATTAGTACTCTATCAAATCGGGATTACTAATAAATAGATATTAATTAGATTAATATTATTTATTATTAAACAAATAAAATGTTAATTAGATTAACATTATTTATTATTAAGTGTGAATAATTTAATTGGGTCAAATTGGACTTGAATAATTAAAATGGAGTGCATGAATTGGACCAAATTTGATTTGGACTAAATGCAATTGGGCCCAAATCAAAAGGGAGAAATGAAGAGAGAAGCTGGGCCAAAAGGCCCAGCATATTATTATCTCTCGGGCGCGTGTGCGACACGCGCCCGCGCCCGGGTGGTTAAGTAGTGTGTGGGGACTTGGTCCCCACCACTTGCTCTCTCTCTTCATTTTGTTTTCTTCCTCCGGGTCCCACGCGTCCCACATAAATTTTGGCTAGTAGTTAGTTTGTTTTTAATGCTTTAAATGCTGAAGAAGAATTTTATTTTGTACGTGTGAATTGTTTTGCATGCATTCTTCTTCTTCTTCTCTTTACAAGCAAAAGAACAAATACTACACATCAAAATATTTTGTCCTTTTCTGAAAAGGATAAAATTAATACTCCATATAATTCACATATATCCCAACCTTGTTCAAAGAGTTGCCTAGCACTTTACGGTAGAAGAAAATCTGTGGATACAGAGGTTAAGGAGTTCAAGCTGGAGAATACCGAGGATTGGGATTTGTTTGGAGCAGAGCTTGAAGACTTGGAGCTCACTGAAGAGGAATACGAAGCCTACGATCGTGAGTTCGCAGAAGAGGAGATCGAGGAGCAACAATTGGATTTTGCTGAACAAACTGACGAGGAGAAGGAATTGCTTAATCTGTAAGAATTTTCTCCTCTACGTATCACATGTTAAATAATCGTTATCAAGATAGGTCGTAAAATTTTCGAAATTTCGCTGCGTATGCTTAGAGCAAAACGACCCAATATTCCTACAGTGGTATCAGAGCTTGGCTTGAATTAACGGTTATTTACATGTTAAATTCATATGCTTTATTTATGTTGTTTATTAAAGCATGTTTCGTTATTATAATTATGCATGATAAATTAGATTTATTGCTTAATTATTTATCTTAGAAGAATGTGAGTCAAATATTATTATCGATTAATTATTGTTTAATTGGGTGTTAATTAATTAAAGTAATTAATTAATTGAATGGGATTTATAAAACGTGGGAGGTTATTTTTGTTTTGAAAGGTTATTTGCTACAGTATATACGTTATGGGTTTTCTGGGAGTTACCTATTTACTGGGAGTAAAAATCTTTTATAAAAAAAAAAAAAATTTGGGGCAAATTCACGTTCCAGTAAACCGGCGGCCTCCCCACGCCGTTACTTTCTCGAACAAAACTCATTTTGAATTGAGATTTGGAATCTCGGGTTCGTATGCCAACAACCGAATACACCGGAGGGAAAAGAAAACGTAATTGGTGAAGCTTGGAGCTCACCGGAATTTCGTCGGATTTTTGGAGCTCACGGGTTGTCGAACTTTCGGGCCAAAATTCGGTTTAACTTGCCCCCACTAATAAGGTTTATGATTCAAAGGGGTTAATTACAAGTTTCTTTAACTTTGGAAGTGTTTTGAATCTCTGAAATTCGAAAAATAAAGTTTGGGGCCTGTTTGAGCTTTTGCAGAGAATTTGGGGCAAGATTGTTGGTGAATTAGACTTAGTCTAGGGGCTGGAAACAATTTACATAGTGTAAAATTACCTCAATGCCCCTTATTGTTTAATTGCACTGTAAAACACCCAGAACTTGTTTTTCTTTGCACTTTGCTCCTTAAAACTTTAGAAGTCTCTCATTTTCACCCAGAAATTAATATTTGTAATTTTGAAGATTTACAAATTAATATATTTTGGAAATATATTATTATTTAATCCTTTAGAAGGTTGTAATAATTACTTGATATAATTTTTGACTCACATTAGGTTTGACCTTGCATGTTAAGGGTTTATTAAAGTTATTTAATTTATGTAACTTTATTACTTATTCATTTTATGCATGAATAGGATAAAACCCTTAAGTATTGCATGTGTAGGACACAAGTTATTTAATGCATGTTTAGGATCTTGGTCATATGTTTAAAATTACCCCAATATTTAAATGTACCCCAAGTTAAATTTTATGTCATGGACTAGGTCTAAACGACGTCACCCATCATAATTAAATGGTGCACTAATCCTTTTCGTTCGAGAGTATTTACACCCTAGTGTTTGCTCCGTTCTACGAGGCTAAGTCCTATTTATAGATGCATGGTAGCATTGTGTGATGGTTATGACTAACTTATCTATGTCTTGTCGCCCTAGCGTCGGAATAGTTTAAGGACGTCGGTCAAACTTGGTTTGACCAAACAAGAGTTACTTGGAGTAAATGGTTTAGAGGCCTACCGGTTTATTTATTATAGCGGTTCAGCCCTAGCTGGGGTTATAATAAAGTTAATGCGGATCTTGTCCACTATGATTGTATTTGATATAATTTCGTGCTTTTTTATGTGGGGTCATTGAGTATGCTAAAATAGTGGGAGCTAAATATTGCTAAAGTCCATGTATATTTAGTTGTGATTATGATCATGAAATTTGCCTTAGTTTAATTTCATTCTTTATATTTACTTCTCTAGGTCAAGCAAAATGTCTAACCTATCCATCAAAAGCATCTTGGAGAAGCATGTTCTGACTGGGCCGAACTATCTGGATTGGATCCGAAATGTGCGTTTGGTTCTCAGGCAAGAAAAAGTTGAGTATGTGTTGGACACACCTATCCCAGTCGCACCGACTGAAGCTGCTGCACTTGAGGACTATGATCCAGCTCCCCGCAAGAAGCATGTTGATGATGCTGCCAATGTACAGTCTGTCATGCTCGCTTCCATGAGCATCGAGCTGCAGAGGCAACACGAGCATATGATGCCCTATGAGATGTTGGAGCATCTCAAGAGTCTCTTTGACTCTCAACCTAAGAGCCTCAAGTTTGACTTGTTGAAAGAGCTCTTAAGGTCCAGGCTCCAGGAAGGAGGCAACGTATTAGACCACGTTCTCAAAATGATAAGTATGATTGAAAAGCTAGCATCTGTTGGCATATCATTTGAGAACAGTGTGTCTGCTGTGATTGTTCTCCAGTCACTCCCTGACTCGTTCTCGACGTTCATTGTGAACTTCAACATGAATGACAAGGAGGTGACACTGCCGGAGCTCCACAACATGCTGAAGACTTATGGTCAGACCATAAGCAAAGGAAAGAGTGTTCTCATGGTGGGATCTACTTCAAAGACCGGTCCATGGAATGGTTCCAAGAACAGGTTCAAGAAGAAGAAGAAGGCTAAGGTTGGACCGAAGCCTCAAACACTCAAGCCCAAGGGAGGGGTGCAAAAGCAGGCAAAGGTTGCGAAGGATGCCTGCCTCTATTGCAAGGCAAAGGGGCACTGGAAGAGGGACTGTGAGAAGGCTAAGGCCGATGGAGCTTTGCATGGTGCATCTGGCTCCAACACAGGTATATTTGTTATTGAAATTAATATGTCTACAAATAATTCCAATTGCTGGGTATTAGATACAGCATGTGGCTCACACATTTGTAATAATGTGCAGGGCCTAAGTGACAGCAGACTGGTTAGACCAGGGGAAGTCGACCTACGCGTGGGGAATGGAGCACGAGTTGCTGCTGAGCGTGTAGGAACTTATAGACTAGACTTGCCCTCGGGATTTATTTTAGAACTAAGTAATTGTTATTTTGTTCCTTCAATCATCAGAAATATTATTTCTATTCCTATGTTAGACATTGATGGTTTCTCATTTCGTTTTGCAAATAGTAATTGTTACATTTTGCATAATGATGTTAATTATGGGATTGCACCACTCGTGAATGATTTATATTTACTTGATTGTAGACATAATATGTTTCATATACAAAACAAGAAGCCTAAATTAAGTAATGTGAAAAATCCTACCTACTTGTGGCATTGTAGACTTGGCCATATAAATGAGACGAGAATTGCACGATTAAATAAGTTGGACTATTTAACTTCATTTGATTTCGAATCATATGGACAATGTGAATCATGTCTCAAAGGAAAGATGACCAACAAACCCTTTCTAGGAAAGGGAGTACGAGCCGAGAAGGTACTTGAGTTGATCCATAGCGATGTATGTGGACCTTTCGCAACTCAAGCTAGGGGAGGTTATTCATACTTCATAACCTTTACTGACGACTTCTCTAGATTTGGACATGTGTATCTTATGAAGCACAAGTCCGAAGCCTTTGAGAAGTTTAAGGAGTATAGAAACGAAGTAGAAAAACAACTCGAAACAAGCATTAAGTCTCTTCGATCTGATCGTGGAGGCGAATACTTGAGTAGAGAATTCACAGATTACTTAAAAGAAAATGGGATTAGATCTCAGTGGACACCTCCTGGAACACCACAATTAAACGGTGTTTCTGAAAGGAGAAATCGAACTTTGTTAGACATGGTGAGATCCATGATGAGCTTCTCTACTCTTCCGACATTCTTATGGGGATATGCATTACAAAACTCAATATACATTCTGAATCGCGTTCCATCTAAGTCAGTCGAAAACACGCCCTATGAGTTATGGCATGGTAAGAAGCCTGTTCCCTCACACATGCGAACCTGGGGTTGTCCAGCATATGTGAAGAAGATGCTCACTGGCAAATTGGAAACAAAAAGTGTAAAGTGTTATTTCATCGGTTATCCTAGGGAAACCAGAGGTTACTCTTTCTATTCTCGCGATGATTTCAAGATCATCGTTTCTAGGAATGCGACTTTTCTAGAAGACGACTATGTATTCAAAGATCAAGATCGTAGTAGAATAGAATTGGAAGAAATTCAAGAACCGCGAAATAACAATGAGGTTGAAGAGTTGTCAAATGGAGTTGACAACAATTCAGTGGGAGCAGTAGGAGATACAAATGCTAGAAGCGAAATACTAGGTAAGCTTCTTGCATCCAGTGGGAGTGCAACAGTGAATGTGTCGCAACCACTAAATTCTCCTACTTCACCGGCAATACCAGTTGTGGAAACTGACATGCCCCCACACCAGGAACCTGTCACGGACAATGTTCCTGAGATAGCTCATGTTGTAGGACAACCTGACAATCAAGAACCTCAACGCAATCAGAGTGTAGAGCGAGAACAAACGACAATAGTTATACCACAAAGAGTAAGGAAGGGAAGGGTTATACCCGAACAAGTAATTACAGTACGTAGGTCGGAAAGGGAAAGAGTTCCAAAGAAAAAGGTGAGTTTACTCTTAGAGACTCATGAAGATGATGTTGTAAATTCACCTGATTTGGATGACCCTAAGACTTACACCGAGGCAATGTCGGACATTGACTCGGAGAGGTGGCAAGAAGCCATGAAATCCGAAATAAACTCGATGTATCAGAATCAAGTTTGGAACTTGGTTGAATTGCCAGATGGGGTTAGACCTATTGGATGCAAATGGGTTTTCAAGAGAAAAACCGATGCCAATGGCAAGATACAAACCTACAAGGCTAGGTTAGTGGCAAAGGGTTATAATCAAAGACAAGGTATTGATTATGATGAGACCTTTTAGCCAGTGGCTAAAATTAAGTCTATTCGGATTTTACTTGCTATAGTTGCATATCATGATTACGAGATTTGGCAAATGGATGTGAAAACCGCTTTCCTTAATGGAAATTTGGAAGAAGAGGTGTATATGATACAACCTGAAGGATTCACATCCAAGTCATCTCCCAAATCAGTATGCAAGCTGCAGAGGTCCATATATGGACTGAAGCAAGCCTCTAGAAGCTGGAATATCCGCTTTGACGAAGCTGTCAAATCGTTTGACTTTGTCAGAAGTATGGAAGATCCTTGCGTATATATAAAACGCTGCAATGAAGGAATTGTTTTCATGGTCGTATATGTCGATGACATTCTGATCATGGGAAACAATATTCTCCTCCTACAGTCAGTAAAAGATTGGTTGTCCAGAATCTTCTCAATGAAGGATCTGGGTGAAGCCTGTTACATTCTTGGCATCAAAATCCATAGGGATAGAGCCAACAGGATGTTAGGGTTGTCACAATCCACCTATATTGACAAAGTGATTAAACGCTTTCGAATGGAAGAATCCAAGAGGGGTTTCTAGCCAGCAAGTCATGGTGTTATTCTTTGGTCGAATGATAGTCCTTCGACTGAAGAAGAAATGGAACACATGAAAAGAATCCCATATGCATCTGCAACTGGATCTATCATGTATGCCATGAATTGCACCAGGCCAGATGTGGCCTTTGCATTAAGTGTCACTTGTCGACACCAAAAGAATCCAGGTCTTAAGCATTGGACTGCTGTTAAGACGATCCTCAAGTATCTTAGACGAACTAAGGATCAATTTTTGGTGTTTGGTGGACAACCGGAGTTGATAGCATCTGGGTATGCTGATGCCGATTTCCAATCTGATCCGGATGATTACAAATCACAAACTGGGTATGTGTTTGTACTCAATGGTGGGACTGTTAGCTGGAAAAGTTGCAAGCAAGCAACTATTGCTGATTCTGCGACCGAATCCGAGTACATTGCTGTATCAGAGGCTGCGAAAGAAGCCGTCTGGATGTCTGAGTTCCTCAAGGAACTAGGGGTAGTTCCAAATGTTGGACCGATTAAAGTTTACTGTGACAACACTGGGGCTGTTGCACAGGCAAAGGAACCAAGATCCACCAACAGGAACAAGCATGTACCTAGGAAATACCATGTAATTAGAGAACTAGTAGCTAGAGGAGAAGTATCTATAGAACGTGTCCCCACTGAAGATAATGTGGCTGACCCTTTCACCAAAGCCTTGAGCTCGGAGAAACATGTTAGACATTACGAGAACATAGGTGTTAGACAAATGGGTGATTGGCTCTAGGCCAAGTGGGAGATTGAAAGTATGTATGTCCTAGAGACAACCATTTGCAAGATGATATGTACTTAGATCATAATCAGTTTATTATTATTTATATTGCATATTAATTGGCTCTACATCTTTGGATTATTTATTTGGTTGTTTTAAGATAATTCTATAAGATGTTCCCATGGACTATATGTTATTACCAAATGTGTGAGAACTTGGATGACAGAACATAAGTCCTAAAATAGTCCCAATCGAGGTCATTGAGATTTGGGATATCAATGACGCACGTTAAAGATTGACATGCGATCTGCATCATATTCTTAGAGGAATGTAGTGACTCTCACAACTACGAATGACTTGGTCATTCATGATGGATGCATGGTACACCTTAGAGGGTGTTGACTGACCCACCGATAAAACCGTTTGATTAATTCTATTAATGTGTCTACGGAAGTATCGGTGTGTAAGGTAATTAACAGTCCTTTGACTTGAGGTCAATACTGACTACATGTGTGGAATAATATATCTTGACCATGACCAATGCTTGCACTCCACTTGGGGTAGATACGGCATGCGTTGGATATATTATGAAGCGCATGGGAGTAGTAGTTGAACCAAGATAGAATTCATTCCTCGCAATAGACACTGGAGAGAATACTTTACATCTCATAGTTAGGTTGATCGTTAGTCATTGGCCAATGCGTTACGATATATTCAAAATGGTGTTTGGATATGATCGAAGATCAACTAACAAGAATGAGAAAGAAATGAATAAGTTATTGGAACGGACACGATATCGAGTTCTAGGCTTATTCGAGTATTCGAGAATGAAGGGACTATATTAGCCTTACACTAAAGGTGATTTGTATAATCTTAAAAACGTCCTTGTATATTAATGTTGTCCGGTAAACCGTCTAGGAGTTTCACCGTGAACCTAATTAGATTAGTGATTAATATATAAGGCCCTACGGGTCACACTACATGATTAGTACTCTACCAAATCGGGATTACTAATAAATAGATATTAATTAGATTAATATTATTTATTATTAAACAAATAAATGTTAATTAGATTAACATTATTTATTATTAAGTGTGAATAATTTAATTGGGTCAAATTGGACTTGAACAATTAAAATGGAGTGCATGAATTGGACCAAATTTGATTTGGACTAAATGCAATTGGGCCCCAATCAAAAGGGAGAAATGAAGAGAGAAGCTGGGCCAAAAGGCCCAGCATATTATTATCTCTCGGGCGCGTGTGCGACACACGCCCGAGAAAGGAGACACGGGCGCGTGCTGAGCACGCGCCCGGGTGGTTAAGTAGTGTGTGGGGACTTGGTCCCCACCACTTGCTCTCTCTCTTCATTTTGTTTTCTTCCTCCGGGTCCCACGCGTCCCACATAAATTTTGGCTAGTAGTTAGTTTGTTTTTAATGTTTTAAATGCTGAAGAAGAATTTTGTTTTGTACGTGTGAATTGTTTTGCATGCATTCTTCTTCTTCTTCTCTTTACAAGCAAAAGAACAAATACTACACATCAAAATATTTTGTCCTTTTCTGAAAAGGATAAAATTAATACTCCATATAATTCACATATATCCCAACCTTGTTCAAAGAGTTTCCTAGCACTCTACGGTAGAAGAAAATCTGTGGATACCGAGGTTAAGGAGTTCAAGCTGGAGAATACCGAGGATTGGGATTTGCTTGGAGCAGAGCTTGAAGACTTGGAGCTCACTGAAGAGGAATACGAAGCCTACGATCGTGAGTTCGCAGAAGAGGAGATCGAGGAGCAACAATTGGATTTTGCTGAACAAACTGACGAGGAGAAGGAATTGCTTAATCTGTAAGAATTTTCTCCTCTACGTATCACATGTTAAATAACCGTTATCAAGATAGGTCGTAAAATTTTCGAAATTCCGCTGCGTATGCTTAGAGCAAAACGACCCAATATTCCTACATTCCAAACAGATATAGTAAAGGCAATGCCCCAAGAATAGATAATGTACACATATATAGTAAATGTAATGCCCCAAGAACAGATAATGTACACAGATATAGTAAAGGCAATGCCCCAGAAAGTAAGAATTAGAAATATTCAAGTAAAGATATTAAAGTACCTTGAATTCTTCGAAAAAGTGCTCCTTGACGGGAAGAGGAACCGTAGCCCACCTTTCTCCGCCACTCCTAGAAGGCGTCAAAAACTCTCTTTTCATAATCATTGTGATCCTTCTAAGAGATAAAGACGGGTGAAACCTGCCAAACATTTTGAAAGATTAAAAAATGGAGTACCGACAACTATATATAAAAACAATTAAATACCAACTTATTAAGAATTTACTTAGAACCCTCCACAATGGACAGTACTGGTTTCCCATTGATCAGCCGAGGGCCGCCCTGGGGCTGTGCTTGACCATCCCCGTTCATTGTAGTTGTATGTATAAAAGTTAAGTATAAACCATGATAGACCTTGTAACAAAAAAGAAAGTCTAGCTTATAAAAAAACTTATCAAAGGCCAGTATATATACAACTTCTTAAGAATATATGGTTTACATGATTACCGAAGTACAAACACACTGTCCCTCGGACACACCGACACTATCTAGTAATGGAAGTGATGTCGTATCCGAAGGCCAGTGTGCTTGTATTTTTTATGCATGCAAACCACACCATACCATATTTAACTAAACTTCTAGTCATCAATTTATATACATGGTTTACATGATTACAAAAGAAATGTAGTATGTGAGCAAGAAAGGTGCCTGGATCTTTTGGAGCTTGAAGTCTCCATCTTTAGTCATTATGTTTTTTAGGATGGAGACTTCAAGCTCCTAAAGATCCAGACACTTTTCTTGCTCACATACTACATTTTTAATTACCAGTAGTACTATGTTTCTTTTGTAATGGTGGATGTCCTTCTTCTTGTTTCTGTCTTTACATAGCTTCCCTAATTGTGAATCATGATTACATGATTCCCAATGATCGATAGTAAACGTATTAGTTCAGTTTATAGCTTATATAAAATGTTTATTAATATTAACATTTTTTATTTTTAAAACGGATTAATATTAACATATTACAAATACTACGAATATATGCATGGAACATATATATGCCTCATAAATGTTTCCCATACATGGTCATAATTACATAAATTTTTACCTATACATGAATGTGACTACATGAATGTGTACATAAATACATGCATAATAAAGTGTATTTGTCCCTTAAAATTCTCAACACCAACTATAAAAAGGCACTTAAGTTTAACATGTTCTCACACAACTATGGAAAACCCTAACAAATTCAGGTTTGAAGATACACCCCCCCTTCCCCCCCCCCTCCCACCTTCTCCCCCACCACAAGTTGAGCCCGAGATATGGGTTGAAATGGAGGAAGCTCTCAAAGAGACTTTTCCTCCAACTCCTTCCAAATCTCCTACTCTCCCCCTTCTGAGCACAAGGAGGTTGAGTACTTCGAAGACCAGGGAGTCTTCTGCAAGCTATGTCAACAGCAGCTTGTCGATCCAAAGGATGTCACTGAATGGTCGCTCTTGAAAGAGGAGTCAAGCTCCGAGGACGAGGATGACGGGATGAAGAGTGACTAGAATTAGCTATTGATGAATGAAACTTATATGTAAGCTATATTATTAATAAAAAATCAACTTTTTATATTTTCTATCTTTCTAATATTTGTTCGTTGCAGTCACTTTTTTTTTTGTATTCAGTTAATTAATCATTTTTTTTCTTTTTGCTTATTGAGTTAAATTAAGAATTGAGTTACATTAAGCTTAACCATTTCCAGAATGGTTTTCAACTATGTATGTAAAAAAAACGAAAAAAAAAAAAAGAGATTAGGCAGTGAAGTAGAGGAAATGGAGAGGAAAAGAAGTAAACATAAACCCTAAATTAACAATTAACAAGTTTCTAAATTAACAAATTCAATCAAGAGACCCTAAGCCCTAAATTAAAATTAACATACCCTAAATTAAAATTAATAAACTGAAATTAAAAGTAAAGTTAGGTTTACTAACCTTTTAAATAGGGAAGAGAGGGAGAAAGTAAGTGTTGGTGGCGGTCCGGCACGGTGGACGATTCAACCATTTCTGGTCAGACGTTCGAGCAATAGCAGGAGGATGGGAGAGAGGCTCGACCGAACTAAGAACCTCCTAATTTTGAGGCATTATGGCTTTTTGGTCGACCGCGGTGGAGGTGACGGTGGTGGTGGAGGTGCCTTACTGCTCGTACCCTAGCCTCCAAAAAATATAGAACAAATTCAATCAAAAACAAAATCAAAATGAGCAACAAATAAAAAAAAAAAACCCTAAAATTTAGGGTTATGTTAATTACCTTTCAAATTGTTGAAAAACCTCCAAATTTATTAGGGATTCAAACTCCTTGTTGGATAGGCTTCGATTTGAGCTAAACTTTGCTTGAATTGGTTGAGTTTGAAGATGGATCGAAGAAGCCGAAGAAGAAGAAGAAGAATAAGAAGAAGCGAGAGAAAGAAAAATGGGAAACGCAGAAATGAGGAAGAAGAAAGGTTACCCGTCTGTATATAAAGACGTAGCGACGGATGAACTCATCCGTCGCTATATATTTATTTATTTTAATTTTTTTCCATTTTTTCTTCATAAAAAATAGCCTGGTCAACAGATTTGGCGACGGATAACTTTATCCGTCTCCACTATAGCGACGGATAAATCTCATCCGTCGCTAATTAGAACGCGAACTGGATGTTTCTTGGCACGAACTGAGCTTAGAGCGCAGTTCGTGTTCATCCGTCGCTACACTCACCGATCGGTCGCTAAATAGCGACGGATGCTATCCGTATCTACTATTCCGTCGCTAAATGGTTGTTTTCTTGTAGTGTTGGGGTTTTTGGAAATTTAAAGGACCTTTTTGTAATTATATTTTGACTTAAGATGACTGACAGTGGACTAGTTTAAGAGATTTCTGGACTTATGTGGACTGTTAAGTAGGTTTAGAAACTTGTAGGGTTTGTTTGTGCTTTCTGAAAATTAAAAAGGACTCTTCTGCAATTTCTCTATTGAGGGTAAACTGGTAATCTCACTTCTGGACTAAACTGTTAATTCGAGTTTTTTTTGAGGACTGTTCTGAAGTTTACATAAACTGTAGTACTGTTTTGCAAATTACAGTTAGAGTATTTTGGTAATTCTGAAATCTGAGTTTTAATATTGTTCTCTAAAAAATGTTGAAGTTAAATAGTTTCTGTCTTGATACATTGTAATTGTTTGACTTGCTAGCTTAGTTGGTTAGGTGTTACTTGACTAACCTAGAGGTCTCGAGTTTGAATCCTACCTCAGCCCTTCCGCTACCTTTCTTTTTGTTTGTCCTTCGTTTCGACTTTAGATAGTAACACTGAGTTTTGTTTAGGTTCTCTGTTATCCGTTGCGCCGACGTTCCAGTCTTGACTCTGTGGTTTAGTGCATAAGTTTCTGAGGTGAGTGTTCACCCCAAACTTACCTATTTGCGAAAAACTGGAAGACTCTGTCTGTCTAGAGTTGTTAACCCTCTGGAGGGAGTTACAAAGGCAATCTGGGAGTAGGAACAATAAGGCGGGCTGCACCAACGAACTTCATCTGATCTGTTGTCTGTCTTTCTGTTATGTTTGTTGACTTACTGGTTACAAATGTTTTGTTTTGAAAATTACTTATTCTGTTGTCTGTTAACTTCGAACCTCACTGAGATCCTTTATCTCACGCTCTCTTTCTTTTAAAATTTCCTTCCTTCCATATTCTACTGAGGACGTGCAGGATTAGGCTACCAGCGACTGAGTGAAAGGACTGGGGAGTTTGTTGGGATTTGTGTTTTAAAATAAGAAGAAAAACTCTTTATATTCTTCACTATCCGTTACTTTATTTCAAAACTTTTCTAGTTACCGTTGGATATTTTTGAATCTGTAAGCGCCGTGGCGCCAAAGTCTGTTATTGCATTTATTGTCGACCGTTACCTTTGAATTATTTCAAATATTTTTTTAAAAAAAACGATACCGTTACAATATCGGATGGGAGGGAGCCGACGATGTGGGAGCACTTATGTGAGTGCCACGGGGAGCTCGATGAGAACAGGCAGCTGACCTTCTGTGATGATCGTAGCAAAAAATTAGCGATAAGTTTTTTTTTTCCATTCCTATTTAAGCATTTTTTTAGGTGCTTCTTCAATAACTATTCTTGTTTGTTTCAATTTATGTGGAAGAGAATAGAAATTAACAAAGGAAAAAGGGAAAAGAAGAGAATGAGGGAGAATGAGGAAGAATAACTTACCAATCGGAATCCTAGCGGTGGTGGTGGCTCCGACTTGGTGGCTTCGTGGTGGAGGAGATGGAGACTATGAGGAGGAGAATTAAGGGTTAGGGTTTGATTTGGGGGAAATGGAGGAGATATGGAGACTGTGAGGAGGAACGAGCGGTGGGTGGTGACGGGGCGGTGGCAAGGCAACGGGGGCGGTGCGGTGGGTGGTGGCAAGAGAGAACAGAAATGAGATTTAGGGTTTTGATGATATGGGGGGCAATGGAGGCTGTGAGGAGGAGAAGAGATCCAATCGGGTCTCTTATACTCGTACGTGGCCACGAATACAGTCTATCCGTGGCTACAATTTTGTTTTCAAACGGTCAACTTCTTAGTCACGAATACTTTATCTGTGGCAATGTTAGACACGGATAAAATCTATCAGTGTCTAAAGTGCACGAACTCTGGCCTGGACAAGCACGGACTAAGCGTCCAGGATCAGTTCGTCCCTATTCGTGGCTAAACCCGGTGGCCATTTCTTGGATTTCTTGTAGTGAATTATCACCAGATCACCGTTCAACCATTTTACTGCCAAAACATAAAAAATTTACTCCTTTTACTCTTTCCTTGTAAATCATATACAAGCCAACAACAATAAATCCATTACAAAAACCCAAATACAGGTCCATGAGCACAAATATTCACAACATTACCAATTTACCACAATGCAATTCAAGACGCAGATTCTAATCGTATCTACATGCTAACAATAGTGTTGCAGAATTAGAACTTGTACCGTTATACAACAAAGTTATTCAAACTGTAAACTGCAACCTGTCCCACAATAGCCTTCTTAAGTGGTTTAGAAACATAAAAAATTAAGAAAAATACCTCAAGGGTATGATAGACATCAATCAACATAGAGAAGTATCCAGTGCCAAAACCACAACCAGTTGAGAGAAATTTAAGAAGACATAAATTAACTTGCACATGTCAGCCACTGAATTTGAAGGATAGAAGATTACCACTCCTTCCCATTTTCATCAGTAGATAAATGAAGTCCAGGTCTTATGCCTTTAGCTTCTAAATCCAAATGTGCTTCTTTGTGATCTTTTGACTTTTCATTTCCCTGCATAGTATCCACGCATTTGTTGGACACACACTTCTCTATGTGCATAAAGTCCAAATTATGACGTAGAACATTGGTATTCCAGTATGGTAACCTATACCAAATGGGCTGCTTCTTCCAATTAAAAGGTAGACTCGGATTCTTACGCACCTTTTTTCCAAATTTATTTTGTATGTCCTTTACTTCATCCCACACTTGTGAAGCACTTGGATACGGAGGAGCATCTCTATGCTCTTCTTTTCCATCAAATGAACGTGTATCATTACGGTAAGGATGCTCGGTAGGTAGAAAAATTCTATGACACATGTAGCACTGTTTCTGAGAATGGATAAAAAATTCCAAGTTAGTGTCCTTACCACACACCGGGCATGCATATTTTTCCTTAGTACTCTAGCCGGACAGATTTGCAAGAGCTGGAAGATCACTTACAGTCCACAATAATCTCATACGCATCTGAAAATTCTTACCCTCTAAAGCATCATATGTATTCGCACCAACATCCCATAGTACCTTAAGCTCCTCAATCAAAGGCTCTAAATAAACATCGATGTCATTTTCAGGTTGGTCAGGCCCAGGTATAAGCGTAGACAACATGAAGTATTATTGTTTTATGCATTCTCCAGGCGGCAAATTATAAGGCATCAAAATTACAGGCCAAGTACTATGCTTACTGTTCATAGTTTTGAATGGATTAAATGCATCTGTAGCCAAACCCAACCTTACATTTCGTGCATCTTTAGCAAAATCTTCACGAAGGTAATCAAAAGTCTGCCAAGCAGGAGAATCTGTCGGGTGCCTAATTACACCATCCTTTGTGCGCTACTTATCGTGCCATTTCATAAAGTTTGCAGTTCTAGAACACATGAATAATCTTTGTAGCCTGGGCTTCAAAGGGAAGTGCCAAAAGGTTTTGCATGCCACTTTCTTTCTTTTCTTTTTAGATTTCTTTTTCTTCAGCACATCATGACCCGAAACCTCTTCTTTTGGTACTTTCCACCTTGGCTCATTACACATATCACACTTCGTTTTACTTTCATTCACACCCCAATATATCATGCATCATGCCAAATGATTTACCACTCCACTTACCAAGACACTTGATCTGAAGAAATCTTATAATGAAGGAGAGTTTAGAAAAATTGTTGCGTCCTGAATATAAAGCTTGTTCAACATCTTTTAAAAGCCTATAGAATTTGTCTGCTTCTTGATTAGGTACTTCCTCAGATACGTCTTCCATGAAACTGTCACTGTTAGACGTTGGAGAACTGTCTTGAACAAAACCTCCACTGTTATTAGAAATATCAGGACTAACAAATGGGTTAATATCCTTTCCTATATTGATCTTTTTCTCACCATGAGCTGTCCACTTGGTGTATCCATCCAGAAAACCTTTAGCATTCAGATCCATTTTAACCTCCTCTCTTTGTTTACATATACAATTTTTACATTTCTTACACGGGCACGAGATCAAGCCATCATTTGAGTTGGAAAATGAAAAATCTAGGAAAAACTCGACTCCTTTACTGAACAAATCACTTGACCTCGGTAAATTCATCCAATTCCTATCCAAATCCATTATAGTCCTAATAGAAAATAATGTCCTACAAAAATACCAAAATATTGGAAATTAAGTAAGAACATAATGGAAATAACGCTTTACTGCACAAATATGGTGATATATTAGGCAACCTACAATTTGCAAAGTGAATAAATAAACAGTACTAAATCAGAAATTATGAACTCTACTGGTATGATTGTTTTCACACATGCAGTTGTATAGCCTAGCTCATCAAGATCAGTTCATTTACTTTATTCTGCAGAACTTGCTATTACATCCAAAAGAAGAATCGTATAGAAAGGAAATTAAAGCAAAAAAAATAAATGAAGTTTAAGATAATTTGCAATATGCGTGTGAATAAGAAACGTCAGTAAAGGATATCGTATCAAGTTCTTATGGTTGCAACCTAAATTAAACCTTCATAGGACAAAAGCTACTAGCCAAACCATTCATTATTGATCCTCGCTTTGCCGCTTAAAAAAAACAAAACTAGCAGAACCATTGAATACTGCCTGGATCACCAGATTAAGGATATCATAATACACATTTGATCTCCTCGTAACCACTTAGGACATAAATCAAGCTGCCCCATCTTTTTGGCAACATCTAACTCTTTACACATGTGGCTACAACTTTAGGGAACCCACACAGAATTTCCAAGTACATGAATTTGCAACATAAGGTTACCTTAGGCTCGGAGAAAGCCAAGCAGATTCAGGCTAAATCATGTATTAGACAGTCAATGCATGAAAATTGTGGTAAGTGAAGAAAAACAAACTAGATTCACATCACCTAGTATTGCAAAATATTCCAACATATTAAGGGATCGCCAACATATTAACAGATTATTACTAAATCAACCTAATCATGACGTCATATTGATCTTCTTGTAAGCTGTAAAGAAAACAAATAGCATCGAAGATCAATCCAGCAATTTATCATCACATCGAGTAAAAATGCACATGGAAGAGGTTCACTATGGTGGTTTATGGCCATGATATGAAGCAAGATAAAAGCCTAAAACATCAATATTGTGATTTGTGAAACTCTCTTAGTCTTATTTACTAATTTCAACTATCAATCTCAATTTCAGAAAACAACTATCAATCCCTCTTCTATGATTGAAGCTATATTGAACGAAGAAACCTGGCATATAAAATTGTAGTACAAAACTGTAGAGTACAGAGGAATGCCTAAATGAACATAAATGAACAGAAAAGCAAAAGTTATCGTCATACCTAGCTTTGTGGATCTGTGTATTCTTCCAATAGCATGCAAATTCGTCACAAAGACAAAACACAATTGAGATAAAAGAAATGTAATTTGAACTCAAATTTATCTAACAGGCTTGAGATGACTTACCAACAACAGATCAATGGTGTCTTCTCCAGAGCTTGATTGGTGCCTCTTCAATCGATCAGAACTTAGGTATCCTTTGATTTTCAGAGACGAGCAGATTTGCAGAAGAAAGAGATCGATGGAGCTTGATTTGATTGGTGCCTCTTCTATTGACCTAGGAGGTATCCATGGATTTTCAGAGAGGAGCAGAAGATGGATTGATTTTTGAGAGAGATAGTGAGATGAGCGGTTGAAGTTTTTCTTTTAGTTTTTTCTTTAAACAAGCGTGTGATTTCTTTTTTCTTTTCTTTCTTTTTTTTTGTTTTTGCATAAGAGTCCTTCACATTAGTCTTATTCACAATATAACCACCGAGTTTTGTTAATTCATTCTGATCATTCAGAACTCAACGCTACATGGATATATATAGGTGGATGTAGTGATGCTTTTGGACAAGAGTGGCAATAGATAGTGTCTAATTATCTAGGTTCTATTGTAGTGAATCAAAGATAATCCACATACATACTATAATGCAACTCTCGCGTGCTTGAGAATTTTATTTCATATACATGGCGTTTATATAAGCTCATTAATTTCTTAACAGCTGAACAACAGTCGCCCCCGTAATCACCTCCACCTCCGAAGCCACCGGTTAGACCTCGACGGATCCCCATGCCATCATCTTCCAAACATTAAATATGGAGAAGATGAAGATCAAATTCTTATCTCTCAACCCAAATATTTATATTTCTACTTTAGTATTATTGCATTGTGTTTTTTTTTTTCCTTTTGAAAAATCGCGTGTAAAATTCACAGATATAAAATTTAAGATGACGTTGTAAACATCTCAGAAAGTATTGATTGGTTAGAAAACAATACTTATAAGAAATCAGTTCATCTTCAGAAGGTAAGCATACAGGAAAGCATAGTGCAGCAGGCTATGTTTTGAATCTCGTCTCGGAGGTCATCTCGGACGACCTCCTGAGAATGGTCAACCCGGGTCATCTCGGATGTTTGTCTCGGATGACGTCATAAATACATAATTATATATAATTAATAATAATATAAAAAATAATGAGTGATACAATATAATCTTGGTAAGTATCACCATAGAGTACGAGATGGATATATATATACAGACCATATTATGAAAAAAGGTAGGATATTTATATATTTATATATATTTTGTAGTTTAAAAATGATATTGTAATAAGTGAGGGTGTGATTACAATTTACTTATAAACTTATTTGAGGATTGAAACTTAAATGAATGGAATGCTTGGATGTAATTTGTAATTATCACAAAAATTGATAACTAATTCCAAAGCAATTCCATTTTGACGGTCAAAACTTTGATATTTTTCAACTAATAGAGCAATTCCCAAAGCAAAAGCATACTTCTTCCCATTCCACATCTTCGGACCCAATTTTTTTTCCCGGTGTCCACAGGGCACAGACCCAAATGACCACTACATTACTTCCGGATTCTTCCCTCATCCAGATCAGAAAAATCATACTGACAATATATAATCTCTTATGTCTCTGATTCATCTCCCAAAATATCATCCCTTCTTCTTCCAAGTACATAATCTCTTATAAATTTTTTTACCTTACCGGAGAAAATCCAATAATAATGGCAGCACCGCTTGCATAGAAGGATGCAGAAGGAATTGAAGGGTTCTCACATGGCAATGAACCTAAGTAGAAACAACAGTTTCCGATCTCTAATTATTCTTATTCTTTTTTCTTTAATTTTTTTAACAAAAAACCCGGGTCAACCCGGGTTGACCCGGTTTAACCGTCCCAAATCTCGGAAAAATCCCGGGTTCTGAGGTTTTTCCGAGTTTTGGTGGAACCATCCCGTAACAGCCTCCGAATACCGGTTAAACCGGGTCAACCCGGGTTGATCCGGCGAGATTCAAAACATAGGTAGCAGGTTACTGAAAGTAAAATGACACAATGCATTTTTAAAGTGGTCTTTTTTAAGGTGGTGTAATCCTTCAACTAATCCACTACCCTTCACCTAAGGATTTAAAGTCACTATATAGATAATTGATACAACCTTACAATAATTCTATCTACAACATTAGAAATCTCATTTTGTTGTTCCCCCCAATTCTTCCCCAACTTCTCTGTCACTTCCTCTACTCAGATCCCATTAGCTATTCCTGGTGTATTCCACTGATTACTTCCTCTGCTCAACTTTCTTAGGGTTCTTCCTTAACATCCCCATTACCAAGTACTTCCTCTACTCAATCATGAGGGGTTTGGTTTGTGATACAGATGTCAACTGGAACAAACATTCACTTCGCAGTCAAGAACATTTGCTCTAGAGGTTCAATAATTTTTCAGTTATCAAGAGAGCTCCCAGATCTACAAATATTAATACTTTTTAGTATAACAATCTGAGATCCACCACTATTCGTTTTCCTACTCTTTCTACCATTTTCTTGTGTCGAAAGAGTAATAATTAGTAATTAATTAACACTAATAGATGCCAAAAATACCATCAAAACCATTTGAGCGAGAATTTGGAGTCCACTTGATTAGATTTTTGGGCAAAAAAAATAGAATGGATTTTTTTTTGTAATAGTTTTAGAGAGATGCTTGTTTTTGTAAGAAGGTGCTCTAGATTAGTATATATATGTAATTTTCTATTTTAATATTTTGAGAACGTTTGAAGGTTGAAGAAATTGTAGGTCAAAATAGACATTAATGGATTTGGGTTCGATAACCATTGAAGTTGGGTTTAGAGCACTAGTAATTGATGGTTTCAATTTTGGGGCTTACTTCATTATAAGCCCCAAAAAAAAACTTATTTCATTTTTTAGTTTACAATGATTTGGACTTATTTGATACTTTTTCGTGGGCTTCACATAACACATACACATTAACCATCTGATTCTTCTTTAGTGAAGAATTAAGAAAAATAAAAAATTACGGGTCAGGACTCGACCCAGACCCTGATATGCTGTTACGGGTCTAGAGTCGGGTAGGATCCGGGTCCAATCTAGTAGTTCACTAATATTGTTTGACTTTGACTTAAATTGAGGGTTGACTTTTGATGCGTAGCATATGCAGGCTTCGGAGGGCCTATTCTAGGAGTATGCTCTATCATGTGTTCTACCGTTCAGATGATAATACGTGTCTAGTCCACTTGATTATTATATTACACTTCTTTTCTCACGCTGTTCGATGTTTACTTTCTCTTTATTTTATGACTAAATTATGCCTTGGACCCCTTTTTCTTCTTTAATTATGTTTTACACCCTAATTATTCTTAAAGTTGTTTTGCTTTCTAGTTTCAGTTCGGTTATAGTACTATTTTATTATAGTCTTCCATATTATATAGTTCTTTTCTGATTTAGTGTTTTTTAATTCTATTTTATATTTTACTTGTCACAGTATGAGTTTAGTCTTTAGGGATGGAACCGAGAGAAAGCATAGTGGACTGCCCCGGCACCCGAAATTTAGTAAATAAATTTAAAATTGGTATTTACAAAATTTTATTTTCAAAATTTTAAAATTTTACACCGCATAACTATTAAAATAATTTAATATGTATAATTTCACACTACCAACTAAAACAGTTAGATCTACTCGCACCTGGTCAATTTTTGTCTACGATTTTTAGTGTTAATAATTTTTATAGTATTTTAATTTAAAGTTAATTTCAGATCAATTTGATACTAAAAAAAGTCAATAAAATACGGTGTTAGATCTATGCCGAAACATAGAAATTAATATTTGGGTGAAATCATTATAATGTAAATTATAAAAATGAAACATAATCTATATTTTTATAGATTATGAGGGATAAAATCATTATAAAGTAACTTATAAATTATAATCATGTAATTTGAAAAAGAAAAACATAATCTATATTTTTATTATGAAAGATGAACTATTTATAAAGTAAAAAAGTAATTAAATTAATTTTTGCTAAAAGATGAATATTATATGTTGAAACGGAGGTATGAGTACGTACAAAATTGTCAACGTTATTTGAGAAAATAACAAAAATCATGCATATTATGAGGTGTCGAGCACAAAATACAGATACATTTTCTTTAAAGAAAATTAAAAACAAAAACAAAAATCATAGTAGAAGGAAAAGAAACTAAGTGGATCTAAACGAGAAACAAAATAATTAGTGGAAACTGATGCAAATATCATGTTGTCATGTTTCTCTTAGTTAATTAATTGCATGCACAACAGAGAGATAACAGATAAAAGGATTAAAGGAGAAAGTAGTATAAACATTAACGTGTCAAAATCTTGACCATTAGATATCATGAACAGAAGATAGAACAGGCAAGTGGCCCTCCGGACCCCGCAGATGCATGGATGATAGTCTTAAGGGATAAATAATAAATAATAAAATAAATTTAATGCAAAATGTTAGTTTAACTACAAAGGCATGGTTTTGCTATTTTTGTTATTTAAGAAATGATGAAGATGTCAATCAGATCATCTCAGCAACCATGTTTGGCATGAAATTTCATTGACAGCAAGCAAAAATACCTAAAAACTTCCCTATCTATGAAATTTCAACATGTTATATATTATGTCCATGTGTGTGTAACAGGCAGGGAGACATCATCATCAAGATTCAAGAGTGTGTGTTATAGGCAATTGGAAATTTAATTAAGCCTCAGAGGGTTGACAATGATAGAATATTCTCCCTCAGATGTTGCCTGAGCTTATTCCAGAATCCAGATCCAGATGTTCTCTTAGTCCAACACTATAAATAGGTAACACTTTATAACATGTTCTACATGCAAATCCCATTCATTTCCAACTCCAGGAGTTCTAAGAATCACCATCGATCCATGGCGCGAGATCAGTTACAAGTGCTTACAGCACTGGATGTTGCCAAAACACAGCTGTACCATTTCACAGCCATTGTCATTGCAGGCATGGGCTTCTTCACCGACGCCTATGATCTGTTCAGTATTTCTCTGATCACGAAGCTCTTAGGCCGCCTTTACTACACCAAGGTTGGCTCTCTCAAGCCTGGAACTTTGCCACCACATGTCTCATCCTCAGTATACGGTGTTGCCCTCGTTGGAACACTAGCTGGACAACTTTTCTTCGGTTGGTTAGGTGATAAAATGGGCCGGAAGAGAGTGTATGGTCTGACTCTCATGATGATGATCGTATGTTCACTTGCCTCGGGCCTTTCTTTTGGGAGCACTCCTAAGGCTGTTATGGCCACACTCTGCTTCTTCAGATTTTGGCTGGGGTTCGGTATCGGAGGAGACTATCCTCTCTCCGCAACAATTATGTCCGAATATGCTAACAAGAAGACTCGGGGTGCCTTCATCGCCGCTGTCTTTGCCATGCAGGGTTTCGGTATTTTGTTCTGTGGAATCATTTCCCTTGCTGTGTCAGCCGCTTTTGACAACAGGTACATATTAAAAGAATTCAATCTCATCTAAAATATTAATCCATTGATGATATTAATTCTGTGCCTGGCCTGTCTGATATAATTTCAACTCTCCCATGGGAGTTGGGGAGGATCATTTATAGTATTAATTATCCAACATTGCCAGGTATCCGTCCCCAACGTATGAGGAAAATGCGGCCGCTTCCACAGTTCCAGAAGCAGACTACATTTGGCGTATCATACTGATGGTTGGTGCGTTCCCCGCAGCAGTAACTTACTACTGGCGTATGAAGATGCCTGAAACCGCCCGTTACACTGCCCTGGTTGCCAAGAACGCGAAACAGGCAACACAAGATATGAGCAGAGTTCTAAACGTGGAATTGGAAGTTGAAGCAGAGAGGGTTGACAGAATTGTTGGGAACAATAATAAATCTCACAGCTTCGGGTTGTTCTCTACAGAATTCCTTCGACGCCATGGCCTGCATTTGTTTGGCACAACATCCACTTGGTTCTTACTGGACATTGCATTCTACAGCCAAAATCTGTTCCAAAAAGATGTTCTCAGCGGCATCGGTTGGATCCCACCAGCAAGAACAATGAACGCAGTTGGAGAACTTTTCCATATCTCAAGAGCTCAGACACTGATCGCACTGTGCAGCACAGTCCCAGGCTACTGGTTCACAGTAGCGTTCATAGACATAATTGGAAGGTACATGATACAACTAATCGGCTTCTTTTTCATGACCGTGTTCATGGTTGCTATTGCGGTTCCATACGAACACTGGACCCAAAAGGATCACAGAATCGGGTTCGTAGTAATGTACGCTCTGACATTTTTCTTTGCCAATTTTGGGCCTAATGCAACAACGTTCGTGGTACCAGCCGAGATCTTCCCGGCACGACTAAGGTCAACGTGTCACGGAATATCTGCGGCTTCTGGGAAAGCGGGGGCCATAATCGGAGCTTATGGATTTCTTTATGCGGCACAGAGCACGGATCCAACCAAAACAGATGCCGGTTACCCGCCCGGTATTGGTATCAAGAAATCTCTGATTGCGCTGGCATGTATAAATGCACTTGGAATGATTTGTACTATTTTTGCTGTGCCTGAGGCCATGGGAAAATCACTTGAAGAAGCATCACAGGAGACTCTGGATGATGATCAGCCAGTAGAACCACAAAATGTTTGATCCAACAATACTACGTGTGTGCGCGCTTGATTTTTTTCTTTTTAGTTTTTTTTCTTTTTCCTATTTCTTTTTGTTTATGACAACCATTGAATGACAAATTGGCAACTATAACAATTATCCGCAATATGTCGTAAGAACCCTAACTTAACTACGAATCAAATTAGTAACAGATTGAACACAAATTTACGAATGTTCCAACATGCACAGAGGACCAAACACTGCTTTACTAGTACAATAAAAGTAAAAGTATACGAGAATCACTTCAGGAGCTCCTCAACCAACAATGGCGAACAAAGTCTTGTTTCTCTCCCAGCTAATTCCTCTCAAACAAACTACGTGAGTTGTGAATTCAAGCAGTTATCAGATGCTAATAGAATACAGAATTAAGTGTATGTACTAGAAAGTGATTTCAGAAGAATCCACAAGCTATTTTGTTTGTTCATCAACGTAGCAAACACTGTTTTTCCCACCAAAACTTTCAATGTTGGCCACTCGACCAGACACACGTCAACTCTATCAACGGCCGATCAACACTCCTGACTTAGTACGCAAATTGATGTACCAACCTCAATATATTCCTTCGCATAATTAGAACTAGCTTTCACAATTTTCCACCTTAGTTCGAGTTATCTTAACATCCTCAACCTATCTCTCCAAATTAAGATAGTAGGTTTCACCAAGTTGATCCAGCGGATTTCAAAACATAGGAAAATGGCCATACACAGCGGGAAGAGGAACCAAAGGTCCGAACCATATGCATAGTGGTCCAGCCAAAAGGGGTCCACCCTCCAAGCACTAGGGTCATTCATACTATTACAGCGGTATGGAGTTGGGATAGTGAAGGAGAGGTGCTGGGTTCGATCTCCGACGGTGACAGAGTTATATGGTTGGTTTAGGTGTGGAGAAATAAGAATTGTTTAGAAAGTTTGTATATTAGTGTAGGAGTTGTAATATTTGTCGTTTCCAAAAAAAAAAAAAAGACCTGACCATAGGAATACGGGTTCTAAATCCCTATAAGTAAGGTCTTCCTATGTAAAATGTTCATGGTTACTTGAGCAAGGAGGAGACTGTAGACGCTAAGACTATTTTCCTTTTTTCTCGAGATGAGATTGTAACCACATTCTTAAAACAGCATCAATGGCAACAAAAGGTAAAATTCTATCCTTACAGCTTACAAGGCATCACCTAAGAGCATCTTAAATTCAGAAAACATGGATACACAAGAATTACTTCCCTCGTCTCTCTTGTCATCCTCACAAGCCTCCATAGATTCCAATACTTGTTGTGCTGTACCTGCCTCAGCTATCACTTCTGATGCTCCATTCTTGTTGATATATGCAGGTTTTGGATCCTCTGCTTGATCATTTCTACATGGATTTCCCAAAAGTTCTTGATCTTTATCTGTGTTCTTGGTTTCTTTGAAACATGCTCCAGAATATGCACTTCCTGGAATATCGACTAGTAGATCATCATCTTCAACTTCACGGTCCTGAAACCAAAAAAGGCGAACATTTTACCAGTAGATAATACTCAGCATTTGTAACGCGACAAATTATGAAACTTGCTGGCCTATATACTGGATAGACAAACTAAAACTAAAGAAAATGATTTAAAAAAAAAGAATAAAGAATAAAGAAAAAAAAAACTCTACAGATAGATTTTTGGCGTACGAAAATTAACATAAGGAGGATACTTTATACACCACTCCCACTATTCAATAAGGCCCTGTACTGATGAAATAAACAAGAAAGGTGTTTGCTATCTCAAGTCTCAACCTTAAAGCCTTAATTTCTAATTGACTGTATGTCATTAGCTTTAGCAAAGCTTGCTCTCACACCTTTTGAGAACCGCACTCATTGTAATGAACCCTGAACATCCTATTTACAACTCCTTCCTCCTTCCACTAAACAACTGTATGACTCCCTCAGCTCTTACTCCTTTAACAGGGCACAACTTTAAGTATATAATTAATAGAGCGATGAATATAACTATTAGATTCCTTGGTCATTAGAATTGGAATAATAAAGCACCTGTAAATTTACGAGACCACTCATAATGTCTCTGAGTTGCTTCTTAGCCTTCTGCCTAGCAATACGTCTTTCAGCACACTGCGCACTGGTAACATCACCATGACAAGCAACACAAAGAGTCCTCATATTCTCTAGCTTGCATTCACCTGGATAACACGAAGAAACAAGACTCACTTTCACATACCAAATTAAGAAAATCTACAGAGTTAGTCGAGCAGTAACAGACATGCATGCTCCTTGCTAACCTTTTTTATTTTTTTAAACAAGTAGGATGATCAAAAGAAACAAATAAAGCACTAAGAAGACAACTAAACAAGAAAATTTAAGAATATAATTGTGATGTGATCTACCTCCCCCATTATATACAGGTATGATATGGTCTGCATGCCAAGCATGGCCTTCTGCAGGATCCTGGACAAGCTTTTCCAGTCTGCATAATTGAACAAACATAATTACACTGTTTGGATATAAAATATGGATTAACGACTTAAGGTTTAGCATTTGGTGTGTAAAGAGGGATTTCACAAGCAATTCCATTCCACATAAAGCATTCATTTTGCTTTTTGGGCTGTCCAAACAATTACTTCGATCTACCAGGGAATTCCAACCTCTACGAAGAAAATGTTAAAATTAGCCCTAAATACGATTCTTGGACCGGTTACCCACTGATTAGAGAACCAAGAGCCCAAGACTTGGCCCACAGTAAGCCTAGGATATCCTTCACCAAATCCCGTTAAATAACTAGCAAAATTTTATCTTGAACATAATTAAACTTTCCCTTATTTATTCATTCTTCCCATAGAAAATCAGAAATTATATTCGCAGAAAATTTCTGAGCTTCCCTTGTAGTATGGGAAGCTTATGTAAATATAATACACGGGAGGAAGATTTTAGTTTCGGTGGGCTTTAAGCCTTTAACATGATTTTGAGTGCATCTTCTGGATAAATATAAAGCAAGCTGAGAAAAAACATGATAAGTAATAAAATTTTGTGTCTGTGGGTGGGGTGGGTGGGTGGGGGGGGGAATAGGTGAAGCTCGGATAAAACAGATAAAGCTATAGTCTACAAATACAAGAACAAATTAATGTACTCACAATTTTTTGCGTTCTGCTATGTTTGGAGCTTTTTTCTTGACATAAGCCCACCGCAGCTCAACTGACAAAGGCCTTAAATGCTCCACAAGTTGATGACAATCTAGTCCACAGTTTGTGCAAATGCCTTTCTCAATCTTGAAAAGCTCCTACAAACCTCTTAAAGTCAATTCCAGGAAATAGTTCCGTGATGGAAAACTTTATTCGAAGTGCATGTAAAACATGAGCAGTTGTAAACAATCAAAATCCAAACCTCACGAAGAAACTTATTGCTAGTTCTTGAGCGATAATCTTCAAAGCAACTCAAACTACAAAAGAGATCCTCAAAGAATTGGGGCACCTTCGCAGTATTTTGCCTGTTATTAAAGAACGGAGAGAACATGAATCCTCAACTCCATTGTTCATTCATTCAAAAAAAAAAAAAAAAGAAGAGTTAAAAGACGCTTACTTGCAAGGAGTCTGGCATAGTTTGCAGAGTGGTTCATCCATGTCTGACCAACCCTGTGAATAAAGTTTCTCTTTCTCACCGCGACCACCATAGAGATTGACCTTTCTCCGAGAAGCATTTGGTGGTAACGGGAAACTTATCTCGTCCCTAGGTGTTTTACGACGTTTGCTTCCACCATTCAGGAGTCCCTATGAGAAATTAGTAGAATCTATGAACTCGTGCAATTCAACCAGTAAAAGAAAACTTCCACCAAACACACATGAATTTGTAATACCAAATGTATGTACC
Organism: Plantago ovata; assembly: GCA_028274465.1. Taxonomy (NCBI): domain Eukaryota; kingdom Viridiplantae; phylum Streptophyta; class Magnoliopsida; order Lamiales; family Plantaginaceae; genus Plantago; species Plantago ovata. The sequence goes on along the minus strand of CM051456.1, from coordinate 91,422,854 downwards.
CTATTATCATGGTTAAGACTTTCATTTAAATAGCACAATTCATAAGAGAGTGGAAGCTGCAATGGCTTGCCAATCAATTTCCTCTTATCAATGGGCCTCAGCCCCTTCCACTCAGTTATGAATGCCATAAGAGCTTCCCTGTAAAGTCGAGGATCCATAAATGAGTTGTCATTTGTTTCCACATTATCCACTTCAAAAGTATGAGACTCAATTTCCTCCAGCCGAAAATTAACAAAAACTGGTCTCGGTCTTGAATCCAGTCCTGGGATGCAAGAGTACAGGTGGACCCGTCCAGTGTTCTTGCTAACCTGAATATAGAAACGAAATACATGAAAAATCATATTTGTTTAAAACTATGAGAACGAGCGAAGACATCTCCAAGTATTTCGTTCCATTTTCAGTTGAACGCTGAATAACCTAGTTAAGCATAAGCTAACTTGAACATGTCTGATTTCCATATAAAAGTTCAGAGTCCTTGAAGTGCATTTGAGGAACTTTTCCATTTCAGTAAATGAACCATTAGCCATTGCACTATGTAGTATGTAGCTATAGTTGATTTCACATTATTGATGACTCTTTACACATGCAACTTTCAGCTGAAATTAAGATGAGAAAAGGTCATCACTTCATTAAGAAAACTAGTACACATGTAATATCACACTTCATTAAGAAAACTAATACACATGTATGGAAACTAGTTTTCAGCTGAATGTATTTAATACTCATGCTGTGTGTCTAAAGGAGGCTGTTAAGGATTTAAAAAAAGGTAATACTAAAATCAAAACTTGGCAAGTGATTTACCTCAAACCGTAGCATTTTTTCAACTGAGCTGCAATGTCCAGGCTCAAGTTCATTTTTTTCTCCGTCGCCATTAGCTATTGTATGAGGGAACAAAGGCTCCACCTATAACATTAGATGCACAACCACAACCAAAACAGAAAGTAGAATCTGAAAATGTCCAAAGTGATAAATAGATGTAAGCAAAAAAATCAACTGCTTTGTTTACGCATGGTAAAGAACAATATAATCCCCTACCTTTGTCTTCTGAGCAGTGCCAACTGTAGTCCTTCCCGTAACATGTGAAGAACTAACAGACCCAGATTCAGCTCTTGTGGTAAATTCATCGTTTCTTGAAGAAGTCTGCTTTCCCATTCAGTCCAAAAGGTTAATAGACTTGGCTAAAAAAAAAAAAAAAAAAAAACCTCAACAGAACAAAAGTAAACATATACTGTAAGGACCTAATTAAAGAAGATGATTCACTACCTCAAAATGAAGAGCAGATCCATTATTGCTTTCCGTCGTATGTGATAAACCTTCCTTGGTCTCTACGTTCACTCTCCCATTGGTTTCAAGATAAGATACACTCTCAACCTATGTGAAATTAGTACACAAGCATCGACTGGCATTAGTGTAATAAAGGGAAAATGAAATTTTAACGTAGCAAGTGAGTTTACCAACCCTCTGGCAGTAATTCAATACATATAGGTTAATTATTCAATCTATATATAGCAACGTCGGCAATTAATAATATCAGTTCACCACTTCATCAGTTGTCACAATTTAACTAAATGTAGATAAAAACTTAATAATCAAGCCAGCAAAGATATGTGTGTATCCGTTCTTGAGGACCCGTTCATGTCCTAACATATTTTTCATCCAACCAGGCAACCAGTGTTCCTCACTAACTCCAGTAGATAAAACAAAGATATATTCTGATGTGAATACCTCTATTTCCCTTATTGCGTCATATTTCCCATTTACTGTAGAGGAAACTCGTAGCAAACTCCTATTCAAGCGCTGCCAATGTGATTCATCTACAGTATTCTGAAAGGTGGAAATGGAAAAAACTGAAATCTACATCCGATATGGTTTGACTGAAACAATAGGGAGAATAACACAAATATGTTGTATTCTAGAAACACCTTTGCACAGAAGATGTATATGTTCACCAGTTTTCTCTGACCATGCCTATGAGCTCGATCTTCAGCCTTCAAAGTTAAAAGTACTTACTCATCAGCATCCATCGAGATACAAAACATCAACATAAGTCTGTAAAGAACTACAAATATTAATAGCATTTACGTGCTAGTCATCAAGTAACATGGTTGGAAATCGAGTGCCATAGTATGGTAACACTATGAGAATATGGTATGGAAATAGAAGAGCAAGAAGTGACTCTATAGAAAGAAGAGTGCATACTGTAACACTGGTTTGCAGATTAACGCAATCAGTGACTAAATCTAAGTGTTCAATTTGGAGTATCAAGCAAGATGAAAACCATGGTACATTACAGGGTTTTGCACATTGTTACCCTACCCTTGTAATAAACCCTCCAAATGTACCAAGATAGACAGGTAGAGCTAATTCACGGCTTAGCAGAAACAAAACGATTGAGAATGACAAAGATTTGTCCCTGGATATGTTAGAACAAAACTGAGCAAAGCAACATATGAAAACCATAGTCATTATAGAAACTTTAGCTACTCCATGAATGCTCCAGTAGACTTCCCAATGAGAGTTGAAATATCAGCACATTGAAAAAATTTCAGAGTGATGATGCACATCCACTTACTCGAACACAAAATGATAGAAATGCATTGGACCTAGTACAGTTCAGGAAGGACATCATCAGAGTGATTAAAACTGAGCTATTCAAACTCCATGATAAAATATGTTGTTGATACACGTAAAGGTTGTGCACATAGTTTCATCAGAGAAAGGATACTACAAAGTCTTAATACTAGAACCAAACCAAGATAATATGCTGCTAAACTACACATCAACACATCATAGCTTGCAAGGATAAACAAGAAGAGTAGCATGATAAGATATCAACTTAAAGCATGAAATGCAAGTTATTAAAGCTGGCTGTTGCGGAAACATTGTATGCAGTTTGGAATTGCAGGAATTTGGCTATTTTTGCACAGCAGCCTTGAATACTCGAACTGTATTACAAATTATTCATTAGGGTGCAATAACATGAGGGCCTTAGGTTGTACTGTGAGAGTTTGTAGAGTTTAGCAGTTGGTTTTGTCATTTTGTTTTTGACATTGGAAGATATTTTTCTTGCTCCACAAAATTATCAAAAGGAAGAAGCAAGGGTAAGATTATGTCGAGCTTACTGTCTAGTATTTACCAACTTATATTGGTTCGATGCCCATGCAACGTCTGCTACACAACAGGAGAAGATCGAAAAGAAAAATAACCTGTTGCATATCAGCTGGCCTCAGAGGTAACTCCAGGAATACAACGGTGTCTGCGGCAGTTAAGTTAAGGCCAGAGCCCCCAGAACGGATACCAATTAATGCAATTTTCACCTGACAGACACAGATTTAGTAATAGGCAGACATAACATAAAGCAATAATACTTGGAAAACTGTTGAAAGAACACATGCTGAAGAAAGATAAAAGTAAACCTCTTTTGAGAACTGAAACCTCTGTATTGCTGACTGCCTATCGTTACCAGTTACATGGCAATCGATTCGAACAAACTGTATTTCTTTCTCACATAGAAATGCCTGTATAATAGGAGAAAAAATATTAACAATGCAGACTTCCAGGTGAAAGTCGCAGTTATTTAATATAGGGAGGCAATTATACATACAACTACAAAAATCAGATAGTCACTTCTCATTTAGGTCCCTACTGTTTCAAATATTACGCTTAAGGACAGAATTTCAATTCTGTTTGACATAGAAGGGAAGTAACTTTTAAACTAGTATTTCTTTAACAATAAAAGAATATCATATAATTTACAACTTGTATTTAACCAAAATCATGTTTTTTGCTATTCAACTTTATTAAATTAAAATTTATCCATACTTATATAATATTTCTATTCACTAATATCCTTCTTCATCATTTTTTTCTTTTTCATTTTTTTAAATGGAGCTTGAAGCTAATCTAAACCTTTTTTTCTTTTTCTTAACATGATCATGTTTTGCTGGTCACGGAAGAGTAATAGACCCACGACCAAGATTGAGATAATCAAAACGAAATTTATTATAGTTTATTCAAATAACATAAGTACAAAATATTCACATCCAAAATAACGTGTTTAATTGTTATTTTCAGAATTCATGATCATGGCGAATGGAACGCCTACTTATTACTACTTCGGTAATGTTTGGAAGTTTTAATGGATGGAAGAAGTGGGGAAGAATAAAGATTAAAGAGAAGGGGGAATAAGTTGAAAATGAAAATAAAAGGGCAAAATAGGCATATCACTTATAATTTTGGAAGGTGAGTTGACTATTGTTGTGTAAATATAATAATAATTTCGCAAGTAATTTTGTCCCTGATTCGTAATATTTGTAACAGTAGGGACCTAAGTGTAATATCAACATCTAAAAAGAGTGTCAAATGTAAAAAAACCTCTGTATAGGCATGCAACAACTCAAGATGATCTAGAAAAGATAAATGGTAAAACTTAAGGCAACCCTCATGTGACTAACGCAGAGACGATAATAAATAGAGGATGATGTTGGTGGAAGAGAGATTTAAAAGCAACTACGTTCCCGCACTATTACTCCTCAGAATGGGAAAGGCCAAACAACAATGAACCTAAACATAACCTCGAAACTTAAAATCTGTAACATCAACGGACTCGCATCACAGATACATCATTCATCATTGTGAGTAGATAAGTTGTTAAAGAGTGTTATAGTCGAGTATAGGTCCTCTTTATGAAGAATGAGTAAGAACTAGATTTTATTAGGTTGCAGTAGGGGAAAATTGATCTTTTGTCCTTTTTCTACATGTAGCAGCCAATGTTGTCCATCCTGGTTGTGGAATTGGACCTGGCCGCTACGAATTCCTCCATAGCGGCCACCTTCGATATAGCAACCAACGTTAGTGTTTCCCGGAGCGGCATGCGAACAAATCGCAGTGGGATAGCACTGAGACAGTTGGGGGTAAATGACCAATTTACCCCCAACTTAACCTAATATATAACATTTTCTTCCACTTCTTTCATTCCATTATTCTCCAACCCATTTTTCCTTTCATTTCAGTGTCTGCGGCTCCTTGTCAGTCTGTATGCTCATCATTGAACTTCAATTTCCTCCCAAATTCTGTCAGGAAATCAGTTGCCCTACACCTACATGGTGCCTGCAACTTGATTGGTTTATAAATTATCTTTGATGATTTGATTTATGACATTATTATGTTATATAAGCTTGATTTAATTCCTTGACTTTGATTGTCCCTTAAACTGGTTATGAAGAAATCTAGACTTTTTATTGTTCATTTGGTTATTGTGAGGTCAAGTACTTACATTTCCATTATGCAACTTAAAACTTAATACTATATAACTTGTAAGTAAAGCAACAAAGAATCACAGTATCACCTTACTCCTCGATCATAACTTGTAACCCATCGACGTTTTTAGACCTCAATACTCCATCCCATAAAAACAAAAACTGTCATGCTACCATTTTGTAATTTTCACGAAATAAAGGAAATTCTAGCTAGACCTCACCCGTTGACTCACCTGTTTGGTCCCGTTTCACACCTATCAGCTCTTATTCGAATTTTCTAGGGGTAGTTTTGGAAGTAAAACCCTCATTTATTGTGCCCAATGCTAGAATGTCATTTATTTTAAAATTAAAATGGGAGGGAGTACTTATTGCAGAAATATCAACAAGCTAAATTCTCACCTGCACTCCATCAAGTACCTTATGATGATAACAAAATATTATCATCTTGTGAAGACCACAGCTTTCTTCTCCAGTTTTATCTTCATCCACCTCTGTAATAATTGGATGTATAGAAAGCCACTCAAAGAATCCAGGTAACTTTGCTATGCCAAGGGCTGAGAGCTTTTGTGACAATTTCTTATTCATGCTACTATCTGCACGTACAGAGCAAAAAAAAGGAAAGAAGGAACTTCCATTAAAATTTGGAAAGTAATATAAATCACTGCAAATATATGAAGTCAAACTGTCAGCTCACAACATGGTACAATAAACAATCCTTTCAGCCCCCAACCTCTTCAAAAAATTTACATCATTAATTTGGTTTTCATGTTTGGGTCAACACTATTTTTTATTTTCTAAAAAATCAGAAACTAAAAAGACCAAATATAAGTTTAGGATGATATGTGACATGGATCTAATTCCACTAAGCATGACTTTCTCATACTAATCAGTTTTAGGCCTAGCAAAAGGGACTTTGCCCCAGGGTTTTGGGCTCATTTTATTTCACCACATCTATGGTGTCCTTTTTACAACGTAACATGCGGTTATTCGTATATATACTTTAAGACATGTTTTATACTTTAAGCTGGGCCTCTTCAATACATATTTTTTTAATAAATTTCATAATTTAAATTAAACAATGATCAAAACAATATGCTTTCCACTAACTTTTTATGCAACAAGCAATGCTTCACATACGGATAATCGCGTATTACACTGTTTTTTTTAAGTGGGAGCCGAAAGGCAAAAGTGAAATACCACTACTTTTAATAAAAATTACTCCCTACTATCTAAATTAATTGACGTTCTAGGATTTGCACACAAATTAAGAAAACAAAATTTCCACTATTCTAGGCAATCAAGTAGACTATATGCAACTATTAATAGTATATGAAATGTTATCTTAACTAAAAAAAACACCCTATTAAATTTTATTAAACACCCTATATACATGTTTCTTTTATTAAATTTTATGGTTATTAAATGATGAACTCTGCTGATTGATAAAAGCTGCAACTACTTGCTTTCATAGCGTCCATACATTGTGATGCCAAAACATTACTCCCATACTTGGACAAAACATCAGCAAGTTGATTACGACTATTAGCAACAGTAGTAGTGTAGATCATAATCTTAGCAGTAGCATTAATCAGTATCAGTACCCTAGCTTGTATGTATGGGACTGTTCTCCCCCTTGGTTGTTAGCTTTTGTATGTAATGATCAGAATCTATCGTATCCTCGGCTAGTCACGAAGCGAGGGTAAGCTTGTACGAATGCTATTATTAATGTAATGTAATGTCTTTCTTTCAAAAAAAAAAAAAGCTGCATGTAACAAAAATGAGAAGAAAAAAAAAGGAAAAAAGAAGAAGAAGAAGAAGTACCTCCATCATCATCAGAAACGTGAACTGGAATATTTTCATCATCACTATCTGCACACGCATCCCTACCTTCTTCAAGTCCCAGAGTCTTAATTGCTAAATTAATATCTTTACTTTTCAAAACCAAATTTATTATCTGACGCCGTTTAGGGGGTAACTGAGGCAGAACATGATCCTTTAAGCGTCTGATCTATTGTATATTGCAAAAAACACCATATTTTAGTAAAGGGAATTTCAGAGTCGATATTGAACACAATGTCACACAATTAAGAGGGTATCTTTCTAATCTTCCACTTTCCAAACAGGACATTTTGTTATCTGGATTGTTGCTCTCATCAAGAACTTGCATTGTCGCCCATTATTATATTTCTCGAAGAATTTTTCATGTCCCTTGTACAGTAATCAACTAAATGTATAAAATACAATACTCAGATGTCAGCAGCAGAAAATTGTGAAGATGCATGATGGAGCATTAAGAAAAGCTAGAATGCTAGATACATTGTTGCCTTCTTTTTTATTTACTATGGGTGTGGACATTAAACAATAGAAATCAGCATGTATCTGAGTAGCGTGTACAATTTACTGAAGGATGCTCAATAATGCATGTTCAGGTGTGTAGGTAACCAGCTTTGATGGCATATTTTGTCTGTATTGACTATAGGTACTACTACAGGGTAGACATCATGTGTATAGCATTATCACCATACATATAGCCCTACTATGAACAAAACTCTAGTGTATTTGATTCAGGAGAGATACTATCTGATGAACACACCAACTAGGACCAGGCAATTCACTAATTGATAGAAATTTTGCTACAGATATCTTGTAACTTGAAGGAGCAAGAAAGAGAACGTAGTAGCACATGTAGTAGCTCGCTCAAGCGTGTAGGCAAAATAAATTTATTTGGGTATGAATTGCAGGGGTGGGTGGTATTTGTCTATTTGAAATTAACTCATAAATACTATTCCAAGAAATTGTGTTTTACTACACAAAAAGAGACCTAAGGGATCAAGTGGGAGTAGTTAATGAGCTTATCTTTAGTCATTTACGCTTCATTTGGTTTGAGGGAAAATGGGGGAAAAGAAAAAAAATAGGGGAAATTTCAATTTTTCTGGAAAATGTTTTTGGGAAAATAAATTTTTTCTTATTTTCCTCTAATTTGGTCTCACTTAATTTTCCGGGAAAAAGTTAATCATTCTTCTATTTTTAGTTATTATCCTTTCTATTTTTAGTTAAATATTTTAGAAATTTTCCAAAATCTTCAACTTAAATTTTATTTTCCAAAATTTTCAACTTGAAACCAAATGGTAAGAAAATAAAATTTTCCCCTATTTTTTTTCTTTTCCCCCATTTCCCCTCAAACCAAATGAAGCGTTATCTGCAAACAATATTACTTTCCAATCCTGACAAGAAAAGCACACTGAACCGATACACATATATTGAAGAAAACTCGGATCATTAATTAATCTGTAATCATTACGTATCAACAGATAGTCAAGTAGAAGGATGAGAGGTGCATAGGATGAAATGGTACCAACCAAAAAACAAGCTATACTTAATTCCTTCAGGTTACAAAGTTGTTCTTCATAATATTCTCCCAATCTCTCCAGATTTAGAACACATCAAGAAATACTCCATATTCCCAAGGTTTTTCAAAATAAAGGGAAGTGCTGAGGAAGTGGTTGAGATAGAGCTCTCTGTAGTTGAACTATAGACATAAGAGGTCACCTTAGTTACCGTACCACTTAGTAGTTAGTATTAGGGCTACTAATATGTTATGCATTTTTCCTTTCTTAAAAGAGTATTAAAGATTCAGACAGACAGAAGACGAAGCTATAACAAAAACAAAAACTTAAAAAAGCTACTCCCTCCCTTTTTATGTCGCTTGGCATTTTTCAATAAAGAATTCCATCATAATTAATGCAAGTTGTTGAATTTCATGCCATTTTGAAGGTATTCAATTGGTTTTAAGTATCATAATTACTCTTAGTTAATCAATGATTTTAATGAATTACCCAAAAATAAATAAAATGATTTGAATAAAGAGTGTTAAAATGTGTTAAAACTCTAAAATGACATATTAAAGAAATATGAGGGTGTATAATAAAAAACGGATAACAAAACCTTACCATTACACTTTGCTTCAGTAAAACATTTAATTCTTCCAACCGTGTTCCCTTAGAGAAATCCTACAAAGATGAAATGGTCATCACAGTGAAAAACAGACTATTATTGCTTACATAGAGCTTATAAAGTTGTAAATATTAAAACTACTCAATCTATTCCTTCAACAACTACACACATTTCTACTTCGGGGGTTACGCTAGAAGTTTCACACACCGAAAATGGCAATCCCATACCCCACCCCCAGCAACATCAATTCTATACACATTATTTCCCATACAATTCTTTAATGATTTTCTCTCATAGATTATCAATCATTTCCAACTTTAAATCCTCCCACATATTTATTCAAAACCTCAACTTCTATAGTTCGTGAAGCTATTAAAATACGGAGTACTTCAAAGAACATCTAAAAGAAAGAATGCAATAAATAGCTTCAGGTAATCTCACAAAAGAAAGAAAAAACCATTCTGTCTTTTCCCAACATGGTGTACACCATTTATAATATTGTTTTGAGTAATCTCACAATAATAAACTGAGAATGGTGAGAAAAGATCATAAGCAGGAAGCATGAGATGTATGATGCAAATGAATACAGAGACCAGAAGGATTTGACTGCAAAATAAGGTTCGTAGTGACAATAATAAATCAACAGAACTAAATCTCAATCATCAAAACCATGATTTTCTCTCCATCTGCATCCATTTAATCATATTAAATAAAGACAAAAACTTGTCTTAGACTAGCGGTTGCCACAATTTAAATATCAGGAAGAACCACACCACCTACCCAAGAGTGTACCCCCCCCTCCCCTCATAAAACTTGCACACCATATATATACTAGTAATAAACACACCACCAACCTCCCCTGTAACTGTAAGAAACAATTCCGTAATTTATACATGTATAACAGTTAGACCGCATAGATCAAGTTATTCTCTTAAATATAAGTTTCAAAATCATATTCAACAAACAGATTATGCTGTAAGGGAAACCTTAAATAATTTGCCTTGACAACCCCAACCATATGTGACAGAGCAGTAAGTTTTTGCAAATTCATATTTGGTCTTTCCCAGCAAATTTGGCCTTCAAAAATAAGAACATTAGCGACAAAACAGAAATAATAAGACATGGCCAACTGATGAAAGTCCTGAAAGACTCACCATAACATATTCACCTGATGATAAATGTCAAAGGGCCTATAATCATCAGGAAAGTTGCAAGTGTATGTTAGTAGGCAATTAAACTTGAAGAATGATCTTCAGAATTCAGATTATAAACTACCGCAACACTGATAATTACATGAATACTCAATAAAATCAAAATCAAAAAGAGGTGCTACAAAACATTATAATATTGATAACCCTAAAGATGAAAGTAACCTTGACAGTGAGGGAGTTCCTGATAAAAGAATTAGGTGCTTGACCTTCATAGCCATATCAAGAACTGCAGTTAGCTGCAATGATAAAAAGTAAATTGATAAATAATTAGCACTGCTCAATATGTTTGGTAAAGACATACTGAAAATGAATTTTAGAAAATATAATAATAAAGGAGCTATTAATCTCAGGTCACTGATGCTTCCAAGAATTTGATCTCCATTGATCTTTTCAGATTCCATTCAGAATTGAACTTCACTTATTAAATGTATGAAAACATGTGATATGAATAGCATGAAAGTCATGAAGTGTGAATTAGCACAATGCACACGTGCTAATGCATAGTGGGGCAGGCATGCTAATGTATAGTGTACACGAAGTAATTGGTAGATATTCTTGTATGATTTACTATTGACTAAACTGCCTAGCACTTGCCTATTTCTACTTCTATATTGTTGAGAAGAATGAATAAGAAATACACAATGCAGTCCTTAAACACCTCCTCCCTATATTTTCTACAATATGTTAAAAGATTGTGATCTTTGATAACTTCTCGTGACCTACAAAGAGTATATCCTCCTGTTTGAACATTGTAGGGCCTTAGGTTTTCGCCGGGGACACTTCCACTTTTCTCTTTGGTGTGCTTTTGGATCAAGCCATGCAGATTTTGGATTTTAGGCCCATGTGACATTGGGTACAATGTTTTCTCTTTTTCTCCTGCTTACCCAAAAAACATTCTCTATTTTTTCTTTGGTTCTTTGGGGGGGGGGGGGGGGGGATAATTGTGCGATGACAGCTTAACAGATACAAACTTCAGACTATAACCCTGCAAACTTAATCTATGGCAGTATATTCTAATAAGGGATGCATAAGGTGAACAACTTCTGCTCTTTAAACCACGCCACATTGCTGCTTGAACGATTGATTTGGCAAGTTGATCCGAAGGGAGAATCTTATGCTGAAAATGCCCGTGGTTCATTCCGTCCAAATACCATAAACACATTCAGCAATAATAATCTTGAAGTCAAGCTTTAGGTGATTTGCCCCATAGCACTATGCAACAACTGTACCTAATTCATCCACACTCCTGCAACTTGGGAGGATACATACCATTAAAGGATAGCTTATGGTTTTCAGCTTCCACATTGCAAACCACGCACAACAATTACAGAACAAAATGGACTATGGTTTTCAGCTTCCACATTGCAAACCACGCATTTCCCATCCACTGCAATGTTGAATTTCTTCAGTCTCTCTTCAGGATCAAGGCATAGCCATGTTTCCCCATTTCAACTTTCTCTGGGGAGCTTAATTGACATAACCTTGATTTTCTTACAAATATCAGCAGTAGAATATCCAATTATTTGTCAACTGCTTGGGCCAGTCTTGCAGCTAAATCATCACGCCCTAACTTGAACAACAGAATTCAGAACACCCATGATTGATGAGAAATAGCAAACGTCTTCTTTTCTCCAAATTATTTAAACTACACATTAAACAACTAAAAACTAGCCCTGCTATCTAGTTTTACCTCCTACGAACACTGCACACCTGAGACAGATCCAGAACTAACACACGTATAGTTCATGGAGGTTTATTAGGATTTAGGATGAAAGTAACAAGTCTAACAAAGAGACAACTAGTTGTGGTTAATCGAGGATGACATTCTTTAGTAATATTTCAAGGTTATAATACAAACAAGGATTAGGTTAGATTGAGACCAAATTTATCACATTTACAGTTTCATGTGTCTCGTGAAAACAACCTCTTCACAGAATTGTGCAATAGAAGCCACCCTTCACCTACCACTGCTTAGCCAGGAAGCAGTTCACGCACAGGGTTTCTCCCCTTATCTCTTTTAGCTTCATGTTTATACTTTGCAACCTATTGTACAAAGATCTATTAGTCAATGGGAAATTCTTGCTAAAACGTCACTTAAACCACTTATCTCTGAAAGTATTTGTTAATTGCAAAACCTGCAAAAAAAGGTACCAGAGACTCTTCAGGGGACTTCAACTAATTTAAATCCAACCCCTCGATTCAAGATTTGAAATACCCCATATTAGCGTGGCCGCAGATTTACATTAGTCTGTTTAACTACTGCTTCTTCTGAATAGGCCCATGCTGATAGAATATTGGTTAGAATGCAACCAGTTAGGCGTACACATTCATGATAATTTCCCCTTCACAGATCTCTTCCAGACATCGTTTACACAGGACTTCGAATTGGAGACAAAGGAACTACAGAGTAGCCAAACTTTCTATGCTGATAAATATCAAGATCATTATGCTGGAGCAGAGTCATGTTGCATATGCAGCTCAGTCCATCTCATGCATTGGGATAAGAGCACCACCCAGTACTATGGTTGTCATGAGTATGACTGCATCTCACTGCATTGTTCTAAAAAAAGCCAGTTACTGCAAAAAGGCTGCCCAAACTATCAAGAAATCCATTATTCATCCACCCGAAAGCACTAACTATGCATGTCAGGCTGTGGTTACTACAGTACTAACATTCAGAATGCATCTCCTACGCTAAAACATGCTCCTCTGGATGCTTTGATTACCCCTGAAATGTATAGCATATGACCTTTTGACCATTTTCTGCTTCAGAGATACATTTCTTTACCTAGTTGGATTCCAATTTCAGTAGCATGGTAGAACCCACTCATATCGCGTTTTCAAGTACCGGAATTCATAATATTTGTAGGTATGATGATTATTTCATTGAGATTCAAGGGCATCCACTTAATATCGAATTTTACAAAGTTTCCTTCAAACTCTATAGGTGGTCAAGATCTTAACCTCACATAGTCCCAACTCCCATGCATGGCATAGTTAACTGTTAGAATTTAGGCTTATTGAGGTAACAGCAAAAATTTACATGATATAATTGGACATATAGGATAGATATGGGAGTCATAGAAAATATCAACTTCTGGTTAACCACTAGTTTACATTAAGAATAATACCTTTAAAACGCAAGTGATTACAGGCTTTAACCACTAGATTTACATTAAGAATAATGCCTTTAAAACGCAAGTGATTACAGGCTTTACACACCTGTATCCATTCCTCACTATTTCAAGTATGATAAAGAAATGAGTGATGAACCAGCGTTTGTTCCACTTGTGAGTAAATAAAAGCACAATTGCAAGTGATTTACCTCATCTGTTTCTGCTGGTTGTTTGGTAGAATGTAGATGATGTGATTCATCAACTATCAAGGTAACCCATTCCTGTTCCAACATACTCCTCCGCAAAATACGAAGCATGGTGTATGAGATTACGACAACTCTTGGGCGTTTGGGTAAACGAGTAGGATTATCTTTAGAACAAAAAACTGGAAACAATAAAAGAAAGCAGACTTGCATAAATTTGTAATTAAAATTAAAAATTAAAAATTAAAAATTAAAAATTAATCTACAAAAACAAAACAAAAAAGTAAGAATCTGCACAAGTTTCAATAAGGTAAATACACACACAAAAAAAAAAAAAAAAAAATAAGTTCTCACGAATGCATCTATGCCCCCGGAGACAGGGCCTTATCAATGACCTTCATGGCGAGGCCATGATGCCATCAGTTGTATCCACATAAACTAGCAGAAAGAAGGCAAGGTATCCTTGAAACGGAATGCATAAAAAATGAGATCTGTCTTCATGCATAAAACACTTGTGCGGGTCAGGAGGTCAGCCCTGTATACTTAATTAACTCTTTGTTTCCCAAGACAAGGATATGCAGGGATAAGCAAAAAATCTATTCATCACATGAGAAGCTAAAAAGACGTAAGATGGGACACTGTTTCTTTAAGAACAAACAAAACATATATCGTGTCATTGGTCATAAGTTATCAAGATGATGTGATGCAGTTAACCGAAAGAACCGTCACAATCCCCCTTTATTATAGCAGATAAATAGGCTTTAAATGAAAAGTGATCCTCAAAAATACCTAGATGAATATCTGTGGGCAAGCAAAAGGGAAACCAACGCTCCAGCTCTTCTGCCCATGAATGACGTAGAATAGCAGGGCATACAACAAGTATGGTGCCTTCCTTCATGAAACAGCCTGCCATTGTGATAGCCTGCACAATAAACAGATGATTTTACTAGGCAATGTATCGGTGACAAATAGTAATGCGTTGACTATACAAGTCCATAAGTCAAAGAAACAAGAAACAGATGCAAGACATTTATCTGACAGTTATTCTTAACAACAGAACAGAAAGAAGCATGGGAAATGATTTAAAATCACAACAAATTCTTTTCGCAGTTACTAATCAAAGCCCAATCACATTCTATAGATCGAAACAATGGCAAAGATCATGCATTTCAGATCAATGAAGATCTAATTGTGGCGCTTAGAGATTTACATGACAGACCTATCAACATCAATGCATTGACATAGTATTTCCTATGATTGCAAAATCAAGTATAAACAGATTTCACTCACAGCACGTGAAATGTTCTGTAGGAAAATACAAGATAGAACAAATACTTATAATCATATCAACAGCTTAGAGTGTGTTACAGTACATGGTATTTTACTCAAAATAGGATGGCCTAATAACTTGCACAACAAAGAGTACCCAGGTAAACCTTGCACCATCTAGAACTCAGAAAAATTGCAAGGCAGGCATTTGGCACTCAGAAGTTTCTCGCCGTGTAATGCAATTTAAACCATTTTCACACACAGAACCAGCCCCCGTGACTTCCATACATTATGCATGCTGGAATGCTATTGATTGGTGTATGTAATCTAACCATCAAGTATTTTATTCAGGACAGGAATGGCCTAATAACTTGGACAATAAAGAATACCCCCTAGACCTTACAGGATCTAGAGCTGAGGAAATATTTCTAAGCAGACAGCTGACAACTCAGATGTTTCTTAAGTTGTAATGCATATTAAAATGTTTTCAGACACGAAACCAGCTCCCATGACTTCAACAGATTATGCATTGCTAATTGCTATTGATTTATGCGTGTAATGTAACTTTACAGCCACAGAAACTACAAATGCTAGCACCATTCGGCATCTTCACAACAGGCGAAATAAACCAGTGATGGAGATACATGAATGAAAAATCCAATATTTAGCTTACGCTTCATTTGGTTTGAGGGAAAATGGGGGAAAAGAAAAAAAATAGGGGAAAATTTTATTTTCTTACCATTTGGTTTCAAGTTGAAAATTTTGGAAAATAAAATTTAAGTCGAAGATTTTGGAAAATTTCTAAAATATTTAACTAAAAATAGAAAGGATAATAACTAAAAATAGAAGAATGGTTAACTTTTTCCCGGAAAATTAAGTGAGACCAAATTAGAGGAAAATAAGAAAAAATTTATTTTCCCAAAAACATTTTCCAGAAAAATTGAAATTTCCCCTATTTTTTTTCTTTTCCCCCATTTTCCCTCAAACCAAATGAAGCGTTATGTTAAATACCTGAATGGTCTTACCGAGCCCCATTTCATCTGCAATGAGGCACCGACCTCCCCTTCTTAGCCCAAACCGAACACCGTCTAGCTGAAATGGTAGAAGGGCTTTTACCAATGACTTTGGGAGCTCCGCGAGCAGTTCATCAACCTTCTTTTCAGGTAGATGTTCAGGCATGCAAGGTTCCCATTTTCCAGCAGTATAGGAATGTGAAAGCTTTTCGATGACATTAAATGTTGCCCAAGGTATCTCTTCATACTCCATGCCTTTACAATTCCTTAAGCACCGCAGTACGGGCTGATAGTCCCAAAGCTTGAAGACACATGCCTTTCCACCACCAGTATTCTGGGTGTAGTGTGATAGTAAAACCTAAACCAACCAACCAATCAGGCAAATAATGTACGAAGATAAAATGCAGTATGAAAGAGAATACCAATAAGGTATAAAGACAATTGTGCCACGTCAAGTTAAAGAGCAAAATTCCGGTCCTTCTACCTCTCCACTCCTCAACCCCAGATTATATGTTTTGCCCTCCCAATGTTAAAAGTTCTGTTAAAATGGCACCTGATGAGCTAATTAATTAAAATTTTACTGTTAAACTTCAACCCCAGTTTGTAAGAACTGACGAGCCCAACCCCAGTTATCTTTGTCTTCTCAAACTCTTGACTCAGAAAAGTACGGAGAATTGGAGTTGTATTTGTAGGTTCTTTCCAACCCCTAAGTGAGTTGCATTCCAAAATTAAGTAGAAAAAGGGTGTGGCTGTAAACAAATTGTTATTCGGACGAACAGCCAATCACATACAGGACCGAACTAGTAACCAACCAATCAGACAAATAAAACCAGATAGTAAACATAAGAAGATAAACTTGAGTGTGAACAAAAACAGCAACTAACTACAATAAAGACACAATTTCTTAGTTACTGGAAGCAATATTCTTCAGATAATCAACCAATCACACGAATAAAATACTCCCTCAAATCTTCCCATTTCGCCATTCGGAGTTACTAGTTAGAAGAATCCCATTTCAAGAACCGTACATTATCTAATTCTCACCTACTTTAAAACACTATCTCACAATGACAACTTGTATTGATTCTATCTCAAACTTGTAACACCAGATAATTTAACTCTATGAGTAGATAAAAATACGGAGAATTGGAGTTGTGTAGGTTCTTTCCAACTCAACAAATTCCAACCCCTAAGTGAGTTGCATTTAGAAGAGCTGTGTAGCTGTACGAAATGTGTTATTCGGGCGAATAGCCAATCACAGCCAATGATATACAAAACCTAACCAGTAACTAACCAAACAGACAAATTAGAACAGATACTAAACATAAGAAGATAAACTTGAGTATGAACAAAAACAGCAACTAACTACAATAAAGACACAATTTCTTAGTTACTGGAAGCAATGTTCTTCAGATAACCAACCAATCACACAAATAAAATACCCCTCCCTCCCTTCAACCAAAATCTTCCCATTTCTCCATTGGGAAAAATACTACGTTAGAAGATTCCCATTTCAAGAACCGTACATTATCTAATTCTCACCTACTTCAAAACACTTTTGGCTCTGTTCCATAATAAGCTTCCTAAGGTTGACTTTTTTTCGAACTTTTCACCGCAAATTATTCCTACGTTGCACAATCAAAAAATATAATTAAATTATATTATCAAAAAGAAAATCAATTATATTTTTCTAATATAACTCTATTATATATAATCATGTGTAATGTGTAATATATGAGTGTAATATATGAGTAATTTGTGATCAAAGTTAGGAAGCTTATTATGGAACATAAGCTATCTCCCAATGACAACTTGTATTGATTCTATCTAAAACTTGTAACACATACTATCAGATAATTTTTTTTTAATAATCGAACCATTACAATTTAATAAGTAGCATTTGTAATTTTACAAAGTTAGTAATAAATTATAAATAATCTCGCGAGAATTGAACTATGACCACCTCTAGTGTCATGACAGCTAAAGCTCGGTCTAACCAAAACCAATTCAGCTATACCTCATTGGTATACTATCAGATAATTTAACTACATGAGTAGATAAAAAGCTGAAATGAAGGTTGAATTGCATACATTAGAGAGACAATTTGTTAATTCACGGAAACAATGTTCTTCACCGGGAAAATTGAAACCCTCGACGGCAACAGGTGTGATTGAGAAGGAATCGGGTGAGCAAATCTCAATCCGAGCCCGAAATTTCTCCTTGGGAGGAGGATGGGCTTGAATTAGGGTTTCGGGCGGGTCTGGAGAAAGCTTGCGGCATTTGACGAGTGTGGGAAGAGGAGGAGGAGGGTTAGTTGTAGTTTGTTGTTGGTTCTGTGATAATAAGAATGCCTTGCGCTTGGCTAGGGCTGCGAGACGGTTTGCTTCTGCTCGTCTTCTTTGTTCGTCAGTGATCTCGGGCTCCTCCTCCATTGTTGTGGTCTGTACTAGTGTGTGTTGTGGTTTGGGAGAGAGGAGAAATTTGAAATGCGAGTGACTCAACAATATAGCGGTATAGGGGAAATTCTTTCATGGTCTCGGTCTATGACTTAATCATAGACCGTGTGGTCATTAATTGCCAGCTGGGACCTCTTAGTAGAAAATAATAAAACAAATACTAAGCGATTTTTAATACACTACTATTAGTGACCCTAATAACAAAAAAACCTTCTTATGTATATAATTACATTTTAATTCAAAGTCAACACAAATTCATTATTTTAAAATTTGATTTTGAATAATCCAAACAGTCCTTAGTGTTTTAAAATATAAAAAGGACAAAAATATTTATTTTTTCCTTTTCTCTTTTTCTTTTTTCATTTTTATTTTTCTTTTTCCTTTTCTCTTTTTCTTTTTTACTTTTTTCTTTTTCTTTTTCCTTTTCTCTTTCTTTTTCACTTATTCTTCATCTCCGGTACCGGAGGTAGCTCCGGCAACCGGAGCAGACATGCTCCGATCGGATCATGTTTTCCGATTGGAGCATGTTTGCTCCGATCTGGAGCATTGAAGCTCCAGAGCGGAGCAAAACATGCTCCAATTTGGATTGTCAAAGCTCCAGAGCGGAGCAAAACATGCTCCAATTTGGATTGTCAAAGCTCCAGATCGGAGCATGTTTGCTCCAATCTGGAGCGCAACGCTCCAGATCGGAGCAAATATTTTTTCTCCCCGATCTGGAGTTTCGAAACTCCAGATCGGAGTTTTGAATACTCCGGCACCGGAAAGAGTTTGTGAAGAAGACGACTGAAAAAAGAAGAAAAAAAAAGAAAAGAAAAAGTAAAAGGAAAATGTAAAAAAAAAGAAAAAGTGAAAGTAAACTAAATGAAGATCGATCAATATTTATTTTTTATTGATAGATAAATTTGTAGATTAGTTCAATCAATGTGATCGTTATATATTCTAAATTATTGTGAAATAGTCCACTCGAACATATTTCATGCATGGTCTAAACTATTGCGGAATAAACCCGTCAAACACAATTAGTGTTCTAAAATAGACCCGTCGAACAGATTCGTTGTTCTAAAGTATCGCGGAACAGACTCGCTGAATACAAACGTTGGGATAGACCCGTCGACGGCAAATAGTAAATTCACAAATAATTTAATAAGAGTCAATTAAAAGAAAAAACAATGATCTTTCTATTTAGTTTCATTTATATAGAATTTACGAAATAGTTCCATAAAATTTTATCACTATATAAGTAAAAAAAATGTGATCATTATATATTCTAAATTATTGGGAAAAAGATCCGTCGAACACAGTTTCGGTTCAATGTAAAATAGACTCATTGAACGCTAATTGTTCTGAACTATCATGAAATAGACTCATTGAAACATGTAGTCTTCTAAAGTATTTGAGGAATAGGCCCGTCGAAAAAACAGTTACAATTTATAATTATTGTGAAATAGATCTGTCATACATAGTTAATGATCTCAACTATTATCAAATACATATACCTGTCAGACATGGTTAGTGTTCTAAATATTGCAGAATAGACCCATTGAACACTAATTTTTTCTAAACTATTGTGTAATTGGCCCTTAAACAAACAGATAGTCGCTTACCGTATTTGCGGAATAGAACCGTGAAAAAATACAGTTATGTTCTAAACTATTGCGAAATAGACCCGTTGAACACATTTAATGATCTAAACTGTTGTGGAATAGTTCCGCCGGACAGGGTATATCGGAATGCACTCGCTGAACACTAACTGTTTCTGAAACTATTGTGTAGTTGACCTGTGAAAAATAGATAGTCTCTTAAACTATTTGTGGAATAGATCCATGAAAAAATGCCAGATAATGCTCCAAACTATTGCGAAATGGACCCGTCGACACATTTAAAGATCTAAATTATTGTGGAGCAGATTCGTATGACACAATATTCTTAAGTGTATCGGAATGCACCTGTCGAATATAGTTAGTATTCTAATGCTTAAAATATACATATAGAATACCAATTGTGCTAAACTATTATAAAATAGACCCGTCTAAAATAGGTACTTTTCTATAGTATTTTTAAAATAGACTCATCGAAAAAACAAAGTGAGCTTTCTAATCTATAAAGGCTAAGATCCGACAAACACAGTTAATGGTCTAAACTATTGTGAAATAAACTCGTCGGACATAGTTAATGATCTAAAATTTTACTTAATAGACTCGTCGGACACAATTAGTTATGTTTTCTAAAGTATAGAGGAATGCATCATTGAAACATATATAATTAGTAGGGCAATTTACATCTACCCCCTGTTATTTTTACAAATTACATAATCTTCCCTCTTAGTTAGACAATTACATGTAGCCCGATGTTACACAAAAACAATTACAGATAGGCCCACGAATTTGACTTTTTTCGAATTAAGGGCTGGAAGTTACAATGATGCCCCTGTCGAAATTTTAGAATTTGAATTGAAACAAACAAGTTAAGTTTGCATTATTTACACATTTGCCTCTACATTATTTTATTGCACAAAATTAACTTTAATGTATTTCACATTAACCACAAAAATTATATATATATTTCAAAATGAACTAATATTTATTCTATAAGAACCCCAATTTAAGAATGTTTTTCAAAAAAACCCAAAAATAAAAATAAAAAATAAACTCCTGATCGGAGCTCCGATTGGAGCTGTAATATGCTCCAATCGGAGCTGTTTAACAACTCCGATTGGAGCTTAAAACAGCTCCGGTAGGAGCTGACTGGAGCTGTTTAACATCTCCGGTCTACAGCTCCTGTCGGAGCTGTAAATTTTTTTCCGGTGCCGGAACTTCTCATCTTGGAGAAGATGAACAATAAAAAGGAAAATAGAAAAGATAAAAAAAAAGAGAAAATAGAAAAGATAGAAAAAAGAAAAGATAAAAAAAGAAAAGGAAAAATCTGTATTTTTTGTGCTAAGGGCGTGTTTGGCCGGACAAAAACCAAAATGAATAACGGGCAAGTCAACTTTTTTCCGGCAATTGGGGCTATCTGTAATTGTTAAACTAGCGAGGGAGAATCCGTAATATGAGTTTCTAGTGGGGTGGTTTAATGTAATTTACCCTAATTAGTATTCTAAATATTACATAATAGATTCCTCTAACAGAATTTTTTTTCAGAAATATTTTCTAATAGACACGTCGAAATCATATAGTCTGCCATAGTATTCGCGGAATGGACCCGTAAAAAATAGTTAATGTTCTAAACTATTGCTGAATATATCCGTCGAACACATTTAATGTTCTAAACTATTATGGAATAAATCCTTCAAACGCGGTTAGTATTCTGAGCCATAGCGGATTGAATGCACCCGTCGAACATAATTAGTATCCTAATATCTAAACTATTGCGTAATAGACCGGTGGAACACTAACTGTTTTGAATTACTGTGTAATATAGACCCGTGGAGAACATGTAGTTTACTAAAGTATTTCGGAATGGACACGTCGA
This sequence comes from Plantago ovata, assembly GCA_028274465.1. Lineage (NCBI taxonomy): Eukaryota > Viridiplantae > Streptophyta > Magnoliopsida > Lamiales > Plantaginaceae > Plantago > Plantago ovata. The sequence continues at coordinate 91,400,903 of CM051456.1, read as the reverse complement.
TAAAATAGTTAGTACTAACAGAGAAATTACAACAATACGTGTTCTACACCATTGCAGAATTGACCCGCCGAACATAGTTAGTGATAATCTAAACTATTGTGGAATAGACCCGTCAGACACAGGTTGAACCAAGAAGTTATAGAATGTTGTCACGTGGAAACAAATAGATTATCGACAAATGTGAATTGGATAAATAAGTAAAAAGTAAATGACATTTGAATTAGATAAATGACTATTGGCACAAGGAGGAGGCCTTAAATATTAATTCAATATTTCCAATATAGTTACTTTTTTTTATAGCAAAACTAATATCATTATTTTTATGACAAGTTTAAATAATTTCCATATCATAAATGTTTATTCTATGATAAAACTTTAATTTTTTATGAAATATAAAAACCATTGTAGAATTTAAAATTATTATATAGTGGTTGCATAAATTTGTGATTATTTTTTTTTAAATATACTTCAGCCATTTTTTTCTTTTCATAATTATGATGATATATATATTTTTAAATAGTAGATTTATATCCATGACATTATTTAATATTGTTTAATTATTAATTTTGTTCACACATTAATTAATTAAAACATGTGAAAGGGTGAATATATGAGTAAGAAAATAAAATTCATATATGGTGGACATATGGCAAATGTGAAATATTGGACCAATAAGAATAGAAGAATATGCCAAGTGACAAACATTTAGCATGAATTAAGGAGAGGCTTAGAAATAATATTCTTTTAATGAATATATAGATAGATTTAAAATATACTTCAACCATCTTTTTTTTTTCCTAATTATGATGATATTTTTTTTTTTAATAGTAGATTTATATCCATGATATTATTTAATTATTAATTTTGTTCACACATTAATTAATTAAAACATGTAAAAGGGTGAATTGATGAGTAAAATTCATATATAGTGGACATGTGGCAAATGTGAAATATTGGACCAATAAGAATAGAAGAATATGCCAAGTGGCAAACATTTAACATGAATTAATGAGAGGCTTAGAAATAATACTCCTTTAATGAATATATAGATTTAATTATTAATTTTGTTCACACATTAATTAATTAAAACATGTAAACGGGTGAATAGATGAGTAAAATTCATATATAGTGGACATGTGGCAAATGTGAAATATTGGACCAATAAGAATAGAAGAATATGCCAAGTGGCAAACATTTAGCATTAATTAATGAGAGGCTTAGAAATAATACTCATTTAATGAATATATAGATGTTGACCAATTTAGGTACTTTTACTATTTAATTAGACGCAATTCATTGAGTGACACCCACATGCCGTTTACTCAGGAAATTTCATTTTAATTCTATTAGGACGACTACCCCGTCTGAGAGCGTTGATATGATAGATTTGGAGTTGGAGAGCAATGAACCTGTTGGAATTGAAAATGAAGCAAGATCCAAATTTTTTAGACAAGTTGATTGTTTGGATACGCTACACTGAGTATCCCGGCCCATACGACCTCAAGTTGAAGAGGTGGATGTAACTTGATGAACGTATTTTTGACATGTTCATCTAGTCTTTTTTTTTTAATCTTTTTTGTTGTCGTTAAGTGTAGTTTTTCTGTTAGTTTTGTATAATAGTGTCACGTTTTGTGTGTTTTGAATTTATCAGGTATTTAGGTACTAAATGGTGCTTTTGGAGCTTAAAACGCTGTATTTTAGATGCAAAGTGATCCCGTTGAAGTTCTTTGATCCCGGTGGATGTGCTCATGAGTGCCCAAGGCCGAATAAGTGTTGAGAAGGACATTTCCAAGGATTTAGAAGGTCGTTCGAGGGCAAAAATCTAGACATTTAGTTTTCTGTTGTGCTGCAGGTGCCCCACTTGGCTATGTGGGGCGCCCCTTCTCAATAAATTATCTGATGTGGATTTTTCCCTTCAAGACTGATTACTCAGTTACTTTTTCAATGCAGACTTTAACATTCGAATTTTGGAGAGCTCTAAGCCCCAATTCTCTGTAGAATTTCATACTTTGATTGTAATCTGATATTGGAAAAGATATTTTGGATCCGGATTGCTTGGATTCTTTCATTCACCACGGTGAAAGGTGAGCAACATCCACCGATTAGTGACAGTGCGGTGGTAACTTGTGTCAATAGCTTTAATGTGAACACGTATTCTGATGTTCCAATAAGCATAATTTGAACCGTCTAGCACAGGAAGGCGATTTGCATTGGGGTTTACTGGATCCATCTCTGTTGGTACCAAAACACCTAATAATTAGGCAACTAGGCTCCGATGCCACTTGTAAGAACGTGAGGATCACAATCCAATACCTGCAACAAAAAGTTAAGTCAACTATCGAGCTCAATGTTGAGATCAATGTTGTCACAACAATGCAGACAACACTGACTCAAGAACTCTGTAAATCAGAAGCTAATACACAGCGAAAAAGTAAAGAACACAACAGGTTTCTTCTCGTGGGTATTTATAAATAATATCCCACGGTGCCTCAAGATTTATTCCTATAAGATGACAAATTCTACGTTTGATCTTGCTGACGAAATCTCAAACTACAAAGTATCAAGACTATGATTACAAACTTGTAACCTATTCTAGCAGAAATCAACCTGACTAAAAGCTAGACTATAACTTGATACAAAACTTGAAACTTAACAACTTTAGAATGATAGTATACGTATATGGCTCAAGAGATGTGTCAATTTTTTCAAGGCTTCATCCCTTTATCTTGTAGTTGTGGACGTCCAGGTTCAGCTATATGAGATGAATCCTAAAGCCTCCATGACGGTCTTGTGTGAATAGGAAGTCGAACCACTTGAGATCTTTCAAGTAAATTCGGCTTCTTCTTAGTTTAACTAGTATTAGGACTTCTGGGACCAAGTAACTAGGTCATACGCCCTCATCATTCCAAACTTAGTTAAACTCTTCAACCTTCAGTAGTTGGTCGTTCCTTATCATATCAGATCTTCATATCTTTCCTATCTTCATTAGGATGATCAACACTTTACTTCTCTTGACCTTATCCATCTTGATCTTTAATATCCTGCACACATTAAATAATCACAGGAACTAATTAAATTAGTGAATAAAGACAAAATCGAAATACAAGATATATAAAAAAAAAATCCAAGTGCAGTCTGCCAATGTTGCGCTCAATGTCAAGCTCAATGTTAACACAACATTAGACATGGCATTGCTGCAACAACTGCACTTACAAAGAACCATTCGATACATCTGTAGGCTTTGGAAACATTCAACTTCGAAATATGTAATGTAACTTTCACATGTTAATTGGTGTTCTTCATCAGTTGAATAAATTATCATGTGCGTCATTATCTCTTGCCATTTTGTTTCGTTGATGCATTTTGTTATGTCGATGTCGCAATATGGACGATTTGCAAACCCCAAGTGGCTTAGTATCCTCAGGTTCTCTATCATCAGAGCTAAATTGACGTTTTGGTTTATAAAATACTGTCTTTTTCATAAGAACATATCATGATTATTTTTAAATTAAGTATAGTACAATCGTAAATCTTTTTGTTAAAAAATAAAGATATAAGAAGTAATAAATAAAAAATAAAACAATTACGTCAATAAGATTCGAATCCAACACAATAGAGAAAAATCACGCTAATAAGATTCGAACCAAACACCTTTAATAAAAATAATAATACAAATAATGGAGAAAAATCAAGCCAACAAGATTCGAACCCTACATATTTTAATGGGCAAATTACATACAGTACCCCTCTTAGATGTCCTAATTACATATAACGGACCATTAGTTCATCAATTACATATAGTCTCCAACTAGATGGATTTTAATTACATCCAGGTCCACGATCTTGACTTTTCGCGAATTAAAACGTGGAAAGTACATTTTTGCCCCTGGTCAAAATTCAGAATTTTGCATTGACCAAACAACATTAATTTATGTTTATTATACATTGACCCTCAATATTTTCTAGTTTATGAAATTTACACGAAAAACTTTAAAATTTTCAAATGGATCCCAAATGTAATTGCAAATCTATCCCAACAACATTAATATGAAAAAATAAGTCCCAAAACTTTTTTTTTTCATCCTTTTTCCTTTTTTTTTTTCCTTCTTCTTCTTCAAAAATCCGATGCCGGAATTCGGCACCGGAACCGGTGGCAGCTCCAGTCAGAGCTGCCACGCAGCTCCAGATCGGAGCTGCCATGGCAGCTTCCGATCTGGAAGCTGCTAGGGCAGCTCCAGATCGGAGCTACCTGGCAGCTTCCAGATCGGAAGATGCCATGGCAGCTCTGACCGGAGCTGCCACCGGTTCCGGTGCCGGATTCCGGCACCGAATTTTTTAATAAGAAGAAGAAAAAAAAAGTAAAAAGGAAAAAAAAGATAAATTAAAAAAGTAAATCTAAGGCCATGTTTGGTTGTATGAGAGAGAAAATCTCAAAATTTTGTGGTCAACACCGGAACGGCCAAATGGGCCTGAATGTAATTCTTTGCAAGACGGTCCTTCAGATGAAAAGATGTCATCTAGCAGGGGGTCCTGAAGTAATATTCCCTATTTTAATTAAATAATGACACATGTAGAACCATATTGAAATTGAATAACTAAGATCAACGAATTAGAATTGATTGGGTTGTAAATCAATTCTGTTATTATATTACTTTAATGATGTTTTTCATTATGAGTATGAGTAGCTAAATCCTTGTGTTGGTGGTAGAATGTGGAATTGATAAAGTACGAATTATGATTATGCTTACATGAGGTTGTGATTCATTATTGATTCAAATTCTTCTTATGATTTAACGTTGCCAATTACAAATCCTCGAATAGCAAGTATCGTGACAAGCCTGTGGTCAATTAAGGCGTCTAGATTGTATGATGGTGTTTGAAAGCATGCTAGATAGTGTAAGTGAAAAGTGACAAACACTGCTAAAGTATTGATAGTGACCTTTAAAGATGTATGTCTTAAAATTGTCTAGACGGTTTACTTTGTAGAACTTGTCAAAGGCTTTACGCACTGAACTTGTTAGCGTAATTGTGATTCTTGCATGTCAATTCCACTAAGCTACCACCAACTGTTTTCCTCTCTAGTGTTTACAAACTCGTGTGATTTCCTGAAAAGTGTTGAACTATTATTTTCAACCAACTTGTTTCTTGTTGACTGAATTGCTTACGAAAACCTCAAGCAAAGCCACGTTAGGCCCCGAGAGAACGACACTTGGGGACAACTTGCCATTGCACTAAGTTTTGTGTAGTGATAAGTGTTCTTTGGCTTTTTAAAGAAATATTTATTTTGATTCTACCGACATCATAACTATAGCCCTAAGAATTACTCTTACAGTTCAAGAAGTGGAACAACTACCATGTTGAATCACAAAAAGTCTTGCATGCATAGCTGAGAAAATTGTCTAATAACACCCACTTTTGAAAAATCTTCACATTCACACCCTGGTCAACAAAAGTACCCAAAAAATTCACATTCACACCCTACCCCTCAATTAACATCTTGTGGGGAGCTTCACGCGCTCAGTTAAGTATGATGATTACTTTTATTAATCGTGTGCCAAAATTCATACTCTCTCATCATCAGATCATCTTCATTCCCTCCCCGTTCGTCCTCACTCTTGATAAAGTTGTCAGGATTTTTGAAATTCAAATTCATTGTGGTTTGTTCCATTCAAATTTAAACCACACCACACACTGAGTGACAAATAATAGAATACCAGCCAGTCTTGTAGTTTTATGACTATGATGAGATGCATTATTATTCTCCGTTTAGATTTATTTGTATATTGCTACTAGTAGTATATAAAACCAATAGCAAATTGTTGGATGTGAGCAAAGTATTAGAGCATCAATCACCATTGGGCAAGTTTGTATAATCAAAGATTCCAGATTGAAAAGTCAATCCTGGTGCCATTTAGTTTAATTTGTTTTTGGCTTATAAGGTTGAGTATGTTTGTATTTCATGTTGTAAACAAGTTTAGGATGATTTAGTTTATCTGGGGAATATGGTAATGGCCTAATGGGATGTGTCTTAGTTTGGCAGTGAACCAGATCATAGTGTTGTAGGCTTTGTAGCCTCTGTTGCAGGGGCCATGATTAAACCTCTAAGTTCATACATTGAATTGAATCATACAGAAAGACATACTACATTTGAGAAACAATATGTTGCATTGCATCTCAAGGGCCTGCTAATAATGCACAGAAAAATAAATACAACTACGAATGTTGGGCGAGTCGAGTTTCCTCGCTCAGATATTGCCTAGAACTCAAGGGTTATAACTCAATCATCACTTTGAGTTGCATACTTCAGAGCTACTTTCCTAAGATTAGCTTACAAAGGCATATTATCAAATTCATAGTAGCTTCTGCACATCATATGGAAATTATGATGAAGTGGTCAGAGCAGATGTCATCCAGTTCTTGCATCACGGTACCAATATCTGGCCTGCGGTTAGGGGACTCGTGAGTGCAAGCGAGAGCTAATTCACCGAGCCTAGCTGCTTCGGATTCCTTAAACTTTCTAGCCAGGTTTGCGTCTATAAAGTCTTCAAATATTGACAGCTCTGCTCCATGACAATTCAACTGAGTGATTCTACTTTTTCCCAGAAAGTATCTGGAAGATAATCATGCCAAAAGCGAACACATCGCTTTTCTCAGTGAACTGGCCTGTGGTTGTGTATTCAGGGGCAAGGTATCCCATCGCAGCACAACCCTTGAGTGTTGAAAAGATAATGTCATCTGCCAACAGTTTGTGAATGCCTGAATCGGCAAGGACTGGTTTGTTGTCTCTGTTGATCAATACCTTTTCAGCTGAGATGTTTCGGTGAACTAATGTAGGCTTGCTGTTCCTGCTCTGATGCAGGTATTCGATGCCTGGTAATGAAAATACAAATGTGAGGACAGTGACATATGCACAGTGAAATATTTGCAATTGCATATCAGAATGTGTTTTTCTGATAAGATACTTAAAGAGAAGAGAGTATACCTTTTGCAATTCCTTTGATTATAGATTTTCGGGTAGGCCATTCGAGAACTTTTCCTTTCCCCTCCTTCAAATCGAGATACTTCAACAGGTTCCCGTTTGGAACAAAGTCATAGATGAGGAAGCACTCTCCCCTCCCTTTCGAGCAGCAGAAACCTCTCAGCCTTAAAAGATTTTCATGCTTCAACGAGGTCAATAGTTTTAACCCTTGAAGGAACTCTGCTTCGTCAGACTTGCAGCTAATCTTCGAAATGCACTTGATTGCAACAACGGATCCATCCCTCAGCGCCCCCTTGTAAATAGCTGAAAAACTACTCTTTCCCAATAAGTTTGCCTCAGAGAAGTGCTGAGTAGCCGACTCCACCTCGTCCAAATTATACATGTAGCTTTCAAGAACCTCCCCAGAGAAACTGTTAACGTCTTGTTGTTTCGCCAAAGGATCCCATCCATTGGAATATTCGAGGCTAATAAGAGGAGAGGCACTTCTCCTGCGAACTTCTTTAATCTGGTCAGTGCTTAATCGACTTTCGGTTGAATCAAGTGTGCTTCCAATCTTCTGTTTCTTTCGGCGATACCATGAGACTGAAAAAACTCCAGTTACTGCAACAACAACAATCAGGCAAATAACTCCAACCGTAACGACAGCAGGGTGAGATTTGTTGGACGACGTGGATCCATTTTGTCGAACGTTAGCTGATTCAGGAATATCTTTCGAAGGAAAATGACTAGCGCTAGCTCCAAACGGCTTGGAACTGTGATCGGATCCCAAACAAAGCTTTAGAGGAGCAAAATCAGTGCCACAGAGCTCCGTGTTATTCCCGTACTGAAAGCCTTCATCCAGTCTCTTCAAGTATTCATTCAAGCAACACAAAAACAACAAACTGTTATTCGATGAAATCTTGGAACTTTAACATAAATTTTGCCACCTTAAACAGAAGATTTTCAAGAAAGGTTACCTAGAGGAACGTTTCCAGAGAGCCTATTGTTTCGGATATCGAAGATCTTGAGCACAGGCAGGCTAGCTACTTTAAGTGGGATGGAACCAAACAGATGGTTGAAACTCAAGTCCAGCCTTGTTAACTGCAGCAGTTCACCAAGACTCGCTGGAATTGCACCAGTCAACTGGTTGAGCTGAATGGCTAGGACATTGAGCTTCTTTAAAGTACCAATCTGAGTTGGTATATTTCCAGTTAACTTGCTGTAACACAGCTGCAACACTGCAGGAAATAAGAGTGATTTAACACAAGTTTAATAACACCAGTTGAACAAATACTTTAACTTCCACTGTTCACTTAATTTCTGTTTTTTTTTTTTAAAAATAAGTCAAAGAAACTAGTTGCACAAGCTGAAACCACATTTATGAAGGCAGTAATTCAAACAAGTTTCCAACTTGGCTCTCTCAACCACAACCCAGATCAAGAACTAACAAAAATCAAATGTTATATTTTTATTTTTATTATTTCTCGGTATCCAATTTGGCAACTAATTCGAACATAGTCAAAAGTCAAAGTAATTTTTTACATCCGAGACCTTACTTAATTGAATACAAATTATACTTGATTCAACAACAGTCTGTAATCAAATGTTCTATTCACAAAAAGATCAAAAGAACACATTTTTACAACACCAACATCAATGAAAAAAGATCAAGATTGCATTTTTAACTATTTCATCACCAAGAAAACATAGAAGGAAACTGTTACCTTGAAGATTAGCCAACCCACCAACCTCATTGGGAATATCACCATCCAGACTATTGACATTGAGGTACAAATCAGATAGCTCATTCAAGTTCCCAATCTCCCTAGGTACAACCCCAGTGAGCTTGTTGAAGTGAAGGTACAACCCAGTCAAGCTGGTGAGCTGACCAATCTCAGGTGGGATTTTACCAGAAAGCCATCTCCCTTGCAAGGAGATGTTAACCACTTGGCCAAGCTCATTGCAAGCAATCCCTTCAAAGGAAGCATTGCATAGGTTGGTTGCATTGGGTGACCATGAGGTGAGGACCAAGCCACGAGGGTCTAATGAGGACTTGATTGCAATTAGTAGAGAGGTTGAGGTGTTAGTTGCAATTATGGGCTGTATGATGAGTTGTGTGAGGATGAAGAAGGTGAAGATTGAGAGGAAAGCCATTGTTGTGAAGAAGATGAGAGAGAGAGTTTTCTTGGTGCTGCAAAGCTAAGCTTGCATTTGAGTGTTCTTGAGTGAGTGAGAGTGTGGTGTAATAGAGTGTTGGTAGTGTGTGTAGTGTGTGAGAGAGAGAGAGGAAAGACAGACTTTTGGTTGACTGGTTTTGTTGGGACATTGGCAAATTTTTGAATTTGTGGTGACCGGCTCAACCGGTAGGCGGTGGCGACTCACATGGTAACGGCAGGCTTTTTCTGTAAAGTGTGTGCTGTTGTGGCTTGTAATTTTGCACTTATTATGTCATCACACACAATTCACAATCTAGATTTTCTAGGTGAAAAGTTACACAAAATTATTGTCAAAGTTAAAAAAGGATTTTGACTTCACTATATATAGTAAAAAAATGGAATTAAAACCTAGTAGAATAATAATTCCTCCATTTCAGTTAATTTTGTTAATGCCAGGCCATTGTGTTGTCTTTAAAAACCAATGGGCTCTCTCCTTGGCCACGATTCTATCTTCTGGAAATACTTTACTGGCACCACACCGTCAAAACCCTCTGTTAGTATCACCCGGTTATCTGATATGTATAGCTTCATTCCCTCTGAAACACAAGGCAACACAACGAGAAATTATGTACAAGGCTGTATAGAGAATGATCTAGTAGTATAAAATAGGTGGAAGTATATAGATATTCATGTTAGGTACCTTCCAGCGCCTTTCTTACATCCAGGAAGATCAGCACATTTACGTCTCGTCGCATACCTGAAATGTACATCATGTATGCTCTCGAGGGTTATTATTCAGACAGGAATATCTCAAGCTTGTTGACAGCAAAAGAAAGCACAGCTTTTCAGTTTTCACAATCTTAGCATGAGATTGAGACGCAAATTTTCTCACCACTAATAACTTCGCCATCTGTTGGCAAGCCACAAGAGAAATGAACATGTAATCTCTTCATGCGTTTGAGGCCCTCGTTCAATATCGATTCCAAGTTTTTCCTATACGTCCCATGCACACAGACTGCACATATAGCAATACAGAAAAGAAGGGAAAATGAATTAGGAAAAGAACAGTAGAACTAAGTCATTATCACTGGTGATGTCATTTTACACATGGAAGAAATATCCAACCTGGACATTCTTCGGGTGAAAGTATAGGTTTCAATAAGCTTTCTGTTTCAACTGTCTGTCAACACAACAACGATAAAACAGTTACTATTTATGTCTAAACATGGATATTGTACTACTACTTAACAACTTTGAACAAGATACGGAAATGACAGTTCACAGAAGCTTGTCACCGCATGACATGGCATGATCAAATAGAAGGCAGGTATTTCAGAAATTTCAATCGGACCAAACATACATTTGATGCTATTTTCTTCTTAGTTTAGGCTTGTTTCCGTGTATACCTGATGCTAGCTGTTTGCATTCTCAACAGTGACTCTAGAACTTTATCCATTATGCAACCAAGTACAACTAAAATTTCCAGAAACTTAGACGTCCAAATACGTATTGACCCAAAAAGTAGAGAATTCACAAAAACAGCTGTGCTGGAAATCCAAATTCAAAGTCATGATCCTTTATATGTAGATAAATGTGCACACATCATCATTGAAGAGTTCCGGAATATATACATTACCGCTAAAGTGTGACCTTGGTTTGCACGTATCAGAAGCTCCCCATTTTCTTCCAAAAGGCTAAACCGCTGCTTATTGTCCTTCCTGACTGCCTGAGATATGTAAATGACCATTTCAGCAACCACAACTCTTGAATTTACAAGATGTTCAGTAAAAAGATGGGCAATATCAAGAACCAAATTTAGACTATCAAACCTAATAACCGACAAAACAAATTGGCCATCAACACATATGATAGCATATTCAAAGAGATAGTACCCATTTCCAGTTGATGAAAATAGCATGACAATAATCTATTTGAAATGCAAATACTAACTGTAATTGGATGAAGAGCCTGACCTCTCTAACTTCATCAACTGTGTGCGATCTTAGAGGAATATTAGCAAAAGTTTTGAGATTTAGCTTCAGCAGATCCCCAACCTTCACATATCCATCATTTCTCATGTCTAATTTCAACTCAGAAGCCATATGCCGCAATATTCTCGTTCTGTCATATTGTACAATTGAATTAATCAAGGAATAACACCTGAAATATTAATAGCTGAAATATTAATTGCACCTACGAACATTTCTGTCAGCTAATCAAGTTCAAACTGGGCTTTAAAAAAAATCCTAAGAAGATTGTTTGTAATTTTTGAAAAGGCAAATAAATCAAAATCCATTACTGATAAAATGTAGTACATCCAAAGCTTTTAGTTTGCACAAAACAAAGTCTATGAACTTGATAAAGAAACCATATTTGAAATGACAATCTCCTCTGTTCCATTTAGTAACTTGTTGAGAGGGGCATTCTAGACCTGCTCAAACTATGTGAAGCCATCAGAATTAGACAAGTAAGTCTCTGCATTCATCTCGACTAAATCCATTGTATATAAAGCCAATGAAATCAACTACTAATTCCCTTTTAATTCCCTTTGTAAATTATATACGTATATCACACCAATCTAGCACATACAACCTAAAATACACTTCCTCACACAACATCAAACCGCAAACCGCAACGAACTACAAGCCACTTATTTCACCAATCACATATCGATGTCATACTAACCACGCTTCATATAATTCGCTATACTTCCCTGACTAGCTACATTAGAACAAACTATAAGGTGGAACATCCCCGAAACCCAAGAACAACAAAATCAAAAGTTAAGAAAGTAAAATAAAGGCAATTATCCAAATAAAGAAATAAAAATTAAAAATTAACAAACAAGAGAACTGAGATAGTGCTTACAAGAGCCTGCCAAGTGCATCAACCTTATCCTTCCCTGAAGAACCCCCTGCCCCGGCACGACCTCTTGATCTTCCTCCTCCAGTGTCGTTTTTCGTATCCGATCCTCTCCCTCTACCTCTGCCACTGAAACAAGTCATTCACTCATCGTAAGTTTCAGTACAGATTAAACCTAGTACGAAATATACACCCATAACACCTTAAGATTCCATCTTTTTGCTCCAATCAAATTAATATAAACCCTTAATATAACATGTACTTGTAATATCCAAATCTTTTCACTTGATACATGCATCATTTTATAATCTCACACAAAACTAACAGAAAAATTATGAAACAGCTCAGTATTGGTTTAAACTTGGGCAGTGCATCGAGTATCGAGTGAAAATTTAACATGGGGCGGAGATTGGAACCCAGATGGGCTCTCTGTCATAGCATGATATACTAATCCCAAAATTCTAACTATGAAATTAATTCAATTATATTAAATACATCCAGCAAAACAAACATGTTTACTTATAAGTAACGAAACAATCGAATAGATAGGCTTATAGGTGAAAAGAACAATTTCAGCATAAATGAAAACATAGCAAAATGTTTACCTTGCACCAGCAGGATGAGCAGAGGCAGTGAAGGAAGTGGGGTTTCTGCTGCTGCGGCTTTCCATGAGAAGATGGTTGAAGGACTGTAGCTTCTGTGATATGATTCTTCCAAGAAGATGATGATGGCGAACAACAATTCGCAAGGTTACAGAGCAGCTGAATGAAGTCCACATCCAAACTAGTAACTTCCACACATTTGGCTCAGATAAAACTGCTACAGCTCAACAAGTATCAAAACCACATTGCAATAATTACTTATCTATCAATTAATTCATTACATTAAAAAACCAAACAGGAACAAATAACACAAATATATTTTTTTCATTTCCGAGATTAGAGAAATGGAAAAGGAACAACGTACTTCCTGAGAAGCGATCTTCAGCCAGGTTCGTGGACTCCTCTTGTATGGAAGAGCAGATGCTGATATACCTTTTCTGCATTTCGAATCGAAAAATCATCGAATAGATGCTCAATGGATACAAATTGAAATTGAAATTGAAATAAACAAACTCTACGCGCGCACGGATATAGAAACTTCTTACCCTAACTGTGCATACGACCCAAGGCTGCGGTTGATCGGAAACCGGTGGAGATTTACGGAGGCGGCTGCTGCTGTGGAAATGGAGAGCAAATTTTTATCACTTGGCTGAAACCCTAGGAAGATTAGAGTAGCACATTATTTATAGGGGTGTGTGCTTTGCATTTTGGTCCTTCAGGTTTGTCGAAATTTCACTTAAAGAGGATTTCGTAGAATAATAGCACCATGATTAATGAGGATATTACATTTTCCCCCAACTTGTCCCTTTTCCTTCTGTCAAAGTGCAAGTGTGCAAATGGTACAAAAGAAGCAACAAGATGATTACAACACTACAGAGCTGCAGCAGAATGGTTCACAAGAAGAGCAGACAGATATGCAGAACATTATAAAGACGCTCTCGGATAGACGAACTAGTAAGGAGTCAAGTCGTGCTTGTCTTGAAGAAGTCGTTTCTCTGATGCACGACTTTGGCTTCTGAATTGTAAAATACATTTTGTGATTAGATTAAATTAGTTTTGTACATTAGGCGGTTAATGACAAGATTAGTAGAAAAGACTGTAGTATAAATAGGGAGCAGTCTCTTCATTTCTCTGTACATTGAATCATTTTCTTCTCAATCAATAAACCACCCCTTATTTACTCATGTGTTCACACTTCAATTTCAATGGCGTTTTACAATTCAATCTCCATTTCCATGTCTTTTCACATGGTATCAGAGCACGGTTAATCTAGCCGGAGCTTCTGAGTACCTTCCGCTTCGTATTCTCACTTTGTTTCCTGTTTACTCATTCATTTCTCTTCGATTCACAGGAGTTTCACTGTTTTTACAGTTTCAAGTTGTTGCTTAGGGTTATAAGCTTCAAATCATCGTTGTGGTTGGTGTTTTTCCGGTGTCTGTAGCTCACTGTATTTGATTCGAGTTTTTGGAGGCTCAATTTGTCATTTGTTGGTGATTTTGCTGGATTTTGTTGAATCGATCAATTGATGTTGAACAATGGTGGAATTAGGCGATTTGAGATCACCTCCATCTCCGACGAAGCTCAAATCAGCCTCGAAGGACAAGGAAGAGGATCCGAATGATCCAAACAGCATCTACTATCTTACTCAGGCAGATACGCTTACATCTGGAGCTTCAAAGGTACTATTGAAAGGATCTAATTTCATTGCGTGGAAACGAGAAATTATGATTACTCTGACTTTTAAGAATAAGCTAGCCTTTGTTGATGGCACTGTGTCTATGCCTGCTCTAGATAGTAAACTGTATTTACCATGGTTGCGTTGCAATAACATAGTGTTATCATGGATTTTGCATTCGCTGAGTGAAGAAATTAAGGCAACAGTGATTTTCAGTGAAATAGCTAAGGATGTTTGGGACAAAATCAATATGAGATGTGCTCATCCTGATAATATCTCTATTTTTACTCTGCAACTTGCTTTATATACTAAGGCTCAGGGAGAGGATCCTGTAGATGTGTATCATGGTAAGATCACTAAAATGATTGAAGAGTTGAGAATGTACAAGCCTGTTCCAAGTTGTGTTTGTGTGGATGGAGTAAGGAATTTGAAATGTGTGGCTTGCAATACTGATGATGATATGGTTTTTCTGTTTCTCATGGGACTGAATGCTGATTTTGCTGCTGTTAAGAGTCACATTGTCATGATGCAACCTATACCTACCTTAGATAGAGCTTTTAAGCTAGTCAGACAGGAGGAGAAGCAAAAGGCTATTGGTGCTCCTAATGACACAGGACATGATGTTGCAACATATACTGTTAAAACTGTCAACAAAAGGAAGGGTAGGTCAGGTTTATACTGCACCAATTGTGAGAAGCCTGGACATGACAGGGATGGTTGTTATAGATTGATTGGTTTCCCACCAAATTTTAAGTTCACCAAGAAACCTCAAGTTAGTGATTCACAGTTTAGAGGTCAGCCTTCTAGGTTTGATCAGCAAGTAGCTAGATATGGTCAAGGTGGTAACAATCACTATAACAATCAGTATGTGAATCAACCTCAGTCTTCTCATCATCTCAACCAAGTGTCAGCTGCAGATGTTAATTCTCAGTATTCACAAATGCAAGCACAAATGCAAAATTTGATGAATATGCAAGCAAGTCTTATGAATCAGCATCCTGGAGCAATGCAGTCTGGAGGGATACAGTCTGGTCATCATATGGGAACCATAGCACATGTGCAATCCTGACCAGCTCCTTATGGTGATTCTTCTCAGGCTAGTTCTCACCAAGGAAATGAAAAACTTGCAGGTATATTTTCTTCATCTTTACTGCCTTTCACTTCACACACTCACAGTATTATCTCCTCTTTACATGACTGTTTTGTTGTTGACACTGGAGCTACAGATCATGTAGTTTGCACACCACATTTATTCACTTCTAATGTGAAACATTTCAACACTTATGTTCAACTCCCTGATAAAACTCAGATTCAAGTCACTCAAATGGGGAATATCAAACTGTCAGATAATCTCACTTTAGTGGATGTCTTATATGTCCCTTCATTTCAAGTCAACTTATTATCTATCAGTAAAATCACAGATACAGGTCTGTTTACTTGTGTTTTCACTCAGAATAATTGTTATCTACAAGGAGTTTCTTCAGAGACCAGGATTGGTCTAGGTGAAAGATTCAAATCTTTGTTTGTTCTGAAAATACCAAGTCATCTTCACTTGTCTGTCAGCAATAAATCTGCAAAGTGCCACCTCATTAATGCAGTTTCTTCTGGTCTATTATGGCACAATAGACTAGGACATCCTTCATTTGAAAAAATGAAGTTGATTCAATCTTCTGATGTAAGTTCTCAATCTTTTGATCATTGTACTTTTTGTTTAGAGGCTAAAATGAAAAGGAAACTGTTCCATGATAGTATTACTATTTCTCAGAAAGTTTTTGATTTACTTCACTTTGATGTATGGGGACCATATTCTCAATCAACTTTGAATGGAAATCACTATTTCTTAACCATTGTTGATGACTATAGTAGATATACATGGGTTCATTTGTTTAAATCTAAAGCTTCTGTGAAAAGTATCATATTGTCATTTCTTGCTATGATTAAAACACAGTATTATGCTGTGATCAAGGTCATTAGGACTGACAATGGAAGTGAGTTCTCTTTTGGTAATGAACTGTCTGCTCTTGGCACTATTCATCAGAAAAGTTGTGTTTACACTCCACAACAAAATGGAGTTGTGGAGCGTAAACATCAACATTTACTTAATGTTGCCAGAGCATTATTATTTCAATCTGGGGTTCACCTCAAATTTTGGGGTGATGCCATTCTTACAGCTGCCTTTCTTATAAATAGAATTCCAGCTGTTCACCTTAACAGACTCAGTCCTTATGAGTTGTTTCATCACAAGTCGCCTTCTTATGTTGACCTCAAGTCTTTTGGGTGCTTATGCTACATGGTTTCTACTTCTGTGCATAAAAAGAAATTTGATCCTAGAAGTGATCCATGCATTTTTATTGGATACCCCCCAAATGTTAAGGGTTACAAGTTGTATAATCTGAGAACTCATAAAGTTCACATTTCTAGAGATGTGTAGTTTATTGAGTCTCAGTTTCCATTTCTGAAACCACTTGGTCATGGTTATTCTTCTTCTTCTGATGAGAATTGTCAAGATTTTACTATTTTGCCTTATTCTGAACCTGATCAGTCACTTGTTTCTTCACCTTCTTTATCATCGTCTTTACCTACTGATTCATCTCCCATTCATAAACCTACTGTACCTGATCATTCATCACCAGTTTCAGGTTCTTTTACCTCTATACATATGTCTCTTCCACATTCTTCAGCTGGTTCTTCTACCTCTCTTGCTCCACATACACAGTCTACTCATTCTCCTCTTTCACCTATATCCTGTCCTATGCCTGATCTCACTCTTTCTTCTTCTTCTTCTTCTTTTTCTTCTTCTTCTTCTTCTCAATCTTCTTCTTCCTCTTCAATTCCTGTGTCTTCTGATAATCAACTCTTGTCATCCTCTCCTCCTCCCAGATATAATTTCCGAGAAAGGCTACCTAATCCTAAATATAAGGATTTTTACATGAACATGATCAATCATGTTCCAGATACTAAGAAGATTAACAGATATTCTATCAGTAAATTTGTTCACTATGACTCATTAGGTGATTCAGATAGAACTTATGCTTTGTCACTAATGGTTCATCAAGACCCTCAGTTCTATCATCAAGCTGTTAATTCTTTGCATTGGCAAGAAGCCATGGCACAAGAAATCAATGCTCTTAAAGCAAATAACACCTGGACAGAGGTTCTTCTCCCACCTGGTCATCATCCCATTGGATGTAAGTATGTCTATAAGACTAAACTTAAAGCTGATGGTAGTATAGATAAATATAAGGCACGCCTGGTTGCTAAAGGTTACTCACAACAGTATGGCCTGGACTATTTGGAAACGTTTAGTCCAGTTGCCAAGTTAACAACTGTTAGAACCTTCCTTGCCTTAGTTTCTCATTATGCTTGGCCTTGTGAGCAAATGGATGTGGCTAATGCCTTCATCAATGGTGATCTTGATGAGGAAATTTACATGGTTCCTCCACTTGGATACTTGTTTCAGGGGGAGTTACTGAATCAAGCTTCTTGTACAAAGCTGAAACCTGTTCTTAAACTTGAAAAGTCTCTTTATGGCATCAAGGCAATGGAACCATAAATTGACAGAAATTCTCTTGAGTTTAGGTTTTCATCAGTCTGTAGCTGATTACTCATTGTTTACCAGAGAAAGGGAGGGTAGTTTTGTTGCTCTTCTGGTTTATGTTGATGATATCATAATCACTGGTACATCAATTGCTGAAATTAGCCTTGTTAAAAATTCTCTTCATAATCAGTTTAAGATAAGAGACCTTGGTCCTGTCAAATATTTCTTAGGACTTGAGGTTACTAGAACTCCTCAAGGCATGCAAATATGTCAGAGAAAATATGTCATAGAATTGCTTATAGAGACAGGCTTGCTTGAGTGTAAACCTGTGGTTACTCCAATGGAGTTGAGTATCAAGCTTGTTTCAGATGAAGATGAAATTCTTCATGATATCACTTCATATAGAAAGCTTGTAGGTAAACTCATATACTTGAATATTACTCGGCCTGATATAACATTTGCAGTAGGAGTGTTAAGTCAGTTTATGGACAGGCCTACTGTCATTCATATGCAAGCAACTCTGAGAGTTGTAAAGTATTTAAAAAATTCACCAGGTCAAGGAATCTTTTATCTTACTGGTTCAGGCACTACACTTTCAGCATACTGTGACTCAGACTGGGCTTCTTGTCCAGTCACAAGAAGATCTACAACTGGATATTGTGTTCTCTTGGGTAATTCTATCATAAGTTGGAAAAGCAAGAAACAATCTACAGTTAGTAGATCATCTTCTGAAGCTGAATATAGGGCATTATCCTTCACTTGCTGTGAGATTGTTTGGTTGTTATCTTTGCTTAGAGATTTCAAAATCTATTATCATTCACCTGTCACACTTTACTGTGACAACCAATCTGCCATTCACTTGAGCAAGAATCCTATGTTTCATGAGCGTACCAAACATCTCGAGATAGACTGCCATTTTGTGAGGGAGAAAGTGCTTGAAGGTATAATACAAGTTGAGTACATTCCAACACATAATCAACTAGCTGATATTTTCACCAAGTCTTTAACAAGTGATCATCTCAAGAAGCTTCTTTCCAAGATGTGCCTAAAGAATCTGTACGCACCTCTTGAGGGGGAGTGTCAAAGTGCAAGTGTGCAAATGGTACAAAAGAAGCAACAAGATGATTACAGCACTACAGAGCAGCAGCAGAATGGTTCACAAGAAGAGCAGACAGATATGCAGAACATTATAAAGACGCTCTCGGATAGACAAACTAGTAAGGAGTCAAGTCGTGCTTGTCTTGAAGAAGTCGTTTCTCTGATGCACGACTTTGGCTTCTGAATTGTAAAATACATTTTGTGATTAGACTAAATTAGTTTTGTACATTAGGCGGTTAATGACAAGATTAGTAGAAAAGACTGTAGTATAAATAGGGAGCAGTCTCTTCATTTCTGTGTACATTGAATCATTTTCTTCTCAATCAATAAACCACCCCTTATTTACTCTTGTGTTCACACTTCAATTTCAATGGCGTTTTACAGTTCAAGCTCCATTTCCATGTCTTTTCACACCTTGCAAATCCATAATCCATCATTTAAGGCTTACCATCCACAGAAAATATTACACTTCCCCCACCACTTTTGAACTAGACTGAAATATTTATTGTCCCCTACTGGTCCCCACGTTTTTTTTATGCCAATGAGCCCTCGCCTTTCATTCTTCAAATATTGAGTCCCTAAATCCCAAATCAACTACACTGAAAAAGTTCGTGGGGGGAAAATGTGAAACATACAAATGTCGCTTTACCAATCTAGTTTTACTGTGATGACTCCTTCACAAATTCAAAATTGATCTAGGGACCCCCAATTGAACTCATCTAACAACTCTAATTCCAGATCCATTCACAAAAACTAATCACAGAACCCTCAAGCACAAAACAAATTGCCATGGCTGATACTACAGAAAAGCAGATAACGTCGGCGCCCCCAATCGTTCTCCTGCTAGACCTGCGTGGGTTCAAATTTGGAGTGCAATCGAAGGAGGTCGACGGCTATGGTGGCTTGCGCAACTACATCAGAAGTAAGTACAATCTGCTTCCTTCCGATAAGTTCAACTATTCAGTCGGTTGTCATTCAAACTTTAAGATGTCTTCCGAGAATGATTTTGCTGCTATGCTCGTACTAGCTTCAATTTGTGCTCCTTCTGTCGTACAAATTCAATTGGATTTAGATGTACCCAAAAAAACCTTTCCTATGCCTACTCTGTCAACACCAACGCCTAAGCAGAAACCTTCCTTAAATGAGTGTCGGCCAAGTCCAACTACACCAACCCCACCCCACCACAATAACGCAAATGAAACATTCACACACCACCCCTGCCTCCCACTAAAACACATAGCAATTCAGTAGCAACCAAAAGGAAACAAAGAACACCAACTAATGCTTCATCCAGTTCCACAAATCAGCCAAACACAGCTACCTATCAACACCCAATATTTGAAAGCCCACAGTCAGATGACTTTTAGGATTATATGTTGGATGGGAACTATGAAACCCGGTCACACTCCGAAACAGCAAAGGCAGAAAGCACTTATCATAGTACTGATGAAGAAGACTTTAGTGACTTTGATGATGACACTCGCAATCTTCTGGAAGAGAAAGAAAGGGCTGAAAGGAGATACATGTGCAAAAAAAAAGCAAACAGAGGTGTAAAGAGCGCGAAGTTACGGGCAACTGGTTTCCCGGTGCAACAACAAATACACCAACGTACGACATCTCTAAGAAACAACGTCATGTCACACTAATGTCTGATGGATGGGTTAATTGCATCACAAGCATAGGACATGAATTTAGTGGAGGAGCTGAGGAATTCCGAGGTGAACTGGCCAAGTATGCATCAAAGAGGGGCTTCCATTATGATCTTAAAAGAAATGAAGCTAGATACATCACAGCAAAATGCAAATTCAAGGACGCAGATGACTGCAAATGGTTCGTATAAGGGACAATGCAACCAATAACAAAGTCTCTTTTCATTAAAGATGCACATCTGGTCCACCGTTGCAGATTTAGTGTTATGTGAAATGATACTAAACGCTTTGGGAGTAGGCTTATAGGTCAAATTATACAAGAACAAATTCGAGCAGAGCCTACAACTAAACCTATGAAGATCAAGAAACAGCTGCTCAACTCTCATGGCTTTTCTTTGGACTACATGAAGGTTTGGCGTGGTGTCGAGGTAGCTAAGGCCAACATTTTCGGCACTTACAAGCAATCGTTCGACCACCTGCTCTGGTATTCACATTCCATACACAAGCGCAACCCAGGAAGTGTGACAGCTCTTGAGACAGAAAGCAATAATAATATGTTCAAAAGGTTCTTCTTTGCTTTCAAAGCAAGCCTTGTCGGATTTTCAAGTTCTGCAGACCGATGCTTTTCATAGATGGGACTCACATGAAGAATAGATACAAAGGAATAGTGCTATGTGCAAGTGCCAAAGATGGAGACAATGGTAACGCATCCCTAAAAACTAAATATGCTCATTTGCTTCTTTAGAAATCTGATGTTAACATGTTTTTTCATTTTTTAATATGTGCCACTCCTAAGTAGTTCCTCATTTTCTATTTCTCATTTGCTAGGTTACACATTGGCACAATCCACTAGTCTAATATTGTGTTTCGTTACATTGTAAGAAGACCAAAATTACAAGCATTGATTATGATCACAACTCTTTATGTAAAGCCACTTTATTCACACCTTCCACTCACCACAATATTGTGGAAATATCTTCATATGGAATTTGGATCTTCTATATATGTGACTCTGCATATATGTCAACTATTTTGTTTTGGTGTGTATATGTTCATATGGATATATGTTTGCGGGGAAGTCTGAGTTTATGTTTCTGTCATTCCATGTTTGACTGGGTTAGCACACATACATGTTTTCCTTCATAAGATGTGTCTTGCTTAATGTGTATAACCGTGTAGCAAAAAAGACCAATGTGTATGTTTTCCTATGGATATGTGTTTAGGTGAGTATGTGTATATCTGGACATATGTTTCTGGTCAGATGTGAGTGTCTGTGTCTGTTAATCCATGCTTCTCGGTTTGTGCATCTTACAATGGTCTTATGAAAAATATGGTTGTAAGTTTCTGTGTGTCCCCGTGTTGTAAGGCAATCTTTTTTTTTTTTTTTTTTTTTCTGCATTTGATTTGTTTAAGGGGCCAGCTTCAAACATATTGTGTTCAATTCTGGTCACTTCCACAGCCTTTGTGCAATGTGATTTTATCTACAAAACTAAAAAATAGAAGGCCTCAAATTCTACTTACCACTAAATTACCTCATACATCATACCATATTCATACATGTATCTTCCCAATAGCCATGGCAATTGTCAGCTCGGAAAACACTAAAAATTGGGTGTGGTTCCTGCAGTTGGTCATCAAGCACGTACAACACCACCAACAAATTATCTATGTGTCCGACCGTGCAGGTGGAATCCTAGCCGCTTTTGACATCATATCCCATAAACCCTACCACTTCTATTGCTTATGGCACCTCATGAAAAACCTCAGGGAGAGGTATGGGCCGAAGTTGTACACAGATAAACATCGCAATACAATGGCGATGCTCTTGAAGAACCTTGCTTATGCACCCACAGAAAGATTGTTCGAAGCCGAAATGATTCCATTCATTAACCTGGGATCGGAGATTGCTGAGCATTTCTTGGTTGGTCTACCAAGAGAGAGATGGGTTGTTGCATATGCCCCAGACCTTTTGCGATATGGGGAATTGACTAGCAGCTCTGCTGAGTCATTCAATAACAAGATTGAAGCAACTCGTTCCCTCAACATTAATTACATGGTTGACGAAATACGAGCCATAATGATGAAGTGGTTCCTTGAACGCAAAAAGGCTGTAAGTTACTTACACAACACATTTAAATACATACTTATATTTCTCAGCATGGTTCTAAAATTTTATCTACTTGCGTAATCTAGGCTCACAAACACCCTGGGGCACTCACACCAGCTAAAGAGGAGATGTGGGATTTGAATGAGAACATCTCATCAACTTGGGAAATCCAGATGAGTGAAGATGGCTCTGAGTATGAGGTCCTGGTTGTACCATCAGCTATTGTAAGTTTCCTGTTGTCCTAGTTTTCTCATCCAACATCTCATTTACATAGCACTACCTCTTACTGGCTCTTTTCTTTTAAACGGACTCATTTACATAGACTAACTCTTTCTAGCTCATTTCTCATCCATCATAACTGAACTTTCTATCAACACCTTCCACAATCTTTTCTGCATGTTTCACAAGTTTTAAAGTTAAATTATTGTCCAGGAAAACATGTCTTTCAATAAGTTTCTTTTTAGCCTTTTCAGTTAACTACAGAATCATTATTCGTAATAGGTGGACTTGGACAAAAGGAGCTGCACATGTTGGGCCTGGCAAATACATGGATTCCCATGTTTCCATGCAATTGCAGTTATTACTAGAGGGCGTATGGACATCCGAGATTATATAGAGCCATGCTTCTTCACCGAATCACTCCGCAAGGTTTATCAATACCCAATTCATCCCATCCCAACAACCGACATGTATGAGTTCCCAGACATGGACAACCAACCAAAAATACTGCCTCCGGTAAATAAGCAGGTACCAGGCAGGCCGCAAACAAAGCGTTTCCAAAAGGAAAAAATACCACGTAAAAAAAGTACAAGTGTGAGTGCTGTGGCCAGCTGGGTCGGCATAATTGGACAACATGTGGTGAACGGATGCATGAACCCCATGAAGCAATTCCTAGGCCTTTCCAACCTCCACCTGTGGACAAACAAAGTGACACTCCAGCCAAAGTTCAAGACTGAATTATTCAAGTTCAGATATATCTAGTAACAATATTTTGATAAATCCTGGCCTCTATGACTAAGTAATACACCTAGTACGGGAACATCAACAGGTTTTGTGTGTCGTATATTTGATAACAGAACTTCTTGTGTCTGAATGTGAGATCTGCCCATTAACACTGATCTGCCTAACTATTTCCAGCTCCGTTTTCTACCTAACGTGTGCATTTAGAGCATGCCATCTGACAAGTATAACTTCAAATAGAACAGGCTTTTACACCAACACAATCCCATATCAATTACACTACCATACTCCATCTTGGCCCAGTCCATTAACAAATGCAGCCCAATATGTCTAAGGTAATGTAATATTAATAGAAACTAGGGAAATCAACTTCTTCACAAACACACAACTCAACCGCCAGTGGCACCAAAAAATGTCAGAAGAAGAGATCCAAAAACGCTGCCACTGTGGAGAGAAGATTGCTGAATTCACATCGACAACATTTGCACATCCAAATATGAGGTTCAGGCACTGCCTCAAACACTTCCCAGGTGAAATCTTCCTCCCTAATTAATTATCAATCCAATTTCTGCTCCTTCTACTGTATTGTTGCTTCAGATAAATTAGTTCTAATGCTTTTCCCTAAAACTGCAGTCATACCCCAAAGCATGGTGATAACCCCATTGTTTTTCTCCTCCGTAAATTAGTTATCATAACATGATTTACACATACGCTCGCTAAGTTAATCTTGTACAATATGATCTATGCATACAAGAAATTTCATGAACTATTATCCCTCTACTAGATCTGTAACAAATTGCCAACTCTTTATCATAAGCAAAATTTACCCATGTGCTTAACCTAAATTTTGAACCGGGGCAGGATCAAATCACTATCATGTATGAATAGGGGGGCACAAGTGCAACGATGGCTGCACAATCAAGGAAGGTGGAAACAAGTTCGTGTCTGCAAGAATGAAAAGCAAGATCCAGACGTACAATCAACTCCTAACAAATGACGTCGACTTTCTGATGGAAGAACTAGATAACATGCAAATGCAGAATGGAGACTTGATTACTCGCATGAAAGATGCCAAATCAAACTAGATATGGCTCGTGCAAGGATCAACGATTCTGAAATGCAACTACAGGAAACCAAGAAAAAGCTGGCTCGGTCTCAAAGACATTTTAACATGGCTTTCATTGTTCTCATCATTTGCATTTCTATCATTTACTACAAGTAGGACATGTAATTTTGTGAGCAATATCTTTCGAATGTCTTTTGTACACAAAATCTGACTTGCAGCGTAAGACATTTCAATCTTCACTACTCAAATTCTGCATTTACAAATTCTCTGCCATTCCTATATTCATCAACTGGCAACACAAAGACTTCCAACCACAAACCGGAGGTGGAGTAATACAAAACAGAAAATAAAAATAGGGATACATACACCGAATTAAATAAAATAGCCATAGGTCTTATGTTAAGATCATTCATTACATTGAAAATTAAAAGAAGCTGAGCTTGGAATATACCCCCAAAACAAAATCTAACCCTCATAGCAGATGCAACTATATTTGACATGGTATGCACACAAACATTGTGTAAATTTGTCAATTGTCAAACACAAACATCTGCCACATACCAAAACGATACTCACATGTTTCCCCAAGTTTACTTACAAGCCATACTAAATAATCTAGCCACAGCTCCAGCTTCACAAAACATTTCTACGCAAACTTATGCCCCTCCGTGGTGAATGGTAACATACTAGCATTCGTCACAAAATGCACTGTTCACAAACACGACAAGATCACGGGGTTGTATGTTCTTTGCCTCAGCAAATTCCTTCCATCCAACGGCGATCATGGCCATGGTTTCGCCAAGATAACATTCAATAGGCCGGGTTACACCATCATCATCTGTTAGAGCAATCTTTTTTTGACCGGGCACCAGGTTGCAACAAGCATACTTCATGTCCAGTGGCTGCACAAAAAATAAAAAAAATAAAAAAATGACATCTTATGCTTCCAACAAACACAGCTGGCACATTCAAGCATAGACAAACTAGAACAAGAGCATGCTATTTACCAGTCCATAATTATTCCCCAAATGACATGCTTCAATCCTCAAAGCACAATAATCTACATCTCCATCTCCCCCACGGTAGATGCTTACATCCCAGCACTCATCACAATATGGACTACTGGCTAGCACAACAAGGTCATGGGGTTTGATATTCTGCGCCTCAGCAAAATCTTTCCAACCAACAGAAATGAAAGCCATTGTCTCACCCAAATAACATTCAATTCCCCTACTTACACCCTCCTCATCACTCAATGCAATCTTGTTCTGCCCGGGCGAAAGGTTGCACCGCGCAAATTCCATATCAAGAGGCTGCAAAATAAACTTAAATATCAGTTAAGTTTGCGGTAAATTTACAAAATTTACAACGCTAAAGCTAGCATCTGAAAGATTTCAATACCAAACCAAAGTTATTCCCCAGCTGGCCTGCCTCAACCTTAATAGCACAAAACGCCACCTTCATTCCATCGCCGCCAGACTCAGAACAAGCACAACCAATGGGAATGCAACCAGAAGCTACAAATGCACAATTACCACAAAAGAAGATATAAGCTAAAAAAATTATGGAAGTAACAAAAACAAGTTAAAGAAGAAAATACAAATATATAGCTTCACCTGTCTTATTCTTTGAAACCTTATGGCTACTAGCACACACAACCAACTTTCTCTGACTACTCCCAACCGCTGCATTTTACCTCAAACATTAGAATTTGTACTAATACTACATTACGACAACCTTAACTGTACAAAATTAAAAAAGCCTTGCCTGCAGAGCCACAAGTTCGCAGGGTCCTACTACGCGCCTGAATGTTACCATCGATCCGCGCCAAATTGGTTTCACCCGTGCCATCTGAGTCTGTCTGCTCAACCTCCAAAGTCCTTATAGCATTGTATCCTACAAATGCCGACAACAAACACTATTAATTCCACAACCATGCTAACACAAGTTGCGGGCTAAAACTTCACAACAGATTAATGAATAACTCAGATTCACCTTCTACTTCCTCATGGTCATCAGATTGATACACAAGCCTTTCACCAATAACAAGTCCCTTGAACCGGTCAACTACAATTATAAAACCAATTAATAACCATTATGTAAGCATACTTATATATATACAGTTGGTTCCAATTCAATAAGTAATACAACCTTCTCTTTTTTTCGATGTCACACTAGCATGTGCAGAGCGCGACTCAGTGATGGGAGGGGGGGTTCTTTCAGGTGAGTGCTCCAAATCGAACATCACTCACAGCCACTGCATCCCCTCCGGAGCCTATTTCCACAACCAAACTATCTGGGTCATTGGAGGCCTCCAATTCCTCATCATGTGCTACTGCAGCAGCAACAACAACATCAGACAAAATCTGAGTCAGGTTTGGGGTCAACTCCGGAGAGAATTCAATCCCCACAGAAGAGTCCAAGTGCCCATCAAAACCAGTTGTAATTGGCTCAGCAAAAGGGTCCTCATCGACCTCTTCCGTCTCTTCAGTACTCTGATTCGGTGAATTAATATCAGAGTCTCTAGCAAGGTCATCCCAGGAATTTAGACCGTCCTCTTCATCACTCTGTTCATTCACATGTTGTTCAGCTCTAGCTTCCTCTTCCTCATCAGACGTATTACGAAGGCCCAATGCCTCATCACTGAAATTATCCTCCACCAAAGTCTTCTTGTAAACCTTCACATAGAAAGTCTTCACCTTATCATAAGAGCACTGAATACAATCCCCCTACTCAATATTATACACACCCTTGAAGATTGACCACCCTGCACTCGCGAATACATGTCCACCCTCCTCCTTAACAGTCAAGCCCCAAGCATGCCTATCTCCTGTTACGAAAAAAACCTCCCCGCTCCTAAGCTCAAAGCTTTCCTTAACAAAAGTTGCACTCAGCTCCTACATATGTCACAATTTTTTGGAACATACATTTAATCTCATAAACACATCCATAAATGTCATCTGATAAATAAGTTCACCTCATATAAGAAGATAAAATACATGTAGATTTACAATGAATATAACAAGTTACAAAAAGGACACCATATCAAAAACAGAAATCAGCATTCACCAAGAAAACTCTACACATCTGACACTTTAAACCTATCTCACTGCCTGCCTCACATTTCTTTGCATTCCAAGCGCAACTCACTAATTTCTAGCAAAATTCTACACCACAAAAAGCTTTACTTTAACTCAACTACAAAAGAAAATGAAAGAAAACCTTAACTTCATAGAAAATTAATGCTCCTCCGAAAACCCTTCTAGATTTATTAAAAATCTATATTGTTAAAACTAAAAAAAAAAGGAAATTGGAAAACACACCATCATCTAACAAACATTTCTGTAATAAGTCCCTCTGACATACTAAATAAATTGGGAGAAATTGTGTCTAGATTTACTGACATGGAAAGATGAATAAACAGACACAAAGCTAATGAATTGTAAATTACAGATATTACAGAGTAAGCATACCACTCTCTCATCCGAATCATAAATCACAGGTAGTAGGAAACGTTTGTAGCTCTTGAACTGAGATTCACCAGCCATTGTATGCAACAAAATTTGTAGCAGGAAATGAAATTTAGATTAGTTTTTGCCCTAGCTTCTTCTTCTCTCGGATGTGAAGGAGAGAATGGAGAGAATAAGATACAAGAAAGAAAAGCTTCAATCCTTTTAGAAAGTGAACAAAAAGGAGATTTGGCACAACTCCCAATTACTTGTACAAAAAGGTGAAAGCAAATTTCATTTTCATTTTAA
Organism: Plantago ovata; assembly: GCA_028274465.1. Lineage (NCBI taxonomy): Eukaryota > Viridiplantae > Streptophyta > Magnoliopsida > Lamiales > Plantaginaceae > Plantago > Plantago ovata. The sequence goes on along the minus strand of CM051456.1, from coordinate 91,372,474 downwards.
AACTATATTTCAAAAAAAATATCTGTCCTTGCAGCCTCATTCTCAGTTTTGACCATGTCAAACACTCAAACCATTCCCTCCTATAGTAGGTAAGGATTTCGAATTACTCCCACATATCTCCCGCCACACACCAACACACCAACGCACATACACATGTGCACTTCTGAATATACTTTCACATAGAAACACATACACACAAGAAAACCTACAATCACATATACACACATACACATACACACACAAACACAAAAATGCATTAAAACACAATATCAAAAAACTTAGACACACACACACGTGATCAGGTAAACCCTTAAGCATGAATCTATAATTCTAAATTAACTATATTTTTCATCCATTTCAGATCACAATGTTAACAAATTTAAGATTTCTACCAAATTATTTCCTTAAAACATTGTGCCAAGCAAAATAGTAAATTCACAAATGGATTAACACCAATTCCGGTTAAAAACCTCAGACAATAAATTAACTTTTCAGCACTAATTAAGTGTTCTTTTATCGTAATATGGAACCATTATTTGCTTACACCAAGCGGAAGATTATCACAATTACATAGGCTATCGTAATCATTTTTACCTAATCGTTAACTTTAATTCCTGCTTAACTTACAGAGTTATACCAACTTATCAAAAGTCTGTTCCAAATTTATATTCCGTTCTTCCCAAATAATATTAATCAGGCAAATACTGATACTCAAACTTCAAATACCATTCCACAAAAGATAACAATTTCTTACTACAGATAACACCAACATTCAAATACTATTAATCCTAGCGGTGAAATCAATTGTTTGTAAGCTATCAAAAGATGGTTCCCCCTAAGCTACAGATTAAGAAATCTAGTACCGGGGCGGCCCAAATGTTTTTCCTGCATGTTCTGCTCTCTCTTTTGCTATCACATATTCAACAAAGTGGTTAATCATGTGAGCACGGTACCTGACACCTCGTTCAACATCCCACTGCTCACGTAAAACATTGCCCTTCCGGATGATTGTTTCCATTAGTGAGCAAACCACAACTCCACAGTCTAGTGAGTTTGGATCCTGCTGTGGGGCTTGAGCACTCCAGGTATAGGGGCAGACTATGTTTGCTCGAAGGACAACTGCACGCCTGTTGGAGTTGGAATGCTTAATCCTCCTCTCAACATGTTTTACCTAAAATAGTGTTACATGACACAGTGTTTCAGTAAAATATCCTTTCAATATATAGCCTACTACCCTTCCCTACATCCCTAAGACATAGTTCAACATTCATGAATAGAACTTACAAGTAGTTTGGAAGCATGGAAATGTTCATCATGCTCAGCAGAGCCAGGCGCAAGTGGATTGAAAAATATCCAAGAAGATTGCTCAACCGAAAACTTCAGCAGAGTCCAGTGGTTCCCTTCATGAGTACAGGGGTTCAAATTACCAGTAGTGTTTAGTGGGAAGAGCCATGTGTTATACTTCATGGCTTCATTGATCTTGTTGTCGATATAAGTGGTGACAAGGCTCTGATAAGGACCTGGCAAGTCCATCCTAGCAACATTAATCTGGAATACAACAAATTGTCGTTACTGTCTCATCAAACATTGAGTACTTCTAACACGGACAGCTACATACGAGAGAAAAAAGAAAGCATCACACTTACCCAGCAGAAACTGTGGAAAAGAAAGGCCTGCCTTGACAACATAACACGATTTTCAATTGCATATCTCTCGGCACTCACTGTTTGATTCATCAGCAAACCCCATGTATCTATCACCTGAAGGTACAACAATCTCGTTAGGTCCAAATCCCCGCCCATCCTGTTTTCCAGTTTGATTTAAAGTCCAAAGTTTTTTCAATAAAAAAATGTTGTATCATAATGTACTTACTGAATCTTCTAACTTGCCATGGTTCATTACCGTCTCGATATTTGCAAGTGTTATGTAGTTTGACACCTGCTGGTTCTCTAGTTGCAGTACAATATCGCTACACATTAAGAACAAATATCAGTTACATAGCACTGAAGGGATTTTTATGAAATCGCAACATATAAAAACTTAATTCACAATAATAACTGAAGACCTTGGTAACTTTTCAGCAAATTTCCGAACCAACCAACTATTAATGTGATGCTTTGTGAATTTGAACGCAGGCTTGCTACGATCAACCACCATTTCGCGTGGCACTGATTCGTCTACTTGTTTCCTAAGGGGCTCAACGAAAGACACTGGTATTGGTGAACCAATGTGTTTTTTCTTCCTAGCATCAAATAGAGTACGTTCATGTATACGAACAATCCTACTTGGAGGGCCCTCATCCGTACCACTAGGTACACAGACAACGTTCTGTTGTCCTACAAATTCCTCAGTCAGATTCACTAAAGGTGTGGACACCGAATCAGCACTTGCAGCTATCTCCTCTCCAAATAAAGCCACATTTCCAGATATAGAGGCACCAGATTTATCCCATATCGGTGGTTTCCCAGTTACAGTTTGAGGTGATACAAACAAATTCACCACGGGCAAACCCTCACCGGATCTCATACCCGTACATCCAGGCTCAATCTTCGGGGTCTTAAAAGTGCTCGCTGATCCACAAGACTTACTATCAGGCTTACAAACAGATGGATAAACTGTCATTATACCACTCAACCTCCCATCATTGCTTTCATTGATACTCGGGATGTTCTCACCAACTAGGCCCGTTTCTATGGTCCGTAACATCTCCGATAGCCTACCAATTTCTTCATGAGCCTGCTCAAGTTCAAAATTCAATCGGTCATTCATTAGTTTAAGTTGGCACTTCTTATTGCAATTCTCCAAATTAGTTTCCTCAAGTGCTTTCTTCTCCAACAGAAGAGCCTCATGTGATTTACGCAACCTCTCCAGCTCATAGCTGGCCTTCCACTTCTCATCAGCAATACGCTCTAACTTCCTGCCATCCTCCATTTTCTGCATCCAGAATTTACGTTTCACATCTTTCAGCTCATCCAACTGAGCACGGAGCCCTAGCACTTCATCCTTAATCTGCAAGGTGAACTCTGCAATGACAACACCCTCTATTTCTGACCTATGATAGATTATTCCCTTTGCTTCATTTTCAAGTACTTCAATGTGGGTCCTTGCTACCTTAAGCTCTTGCTCAAGGTCCTCAACCCTTTTCGCAAGAAAGTCCAATCGCGAACCATCAACTGGAGTAAAAAGACTCCTCACCCCGTTTCCAGAGTCTCTGTTGTTAAATTTTACTGTGACCTCACCACACACATGGCTAGTTACAGTTACAGATGGGCCCGAATCAAACATATCATTCTTCGCAGGAGGAGACTGTCCACCTGATCTCACCGGTAATTTCCCATGTCCATTTACATTATCAAAACCCAAGTCAAAAGTAGGTTCAGGCAACTCACCTAGCCCAGGGTCAGTGCTTGTCCTTCGGAAATTCTCCGGAACCTCCGACAAATTATGCCTCCCAACCTGCTGAATAACATTCACTCGAACATCTTCATCTCCAGCCCTATTACTAACCGTTTCCTTCCCACGGATCCTTGCTGACTCATTCAACTCACCAACATCACTATCGTTCTCCAATTCTTCTTCAACATTAACTTCTGGAATAGACAACAAATCGCCTAACAAATTTACTTCTTCTTCCGTTGGGACCAAACACTTCCTGAATTCCTGCATAAATATGAAAAGTCATCCTCAATATTAGCATCCCCCATCTCATTGGAAGCCCAAACAGCGCAATGTTAATTTTTACCCTACGAAAAGGGTTGTTGTGGACAAAAAAATTGCTTAGGCTTCATTACGGAATTATCAAACCCCCCCAAAAAAAGGGGAACAAACACACTTACATCAACGCCTACACAGTGACACGCATAAACTTAGAAACATCATCTCCACAAACACATGGAAACATACAAACACAGACAAACATGAAACACAAACACATACCCTCACCTCTCACCACAAACACATTCCCCTCCAAAACACATATCCATTTGAATACATATACAATACCCTCACCTGCTACACGGTTACACACGAAAACTTTCCCACATCTGGTAATGTAAAACATGAATATGTGTTAACACATAGAAACATGGAATACACGAAACATGTACACACAGGTAAAACCCATACATATAACCACAGAAACATATACACACCCAAACATTCAACTACACATATATGTAGAGTAACATATCTCCAGGCACTACTATGCATACAAACATATATACACAAACATACATCTACATAATTCGTATTCACAAATCAGATAGCAAAAAAAAAATTTTTTTTAAAAACATATACTAACCTACAAAGTGCCACCCACACATTTCCATATGGACACATAGGCTCATTCACACATTTTTTGTTCACTCAATAACTTTTCTACATCACGTAATTCGCTTCATAATCGAATGGTTACAAGACCTACAAACTTGGTGACACATATCAAAAAAAAAAAAAAAAAAGTTCAAAAACATATCATTACACACTTACACATTCTGATACACACACAAACACATATATCCACAAATATATAAACCCATTCTTGAAACAATACATGCACTTTATTTGGGGGTTTCCTCTTACAGTGTACTCGTCAAGGTGGTCAAAATCCAACTTCTCCATTTCAGAACCCAGTGCCTGTAGGTCCCATTTCAAGAACCGTGGAATTACAGAACACCCCCTAACATGAACCATAAGATTGCTAAGCTCACACAACCAATACTGCAAAAAAGGTTAAACTATTTACCACTCAAGTATAAACCAATAACTTGGCAACCATTTAAGTACGAGATATTGTAAATGAGGAAATATACCAACAGGAATGTGGTGCACGATCCAATTAGTAAGGTTGATGACCGACTTATGTCGGTCATCAATCCATCAAGCATATATGAGCTCCAGTCATACTCACGAATCATTTCAAAGTCATCAACAATATCAGTAAGCTTCCAACTAAGGCTTGAACCAAGGTTCACCGCGAATAACAATGCCAACAAGTACAAGTGAATAAGGCGAGCAACATCCTCCCCACCTACCCCATCACCATGCCTAACCTTTTCAATAAGTCTGTTCTTCAGAAGTAGTGGAGACAGCTTATATTGGGCACCAACCTTCTGCTGCAACTTCTCTGGGAAACACCGCTTCAAGAAACCAGTTTCCTTAACACTACCACCCCGCAAATCTACTGCCTTAGTCCCATCCAGTATCGCAAAGACAAGCTTGAAATCAAGTCGGGAAGGAACCAATACAGTGTTCCCAAACCTGAATCCACAACCTGTACCAACACGCTCATATCTCTTCAGAATCCGAGTTATTATAAAATTAGACTTCTTCAACTGCTTAAAAACTCGATCTTTCTTCATCTCGACTGCAGCGTGCACAAAATATCGAAAAGGCGTACGGTCAACACAGCTCATATCCTCATCAGTTAGAGGTAAGGCACATAGATCTTTCACAATATTTTGGATGCTACCACGATACACAAGTCCACCTGCAACATATAACCAATCAATCATTTTAACAAATAAAACATACTTACACATGATATAGCTTCTTCCATAAACGAAACATGAGAGTTAAGATATGGTGACAGTACCTGGTGTCAATTCATTGCCATCTTCATGTTCTTCTTGAGCTGCAAACAAATTAACAACATTAGAAACAAAAATTCAAAACAAGACTGGCTTCACTACAAAAGAGTATGTACGTACAACCTTCAACAGCTAGCTTCATCCCCCTAGCCATATCTGCATTAACACTTTCAACAGATCCAGGCTTAGTGACTACATGTGGAACCCAATTATTCAATATCAGTTCAGATCAATTAAAGCCTCTTTATTACACTGCCAACCAGCCTTAACCTAAAGCATACCTTTGCATGCATTACGCTGACAATACTCCTTCGGCCTTTTACTACCAACAATTTCCTTACACTTCTCTTCCCGATGAACATTACCTATCACCAAAATCATCTAAAAAGGGTTACAAATCATTGGAGTACTTCTTATATAAAATATATATTACAAAAGTACAGCGCTTGGTTCTCCAAAAGTATATTCATTCACTTTACCTCGACTGATATTGCAGTCGGTTTTCTTCATATTTCGGCCAATGTTCCGAGCCCCATCCATAAAACCAACTTCTATTCCAAATACAACACAAACAGCAATAGGGAAAAAGCTAAAATCTCAGGAAGGTCTAAACATTCTCAGAAAAACTAGTCAGATACTAAACCAAACAAATCAAACCTCTTTGTTGAACTTCTACAGTCGAAACATTCTTCATACGCTTCTTACGGACTCTAACCATTTCATATGAATCATCTACAATAAAATACAGGCTTTAGTTTCCTTTTTAAGCACCATTACGCAAAGCGATTTCACATGTAGGCCATTTTTTTTTACCAAGAAAACAGCAAATCAACATGAATCTTCAATTAAATCATATCCGTCACTGTCTTCAACATCATACCCATCTGGAAATCAAAAGAGCAACTCCTTAATACCACTACATCTCAGAAACAAATATTGGGCACCTAAATCCCCAATTTATCCGCAGGAATATACAACAAAACTCACATGGATTCCCCCGGTGGAGCATTCAAAACCTTAGGACGACCATTAAAATCAACATTGCCTTCATAATCTTGCAACAAAACAAAGAAATATAACTAAGAATCCTCTTTTACTCTACATGAATATCCAATAATTAGTCATAAAAATACTATTACACAACCGCAAATACCCGAGTTCATTTGGCTACTTGCACGCCTTCTTCGACTACGACCACCCATACCATCATCCATTACTTACGCTTACTGCAACAAAACAACAGCTACAATGCATATGGATAATGCAATAGATAAGCCGAAATCAATTTCAAAATCACTTCTCACATGAAGAAAAGCGGACTGAAAACCAAATTAACAAATTACATACCGTTGCCAGCTACACTCTCCAGATCTGTTAATCGCAAAAACACGTTCGAAAGAAATATGGGTGAATTAGGTGAGATCCAGAAATGAAATTGTAGAGCAGAGTAAATGCTAATCGAGTTTTGTCCTCATACAGATGATTTTGATTTACAAATACACATGTGGGGCCTGCTTATATTTTTGGGGGGAATTTTGCTTCCAAAATAAATTTAGTCAGGGACCAAAATGCAAATAAATCTATTGCTCCCCAGATCCGCCACCTGGCCAGACCATTGCTTGCATGTGGTCCCAAGTACGAGGGTATTATTGACATTACCAACACAAATTCCAACTATTTGTAACTTTTTCTACAAAATGAAACGCGGATTCCAATGCTGGGGGGTTGAAACCAATGGGGACATATTTGAGGGGATTGTAGCCGCCCCCAGGATTAATGAAGTACTCGTATTTACAAATAGGTCCAAATTTCGATGTGGACTTCATTCAACTGCTCTGTAACCTTGCGAATTGTTGTTCGCCATCATCATCTTCTTGGAAGAATCATATCACAGAAGCTACAGTCCTTCAACCATCTTCTCATGGAAAGCCGCAGCAGCAGAAACCCCACTTCCTTCACTGCCTCTGCTCATCCTGCTGGTGCAAGGTAAACATTTTGCTATGTTTTCATTTATGCTGAAATTGTTCTTTTCATCTATAAGCATATAATGCCTATCTATTCGATTGTTTCGTTACTTATAAGTAAACATAGTTGAATTAATATAATTCAATTAATTTCATTTACTATGAAAGCCTCTGCCATGATTTTTTTGAATCTGTTGGAGTAAAATGGTTGTTTTTTATTTTTTTTATGCTTGGCTGAAGAGAGTTTGAGTTGAAATGATGTTTGCTTTTCTGTCAATTGAAAAGTCTTTCAGTCTGAGTTTTAATAATGATGCGTGTTGGGAGCGTAGACAAAGGAAGAGTTGGGTTGGTTGAGATAATGGCCTAATAAATGTGTGTATTGTTGGTTTGATTAATAAAGGAAGAAATTATGTCATTAAAGAACCCATGCAAGTATAATAGATTGTTTGTTTATCTACTTTTAAAGATTGAGTCAGTAATAATGTTGTGGATTTTCATTGATTTGGCATGCATGGCATAGATTAAAACAAGGATTACAAGGAGTTACTGAGTATTAATCTCACTCAGTGAGCTTCCTACACATTCAAGTGCTCTTCTGAGTAGTATAATCACTCAGTTAGCATTGATAAAACTAAAACATAACATAGACAACAGATTCAACGATACTTATGGTGGTGATTTTAAAAGCAACAGTCGATGCAACCTTAATTAATTCTTTTCCTTCTTGACAACAATCTTCTCTTCCTTGTCTTCGGCTAGGCTTATTTCTGAACTTCCACTGCTTGAGTTTGTAGGGGTTGCATTCATATGAAACAGAAGTTTTTTGGCAGCCTCACTCTTCTTCTTCATGCTAGACATTCTTGCTTTTTCCCATTCCTCCTGAGTTCCCCATGAGAAACCAGGTGAGCTCAGAGTGGGTGAAGCAAAACGCAAGCCTGATTGAATAAGTGGGGAGCTAATTCCAACATTACATCCTAGAGGAGATTCAAGAGTGAATAAGTCATTAGTTTGTGGCAGAGCAGACTTTGGTGATTCATCAGGGAACTTATCCAACTCAAAACAGCTTGGCATCTTCACCGATGGTTCGTCACCAGCAGCGTCACTATTCTCCAGAGGTTCGGTGTCAGATGCGTAGTCTCCAATTGGTCCATCAAATATGTCCAGCATTTCCTTCCATAGAGGGTCTCCAACACTAAAATACCAAGTTGCATGCTTGTCTTGCTGCAAATAGATAAACGGGGGATCTAAGTTAGAAATCAGAAGAAAACCGTTTAATATTACCATCCAAATACACACTTTTAATGCTAGATGATTTCATATCGACGTGAATAATGGAAAAATAACCAACACTTACTTTCAGCGCTTTCTCCCAAGCAACATTGTCTCCCAGAAATCTGTTGGAGGGCTCATGGTGATAGAGGAAAAAATCATTTCTTAGTTTTTGGAAAACAAAGTGCCTGCTAAACAGGTTGTATAGCTGGGACTTGATTTTGAAGAAATCGTACTTAACCCCGAGCTCTTCTTCCAGCTCAGTGATAACTGATGAACCGGAGTTTGTCAGACTCAATTAATCAAATAAATTTGTTTTTAGCCAAATGTAATTCACAACTACAACGAAAACCGTAGTGTAGTAGTAAAATAACCTCGAGTGTCGATCTCTAAGGACTATAACTAGTTTTATCTAATTTAACTTAAACTATAAACTCAACAAACGACTTAGCACAGGTTTTCTTATCAATAATAATGGAAGTTAGTGATAGTATGATCATTCAAAGCATCAGGTTAATAATCATGCATGAAGTACTTGATCGTTTGTGTAACACCCCGTCTTTTTTATTTATTTATTTTATTATTTTATAATTTTATTATTTAATTTAGTTAATTAATTATCAGAGTAAATTATTTATTCGGTAATTATTTAATTAATTTCGCGTAAGCTAGTTCGTTTCGTTACGTTTGGATCGAGCTGGAAGACTGGACCTTTCTGACCTCTTTTTGGCCCATTATTTAGCCAGTCAAGGCCTGTTGACCGGCCGAGTCTTCTTAACCCTAACCCTAAGTCCATAACCCTGCTTTCATTCCTTATGCTTGCCGTCAAAACGCATTCAGAGAAAGAAAGAAAGAAAAGAAAGAAAGAAAGAGAAAGGAGAGAGAGAAGAGAATTCTGCTGTTGCTTCCTCCGGTTCGATCTCGCCACCCCGTGTCGCCGCTGTAGTCCGATCCGCCGCCTGACTCCGTCCGCACCGCGCCGCCGTCGCCGCGCCGCCGCATCGTTCCTTGTTGATTGATCGATCGATCCGGCCTCTGTTCTGTTCGCCATTAGCTCGCTCACGTACGCCGAGCCGCCGTTCGTTTGTCTCGATCGATCGTCGTGATTCGCGCCGCCGATCCGATCCATCGTTCGCCCTCACGGTTCTATCTGTTCCGATTCGATCTCGGTAAGCCATTCCTTCCTTGACCGGTTTGGATTTCAATCTCGATTGCATTTCGGTTGAATCTCGTTTTGATTCCTTTCCTTTTTGGTATTCATTCGAATTGCAAATTGTTTCAACCCTCTATCCCCGTTCGAAGGTAATCTCGATTTCTTTACTGTTGCTTTCGATTCGAAATTCGTATTCTGTTTCGGACGTTTTTACCCCTGGACCATTTTACCCTTGTTCAATCTGGCCATGTTGTTATTTGATTCGAACTGAGAACCGGGACTTAGGATTTGTTAGAATGTTGTTGCTGTTGTTGGACTTGTGTTGGTTTGACCTCGTATGTTGACCATAGTTTTCTGTTGACTTCGAAACGGACTGATTTGGACTTTGATGATATTGATTTGAACCTTGTGGACTGATTTGGGAAGTTTGAAAACCTGAAGGACCTTTTTGCAATTTAACTTTGATCGTAGTTGACTGACAGATGACTTTTTTGTAAACCATTTTATTCTGTGAGGACTGATATGTATGTTTGGAAAACTTCTGGTTTTGTTTGTACTTTCTGATTTTGAAAAGGTTCTTTTTGCAATTTACCACTGAGGGTATTTTGGTAATTTCCAGAGTCTGAAAACCGAAAGGGTATTTCTGAAAATGTTTCAACTTAGTTTCTGTTTTATTAATTTAGTAATGACTTGACTTGCTAGCCTAGTTGGTTAGGTCCTTGCTTGACTAACTTAGAGGTCCCGAGTTTGAACCCCGTCTTTACCACTTCTTTACCAACTCTTTGTCCTTCCGTCCGTTCGACTTCTAAAGTGTAATTAGTACTTTCTTTTTAGGTTCTCCGTTGTCCGATAACCCGTAAGCTCGTTACTCGTTGGAGATCTTTTGCTCGCAAGTTAAGGTGAGTGTTCACCCCTAAACCTATTTATTTGCGAAAAACTGAAAGGATATGTGACAACTTGTACCTATTACTATATACTGTTTTACTGTATGCTTCCGCGTAAAAGTATAAGTCCTAAGTATGACTATTTACTTTCTCTGTTTATTGCTACTCTGTTCTGGACTCACTTTCTGCAGGAACACCTCTCGGTGTTAATTATCTGTATCTGTTCTGTTTCTCTGTGACCGGTCGATTAGGTTGTAATTAGGTAGGCTTGGGTAGTAGAGGACTATCGGGTTTGCTTGATTATTGCCTAGTCTAATCCCTTTTAGGCACGAGGCAGAAGTCGCTGAGGTCTATTAGGGTCGTAGGTTCTGTTTTCCCAAAGTACACGGGGGTTTCTGTTTCTGTCCGGAGTTGTGCACCCTCTGGAGGGAGTTATAAGGGCATTCTGGGAGTAGGAGCAATAAGGCGGGCTGCACCAACGGTCTTCAACTTATCTGTTCTGTTATTCTGTTATGTGATCTATTCTGTTTGTTTGTTTTTCTAAAAAGGATTTTGATTTCAAAATTGTTTACTTTCTGTTTTTAACTTAGAACCTCACTGAGATCCTTTATCTCACACTCTCTTGTTTTCGAAATTCCTTCCTTCCAGATACTGCTGAGGATGTCCGCGAATAGGATGCCAGCGACTGAGAGAAGGGTTTGGGGTGTCTTGGGATTTATTTCAAAATAAGAAGATGAACTTTTTACTGTCTTCACTCGTTGTTTCATTTGAATTTTGAGTTATCGTTGGATATTTACTTGTTTCTATTAGCGCTGTGCGCATCAAAGATTATTTTGGCATTAATTGCCGTCCGTTGCTATTAAAGTTATTTTGGATTTTCTTTTTCAAGAAATTATTTTGTTTTCAAAACCGATACCGTTACAGTTGGTATCAGAGCTTGAGTTCAAACTCGAGCTTGCTAGGATAGGATCTTTTGACCTTTGGGGTGTGTGTGAGGGTCCGAGTCACTGGTTAGGTCTTGTATTTCCTGTTGTTTTCTGATTCGAGTCTTGCATACTAACCTTAAACCGTTTCTTCATCTTCTCTGTTCTGATTCTGACGACTTTTCAGACCCGTTTCTGAAACTGTTGACCTTCCGTGGTTGTTTTGATTTTGACGTAGTTATTAACTAGTTAAATACGCGTGTGCTTACAGATAGGTATGAGTTCTGAAAAGAAGGTTATTCGTTACCGCCTAGTCGAGGGAGAGTTTAACCCGTATACCTCCGTTCCTGTTGTTGGCGTTTACCCTGGATTCTTGATGGACAGGGTCGTTCATGAACGAGATCACTACTGGCTGGAAAACTTTAAGCTTCGAGACGAAGTAGCAACGAAGGATGCAGAAATCGGATTCCTTAAGACGGCTTTACGCGCCGCAAAGGAGCACTCTGGCTTTGTTTCGTTAACCGCGTCCAACCTAGGCACCAGGATTCACAGGAGGAAGGCTCGGAGGACGTTTTCCGAGGGTTGCGGACCATCACGTAGAGTGGAGAGTGAAGGAGAACCCGAAGATGAATCCGAAGAAGAACCCGAGGAGGACCCCTCTAAGGAAGAAGGAGGAGATGCTCACGTGCCCGAACGACGTTCCGAAGATGATATCGAGGACGCTTATTAGGATAGATGCCTTTTCGAGCTCGTACCGAACTTCCTTTTTGCCAAGCGAGTTTTTTTGTTCAGCCGACTGAGACTGTTTATGCTTTTCCGTTTACTTGACTCTGTGGTTTTCTGTTTTCTCGCTAAGACGAGTAGAGACCGGTTTTCTTTTGTTTAATTGCATGCTTGGCTGTTTTGAGACTTCGTTGATTTCTTGTTTTTGCGTTTTGTTTTAAAGTTCAAGGCATGTTTTCTTCTTCACTGCTCAGTTTATACCTGTTGTAGAAGATTAAGTACTGGCCTTAGTTCTTTGTTTTCCGTTCTCTTCTAAGTTAGAGATTCGAGGTTGTTAAATCAACTGCTAAGTAGTGCCCCTTTGTTAGAATGAGTCGCAGAAACACTCGTGGTGCCAGCAGCAATGGAAGTGGAGATGATCAGCATGCTGAAAATGGAGACCAAGTGGACCGTATCATCGCTGTTTTGGGGAATTTCAGCGAAACCATTCGCCGCGATGGAGCACCACCTGTTCAGCCAGCTCCTTCGCCGCCACCACCGATCCAGACCATTGATCAAGCTGCGGAACGATTCACTCGATTCCATCCTGAAAGGTTCGAGGGGATGCCTGATGCCCGTAAGGCTGAGCTCTGGATCGAAAGTATGGAGAACCGTGAATGCAAGATGGAGGCAAGAGGGAGTTGCTCGCACCTGGGAGAACTTCACCAAGGATTTCATGGACAAGTACGTGCCTCGCCTGGTTCGCGAGAACAGGAGAGATGAATTCCAAGCTTTGGTGCAAGGGAACATGGATGTTGCCGATTATGACTCGGAATATACCCGACTACTGAAGTACGTGCCGCATTTCCAGGACGATGAACGAGAGAAGGTTCGTCACTTTGTGAAGGGCCTGAACTTTGAGATCCGGTACAGTTTGTTTGGGACCAACATGCCTACCTACCTCAAGGCTGTCGAACTCGCCTCCGAGGTAGAAAGTGGTCTCAAGGAGATCAAGATGGCTGATAAGCCATACTCTAGCAAGAGGAACTACTCTAGTTCTTCTGGGAGCCATGGAGGAGGAAGGCAATCGGGATACAAGAGGGAGAATCGAGGTGGATATCAATCTGGATATCAAGCACCACCGGCGAAGTATTCCCGTACTCAGCATGACAACCGTTCCCGCAACACCACTGGAGGGTCTGGGCAGTCATCCCAGGCAAGGAAGAACTGCAACTACAGTGGAGGAGTCAACCACGATGAGCACAACTGCTGGAAGAGACAAGGCTTGTGTTTGGCTTGTGGGAGCAAGGATCACAAGATCAGCCACTGTCCGAACCGTCATGCCATTGTCAAAGGAGGAAGACCAGGAGGCTATGCTCCGAGAGATGATGGAAAGGGTACTATGGAAAAGCCCCGAGTTTACAGCATAGGTGGTCATGAAGTTCCTGACACCGCGAATGTGGTTGAAGGTACGCTACTGATTGCTCAAACTTCTTCTAAAGCTTTATTTGATCCTGGTGCTACGCATTAATATATTGCTGAAGTATTTGCTGAGTCACTCGTTTTACCATACAAAGTATTACCCCACGCTTTAGAAGTATGTACGCCTTTGGGAGCTAGTTTAATCACTAAGAAGTTCATCGAGCGTTGCAAGATTTCCATCCTAGGAAGAACTTTCCCTGCTGACCTTATATTTCTACCTCTATCAACCTACAATGTTATTCTGGGTATGGATTGGCTGTCCGAGCACTATGCACAACTGGATTGTCGAACCAAGGCTATATCCCTGGGAAAACCTGGAGAGGAGAAAGTCGTGTGGAAAGGAGATAAGAGAAAGGATGAGAAGTTTCTGCTGTCTGCTATGGAAGCTAGAAGGCTGTACGTGAAGGGTGCTACCTGCTTTTTGGCGTATCTGATCAATAAACCCAAAGATCAGCCAAAAATCGAGGAAGTTAGGGTGGTTAAGGAATTCAAGGGTGTTTTCCCTGAGAAGCTGGATTCCGTACCCCCTGAACGAGAAGTGGAGTTTAGTATTGATCTGGTACCTAGCACTGCACCCATTTCGAAGTCACCTTATAGGATGGCACCTGCTGAGCTTAAGGAGCTTAAGACTCAACTGCAAGATCTGGTGGATAATGGTTTTGTGAGACCTAGTTCTTCACCTTGGGGATCACCGGTTCTGTTCGTAAAGAAGAAGGATGGTAGTATGAGGATGTGCATTGACTATCTAGGCCTGAACCAAGTCACTGTCAAGAACAAGTACCCCCTACCCCGTATTGAGGAACTCTTTGATCAGTTGGAAGGTTCGAAGGTTTACTCGAAGCTTGATCTGCGACAAGGATATTATCAAGTTAGGGTAAGGGAAGAAGACATACCTAAGACTGCTCTGAACTCGAGGTATGGTCATTATGAGTTTGTGGTGATGCCGTTTGGCCTTACGAATACCCCAGCTGTGTTCATGGATTTGATGCACCGAGTTTTTCAGCCGTATTTGGATCAGTTAGTTGTTGTTTTCATCGATGACATTCTCGTTTACTCGAAATCCGAAGAGGATCATGAGAAACATCTTCGAATTGTCTTGGAAACTCTTCAGAACAACAAGTTGTATGCCAAATTCAGCAAGTGTGAATTTTGGCTAGATAAAGTAGCCTTTTTAGGGCGCATTATTGGAGGTCGACCCATCGAAGATTGAGTCGATAGTTAATTGGAAGAGACCTGAATCTATCACTGAGGTGAGGAGTTTTCTCGGTTTGGCTGGTTACTATCTCCGTTTTGTGAAGGATTATTCGAAGATAGCTGGACCCTTGTCCTCTTTAACAGGGAAAAATCCTAAGTTTGTATGGAGTGACAAGTGTGAGGAAAGCTTCGAGGAGCTGAAGAAGAGATTGACCACTGCCCCTATACTAGCTCTTCCCGAGGGGACCAACGACTTTGTGGTCTACACTGATGCTTCAAAGGAAGGTTTGGGTTGTGTACTGATGCAACGGGAAAAGGTGATCGCATATGCTTCGAGGAAGTTGAAGCCATATGAAAGAAATTACCCAACCCATGATCTTGAGCTAGCTGCTATAGTCTTTTCTTTGGGAAAGTGGAGACACTATCTCTATGGTCCTGAGTTCACCATCCTCACTGATCATAAGAGCTTGAAGTATGTGTTCACACAAAAAGGAGTTGAACATAAGACAACGACGATGGATGGAATTTCTGGGCGATTACACTTGTACCATTCGATATCACCCTGGTAAGGCCAATGTGGTCGCTGATGCCTTCAGTCGTAGGGTACACATGTCAAATCTCGAAGTATCCAAATTGTCTTGTATGTTCGCCAATGTCACTTTGAGGTATGAGCTGGCAGGTAAAATTCTTGAGGCTCAAGAGCATGATGAAGAGCTTCAAGATATCAAGGCACATATTACCGAACCTCGCAATGCGAAATTCTCTATTGATGAGAATGGAGCCCTAAGGTTTCAAGGTAGACTGTGTGTGCCTTCTGATGAAGAGCTTAGACGTCTAATCTTGGATGAAGCTCATAAATCTAAGTATTCGATGCATCCCGGAGGAAACAAGATGTATGAGGATTTGAAGAAAGTTTACTGGTGGACCCACATGAAGCGAGATATTGCACAGTTTGTGCAAAGTTGTTTGGTCTGCCAGCAAGTGAAGGCTGAGCACCAGAAACCGAGAGGTTTACTACAACCACTCGAGATTCCACAGTGGAAATGGGAGATGATCACTATGGATTTTGTGACTGGTCTACCCGTAGCTAGGGGTGGTTTTGATAGTGTTTGGGTTATTGTCGATAGATTGACAAAATCGGCACACTTTCTGCGTGTAAAAACCACCTATACATCCGAGAAGTTAGCCGAGGTTTATCGCGATGAGATAATTAGGCTTCATGGCACTCCGGTGAGTATCGTATCTGATAGAGATCCGAAGTTTGTCTCGAGATTTTGGAAGCAAGTACACGAAGGCTTGGGTACTAAGTTGAATTTTAGTACCGCATCACATCCGCAGACAGATGGCCAATCCGAAAGGACCATTCAAACTCTAGAGGATCTACTGAAATTGTGTGTGCTGGATCACCAAGGAAGCTGGGCACAGCATTTGCCATTGGTTGAGTATGCCTATAATAATAGTTATCAAGCATCGATTGGTATAGCACCGTTTGAGGCTTTGTATGGTCGGAAGTGTAGATCACCGCTGTATTGGGATTTGGAGGACCGAATTTCTACACCGATAGATGGAGAGAGGACTCTCAATGAGATGATACAAGAAACCTTGGAAAAGGTTAGGCTTATCCGAGACGGATTGAGAACTGCTCAAAGTCGACAAAAGAGTTACACCGATAATCATAGGCGAGATTTGGAATTTGAAGTTGGTGATTTTGCCTTTCTCAAACTATCTCCGAGAAAGGGAATTGTTCGTATGGGTCGCAGAGCTAAACTGAACCCTCGGTATGTAGGACCATACGAGATCATTGAAAGAGTTGGCGTTGTGGCTTATCGGTTGCAACTGCCCACTACTATTACTGGAATTCACAATGTCTTCCATGTATCTAAACTGAAGAAGTACTATCCTGACCCGTCGCACGTGATTCAACCCGAGGAAGTGACTATTGAGGAGGATTTGTCTTATGTGGAGCAACCGGTTCGTATTCTAGACCAGAAGGTGCAACAGCTTCGTAATCGGCAAATCAAGCAAGTAAAGGTTCTGTGGAGAAATCATCAGTATGAGGAGGCAACCTGGGAAAGCGAGGATGACATGCGCCGGCAGTATCCCGAGCTCTTCAACTTTTCAGGTGCGAATTTGGGGACCAAATTCTTTTAAGGGGGAAGAGTGTAACACCCCGTCTTTTTTATTTATTTATTTATTTATTATTTTATTATTTAATTATTTAATTTAGTTAATTAATTATCAGAGTAAATTATTTATTCGGTAATTATTTAATTAATTTCGCGTAAGCTAGTTCGTTTCGTTACGTTTGGATCGAGCTGGAAGACTGGACCTTTCTGACCTCTTTTTGGCCCATTATTTAGCCAGACAAGGCCTGTTGACCGGCCCAGTCTTCTTAACCCTAACCCTAAGTCCATAACCCTGCTTTCATTCCTTATGCTTGTCGTCAAAACGCATTTGGAGAACAAAACGCATTCAGAGAAAGAAAGAAAGAAAAGAAAGAAAGAAAGAGAAAGGAGAGAGAGAAGAAAATTATGATGTTGCTTCCTCCGGTTCGATCTCGCCACCCCGTGTCACCGCTGTAGTCCGATCCGCCGCCTGACTCCGTTCGCACCGCGCCGCCGTCGCCGCGCCGCCTGATGAACGTGGATTTGTCGTTTCCGGATTCAGCAAATAATATTTGTATTTAGCCAAAGGCAATCCACAACTACAACGAAAACCGTAGTGTAGCAGTAGAATGACTCGAGTGTCGTTCTCTCAGGATTATAACTAGCTTTATCTATTTAACAAGAGAATATAAAACAGCAGACAGATAGCAAAAGGGGTTTCTAGCAGATAATGGAGATTGGTGATAGTATGATCCTTCTTAGCATAACGGGTCGATAATCATGCATAAATTCCTCGGTCTTGCATAGAGATCTTTGAATCAATCTAGTGTCCTGTTGCAATTATTAAGCACTACGAAGATAATTGGTCTGACAAGTCAATCACTATTGTCCTAATGTGCTCCATAATTATTCAACACTACGAAGATAAACTCGCGAATAGGTCGACGAGGGTCCAATTGTGCATAATAATTAATACAACATACGAGAATTTAGGCTGTGCTTGATCAACGAAATAAAGCAATGACACGGAGTATAATGCGCGATATAGCCATTAGCATGATTACCTTCCCTTCGCTAAGAATTCACATACTACCACCAACGATAAGTTTAGCTACTCATAATAGGCATGCAATCAACAGAAATCATAGAAGAAAACATATTGAAAGAATATAATAAAATAAGTAGAATAAAACTGTAAGATACAAGGTTACCGAAGGTTGTCAATCTCCGGAGAATCGCGATCCTACGAGCTCCAAACTGCTATGAAAAAGAGTTCCCTAAGCCACGGACCCCCAGAACAGGCTCTGGGAAGTCCCTACCTAAAACTACAGAGAGAGGTGGGAAAGTAGGTCTGGAAAGATATGATTTTCGGAGAAAACTGAGCAACTATATATAGGTTTCGAATTACTGTGGGGCGGTTCGCCCCGGAGAAAAATTCGCGGAATTCTGCGTTTTCGACGCGTTTTTGGATTTCTTCCCCTTTTTGAACTCGGTTTCTGACTTCTAGTAGCCTTCTAACCTCCAGATTCGGCCCCTAGACTCCAAATCCTATCCGGAAACCTTCAGATACTCCAAATAGGCTTCTGGAACACCAATTCCTTGTCAACTTCAATATAATTGCCCGGAAATCCTCGAATTTCAACCAAAACCTGTAAAATAAAATCTAAAGGGAAACGTGACACTATTCTAATAAAATGCATTAAAATATAGCTAAATTAACATAGAGGATAGCTAAAATAGGTGAAAAAGACTCGTATGAAAGTGTAAAAAACACATTCATCACCGCCGCATCGTTCCTTGTTGATTGATCGATCGATCCGGCCTCTGTTCTGTTCGCCGTTAGCTCGCTCACGTCCGCCGAGCCGCCGTTCGTTTGTCTCGATCGATCGCCGCGATTCGCGCTGCCGATCCGATCCGTCGTTCGCCCTCGCCGGTTCTTTCTGTTCCGATTCGATCTCGGTAAGCCATTCCTTCCTTGACCGGTTTGGATTTCAATCTCGATTGCGTTTCGGTTGAATCTCATTTTGATTCCTTTCCTTTTTGGTATTCATTCGAATTGCAGATTGTTTCAACCGTCTATCCCCGTTCGAAGGTAATCTCGATTTCTTTACTGTTGCTTTCGATTTGAAATTCGTATTCTGTTTCGGACATTTTTACCCCTGGACCATTTTACCCTTGTTCAATCTGGCCATGTTGTTATTTGATTCGAACTGAGAACCGGGACTTAGGATTTGTTAGAATGTTGTTGCTGTTGTTGGACTTGTGTTGGTTTGACCTCGTATGTTGACCATAGTTTTCTGTTGAATTCGAAAAGGACTGATTTGGACTTTGATGATATTGATTTGAACCTTGTGGACTGATTTGGGAAGTTTGAAAACCTAAAGGACCATTTTGCAATTTAACTTTGACCGTAGTTGACTGACAGAGGACTTTTTCGTAAACCATTTTATTCTGTGAGGACTGATATGTATGTTTGGAAAACTTCTGGTTTTGTTTGTACTTTCTGATTTTGAAAAGGTTCTTTTTGCAATTTACCACTGAGGGTATTTTGGTAATTTCCAGAGTCTGGAAACCGAAAGGGTATTTCTGAAAATGTTTCAACTTAGTTTATGTTTTTGTAATTTAGTAATGACTTGACTTGCTAGCCTAGTTGGTTAGGTCCTTGCTTGACTAACTTAGAGGTCCCGAGTTCGAACCCCGTCTTTACCAACTCTTTTTCCTTCCGTCCGTTCGACTTCTAAAGTGTAATTAGTACTTTCTTTTTAGGTTCTCCGTTGTCCGATAACCCGTAAGCTCGTTACTCGTTGGAGATCTTTTGCTTGCAAGTTAAGGTGAGTGTTCACCCCTAAACCTATTTATTTGCGAAAAACTGGAAGGATATGTGACAACTTGTACCTATTACTATATACTGTTTTACTGTATGCTTACGCGTAAAAGTATAAGTCCTAAGTATGACTATTTACTTTCTATGTTTATTGCTACTCTGTTCTGGACTCACTTTTCTGCAGGAACACCTCTCGGTGTTGATTATCTGTATCTGTTGTTCTGTATCTGTTCTGTTTCTGTGTGACCGGTCGATTAGGTTGTAATTAGGTAGGCTTGGGTAGTAGAGGACTATCGGGTTTGCTTGATTATTGCCTAGTCTAATCCCTTTTAGGCGCGAGGCAGAAGTCGCTGAGGTCTATTAGGGTCGTAGGTTCTGTTTTCCCAAAGTACACGGGGGTTTCTGTTTCTGTCCGGAGTTGTGCACCCTCTGGAGGGAGTTATAAGGGCATTCTGGGAGTAGGAGCAATAAGGCGGGTTGCACCAACGGTCTTCAACTTATCTGTTCTGTTATTCTGTTATGTGATCTGTTCTGTTTGTTTATTTTTCTGAAAAGGATTTTGATTTCAAAATTGTTTACTTTCTGTTTTTAACTTAGAACCTCACTGAGATCCTTTATCTCACACTCTCTTGTTTTCAAAATTCCTTCCTTCCAGATACTGCTGAGGATGTTCGCGAATAGGATGCCAGCGACTGAGAGAAGGGTCTGGGGTGTCTTGGGATTTATTTCAAAATAAGAAGATGAACTTTTTACTGTCTTCACTCGTTGTTTCATTTGAATTTTGAGTTATCGTTGGATATTTACTTGTTTCTATTAGCGTTGTGCGCATCAAAGATTATTTTGGCATTAATTGCCGTCCGTTGCTATTAAAGTTATTTTGGATTTTCTTTTTCAAGAAATTATTTTGTTTTCAAAACCGATACCGTTACAGTTTGCATAGAAATCTAAGATCATGAATTGTCCAATGTGTTCCGTTCAATTCAACACTACGAAGATATAGGGCTTATATAGATCAGAGAAATAAAGCAATAAGTCAAGTCTGAATCGCGTTACAGCCATCATGCATAAGAGCAGTTCTCTTTCTCTTGATTGTTGAAAGCACTATATCCATCGCCTTCAACAAGAATCAAGCGGATCAAGAACCCTAGCTAAGAAATCACATACTATCACCAACCATAGATTTAGCTACTCATAGATGAATTGCAATCAACAGCAATCAAAGCAAGATTGAATGAAAACATGTTGAAAGAAATAAATAAAAGTAGAAAAATCGTGAGATACAAGTTACGAACGAAGGTTGTCAATCTCCGAAGAATTGCTAGCTCACAAGCAAGAATTGATAAACAACGAGGTCCAATTGCTATGCTTAATCCTCCAAATTGATAAGAAAAAGAGTCTCCTATGCTAAGAATTCCCAGAACAGGCTCTGGAGAATTCGTCTCTAAAACTAATGTGAAAAGGTATAAAAAAAGGTCTGAAAAACGTAGAGAATGGAGCAACTATATATAGTGTTCGGAAACTGGGGGGCGAATCGCCCCTGGTCCCAGGCGAACCGTCTGGTACTGGGCGAACCGCCTGGGAGCTCCAGGTCGGTGGAGACGCGTTTTTGGTCTTCTTTTCCTTTTCGGACTCGGATTTTGCCTTTTAGTGACCTTTAAGCCTTGAAACTCGTCTCCTAGGCCTCAAATCTCATCCGGAACCTTCTAGATACTCCACGAATGACCACGAAACACCGAATCTTCGTTCTCTTCAACATAATTGCCCATAAAAACACGTTTTTCACCTAAAACCTGAAAAATGCAAACTAAAGGGAAACGTGACACTATTCTAATAAAATGCACTATAATATAACTAAATTAACATAGAGGATAGCTAAATAGGTGAAAAAAAGACTCGAATGAAGGTGTAAAATACACGTTCATCAATAACCACGTCCACACCGTAGTCGACATGTCGCGGCCACTTCCACTCATTCTCAGTTTTTGCCATTCCCTGAAGAGCCCTTGCCATGTACTCCATGTGTTCCTCAGGGAAGTCATCCTTGTAGAACAAGGCTGTATGAGCTTTGAGTGCTGCTTGTGCATTTGGAAGAGCCGTTGATATTTTTTTGGCTAAAAGTATTTTTTTTTCTTTCGTTCTTTTAGTGGTTGTTTGTTGTGGTGTTCATATTCTGGAGTTTGATGTCCTATTTATAGTACCAAATTTTGCTTGAACTTCTTCCTAACAACTACTTTTTCACACCTTGACTCTGATTGTATTTCAATTGGTTTGATTTGTTTTGTTCCAGAAGTAAGTATCACATAGCTTCCCTAAATTCTGGGCTTCAAAAGGTAATGGTACAAGTTTGTATGGATGAGATTTGAATTAGCTTACGAACTTTCATTTATGTGTCTATGACAGTGGTATAGAGTTCTTCATCATCATTGCACCTATGTTCTATGGCTTGGCAAAACAAGAAGCGTACCATATGAACAAGTCATTGAAATCTTCTCATCTGCTCCAAATGGATTTTCCACGCTTGTCCTAGCAATAAATCTTGTGATGTCATTCCATTGTATTTGCCAATAAGATGTTGGAAGTATGATATAGTAGATATGTAAGGACAATTTTTTATGCAACTTTGCAATAAATTTCCTCCATGTTCCTAATCTTGTAATGTAGTAGTCTACTTAAAACAAGGAAAATATTTGGAGAATACTTTTCAAAATATAATAACCCTATTCCAAGTTTTAAATTTGTTCCATGTCTACCTTTTCACAGATGATACGTTATTATGATTTACACTATATACTAAAGATCGTTGAATTATTGTTTATACATTATTTGGAATATGTTGTGATGTGAAATTTGGTAAATTCCTTATTAACTTGTTCTAAGTTATCATCAGTTATATAAGAAGAAAACATTGTGTTAAAACGGTGTTGTTTAATGATTGTATGAATCACTAGAATCTATAATCTTCTTTGGTTTGAATTAATTAAAATAAACCAAAAATTTTCTTCGTAGTTGGTCAATTAGAATCTACTTCATGTCATAACATCTTTAGTATTACAACAAAAAGATGAGATAAACTATATAACTTGCCACAAATCGAAACAGCGTCTTATACATTCATAAAAGATGCAACATATTAACAAAAGGTAAAACAAATCACATTCAAACAAAAGGTGTTCTACATTGCTGTCCAGAATCAACATACCATTGAGATTCTGCAATATCTTTCTTCCAAAAGGGATCGGCAATTTACTTGCATCGAGAATCTAAAACGCAAAAAATGGTGATATTGACTACACCTAAACAGAACGTCTCTCGTCCCTGACCTGAGCTATCACATATGGGATTTCAGTACCTTCACACAGCTTCATATGGCCTGAGAATGGGTAGTTCATTTCTATTGAAAATTTCTTGTCCTGTAGCAGATTGTATGGAATCCTCACATCAACCGGAACCTTTGGCTTTCTCACATTGTCAACATACCATCTCTGTCCATAAACCTCCATTAAACCAACACCAGTTTCCCCAATCTCACTGAGTGTTTCATGTCTGACCTTAGCTTTTTGATGAATCTCCATAGCATCAAATTGCAAAGGATGTGGGGGAATAACATGCGGAATCATGTACATTATGTGCCAGTTTTGCTTCTCTTCATCAAGATACCTTGCAAACTCCACATCTTGCATGTAGACCTTAGCCATCCATTGTCCATAGACATTACAGTTCCACCACATTTCTGTCAAGCTCATCTGATCATGAATTGTCGTTAAGCCGTCAGGAATTTCCTCCCCATGCTTCAGATATCACATCCTTGTGGGCATTCTTTCTTGCAGATGGAGCATTTGAGTGACCATGAAGAGATCAACCATTTCAAACTCTTCTGGAAACACATTATGCACATATTACTTTCTGCCTCCCACATAGCTTGTCTTGCCACCTCTCTTAAACTGAAACCTCCCAAATATTGATCTCAATGCTCCTCAAGTAAGTTGGATGATCTGAATTGTTTTAACATAAATATACCAATATTAGAACTGATAAACACCAATAATGTAATATTGGAAGAGGATTGAAAGGTACATTTTGGGACAGAATCACATTACAAATCAATACCAATGATTGTCTCATTTCAACATATTCTATCCAGATGAAATTAAGCATGAAAGGACATAACCAAACTCATCATACTTTTAAATGAAGTTATAATTAACATTTTTCTGGCTGTTCAATATAAAATATGAGTAAATTTTAAAAAAATCTTTGTCATTATGTTACGTTTAATTCGTAAAAATTCTTGTCACCATAACAACTGATTAAGGAACCAGTTTCAACAACACTAATATACAAATTGCATTGACATACCCTAGCTTAATAAAAACATTAAATCACATTATATTAACAAGATGTAATTCAATATCCTGATCATCACAAGTAACACATATTACAAATCCAACCAACCTTATAGTCAATTAGTACAAAAATAGCAGAAGATTATAATAATTAACAGAGTATTGCAACTCATACAACACTAAATTTCCTTTAAGCAACAAATTCATAAGTATTCATAAAGTAACTCCCAACTTTTCTTTAAATTGTGAATGCAACAACGGCATTTACTCAACAATAATCACAACACAGTCAAGAATAATGAAAAATTGGGATATATGTAAATAAAAGGATTATTTTAAAGAAAAGAACCAAACCCTTGGATCTTCTTGGACCCGGCCATGGACCGGACCGACGATCAAAAGGTGTTCCCGGACCAGTGCCATTCCCTAAGAACACGGGAGAAACATAGCTTGCATTGCCGGATTCCATTTTTTTCATCCACCGTCTACTACCTCCTGGACTCCGTTTTGAAAAAAGTTTTAAAGAAAGAATGAAAAAAGAATTATGACAAGAGGAAACCCAAATGAGTCAGTAACTGAGCAAATATGAACAGAGAAAGAAAAGAGTACTTCTGCAAATTTTCATCATACCTCTTCTTGTAAATATGAATTATGACCAACAAGTTTTGCTTTTGTATTAATATACCTCTGCAGCAGGCTACAATCATACACCACCAAGTTTTTTAATTTTCTTACATTCCATTAAGAGTCGACGGAAATTACAATTTTGACCCTGCAATAGGTTTTAACTAAAGGGTGCAATTGTAATTGGCATAATATGTTGAGGTGGTAGATTAATAAATATGAAATTTTGCTTATGTAATTGCTTCCGATTTTCAACTGATAACTATCAAAATAATTTTTTAGACATTGCATAAAATCAGATGTTTGATGAAAAATATAATATATTGCTCTCGCTATATAGGCCCGGATTAATTGCAAATATTATATACGTTAGTCAATTTTAGGCGGTGAAAATGTGAAAATGTGTCTTTCATGTTCAAAAAAAAAAAAAAGATGAGTACTATACACCTCTTAATAATATCTTCAATGTTTATATACATAAAGAGAAGGTCTCCTGTGAGACCACTCGATCCGTGAGACCAAAATGAGACTCAAAGGAATTGAAATCTAGATTAAACAAGATAAAATCTGGATATCAAAGAAGATAATACTCGCGGGTCATGTTATAACCCGGTTTCGAAAACGGGTCATCTTATAACCCAGTCCAAAACCCTTATTAACAAATCAGAAAAGCAAAATCAGAGATGACGTGAGAGGAAGAAGACGAAGAAGCCATGGACAACGGAACAAAACTCTCTCCCATGGATGAACAACGAGATTGCTTGCTACACTCCATGGACAGCCCATTGATGGACTTTGAAGGTCCATATCCATGGAGATTTCAAAACTCAAAAAAAAAAATTCATTGTTGAATTGGGTTGATCGATTCGAATTGGATGATGATTAATGACGAGATTGATTGTTAGATCCGTGTGTATAACCTTGATTGGATTAGTGAATGGTGAAATCGAAGTTTGATAATCCCCTGATATGTTATGATGATGAGTATTACACTTGCACATAAGGTGTTTGCTAATTTGCTTGAGTGAGATGATCTTTCTATTTGCACTTGAATTTTCGTATGAAACTCATATGTATTATTACGTGATCATGATTATTGATAATGCTGGTTGTTCCCATGATTATTGGTTAATGATAATGTTGGATTGCTGGTGGTTAAGCTCTAAAATTCATGGACAGTGGTAAATCTCAAACAAGCACCATATAAAACTCAAACACACAACATATAAAACTCAAACACACACCAGAATTTCATGTTTTCTATATGAAAGAGGGGTTAAAAATCTTGGAGTGAACACTTGAGGATTCTTTGTATTTGAATACATATATTATTGATATGGAAATTATGTTATTTGATTTGGTTCAAATATAGAGGAAGCAAGTTTCCCCAGGAAGGAACAAGTTATTTGATTAAACAAGGAATACTATATCAACTGTGTTCTTAAATTTCAATACTTTATTCTTTTGTGGACTGTGTTCCTTGATTTCAATACTGTATGTATTTCTTTGTTTAACATTGAGAATTTTGTAGAACTCTGTTTCTTAATATCGATACTTTGTTTTCTTCATTTTTGCCCTGCACCGCATCCAACCCTAAACCCCAATTAAGCATTTGTCAAGGGATAATGAAACATATATCTATGAATGTTCAAGGTTAAACTCAATCCATACAAAACTCATGGACAGTGGCAAACCTCAAACAAGCACCATATAAAACTCAAACAAACAACATATAAAACTCAAACATATGAAACAAAATTAAAAATATAAAATAAATTACTAAATACAACTGAAAATAGTTCTAATTTGAGATATCACAGAGACAAATTTCAAATTAAAAACATGAACAAAATGTCAAAAGGATGGTTGATTAATATTTTACTAAATACAACTTCCTTCTTTCCCGTGGGGACTTTCTCAACAACTTTGCTCTTTTCCTTGACTACAGCAACAACTAGTGTCTTAGCATTTTTGACAGCACCCTTTGAAAACTCTGAAGGTAAGTACTCAGAAGTATCATCATCATCATCATGTTTCTTTTTCTTACTATCGAAAGAATTCGAGGGTGTATCATCATCAGAGGGTATGACAGAAGGTATCTCAAAGTCTTTATCATTTTCATTCCCTACAAAACAACATACAACAATTAACAAAAATTAACCTCAAACAAGCAGCATATAAAACTCAAACAACAAGAATACAACTATTACAATACAAAAATATATCAAAATCTAAACACACTGATATAATCAGAACTCAAAATAAAACTCAAATAAAACTCCAACAAACCTTAAAAAACTAGCATGCCACAAAAAAAAACCAATCTCAACTAAACCTCAAACATGATATATGTAAAACTCAAGCAACCAACATATAAAACTCAAACAACAAGAATACAACTATTACAACACAAAAATATATCAAAATCTAAACACACAGAGATAATCAGAACTCAAATAAAACTCCAAAAAACCTTTAAAAACTAGCTTACCACAAAAAAAACCCAATCTCAAGTAAACCTCAAACATGATATGATTAAAACTCAAACAAACAGCATATAAATCTCAAACAACCATAATACAACTCTTACAACACAAACTACGCCAGTGACTCTCAAAACTATAATCATCATCAACACATTTCCTTTCTTACTCTGAGGAGTATCATTCTTCAAAGAATCATCATTACTATTGAAAGAATTCGAAAGTGTAACATCATTAGAGGGGATGAAGGAAGGTATATCAAAGTCTATTTCCTTTTCATTCCCTACAAAATAGCATATAACAGTTAACACAAATTAAAGCAAACATACACTAAAAACAAAACAAAGCATATAAAACTCATGGACAGTGGTAAAACTCAAACAAGCAACACATAAAACTCAACAGAACAGCATATAAAAACTCAAACATACACTCAAAACAAAACAAGCATATAAAACTCATGGACAGTGGTAAAACTCAAACAAGCACAACATAAAACTCAACAAAACTGCATATAAAACTCAAACATACACTCAAAACAAAACAAGCATATAAAACACATGGACAGTGGTAAGACTCAAACAAGCACAACATAAAACTCAGCAAAACTGAATATAAAACTCAAACATACACTCAAAACAGAACAAGCATATAAAACTCATTGACAACAAATAAAACTCCAAAAAACCTTTAAAAACTAGCTTACCACAAAAAAACCCAATCTCAAGTAAACCTCAAACATGATATGATTAAAACTCAAACAAACAGCATATAAATCTCAAACAACCAGAATACAACTCTTACAACACAAACTACGCCAGTGACTCTCAAAACTATAATCATCATCAACAAATTTCCTTTTCTTACTCTGAGGAGTATCATTCTTCAAAGAATCATCATTACTATTGAAAGAATTCGAAAGTGTAACATCATTAGAGGGGATGAAGGAAGGTATCTCAAAGTCTATTTCCTTTTCATTCCCTACAAAATAGCATATAACAGTTAACACAAATTAAAGCAAACATACACTAAAAACAAAACAAAGCATATAAAACTCATGGACAGTGGTAAAACTCAAACAAGCACAACATAAAACTCAACAGAACAGCATATAAAAACTCAAACATACACTCAAAACAAAACAAGCATATAAAACTCATGGACAGTGGTAAAACTCAAACAAGCACAACATAAAACTCAACAAAACTGCATATAAAACTCAAGCATACACTCAAAACAAAACAAGTATATAAAACACATGGACAGTGGTAAAACTCAAACAAGCACAACATAAAACTCAGCAAAACTGAATATAAAACTCAAACATACACTCAAAACAGAACAAGCATATAAAACTCATTGACAGTGGTAAAACTCAAACAAGCACAACATAAAATTCAACAAAACTGCATATAAAACTCAAACACACTTACCAACAGCATATAAAATCGAGGTGAAAGGGATGTAGAGAGTGAACACAAAGATCGAAACACATAGAAATGGAAAACAAAAGCAGATCGAAACACTTACAAGCGTTAGGATCGAGCAAAATAAGCTTCAACTAGTGTGGATGAACTGCAAAAACATAGAAAAATTCGAGAAAACGTAGAGTTAGGGTTCCGAAATCAACCTAGAAACCGAAATGCATGAAGAAGAAGAAAAACCTAGCAAAATTGCAGAGATATATGATAAAATAGTAGATTAGGATTTCGAAAATGCGTGAAGAAGAACATAAACGAATAAAATCTCACCTTCAAGAGCTGAATAAGACGATTGAGGTGGCGGCGATTGAAATTCAGGCGGCGGCGGTGACGAAATGAGCTTCAATTCAGGCGACGGAGACGACGAGTGAGTTTCTCTCTCTAAAACTTTCTCTCTCTAGGGTTTATGATTTGCTAATGAGAGGAAATGAAAAGACACGGGTGAATTCACTTATTTATACATAACCCGTTTAATTGACCCGGTTTGAATCATTGACCCGCGAGATTCAATAGAATTGGATATAGTAGTATGGATTGATCCATATTAAAGTGGATTGCTTGGTCTCACGGTCTCAACTTAGAAATTGATCTTAAACAAGAAATTGTAATACATAAATTACGAATTGGGATCCTATCATATTATATAGAAGATTACAAGTTCAAACTTATAAATCGCATTTATGCAACTGGAAATTGGAATTGAGTATGAGTGTTCTTAATAATACAATTAAACTGAACTAAACAGATTTGTACTGGATATAACTAAAATGAAGTGAACTATTTGAGAGGAAATGAACTCAAATGAACTTGTACGTGTCACAAAATAGAATTCTCTTGGTCCAATATTAATTGATATTGAGGTTTTTTGTTTAACGATGTATTTTGCCTGAAATTCTCTTATATATTAACCATTACATGTTACATCTTTCATTTACTTTAGAAAAATAAACCTAATTTTCTAACAAAATCTAATTTTGTTATATTGTTCGAGTGTTTAATGTATGAGTTATTTCCGGGCTAAGTTCAAAATATCATCAACCGATATGAAACTCAAAATAGAACTGATTGGAGTGTGGGCCAAGTTGAACCTAAATGAAGACAAATGAACTTATATGTACCGAGGGTATTTCTATTACTCCCTCCGTTCCATTTTAAGCTTTCCAAGTTTGAATATTTTTCGAAATTGACCCCACATTACTTATATATTATACATTATTAGGATATAAAAGAGTTATATCAAAATAATATACTTGATTTTATTTTATAATATAACACTAATATATTCTTTGAATGCGTAATGTAGGAATAATTTGTGGTCCAAGTTCGAATACTAAAGTCAACCTTAGGAAGCTTAAAATTGTACGGAGGGAATATTGTTTAAAGGGCCTATCTAGGTAATGTTGTGGTCCAATAACAAGAAATGGGCTTTTACATTTCATTAGTTTGCATAGTCCCATTATAGACCTTTTATTCGGTTCAAGTACTTAGCTTATATACGACGTTTGATCGAGTAATAAAATTTATACTATACGATAATGAAATTACATAACCACTCAAATTTATAATATAACATCTTAATTGAAGGGCCCTCATGAAAACATACAAGTCTTGAGACATGAAGACCTGAATGGCACATTTGTCTGTCAATCAATAGCGTATCCAAATTAGAATAAGTTTCATTATTGTAGTAATTGGAAATTAAACATAGGTGACCACTATTATAAGCCTTTAGTTCTTGTAAACATTCCAGTTCGATTGTATAGTTCCGTAATTTTCTTTTTACACTATACGATCGTATTTTTTAGATGCCAAGTAATTTTATACGAATCCTACAAGAGACCTTCGTATCTTATGTATGTATTAATCATCTATCCCTACTAACTTGATATATGGTAGAATATGCCAAAAATCATAAAATTAACATGCACAACATTTAAAAAAAAAAAATTCAAAAATTAAAGTTCTTGAAGGGTAGGCTGCCAATATGGGAAGATTTTAACATGTCATGACCTAAATGAACTCCTATATAAGGGCATAATTCTTTCCTTTTTCTTCCTTGTGCCTTACCTTAACCAACCCTTCATACTACTTCCCTTAATCAAACTTTTCCATGGCTAATCAACAAACATGTTTTTGTGGTCTTCCACCTGCAGTATTGGTCTCATGGACTGATGCCAACCCTGGCCGTCGATTTGCCAAATGCTCAAGGGTAGAAGAGTTTGTTCGTTTAAGTTTTTTTCAACATAATTTGTTCCTTAGCAGATCTATTTTTTAATGGTTTTCTATTTATTTTCACATGATTTATCTTTACAGAGTCCTGCTGGATGTCGCTACTGTTGTTGGATCGATCACTCAGTCAATGGCTACTACAAGAGGCTACTTATTGACTATAGGCTTGGTGAGATTGAGTAGCAGAATGAGATTGCTCAACTAAGGTCAACAATTCTGGAGCTTGAGGCTGTGATTGAAGCATTAACCAATGAACACAAACAGCCCGACCGCTGAAACAACAAATACTGAGATCCAATACGTGGAGCAGATAAGTGAGGTTGTTCATCCGGATGTGAATGAGACAACTAAGACATACGATGGGGCTGTGAAAATTAAGAAGGAGGAAGAAGAGAATGAATTTGCTAATGCTCTTTTATTTGCATTTGCAATTGGATTTGTTGCAATGTTCCTCTATTTTGTTGTTGCTTGAAAGCTTTTGATTTACTATCCTTAAAGCTTTTATTTAAATTATGTTGTTAAGCAGTTGGAATACGAGTAACTTTTGTAAGAATGAATGATCTGTGTGATCTTCATTTTCTTATTTTGGATGGCAGAAAGTTCGTTGTTGAAGATTCCTTGATGAACTGCCATGTTTAATGAAATGTTGTTCTGTTTTGTAATCCTAAACAAGGGGCATCACAAATAATCAAGTATAACAAAAACTAATATGGAGAGAAGACACATAAAAATCCCAACATTTGAAGTGGGCTAGTACAAGCAATTGGACTTGACTCTCACAATTTCTGAATTACTCAACTATCAATCCAATGGATTGATCTAGCCCATTATATCAATTTATTCTAATTAGTCCAACAACTATTTTTTCCCTAATTTTCCACTATATATCTATGCTATAGTGATCACCTATTCCAGAATTGACAAAAACAAGGTTAAGAACACTCTCCACACAAGTAGAAATCGAGAGTTCCCAAAGGTGAAATGTCTCTGCCTCCCCACAACTGCTGCAAATTATTGAGGGAAATAACAATATGGGACAAAGAAAATGTTGGGAGAAGGAAGTTACAATGTTGTGGTTTCCAGGTAGTGTATATGTCCAATATTGTTTTGTTACAAATCAGATTATTTATGTACTATTAATTCGATCTATTTTTTCCTATGATGTTAATGAATTACTGAATTACAAAAACCTGGTGGATGTGATTATGATGTTTGGATCGATCCGGAGGCGCCGGACCGGTACAAGTTTGTAATAAACGGTCTAAGAAATGGGGAGACTCTTCTTAAGTATGAATTGAGTGTTCTTAGGGGCACGACACATCAGCTCACCGACAAGGCGGCTGTTGGGAAAAAAGGAAATGGTTCTACTAGCTATGGAAATGAAGAAGACACAATCGATTGAAATCAGTCGTGTCTTGGTCTTAGGGTCCTACATGAAGTTTCTTGTTTGTTTAAGTTCGTAATGGTGTATTAGTTTGAACTCGGTGTTTGATGTTGTATTATCTCCGACTGCTAAGTAATTGCCTTACTTGGCATTTTCAAATGTTTTTGCAATCATTTCCTGGTTCGTTAATATGGCTTTTCAGTATATTTCTTCGGCATTTCTACTCATATACTATATCAATGCCAAACTTTAAAGGAAATTTCGACAAGTTTTTTGGTTTTCTTTGTTTACCACAATCAACAATTACGATTATTTATAATTGTAAGGAAGGTCTAGGCATGGTCAGCGCAAATACTTATCGAACACATACATAATTCGTGCATGTAATCGACTACGAGATTGGTGTAGTTTAATGGTTCGATATAAAGTCGAAATAGATTACATGTTCAATTTAGATGACACATGTGAAAATGACCATCATTGATTGAAGTATATACATTCTTACACTCCATCATAATTTGTGTCGTCAAATTCTTTGTAGTCTCGTTCCCCCTATCACTCAACTACTAACATTGAAGACATTAGACAAGTAGCTTGTAGGCACATATCAAATCAAATTGAATTCCTTCTCCAAATTTGGTTGAATCCGTGCATCATTACTTCAACTCTTCTTCACCTCATCTTTGTAGTCTTTATCATTCATGCAAGCCAACAACTCATTCACTCTTCACACTATATCTGCAGTAATTAGTGATGAATGTGTATTTTACACTTTCATTTGAGACTTTTTCACCTATTTAGCTATACTCTATGTTAATTTAGATATATTTTAGTGCATTTTATTATAATAGTGTCACGTTTCCCTTTAATTTTTATTTTACAGGTTTTGGTTGAAAAACGAGGTTTTCCGGGCAATTATATTGAAGTTGACAAGGAATTGGTGTTCCAGAAGCCTAATTGGAGTATCTGAAAGATTTCGGATAGGATTTGAAGTCTAGGGGTCAAAATCTGGAGGCTAGAAGGTCACTAGAAGTCAGAAACCGAGTCCGAAAAGGGGAAGAAATCCAAAAACGCATATCTGGCCGGAATTTACTCCCGGGCGAATCGCCCGGGATGTGGGGCGAATCGCCCCACACCAGGCGAGTCGCCCAGTGTGTGGGGACCTTCGCCCCACATAATTCGAAAGCCTATATATAGTTGCTCAGTTTTCTCCGTTTTTCATACTTTTCCAGACCTTTTCTCTCACCCTTCTCTGTAGTTTTAGGTAGGAATTCCCCAGAGCCTGTTCTGGGGGTTCTTAGCATAGGAGATACTTTTTCTTAGCAGTTTGGAGCTTGTAAGATCGCGATTCTTCGGAGATTGACAACCTTCGGTAACATTGTATCTTACAGTTTTTCTACTTATTTTTATATATCTTTCATCATGTTTTCATTCATTCGTGGTATGATTTCTGTTGATTGCATGACAACTATGAGTAGCTAAACTTCTCGTTGGTGATAGTATGTGAATTCTTAGCGAATGGTTAATAATTATGCTAATGGCTATATCGCGCATTATACTCTGAGTTATTGCTTTATTTCTTTGATCTATCTAAATCTCTATCTTCGTATTGTTGATTAATTATTGCACACAATTGGACAATTCATTGGTCTTCGACCTATCTAAATCTATATCTTCGTAGTGTTTAATAATTACAACTGGACAATTCATTGATCAAAGATCTCTATGCAAAACTGAGGAATTTATGCATGATTATTAACCCATTATGCTTTGAAGGACCATACTGTCACCAATCTCCATTATCTGTTAAGAAAAATCTTTGGTAAGCCGTCTGCTGTTTTATATTCTAAATTAGATTAGATAAAGGTAGTTATAGTCCTTAGAGATCGACACTCGAGGTTATTCTACTGCTACACTACGGTTTTCGTTGTAGTTGTGAATTGCCTTTGGCTAAATAACAAATTTATTTGACTGCTTGGAGAACGACATCCAAACGCATCATCAATTAGATCACCCACAGTGCACACACAAAATACAAAAAAAAGTAAAAAATTGGACACCCAAAACCTCCCCACAATTGTGCTTATGGCCTTGTTGAAAAATACGACCTCCGTGATACCGATCACCCGGGGCGGCGTTACCTTGCTTGTGAGGCATACAAGGTGAACTCATTTTGCCTTAAAAACACTATACAAATCTTTTTCTTATCAAACATAACTATTTGTAGTACAAATTACTTATTTAATTCGTATGATTATGAGTTGCAGACTCCAGGTGGTTGCGATTACAAGTTCTACATTGATCCCGAGTGTCCGAATCGTTATGTCAAGGTGATTGAAATGCTCTTGAAGAGACAAAATGTTCTTCTGCGGACCAAGAGTGAGCTGAGGGAAACAATAAGGGATCTGCACCGCAAAGTTGAGATAAAAGAACATGTCCAGGATGTGGCAAATGCAATATTTGACATTCCAGAATCTAGTGAGTATGTGATGCCAATGGAAGAGGACTTTGATTTTTAAAGCTATGGCCGGGAACTTCAATCCAACATTATGTTCCATCAATATTATCCATAAACAGGCCTAGTTTTGGTATTTCCCCTGTATTTTGTATCTACTACTCTATGAACCACTTGTCTTGAATATGGTTTAATATGAAATTATGATGTATGATTAAGAAAATATTCAATGAGGTTATCGTTTTCTACTTCAGTTTATATATGTCACCCTCAATTTTCAATTCTTTGGTTCAATTAGACAACATTTCTTCATATACAAAGATCATTTTTTTTACAGAGTTCACTAAAAAACATTGGATCAAAATGTTAAGAACTGCAAAAACTATAATTGCCAGATTAACATCATGCATGTTTATATGAGGATGTGAGACATCCTACAGATATAGTACTGTCATTCAATGAAGGAGAACCATTTATACACTCTTCGATTGAAGGTGGTCAACTTTTACTTTTCATTTATCATTCCCCAATTTCCTCAACCAATGTCTGTAAGATTATATATTTAGATCAGTAGCTTATACGGAAAAGAAACAAATCCCATAGTTTTGGGCAATAATGTCACTTGAAGCAGAATAAATGCAACATTTCTGCATCTATCAATACACAATTTCATTGAAGGAAAACCAAAATAAAATAAAGAAAACTTGAATTTCTTAAAATTCTAGTTTAATTACAGGAGAAAGATACATGGAAAGAGGTAAGCCACCCCATACTTGTGGTCGAGGACTCCACGAAATATGCGGACGACTCGACGCCGATCAACCGGGACGACGTTATCTCATCTGTGTTGGTTACAAGGTTTCTTTGTACATATTTTTGTGAAACAGTTTACAATGAACTTCATTATAATAGTGAAATCTTATTTTCATGGAAATCATTAACTTGTGTGTTTTTGATATTTTCAGAATCCAGGAGGCTGCCAATACAAGTACTATATCGACCCAGAATGCCCCGCACGGTATGTGAAGATCATTCATAGCCTATTGAAGGGACAACGTGCACTCGTAAAACCAAAAAATGAGATGAG
Organism: Plantago ovata; assembly: GCA_028274465.1. Taxonomy (NCBI): domain Eukaryota; kingdom Viridiplantae; phylum Streptophyta; class Magnoliopsida; order Lamiales; family Plantaginaceae; genus Plantago; species Plantago ovata. The sequence continues at coordinate 91,336,300 of CM051456.1, read as the reverse complement.
GGCTACTATAAGAGAACTCCAAAAGAAAGTTCATATCAAAGAGCATGTCGAGGAAGTGGCAGATGCCATGTTCAACATTCCAGAATCAAGTGATTTCGTTTTGCCAGCGGGAGACGATTTTAATGAAATGTATTAGCTGGATATTTAAATCGAAAGTCTTCCATAAGTTTGTTTAGGCATCTATAATATAGTATGAGGTTTCGAATAGAGAAAATTCCATTGGGTATATCCAGTACATATATTTCACATATCATTTGTTATAGTTTTCCAATAGTTTAATTAATCGACACCAAGTAAGTACTACTGCGACAACAATATTTTCATAAACACTTGGATATTTTGAAATAGTCATGATTAAAGATGTGATCTAAAAGGGCTTTTGTTAATTGATAGAACTTTCTTAAGTAAATTTACAACAACGTGATTTGTTTTCAGATTCAGAGTTGGAGCCGAATGATCTTTTCAATAGAGCAGGTGGTAGAATGAATCATAATTTGTAAGCTATTATGATATGAATTGATCACGCTATAGTCATTTCATAGTCCTTTTTTTTTGTTCTGGAATGTACTGGTAAACATGCTATAGTTGATTGTATTAGTTTTCCACTATTTATGTGGTTAACTTGTACACTCCAAATTAAAGATATAGAAGCACTCAAATGTTCTTCAATCAAGAGAGTATCCTGGAAATCCTCAACAACCCATGAGTAGGCAATTCTGACAGTCTCAACTCATTACAATGAATAGAGATTGTTCATACAATCCATGTTTTACTCCTTACTCAATTGAATTATACCTAATTGGAATAGTGAGCCATACTAATATAAATATGGTGCAAATGGACTGGTTCAAAGGCATCAACCATCACTACTAGTCTGAAAAAAGAAAAAAAAACATAAATTCCAATCAACTGCAAAAAACAAAAACATGTCTATGCCTCACACTTGTGGGGTTGCCCCGGCTAGGAGATACCAGCAGTGTGCTCTTTATCAGGTTGTTAAAGGAACCTGATTGAGTTTTTTATTATAAACTACTAGTTTTCCTTGAACACTATTTTAATGCAAATTTGTTTTTCTTAATACAGCAGCCAGGAGGGTGTAACTACTTTGAATGGATTGATATCGAGCTTCCGGATCACTACAAAAACACAATTAACCAGCTGATGCACGATGGAAGAGCCATGAAACGGGAGCTAATGCTGCTGAAGGCTCTAAACACCAGGCTCCAACACCAAGTGTTTGTTCATAAGCGATTCAATCAGTTGCGCACCAACATGCCAGGTCTCCAAACTAGCATGGCAGGCTTGAACTTTGGTGAAGGGACTAGCAGGGCCTTTGAAAATCCACCGGTCAACTTTGATCTCCCGGGAATCAACTTTGAGGGAGCAGGTCCACCAACACTCCCCCATCAGTGATCAAATAACATAGAGTCCCCAACCTTTTGTTATGCTTTTAAGTAATGTTGCTACTTTCTAATTACAAGCAAAGAATGTAGTCTTCACAGCTCCCTAAGAACTGTCAATTGAGTAAGGTCACCATAAGGCTCAATTAGTAATCCGAACCTAAAGTCTGCTAAGTCTAATGCCTTTTATTTTCTTGTTAATCAATGGAAAATTGTTGGGGACTTATGAAATCACTGTCTTACTCTAAATTAACACACTAATAATGAGTAAATAATCAAGCACAATTACTTATAACGTCATTTAATTTGAATATATATAACACACATTAGCAACATGCAATTGTCATCATAGAAGAACATGTTAATAATATGCTTATGGTAACCACAATTAACATACACCTTTGCATGGAATCAATCACAAAAAATGTGTAGAGTTTGTATAGAAAATCTATTAATTTTAAATAACAAGAGATTTTGTGGACAATTTTTATAGAAATTCTATTAATTTTAAATGTGTAACTATGACACATGTATGTAATGTAGGATTGAACATTTAAAAACATATATTGTAGCTATGTTTATCCCATACGATACATTACAAATTCTATTTATTCTTCAATTGAACTATATACCATTTTTTGATCAACAGATTTATATAAAAAAGATGTCGTATTTATTTGTTACCAAAGAAAATGTTTCACAAAATAAATGTGTACGATCATTAATCTAAAATACGGGTCTGATTATTCTATCGTGTAACCAATGCAAGTAAGTAATTTTGAATACGAAAACACACAAATCTATTTTTTTCTACCTTATTGGATATACGAACGATAATTTGAATATCTAATAAACCGTGTGCAATTGTTTGTTTTAACTATAAGTGCTCCATCGACTAAGTTTACGGGGATTTCAATACATACTATAAATATTAACCACCAATTAAAAAAATTTGGTAGATGGTGTACAATATGTACACAACACCATCCATTTGAACATGGACGTACATGTAGTCATGTACTACTACCTGCTTTATCTTCATTAAAATCTCCCGCCACAAGTAACTAGGGAGGCGCCAAAATCATCCCCAATTCCTAGGGTTTTCATATGCACCTTAAATCCTCTATATAATGATCCCTCCAATCTCTTACACTCACAGCCAAAATTAATAAACAACCACATATCATAAGAGATGACCAGATCACCTACCCCTCGTCTCATCATCCGTAGAAATCCCCGTTTCCCAATATATGGTTGTCACCATCTCCTTTACTCGCCCAAACATCCAAAGCCTTCTGATTCAATGGAACATGCCAGTGATGAAGAAATTGAAGCGGATGATGCGTCAGATGTAGTCCAGACCATAGGAAGGCAAAGAAGTGTGACTGTGGAATCCCAGCTGTGTACACCTTCGACGTAAATGATCGGAAGTATCCACTACGCCGCTACTATACTTGCAAGTTCCGTAGGGTATTAATTACTTTTTTACAGTCATTCATCATTTGTTTTTACTGTATCTTTATCAATATGTCAAGATAAATATAGCTAACGAATCATACTTTGCAGACTCCGCGTGGATGCCGATACAAGGAGTTCTCTGATCCAGAATTGCCTAGCCGTTATGTGGAGTTCATTAAGATTTTGCAGAATCGCCACACCATTTATATGAGGCAGCAAGAGTTACTTATCCACCAGATTGAAAAGTTGAAGCAGCAATTTCGTAGGCAATCATGGAGGATTTAACAACAGATTTTGGCACTGCGTGAACAAATCAATGAGGCCTCAACCCCTTCGTCTCCTAATTAAGAATGAACCTTAACGGTTTGATTAATTAAGCTTTTGTTCCAGTTCACCATCTGATGAAGCAACTTTTGTTTTGGAGGAAATGTTGTGATGATGGACGTTGAAATTCATAGAACTTATTTTGCTTTCCTCTGTATTTACTCTGCTCCATTTTGTAACAAGCTTCATCCCTTTTGAAATGGAAAGAAAAAAACGTGTTTCTTCAACATTACGTTTTTTAGCAATTAAAGGAAGCGTACTATAACTTATCCTGCATGTTAGATTTAGTTGGTATTCAGGGGTAAAATAGTAAAAATGGTATTTAGGCTACCGAAACACGTTTATTTTACACTTTCGAGTACGAAACCAAGTGATGAAATGTGATTTCAAAGTAACACGAAACCGCTACTAATGCATTATCTACCAATCGAACATTGTATTTTAAAAATGCCCCAAATTTAGTCAAACCACACCACCGGATATGGTGTTTTTCATTATGGGTTTGCATGGTGTGTTTTCGGCCCTTTGACCGGGTGAAAACACACAATTCAACCAATCAGGCCCATAATCAGTTTCATGCTGCATTTTTATGCAGTAGAAAAAAACCCAGAAACAGTCTCATCATCATTCCGTTCGCATAACACTTGGCTAAAATATGAGTTGGTTACTAAGACATAAAGATTGGTTATGTGCCTTTTGTCTTTCGCTTAGGAACCAAGTCCTCTCCTTTTGGCGATAATCACAATCGTATTCAGGACAGCGTACAAGAGCCTGTCCATTACACCGTGCCAAGCCATTGTGTTGTCCTTAACCAATGGGCTCTCTCCTCGGCCATGATTCTATCTTTTGGAAATACTTCACAGGCACCACTCCATCGAAACCCTCTGTTAGTATCACCTGGTTGTCTGATATGTATAGCTTCATTCCCTCTGAAACCCAAGGCAACACAATCAGAAATTATGTACTTACAAGGCTGTAAATAATAGAGTATGATTTAGTAATATAAAATAGGTGGAAGTATACAGATGTTCATGTTAGCTAGGTACCTTCCAGCGCCTTTCTTACATCCAGGAAGATCAGCACATTTACATCCCGTCGCATACCTGAAATGTACATCATGTATGTTCTCGAGGGTTATTATTCACACAAGAATATCTCAAGCTTGTTGACAGCAAAAGAAAGCACATGTTTTCAGTTTTATCTTAGCATGAGATTGAAACTGCAAATTTTCTCACCACTAATAACTTCGCCATCTGTTGGCAAGCCACAAGAGAAATGTACATGTAATCTCTTCATGCGTTTGAGGCCCTCATTCAATATCGATTCCAAGTTTTTCCTATATGTCCCATGCACACAAACTGCACACATAACAATACAGAAAAGAAAAGAAAATGAATTAGGAAAAGAACAGTAGAACTAAGTCATTATGACTGGCAATGTTATATTACACATGCAAGTAATATCCAACCTGGACATTCTTTGGGTGAAAGTATAGGTTTCAATAAGCTTTCTGTTTCAACCGTCTGTCAACACAACAACGATAAAACAGTTATTTATGTCTGATTATGGATATCGTACTGTAGTACGATATTTATGTACCCCTTTCCAGTTGGTGAAAACAGCATGACAACAAACTATTCGAATTCGAAATGCAAATAATTACTAACTAGTGGAATGAAGAATCTACCTCTCTAACTTCATCAACTGTGTGCGATCTCAGAGGAATATTAGCAAAAGTTTTGAGATTTAGCTTCAGAAGATCCTCAACCTTCACATATCCATCATTTCTCATGTCTAATTTCAGCTCAAAAGCCATATGCCGTAATATTCTCGTTCTGTCATATAGTACAATTGAATTCAGCAACGTATAACATCTGAAATATTAACTGCACCTAGGAACCTTTCTGTCAACTAATCGAGTCCAAACTGGGGCTTTAGAAAAAATCCTAAGAAGATTGTTTGTAATTTTTGAAAAGGCAAATAAATCAAAATCTATTACTGATAAAATGTAGTACATCCAAAGATTTTAGTTTGCACAAAACAAAGTCAATGAACTTGATAAAGAAACCATATTTTAAATGACAATCTCCTCTGTTCCATTTAGGAACTTGTTGAGAGGGGCATTCTAGACCTGCTCAAACTATGTGAAGCCATCAGAATTAGACAAGTAAGTCTTTGCATTCATCTCGACTAAATCCATTGTATATAAAGCCAATGAAATCACCTACTAATTCCCTTTGTAAATTATATACGTATATCACACCAATCTAGCACATACAACCTAAAATACACTTCCTCACACAACATCAAACCACAACGAACTACAAGCCACTTATTTCACCAATCACATATCGATGTCATACTAACCACGCTTCATATAATTCGCTATACTTCCCTGACTAGCTACGTTAGAACAAACTATAAGGTGGAACATCGCCGAAACCCAAGAACAACAAAATCAAAAGTTAAAAAAAGTAAAATAAAGGCAATTATCCAAATAAAGAAAAAAAAATTAAAAATTAAAAAACAAGAGAACTGAGATAGTGCTTACAAGAGCCTGCCAAGTGCATCAACCTTATCCTTCCCTGAAGAACCCCCTGCCCCGGCACGACCTCTTGATCTTCCTCCTCCAGTGTCGTTTTTCGTATCCGATCCTCTCCCTCTACCTCTGCCACTGAAACAAGTCATTCACTCATTGTAAGTTTCAGAACAGATTAAACCTAGTACGAAATATACACCCATAACACCTTAAGATTCCATCTTTTTCCTCCAATCAAATTAATATAACATGTACTTGTAATATCCAAATCTTTTCACTTGATACATGCATCATTTTATAATCTCACACAAAACTAACAGAAAAATTATGAAACAGATCAGTATTGGTTTAAACCTGTTTCTTTGGGCAGTGCATCGAGTGAAAATTTAACATGGGGCGAAGATTGGAACCCAGATGGGCTCTCTGTCATAGCATGATATAATAATCCCAAAATTCGAACTATGAAATTAATTCAATTATATTAAATTCATGAAAGAGGTCGACCATTCATGAAGAATCCAAGATGGTTGCTAAGGAGAGCACGGCGAAGCGTGGAAGAGGTCGACCAACAAAAGGTAAGAATGGCTTATCAACTTCCACAAATGCTTTCTGTCTTTCATTCTTACTTCAATGCAAGCCTTGTTTTGTTCATATGATATTCAAAATTTTAGTTGAAAGTTTGAATTATATGGTAGTTTTTTCCATCAGTGGTGTGTTTGGAACTGTAATTTATATGCATGAGGCATTGTAAGACAACTTCATGAATTTCTCTCCAAATCAACCTCTGCAAACGTCCTTAAGCAATACTCATCAGAAGCTACAAATCTGTATGTATATTTTGCACATTATGTTAATGTTCGTCTGATTTTTCATAATAGTTAAGTTTTGGGCCTGCTCTTAAGATTACTCATCACAAACAAGAAATATCTAGGTTTATATTTGGGGTAAAATATTGTTTGGCGTTCTGTATTCTCACATTTTGTAAGGATTTAATACAACAGAAAAAGATGACATGTTTTGAAGCTTTAAAAATTGTTTAGTTTCGCCTAATGACTATGAGATGAGGTGTTTGTTTCTAGCTTTTTCAATATCAGACTGAAGTTTTGATTGATGTATGATGAATGTGTATTTTACACTTTCATTCGAGTCTTTTTCACCTATTTTAGCTATCCTCTATGTTAATTTAGCTATATTTTAGTACATTTTATTAGAATAGTGTCACGTTTCCCTTTAGATTTTATTTTACAGGTTTTGGTTGAAATTCGGAGATTTACGGGCAATTATATTGAAGTCTACAAGGAATTGGTGTTCCAGAAGCCTATTTGGAGTATCTGAAGGTTTCCGGATAGGATTTGGAGTCTAGGGGTCGAATCTGGAGGTTAGAAGGCCATTAGAAGTCTGAAACCGAGTCCGAAAAGGCAAAGAAATCCTAAACCGCGTCGAAAACGCGGAAATTCCGCGTTTACGCTGTGGGGCGAACCGCCCCAGCCAGGAGGCGAACGGCCGCGGGCAAAAATCAGGCCTATATATAGTTGCGAGTTTTCTCTCCGAAAATCATATCTTTCCAAGCCTACTTTCTCACCCCTCTATAGTTTTAGGTAGGAACTTCCCGGGCCCTGTCCTGGGAGTTCCATAGCTTAGGGGATACTTTTTCATAGCAGATTGGAGCGTGTAGGATCGCAATCATCCGGAGATTGACAACCTTCGATAACTTTGTATCTTACAACTTTTATCTACTTATTTTATATTCTTTCAATATGTTTTCTTCTATGATTGCTATTGATTGCATGCACATTATGAGTAGCTAAATTTATCGTTGGTGGTAGTATGTGAATTCTTAGCGAGGGAAGATAATCATGCTAATGGCTATATCGCGCATTATACTCCGTGTCATTGCTTTATTTCGTTGATGAGTTGAACACCAAAATTCTCGTATGTTGTATTGATCATTATGCACACTAGGACACTTGTCGGCCAATCAGACCAAATTATCTTCGTAGTGTTGAATGATTACGGAACACAATAGGACGTTAGTTGTTGACAGGTCAGACCCATATTATCTTCGTAGTGCACAATACTTACAACAGGACCCAAGATTCATTCAAAGATCTCTATGCAAGACCGAGGAATTTATGCATGATTATCGACCCATTATGTTAAGAAGGACCATACTATCACCAACCTCCATTATCTGCTTGAAAACCCCCTATTGCTTTCTATCTGCTGTTTTATATTCTCCTGATTAAATAGATAAAGCTAGTTATAGTCCTGAGAGAACGACACTCGAGTCATTCTACTGCTACACTACGGTTTTCGTTGTAGTTGTGGATTGCCTTTGGCTAATTACAAATTTATTTGATTGAATCTGACACGTTCATCAATGTACTTGTTTCTGTTTACAGAAACACCAAAGCCAACTAAGTCGTGGGTAATCAAGGTCAATTACGGAGGAAGATGGCTCAAATATGATGCTCACCCGGTAATCTATGTCGAGGGCTCAACCGCTTGGATCCATGTGGATGACCGGCTGGAATTTGGCTATGGCGATCTCATGCGTGCAGTTATGGGTCGGCTGACGGGACCTATGCCAACCGGCTGTTTCTGGTTCAAATCAAATAATGGTTGTGAGATCCCTGGGGGCCTGATCCCGCTAGAGAACAAGGACGACATGGGCCTAATGTACATGGCTGCAACCTTAGAAAAAGAAACATGCTCAGAGATCTTTGTGCAGGATTCTCAGTTGATTTACTCAACAATGCCACCGTACAATGTCATTTTGGACCTCCCGGAGGAAATAGAGATGATGGACTCTACGAAAAGACACGACTGGTTTGAGCTTTCAAAGATGATTGTTGATAAGGAAAGAGAGGAGCTAGCCATGAACCAAATCAACAGGAACTCGCGCGTAACTGCAAACCGTTCAGAGAACCGCAGGATGCTTCGCAATCTGCCAGGCACAAATCGAGCAGGCGAGGAGCTTCCTTTCATCTGGAACCGTCGCTGGCTAATCAACAATTCTGAATAAACTCAACATCATCTTATGACAGTCAGGAAAGAATTGCAGTAAGTTAAGTTAACAAGATTTTCAAGCACAAAGTTGCTGCTGTGTTTTGTTTCGACAAGATGATCAATCTTTTGTGTTGTTTACTCCTACTACTAGTAAACTTTTGATCTGGATCTCATATGTTAATATGGTATTAGTTGTATGAATATGGATTTCAGAATTTGCTTAAGTTGTGTTGATTTTGAACTCCAGGATGTATGCAACAAGATCTTTTAAGTTAATCCTTTTGTGGATTCCTGACTGGTATTTTGCTGCATGCTATTTCAAAAGTGTTGTTAAAGTTTTGTTGGAGAGATCATTCATATGTTAGGCAATGTGGTACTTCATTAATTATATGTCTCAGAATTAGTTAGTAAACATGGTTCCAAAAATCTCACACCAATCTTCAAACTTATCCCAGATGGTTTCTCGGTGAGCCGACATCCTAGGATAATCCTACATGACAAACATATATGTAATAAGGTCAAACTTCTTATAAGTCATTGTTAATAACATGAATTCAACAGGATGGAATAAAGTTTTAACAAATATGTGGACCTTCGTTATGCTATCCCATATTTCTTTGGGACAGTCCTTGAAACTGTGTGTGATATCACACCAAGCGTTACCGCTCCTTCCCTTTACGACAAGCACATCTCAGTGCTTATCCTTCCACTGACGAAGCAAGTTCGTAATGTGTGGCTTCACTACGATCCCACATCCAGGAAACTTCTTCTCCATATGAGTCTGCAGGTACCTCATACCACCAGGACGGAAACTCGAATCAGCTCTCAACCTTGATAGCTTTGCTTTCTTTAGACCTTCAATGAGCTCAGCTTCTTCATGTGGCTGCCACATGTGGTTCCTCCTATCCCTCGTAGAGGTACCTTGAGATTCTTGAGTGTCAACCACCTTTCCATCTTCCATGTTCATGGGATCAGCAGGAGCAGCTTTTGGTGAAGCACGTAAGGCAGAAGCCTTCCGTTTTCGGGGACACTTCTGAGTTCCAGACTTCTTAGCAACCAGGGGATGTTGGTGATTTTAGTGTCATCAATTCATTTTAGTAGTAATGTGATTTGCTAGAGACTGATGTGATCTCTCGTTGAGGCTCGGAACAAGTTCGGGTAGTGCGGAGTGCACGCTCGTTGAGCTAACGAGTTATCGGCAGAGTGATGAATGTGTATTTTACACTTTCATTCGAGTCTTTTTCACCTAATTTAGCTATCCTCTTTGTTAATTTAGCTATATTTTAGTACATTTTATTAGAATAGTGTCACGTTTCCCTTTAGATTTTATTTTACAGGTTTTGGTTGAAATTCGGAGATTTACGGGCAATTATATTGAAGTCTACAAGGAATTGGTGTTCCAAAAGCCTATTTGGAGTATCTGAAGGTTTCCGGATAGGATTTGGAGTCTAGGGGTCGAATCTGGAGGTTAGAAGGCCATTAGAAGTCTGAAACCGAGTCCGAAAAGGCAAAGAAATCCAAAACCGCGTCGAAAACGCGAAAATTCCGCGTTTACACTGGGGGGCGAACCGCCCTAGCTCTCGGGCGAACCGCCCCAGAGGAATTCTGGGCCTATATATAGTTGCGAGTTTTCTCTCCGAAAATCATATCTTTCCAAGCCTTCTTTCTCACCTCTCTCTATAGTTTTAGGTAGGAACTTCCCGGGGCCTGTCCTGGGAGTTCCGTAGCTTAGGGGATACTTTTTCATAGCAGATTGGAGCGCGTAGGATCACAATCATCCGGAGATTGACAACCTTCGGTAACTTTGTATCTTACAACTTTTATCTACTTATTTTATATATTCTTTCTATGATTGCTATTGATTGCATGCACATTATGAGTAGCTAAATTTATCGTTGGTGGTAGTATGTGAATTCTTAGCGAGGGAAGATAATCATGCTAATGCCTATATCGCGCATTATTCTCCGTGTCATTGCTTTATTTCGTTGATGAGTTGAACACCAAAATTCTCGTATGTTGTATTGATCATTATGCACACTAGGACACTTGTCGGCCAAACAGACTTAATTATCTTCGTAGTGTTGAATGATTACGGAACACAATAGGACGTTAGTTGTTGACAGGTCAGACCCATACTATCTTCGTAGTGCACAATACTTACAACAGGACCCAAGATTCATTCAAAGATCTCTATGCAAGACCGAGGAATTTATGCATGATTATCGACCCATTATGTTAAGAAGGACCATACTATCACCAACCTCTATTATCTGCTTGAAAACCCCCTATTGCTTTTTATTTGTTGTTTTATATTTTCTTAATTAAATAGATAAAGCTAGTTATAGTCCTGAGAGAACGACACTTGAGTCATTCTGCTGCTACACTACGGTTTTCGTTGTAGTTGTGGATTGTCTTTGGCTAAATACAAATATATTTGACTGAACCGGGACTGACAAACTCGCGTCCATCAAATTGGCGCCGTTGCCGGGGACTATACTCCTTTTTTCTATTTAATTTGTTTTTATTTACAGCTTTAGATTCCTATTTCTTTTAATTTTAGTTTTCCTTTTTAATCTCTCTCTGTTTTCCTATTTGTTTCTAATCACCTCTTCTAGTCTGTCACAGATAGTGTATGCCGCATACACGTTCTGCAGGAACACCGCTTGCTAATTCAATTGCTGAGATCAATAGAGTCTTCCACCAGAGAAGGCGACTACTTGAAAGGCGCGCACTAGAGGAAATAGAGGAAACCGATTTCTCTGAATCTCTAATTAGTCTATTCAAGAAAATCGACGGAATGGCAGAAGCTAGACCACTGAAGGCATGGGTACAACCCACCAAGGATCGTATGAGGGGACCGGCGATTGTTCTTTCGCCCGCAACCCGAGATCTGGAAATCAAGAACCACGCATTCCAACAACTTCCGAGGTTCTATGGCTTATCAAGGGAAGATGTGATGGGGTACTTGAATGATATCGATGATTTCGTCAATCAACTCCCACGACCCGGAGCTGACATAACAACGGATGAGTTAAGGATGAAGGTTTTTGCTATGGGACTTGGCGACAGAGCCAAGTCATGGCTAAGTTCTCTACCAGCCGGCTCGCTGGACACTTGGGAAAAGGTTTTTTCAGCTTTCATGGAAAAATACTTCCCACATACTCTGACTACCGCGCTGAAGGCGCAAATCACTGGATTCAAGCAGGACTATGATGAGACCATCTACACCGCATTCGAGAGGTTCCAAGATCTCACGAACAAGTGCCCTCACCATGGTTTTGAACTCTCCGACCTAGTCCAACACTTCTACAATGGACTAACCTTCGAGAACCAACAAGTGGTGGATTTCCAATGCCGATGCAATATTTGGGAGGAAACCGCAGAAGCCGTCTGGGTTGTTTTCGAAAGGCTTGCTAAGGGTTCGCAGTTCAAGGACCCAAGAGTAATGGTTAGGAGACTTGGACCTGAAGCTCCACCGACTCAAGAAGCCCCTATGTACAGGGGGAATGGGGATCAATTCGAGTGCTTTACCAACGAATTGAAGCAAGTCCTCAAGAGCGCCACCGGAACAACTGTTTCGAACGAAGTATGCCGAATATGCAAGAACTATGGGCATGGAGCTCATATGTGTAGATCGGAACTGGCATACGAAGATGGCAACTGGGCTCGAGGAGGCGAAGAAGAAGCCTTCGCTACGGAATTTGGTACCCAAGAAGTTAGCTACGGACAAGACGGTAGGAATCCTCGAGGTGGATTCTGGAGAAGAGGATACCGTACCAATCAAGGATATGCACCGGCTAACCAAACTTATGGACCTAACCAAGACCGTAGCAGGCTGAACTATGGTAATGATCACTGCGAAAACCCCGCTCCGAAAGAGCCACCAAAGTCGAAGACGGCTCTATTGATGGAGAACTTACAGAAGATGGTCGATCACACACAAAGTTTTCTCAAACGGTATGAGGAGGATTCCGAGAAAACTAGGGCAAGGCTCGATAGGTTGGAAGAGAGCACTAGGCTTGCCCATCAAAAGATGCAAGGGTTGATCGACCGAAGAGCAAGTAAGGAACAAGGCAACACTGAGAAGGTCGTTAGGTGCGAGTGTTGCATGAAGGAAGAACTTCTGCAGGCTGAGGAAAAAGAGGAGGACCTTGGTTCTGACACAAGTGATGAGGAGCAAGAGGATCCCAAACCACTCCCTAAAAGTTTCGACGTTAAGGTAGGGATTGGTGAGCTTGAAGATGTCCGTGCCACACTAGATACGGGATCCTACTCAAACATAATTCCTTTGGATGTGTTTGAAAAGAGTAACCTTGGAAAACTATCTGAGGAAAGGGCTATTGTGCGACTGGCGGATGGATCATTCATGAGACCCGAAGGCGTTGTGAAAAATGTGTTGGTCAAGATTGGTGAAGCATCAATAAACACCAATTTCGTAGTTATGCCAGCATTTGCACCTGGAGCGGGGGATGTCATACTCTTAGGGCAAACATTCTTGACCAAACTACGCTCAGTAATGGACATCTACCAAAGAACTTGCACCATCGAGGTGGATGGCAAGCAACACGTATTACAAGCCATACCTGATCCGCCGTAACCGCCTGACATTATTACTCACTACTGTGGTCTTGCAGCCTATATTCTTTCTTATTCACAGGTTCGTGGCATGGAAAGGAGATCAATGAAGGGGAAGCCTAGTACCCGCAAAAGAAGAGATAGGCGCATACAGGAGTCGAGTCAAAGACTTTAAACAATGACGCTATCCGGGAGGCAACCCGGAATTTTTATCGCTTTCTTTACTGTTTTTCTGCATGCATTTCATTCTTGAACTATTTGCTTCTCATATGCGAATTTGTTCATGTGTGTGTCATATATGCTTTTGTTTGAGTGAGATTTTTCGAGTGGTTTTTTGAAAAAAATTAGTTTCGGGATTTAAACCGCATTTTCTGACATCGGGACCCGTCTCCCCGCATTGGGGAGCACGGGGCCCACACGTGGGGCGAACCGCCCCACAGTTCCAGATCTTAAAAAACGCGGATTTCAACCCCAAAACCATATTTTCTTCATTCTTCTTCATCCATACTCCCAAAAAACCCGAAAAGTGCGATTTTGCTTCTAAATCTTCATAACTTCTTCGTTTCTTGACCAAATTGAGTGTTCTTTAGCTTAATTCGAAGCCTATTACATGATCTATCACCCTAACCGATCATATTTCATCCTAATTCGTTAGATTTGCAGATCTAAGGTATCATCCTTAAGAACCCTAATTTTCGAATTTGGGGATTTTCTAATTTGAGCTTCAATTATGCTTGTTTGATGCATGGGTATGTTGTTTATGTGATTAGACATGTTATTTACTATCAATTGCATGCTCAATTTTGCTTAAATTGTTGATTTGGGTATTTTGCTATTAGATGATATATCTTGCTATGCATTATGTCTTTATCTTTGATTTATAGCATATGGATATGTTTATTGGTGTAATGTTGGTGGATTTGACAATAGAATGCTTATTAGTTGAGAATAAGGATTTATGCTGTTGAATTTTTTGCGCTGCTATGGTATGAATTGAAACCTTGTTATCAAGGTTATTGGTTGTCTAGTAAGAGCATGATGTGATGTATTGCATGTAGTAGTTACGTTGATATGTTGCATGATGAAGTAGCTAGGCTAGACATTGCGGTTTGGGGAGTTCGGTTGATGAATTTATCACTTGTGGTTCTCGCTTTTACACTAGCATATATTTGAGTCTGTTTTGAGTCGTACGAGGTGCTAATCGCTATTTGTAGGTACCATACTAAGGGAAGGGAGTATTCCCGTATGATCGCTGTGAAGAACCATGTCAAGGAAGGTGATCTCGCTAGATGTGCGCTCGAGCCGAGGGATTTGGCAACAACGTCGTGCATTATCCAAGAGGAGGAGTTAGAATACACCTGGAGTAAGGACTCCTATGCCTATTCATGCACCACCGAAGGGTCAGAAACCACTATTATGTCAGCACTCCATCACGAGGACTGTAGAGTTCGAGTGAACTGGAAGGCACCGGGACATTCTAGCAGCTACGGATTTGATCTTGAGTTCGCAGTTGCTAGAAGGTTCTGAAGCGCTAGCTTGATTCCAAAACGTAACAACATGGGTACACAGTCCCTCGTTGGGGCGCCCCTTGCCTGCCTCTGAAGTGAGCATCATATTGACATTGGTCGGAGCAACAGTGGATAAAGTGGTCAAAATTGGAGAAAAAGGTAGAAAACTTCTGAGTGTCCGAACAGCTTACTGTAACCTTCTCGAGGTGTAAATCGTTGGAGGGGGAGGTCCTGATACCACTGCCCTTTCCCCTTCAACAGTTCACATCCTATTGGAGGGCTACAGGATGGAGAATTCCCTAACAGCGGCGGCTAATCTTGAGAATTCTACCTGCCACTGCAACTCTACTGGCGATAATGATGATGACAGTAGTGACAATGAAGGCCATACGGGCAATGATGACTCTGATAGAGGAATTGATCCTGACCGGCCTAAAAATGGAACTACCGCAACCATCAGAAGACCTGATGTCACACTATGAAACTCACAGAGGAGGCCCAATAAATCACAAGCAGCATACTTAGCCGACCGAGGCCAAACCATGGGGTAACATCTAGTATCACATCTTATTTCCTCATTTTCTTACTGCTAGGGACTAGCGTTAATTTCATGAGGGGGGATGGGATGTAAGTGATCTAGTATTATTAGTTTGAAGCTTGACATTGGTAGGCTGAGTATAGTACCTCGCATGCTTTATCCGTTTGCATTTGCATTTGCACGTTTACTGCTTTCTTAGATTTTTAGGTTGCATTTCACTACATTCATCCTAGGATAGTCTTGCATGTTTTATATGGAGTTTATTGCCAAACTTTTTGAACTTTTTTATTGGGTAGATCAACTAGCTATGCCATTAATCGTATGCTTCATCTCTATGAATTTGTTTTGAGGTTTTTCTCGCTTGGCTTGTCACATTTATGTATTGCACTTAGTTGAGCTAGGTAGTCTCGATATCACTTAGTGGTGTTTTCTCTACTGCGGTTCACGAAGGCCTTTATAATAGGATGATGCATGTTAGGGTCTTATGGTTGTTTTCCCGAGTAATTATGTACCTAAGAGGCAACAAGTCTTCACCATGCTTTGAGATTGCTAAATGCCTAGGAAGGAGGTAGTGTGAGGTTGTGTGATCCTTTGTTTATAACCTATTCTTCCGAATAGGTTTGGGGAGGGGGTTACACCATCATTAGACTTGTTTCTGTTTTTCATTTTCGTATCGTGAGTTTATTTTCCTTTTTCGTGAATTTTGTACTCCAACCTATTCTTTCGAATAGGTTTGGGGAAGTCGTGTGAGTCTTTTTTCTCTTTTTATTATGCTACTGCTGGCTAAGAAAAAATCGAAAAAAAAGAAAGAAAAATTCCAGAAGAAAAAAAAAAAAGAATCTGGAAAGAAAAAAAAGAAAAAAAGATAAGACCCCAAAAAAGCAAAGAAGGGTCCAAAAAATAAAGCCAAATAGCAGTTTAGCAAAGCTTGAGTCTTTTCCATTTTTTGTATTGTTCGTAATTGTGTTTTTCTATTTTTATCTTTTTTGTCTTAAGTGTCATCTGTTCTAGACCACCCTCGTCCTGCCATTCAGGAAGTGGTGAATAGCTTAAGACTTTACTTGAGAGATGGGTAGAATAGGGGAGTGTTATCTTTTATAGGGAACCCTCCTTCGTTTGATGAGAGCCAGTACTGGTTCGACCTCTTTTGAGGAAAAGTCTTAACATGGTGGAACAGCAGTAAGTCCTCAGTTTCATAGGCACGGGGCAACCATTCGTATCTTAGCATGCATCATTACGTCGTCACTGACTAGGTCCAGGTAGAGAATGTTACGAGAGACTATCTTGTCTTGACATAAGTGCTTATGTGGATGTGTATAAGTCAATCGAGGTATTCTTCAACCTATATTCATGCTTTGATTTATATGGTTTTTGTTCATATGTTATTTGGTAGATTCAGTAATTTAGTTCATCTTATTTGGCATGAAAACTCCATTTTTGAGTCTTGCATGTTTTTTGTATTAGAGTCTAGCTTAGTTGCTTGAGGACAAGCAAAGGTTCGGTTTGGGGAGTTTGATGAATGTGTATTTTACACTTTCATTCGAGTCTTTTTCACCTAATTTAGCTATCCTCTTTGTTAATTTAGCTATATTTTAGTACATTTTATTAGAATAGTGTCACGTTTCCCTTTAGATTTTATTTTACAAGTTTTGGTTGAAATTCGGAGATTTACGGGCAATTATATTGAAGTCTACAAGGAATTGGTGTTCCAGAAGCCTATTTGGAGTATCTGAAGGTTTCCGGGTAGGATTTGGAGTCTAGGGGTCGAATCTGGAGGTTAGAAGGCCATTAGAAGTCTGAAACCGAGTCCGAAAAGGCAAAGAAATCCAAAATCGCGTCGAAAACGCGAAAATCTCGCGTTTACACTGGGGGGCGAACCGCCCCAGAGGAATTCCGGGCCTATATATAGTTGCGAGTTTTCTCTCCGAAAATCATATCTTTTCAAGCCTTCTTTCTCACCTCTCTCTATAGTTTTAGGTAGGAACTTCCCGGGGCCTGTCCTGGGAGTTCCGTAGCTTAGGGGATACTTTTTCATAGCAGATTGGAGCGCGTAGGATCACAATCATCCGGAGATTGACAACCTTCGGTAACTTTGTATCTTACAACTTTTATCTACTTATTTTATATATTCTTTCAATATGTTTTCTTCTATGATTGCTATTGATTGCATGCACATTATGAGTAGCTAAATTTATCGTTGGTGGTAGTATGTGAATTCTTAGCGAGGGAAGATAATCATGCTAATGGCTATATCGCGCATTATACTCCGTGTCATTGCTTTATTTCGTTGATGAGTTGAACACCAAAATTCTCGTATGTTGTATTGATCATTATGCACACTTGGACACTTGTCGGCCAAACAGACTTAATTATCTTCGTAGTGTTGAATGATTACGGAACACAATAGGATGTTATTTGTTGACAGGTCAGACCCATACTATCTTCGTAGTGCACAATACTTACAACAGGACCCAAGATTCATTCAAAGATCTCTATGCAAGACCGAGAAATTTATGCATGATTATCGACCCATTATGTTAAGAAGGACCATACTATCACCAACCTCCATTATCTGCTTGAAAACCCCCTATTGCTTTTTATTTGCTGTTTTATATTTTCTTAATTAAATAGATAAAGCTAGTTATAGTCCTGAGAGAACGACACTCGAGTCATTCTGCTGCTACACTACGGTTTTCGTTGTAGTTGTGGATTGCCTTTGGCTAAATACAAATATATTTGACTGAACCGGGACTGACAAACTCGCGTCCATCACAGAGCCCCTGGCTAGGGTCCAAGGGGCAGCGCCCCGACCTTTTTGGACATATGCACCCCTTCGTGAACAAACAAGTTTGTTCGGATATATGCACCCCTTCATGAACAAACAGGTTTGTTCTGAACAGATGCGCCCCTTCCTTCTTCGTTTTACTTCTATATATTGAAGGAATCAGTCTCCTGAACGGATACAACGAAAACTATTACATCCTCTCTACTTTCTGATCGAAATTCATATTGCCTGAATTAGATTGCCTTCTTGGATTATCCCGGCAAGGAATTCGTGAAACCCAGGCAACGAGTTAGGGTCGAATTATCTTGTTTGGAAAGTGACTACACGATCCATTGAAGTTTTCCAAGATTATTACAACCTTCATATATTACTAACAAACAAACAAGATACTTTTATTTCGTTGATAATCATGGCTGGAGCAAGCAGAAGCTCTGTTAGGGAGATGACGAACAACTTCGGGAAACTGGAGAAGTTCCAAGGCCACGACTTCAGACGCTGGCAAAAGAAGATGCACTTCATGCTTACGGCCTTAAAGGTGGGATACGTTCTGTCTACACCAATGCCGGAAGTGGAAGATGATGGACCAATTGATGCACTCAGGCGCAGGTCCAAGTGGGAAAACGATGACTATATCTGCAGAGGACACATCCTAAACGGTATGTCTGATTCTTTGTTCGATATTTACCAAACTGTAGAGTCTGGGAAAGAACTGTGGGATTCACTTGAAGCCAAATATATGGCAGAGGATGCTTCAAACAGGAAGTTCCTAGTGAGCGATTTCAACAACTACAAGATGGTTGATTCGCGGTCTGTCATGGAACAGTTCAATGAAATCCTCCGGATTCTCGGACAATTCACACAACATGATCTGAAGATGGATGAATCCATCTCTGTCTCAAGTATCATTGATAAGTTGCCTCCTTCATGAAAAGAGTTTAAACATACTTTGAAACATGGGAAAGAGGAACTATCTCTGGTTCAACTTGGAAGCCATCTTCGCATAGAAGAATCTCTGAGGGCTTCGGAAGAAAAGGGCAAAGGAAAAGAGGTTGCTGGACCCTCGGTCAACATGATCGAAGAGGGTAATAAGAACAACAATAAGAACAAGAACAAAGGAAAGAAGCGTGCTAGGGACAACGACAACAAAGGTAGTTTCGGTTCTAACAAGAAACCGAAACTAGAGTGTTGGAAATGTGGTAAACCTGGTCACTTCAAGAACGATTGTCGATCTGGCAAGAAGCAAGACAACGCAAACGCAAGTGGTTCGGGAAAGGGGTCTACGGACCAAGCCCGAAACCAAGGTCAGAATCTAAAAAGTGATTTGAATAGTTTGATTGAATATTCAGTTTCACTAATTTCTGAAGCATATTATGTGCAGGATGATGCTATCGCGTGGTGGATAGATTCTGGCGCCACAACTCACGTATGCAAGGATCGTTGCTGGTTCAAGACACTTGTACCAGTGGATGACGATTCTGTCCTCTATATGGGAGATGATCACTTCGCTCCCGTGGAAGGCAAAGGAGACGTGGTGTTAGAATTTAGTTCAGGAAAGACAATCACTTTGTGTAATGTTCTGTATGTTCCTAAGTTACGTAAGAACCTGATTTTAGGCCCTGTATTAAATAAGCTTGGTTACAAGCAAGTTTGTGAATCTGATAAGTATACTTTGTCAAAGTGTGGTGTGTATATTGGATCCGGTTATTATAATAATGGAATGTTTATGATGAATCTTAATGGAGTTTCGCATGATTCTAGTTCTGTATTTATGTCTTCTTCGAATTTTTCTAGGACATGTGCATTATAAAAGGATGCTTGAAATGTCTAAAGATGATTTGATTCCTAATTTTGATGGAAATGTAGGAAAGTGTAATACTTGCATGTTAACTAAGATCACTAGAAAACCTTTTAAGAGTATAATGAGAAAATCTGTCATACTTGAATTAATTCATAGTGATCTTTGTGATTTGCATGCTACTCCATCATTAGGGAACAAGAAGTATGTTGTTACCTTCATAGATGATGCATCTAGGTTCTGTTATGTTTATATGTTGCATTCAAATGATGAAGCCTTAGATAAATTCAGAATTTATAAAACTGAGGTTGAATTGCAACAAAATGGCTTGATTAAGACCTTACGCACAGATAGAGGTGGTGAATATTATGATCCTGTATTTTCCAATCCGTAAGAATCATTCATGAAACTACGGCTCCTTATACGCCACAACAGAATGGTGTGGCAGAAAGGAAAAATAGAGCTCTTAAGGAAATGGTGAATGCCATGTTGTCTTATTCTGGTTTAAGTGAGGGATTTTGGGGAGAAGCTATGTTAACAACTTGCTATTTGTTAAATAGGGTTCCTAACAAAAGGAACAAGACTACCCCATATGAACTTTGGTATAAGAAACGACCTAACTTGACATTTTTGCGAGTTTGGGGTTGTAGGGCCGTGGTTAGACTCCCGGACCCTAAGAGAAAAACTTTGGGCGAAAAAGGTATTGATTGCATCTTTGTTGGATATGCTGAGCATTCCAAGGCTTATAGGTTTTATGTCATAGAACCTAATAGTTCTGTTTCTATTAACACAATTATAGAATCTAGAGATGCTATTTTTGATGAGAATCTTTTCTCTTCAATACCTAGACCAAAATATGCTATACCAAATTCGGATGATGCTCTAAAAGATGATCATTCGAATGATGTACCAAGTGAGACTCCTGAACCTCGTAGAAGCAAAAGAGCTAGGAAACCTAAATCTTATGGTTCTGATTTTCAACTCTACTTAGTTGAAGGATCAAAGGATCAGATTGAATCCCAATACTCGTACTGTTACAGTATTGAGGAGGATCCAATGACATATGATGAAGCTATTAAATCTCGAGATTTAGCCTTCTGGAAAGAAGCGATTGATGATGAGATTAGCTCTATCATGGAAAATAATACTTGGATCTTGTCTGATTTACCACCAGGTTGTAAACCACTAGGCTGCAAATGGATCTTCAAAAGGAAGATGAAAGTCGATGGTACAATTGACAAATTTAAGGCTCGATTGGTTGTCCAAGGTTTTAGACAAAGGGAAGGGATCGATTACTTCGATACCTATGCTCCTGTTGCTCGTATCACTACTATTAGATTGCTAATAGCCTTGGCGGCTATTCACAGCCTAGTAATCCATCAAATGGATGTCAAAACAGCATTTCTTAATGGTGATTTGAAAGAAGAAGTGTACATGAAGCAACCGGAAGGATTTGTAATGCCTGGTAATGAGAATAAAGTGTGTAAGCTAATTAAGTCATTGTATGGGCTGAAACAAGCACCAAAACAGTGGCATCAAAAATTCGATGAGGTTGTTTTGTCTAATGGTTTCGTTCTGAACCAAGCGGACAAGTGTGTATATAGCAAATTTGATGCATCTGGAAAAGGTGTAATCATTTGTCTATATGTGGATGACATGTTGATATTTGGTACTGACCAAAATCAGGTTGATAGAACAAAGAAATTTCTGTCATCAAAGTTCTCCATGAAGGATATGGGAGAAGCAGACGTTATTATTGGTATCAAGATTAAACGGGAGAATAAAGAAATTGTTATCACACAATCTTATTACATTGAGAAAATACTCAAGAAGTTCAATCTTGAAGATTGTTCTCCGGTAAGTACTCCCTTCAATCCTGAAGTACTCCCTTCTCATTAATGCCTGGTAATGAGAATAAAGTGTGTAAGCTAATTAAGTCATTGTATGGGCTGAAACAAGCACCAAAACAGTGGCATCAAAAATTCGATGAGGTTGTTTTGTCTAATGGTTTCGTTCTGAACCAAGCGGACAAGTGTGTATATAGCAAATTTGATGCATCTGGAAAAGGTGTAATCATTTGTCTATATGTGGATGACATGTTGATATTTGGTACTGACCAAAATCAGGTTGATAGAACAAAGAAATTTCTGTCATCAAAGTTCTCCATGAAGGATATGGGAGAAGCAGACGTTATTATTGGTATCAAGATTAAACGGGAGAATAAAGAAATTGTTATCACACAATCTCATTACATTGAGAAAATACTCAAGAAGTTCAATCTTGAAGATTGTTCTCCGGTAAGTACTCCCTTCAATCCTGAAGAAAAGCTCATGCCACATACAGGTAAACCTGTGGATCAGCTCGAATACTCAAGAGCCATAGGCTCTTTGATGTATGCTATGACTAGCACTAGACCGGATATTGCTTATGCGGTTGGTAAATTGAGCAGATTTACTAGCAATCCTAGTAAACACCATTGAAATGCAATAACAAGGGTATTCAAGTACTTGAAAGGTACTATGAATCTTGGTTTGTCATATATGGGATTTCCTTCGGTGTTAGAAGGTTATACGGATGCTAGTTGGATAAATAATAATGACAAATCCTCTACAAGTGGATGGGTGTTTTTGCTTGGTGGAGGTGCCATTTCATGGGCTTCCAAGAAGCAAACATGTATAACTGACTCCACAATGGAATCTGAATTTGTAGCCTTAGCCGCCGCTGGTAAAGAAGCAGAATGGCTAAGGAACTTAGTGTATGAGATTCCTTTATGGCCTAAACCGATATCACCTATTTCTATCCGTTGTGATAGTGCTGCCACCTTGGCTAGAGCTTATAGTCAAATTTACAATGGCAAGTCTAGACACTTGGGTGTTAGACATAGTATGATTAGGGAGTTAATCATGAATGGGGTGATATCCATTGAGTTTGTTCGGTCGCAACAAAACTTGGCTGACCACTTGACGAAGGGGTTGGCTAGGGACTTAGTGAGTAAGTCGGTGATTGGGATGGGATTAAAGTCCGTCTAAATCTATTAGCTGTGGTATACCCAATTCCCTAATACAACGTTAGAGGCAGAATTCAATGTGGAAAGACCATAGTTAGAGATTGGAGCACATGTGTTTATCTTCCCAAGGTATGTGCTCAGACCTGCAAGTGATGTTAGGTTGAAGTATATCTTCTTAATGGTTCTTTTGACAAATTGCGAATGCAGGTGCAAGACTAAAAGGACCACCTATGTAAGCATGAAGTTTCGCCGCTTCAAGAAGCTTGGACTTGGCTTTCTATATGCTTATTAATGGATAAGGAACATGGCTTGTATAGTGTCAAGTATGGATTGTAGATGTTGTAGAAACTTGTGTGTATGATATCTTCAGGTATTCAAATGGGTTGAAGGGTTCAATCGTTACGACGCCCCGATTCTCGAGTATTTGGAATGTGTATTGTACTAAGATGAAAATTCAATCGTAAGACATTTTCATTTATGCACTTGTTTGATCGTAATGTTTGTGTTTTACACTTGTTTATATGTTTATATATACTCAGTAAATCAAGGATTACACTAAAATGGGGGGGGGGGGGATATGTTGGTGATTTTAGTGTCATCAATTCATTTTAGTAGTAATGTGATTTGCTAGAAACTGATGCGATCTCTCGTTGAGGCTCGGAACAAGTTCGGGTAGTGCGGAGTGCACGCTTGTTGAGCTAACGAGTTATCGGCCACGAATACGAAGCAGGGGTCAAGGGGGCTGCGCCCCCTTGCGGGGTCGAGGGGAAGAGCCCCTCGCGAGGTTGCAAGGGGCGGAGCCCCTGTACGGGGTTGCGAGGGGCAGAGCCCCTGGCTGGGGTCCAAGGTGCAGCGCCCCGACCTTTTTGGACATATGCACCCCTTCGTGAACAAACAGGTTTGTTCGGATATATGCACCCATTCATGAACAAACAGGTTTGTTCCGAACAGATGCGCCCCTTCCCTCTTCGTTTTGTACTTCTATATATTGAAGGAATCAGTCTCCTGAACAGATACAACAAAAACAATTACATCCTCTCTACTTTCTGATCGAAATTCATATTGCCTGAATTAAATTGCCTTCTTGGATTATCCCGGCAAGGAATTCGTGAAACCCAGGTAACGAGTTAGGGTCGAATTATCTTGTTTGGAAAGTGACTACACGATCCATTGAAGTTTTCCAAGATTATCACAACCCTCATATATTACTAACAGGGGAGGCCCCATCAGAAGTGGAGCAGGAGTAGCAACATCAACCATGTTCTCATCAATATGAGAATCCATTGGGAACATGTCTCCTTCAAACAAGTTGTCCATGTTGAAACTCTCACTCCCAGTGTAGAAAGACATCTACAACAAACCAATAAAAGAGCAATCACATTTATTAACAAGATCTTCATGTCATCAAACATATTTAGTAAAAAGGAGGGAGTAGTCATAATATTCATCAGTAAAGGCACACAAGGTTATCATTAAGAGCTCAAAACAAGGCAATCATATTTGTTATACAACTCAATTAGAAGATTGCAAACACAAAACAAACAAATCCCCGTGACCACACCATAACAAAATGATAACATTTTTTCAAAAAGTTACACAAAATATGTCATTAGGGGATTTGTATCTGATTAATTTGTTCCTAGATCATGCGGCGACGACGGCGACGGAGTGGATTCCTCTCCCTCCACATATAGTATATTTTTGAAGCAAGGTCCCTTCTAAATTGCTTCCAAAGTGTACACTTGCTTAGTTGGTCAATTGGCATTGGATCATTTTCATCATCAGAAGCAAGAGCATCATCTCCAAATGAAAAATGAATTTCATCCTCTATATCATCCTCATCCTCAAGTAGATCATCAGCCGCCACTAGCCTCAAGAAATTGTGGACCAAACAACAAGCCAGTATGATGTCATTCTGTGTTTCAAGAGGATAGTATGAAGGTGACCGCAGAATACCAAACCTCTTCTTTAACAACCCGAACGCTCTTTCAATAACGTTACGTGCTCGGGAATGTTGTAGATTGAAATACTCTTTTGGATTAGCCGGCTGTTGGGTGCTCTCCCCCCAATCCTTTAAGTGGTACCTTGTTTTACGAAAGGGTGGTAAGAATCCTTTAGCATTCATGTAGCCGGCATCTACTAAATAGAAATAGCCTGTTACGATAATAAACACAAATTATTGGATAGATACACATGTTTAATCATTTAACTAATAAGGACATAACAGAACATTGCAAGTGTGATCTGGAAACATACCAGTTCGAACTCTAAACGGATTACCAGGCCTACGCATAGCGTGGGGTAAAACACGACTATCTCCGGCTGATCCTTCCCATCCGGTTAGCACATATGTAAACTTCATATCCTTGTCACACACACCTAGCACATTAACAGCTAGGAATCCCTTTCGGTTTCGATAGTGAGCCTGATCATCTACAGGGACATTTACCTTCACGTATGTCCCGTCAAGAGCACCCAGACAACCCTGTATCAGACATTTATTAATCATATACAGTGACTTAGAACTTACAAGATAGCACAAATAAAGGAAATCAAACATTAACAATATTGCCATTCACATGGGATAAAGTACTCACATGGAAATAACACCATGGCTCCTCATCACATGTAACTGGAATTGGTACTGGAGGCAATAGCAAAACATCGTGGAGTCGAAGAACACATTGCAGAACCTCGTTGAAATACCGACTAATTGTATGACCGGACCGCCTAAAAGCAAACACTGCAACCCGGTGTTTTGTGTGGTGTCCAATAACACAGAGGAAGGTAGCTACTTTCTCTTCAAGACAAACCCATTGACTATCCTCCAATCCACCTCTGTCTCTTAGCAAGTGACAGAACTGTTGGAAGGAGGCCCTATTCATACGTAGGCAATTCTTACAGTCCACATCGGTAACTTCGGTAAGCCTTGTAATGTAATCCTTAGCCTTGTCAACCTTACTTTTAAGATTATAACGTCGAACTCTCTTACGCTTCCTACAGGATCGTGGTCTAACATTCCTAATGTAGTACCAGAACATTGCAACCATCATGGCTAAATTGAGGACCAGAAAAGCCCGTAGCAAACCTAGTTTGTGCTCAGCTGACATGTTTTCTAGATAACAGGATTGTTAATCAGAATTTTTGACCTGTTGAACTAAATCTAAATACATACTTGTCCTACACAACTAGTGCATGATTTATATGGAATTTGGTGTTCATTCATTCAGCATGTAAGACCATAATCTCGACACAAATTCGAGAAATCACATATACTTGCTAACAAAAAAAGGAATATATGTTAATTGGTAAAACAGCAGACATGAAGATTCCAACATTTATTGAATTGGTCATTAAATGTGATGAAAAAACAAAAATTCCCTATTATAAATGCTACAGATTCTCAGATGGGTGAGTAAATGAAATAAATTGGAGTATTAATGGTTGTACCTTCACGTGAATCTTCAAACAAACAAACGAAGCCACCAAATTCTAGCCGATTTTGTCCGTGAAGTGCTACCAACAACAGTAAGATGAACATATAAGAACAATGAAAAACGCAAGAATTTGGAAGAATCTGAGATGCAAAGCTCAGATTTGTAAACAGTATACAGAGTCGTACCTCTATTCCAATAATCAACGCACGCAAACAGTGTGGGGAGGCAGAGACTATTTATACTACCAGGTTTGCAATATTGAACACATTTGAGGGCATGTAAGTCTTTTTATGTGGGCTGAGTGAGGTTAAAATAGTCATGAACAGTTGTTCTCAAAACACATTCCGGTATGATTTCGATGTGTTTCACAAATCACTACCCCCCCCCCCTCCCCCCCGATTTTGAAACGCGTCGTGGGATGTGTTTTGAAACACACTTCGGTGAATAGTTGCGGGCTTTTGGGCCGCCCAAAATTAAAACGCACAACTCTTAAAACGAACCAATCGCTACCCGGTTTCCGGTCAAAGGCGGTTTGAGGGTGGTTTCGGGTGAACCAATCAGGCCCTATGCAGAAAGTAACTACACAAATTGATCTCCAGATTCCAGGTTTTAATTTGTTGTTGCGTTGATTGTGTCAGCTGATTAAAATACACCAAAATGAATTTTCTTTTTCTAAGTAGGATTCATTAGAGATTAAATTGGGCTTAAAAAATTAATAAAATAAACGTGAATAATCTAAAAAGTAGATGATTACTTATTTATTACTCCGTTTCTTGTTCAAATGGGAAAAAAAGGTCAACAAAATAAATGAAGAAACGATTGGGATTTGAGACGTATGAGTACGATTGTAAGGAAAAAGGGGAGAAATTAAAGTGAAATTAAAGAAATTTGATTCCCTTTCTATGCTATCCTCTTCTTTTTAGTCTTTACAGATTGATTGATTAGGTATTTTAGGAGGAGACACAAGATAATATATTGGTTAGTTGTTCAATTTAACATGATGTTATAAAGATAGAGTCACTATATACTTTAAAAATATCATTTTATAAATTATTTTTGTGGTTTGATCTAGAAGTTATTAAATTTTAAATGGGGCTAATAACAGTCAATAAAATATAATAAACGTAAAGAATTCAAAAAACAGATGATTGTTTTTCTATTACTCCGTTTCTCATTTGAACGGAAAAAAAAAATCAACAAAACAAAGGAACGAAAAGAAGAAATGATTGAGAAGGATGAGGATAATAGTGAAGAAATTAAAGTGAAATCAAATACTATCCTCTTCTTTAAGTCTTTTAGTCTTCACAGAATGATTGATTGAAGAAATTTGCTTTTCTTTATCTCTACTTGACTTGAGCCGTCTCCTCTTACACCTTTGTAAATTGATTGAAGAAATTCAACAATTCTACTACCCAGTAACTTGAATCTTCCAGTTCCCTGTGTCGTTCTGTTTATTTGTTCAAGATAAGATCGAAAAACTCCACTGGCGCAGTTGGCCACATTCATGAAATTAAAGTAAACGGGTGAGTTTTTATATTTATTTGCTTTTCACTCTATATTTATTCATTTGCTATTTTCATTATCATAAATCGTATGTCATGTCTTGATGAATGAAATGAAGAACGATCAGCAAAAGATAGAGTGACTATATACTTTAATAATATAATTTGATAAATTATTTTTACGATTTAATTTAATTTAGAATTTATTATATGCCAAATGAGATTAAGAACGGTCAATAAAAATATAAAATAAACGTAAAAAATATAAAAAAATAAATGATTACTTTTTTATTACTCCGTCCCTCATTTAAATTTAAATAAATCAACAAAACAACGGACGAGGCGAAGGAATAAGAAATGATTGAGAAGGATGAGGATGATAGTGGAGAAATTAAACTTATTAGAATTGGGTCATCTTCCCCTAAAAGGCCTTGTAATGGGAGAATCTTATACGTTGAATTGAGATCCTACTCTCAAACGATGTGGGATGGGGTTTAACACGCCCCCTCACGTGTAACCCAGTATAAACATCGGGTCTACAACGTGGACAATAAATGCCGGAATACACATCGGCTCAAACCCAACATGGGTAACAACCATCATCGACTCATCGACTTGGGTCTGCTCTGATACCATATTAGAATTGGTCCATCTTCCCCTTAAAATACCTTGTAAGGGGAGAAGTTTATCCAATCTTATATGTTTAATTGAGATCCTACTGTCAAACGAAACGATGTGGGATAGGGTTTAACAAAACTGAAATCAAATACTATCCTCTTCTTTTGCCTTGGTCTTTACAAGATTGATTGATTGAAGAAATTTTCTATTTTCCCCCTCTTCTCGAGTCCTCATCCACCTTTCTGAATTCATCGAAAAAATCCTACAATTCTACTACCCAGTTCCTTTGAATCTTCCAGTTCCCTGTGTTGTTCTGTTTATTTATTCGAGTTAAGATCGAAAAACTCCCCTGGCAGTTGGCCACATTCAAATTAAACTAAACGGGTGAGTTCATTGAGCTAGCTACTTTTCACTCTATTTATTTTTCATTTGTTATTTTCATTTATCATCAATCATACATCATACATCATGTTTTGATATAAAGAATGAGCAAATAGATTGTGTTTTTGTTGAATATTGTTGGAGAAATTGGTTTTATTTAAGCCAATATTACTAGCTAAATTAAGTGTAAAGTGAAGAACTTTGAGCATTAATTTGAGTACATTACACCGTACGGTTTTTCATGTTCTTTAGTACGTTGCGAAGAGGGTTGCGCAAGCTTCATAACTATATAATACATGCGAGTAAACCAATTCTCGGTGTGAATGATAAATGGGCTCAAAGGGACGTGGTTGAATATAACAAGTGCCGAACCGGAAAACAAGCTCGAGTCAATTGAGTCGGTTCAGACTTGGTTCAGGTCTCTTGAACTTCTTTACTTCACTCATTATTCCATTTTAATGATAATATAATGGCCGATCGTAACTCCCGGAAGTTTATTATCATTAAGCTAGTGAGGTTATTAAACTCATTAACTCTAATGAGTCTCTTGAGCTAGCTAGGCGTGGCTATATATATATGAGCCATTCCCCACTTGAAAAACACACTTCTCTACCCTCACAATTTTCTCTAATCTCCCTCTTCTCTACATCATTTCATATTAGCTTAGCTAAAAGAGAGTTTCATTCTAGTTTTGCTCGAAAGACTTGCTTTCGCAGCTTCCGATGGCAAGAGTGATTGGGCGTTGTACCTTGGGAGCCTATTGTCCACGGGAGGCCTGAAGCTTACTAAGGCGGGCAAATAGAGCTTAAGGGCAAGCGGTTTAACGGCTGCCTCGTCCAGAATTTAATCCGAATCTTACTTTTCTTCTTTGATTTGTTTATCGTTCGACAGTGAGTTGTTACATGTTCTTGCTCTTTACTTCCTTACTCTACTTTATGTTTATTCATTTCCATTTAAATTATTCAAATATATTTGTAACCGGAAACAACAAATATGATGATGATCCATGAATGTTGTGTCTTTTGTAAATCAGTAGGAGTATTAATTAGTTATTCTTCTGTTATGAACTTGACAACAGGCACACAGCCACGCCACACACTCTGTAATTAACAAAAAATACTACTAAGTGTATTTAGTTATTAGTAGAAAACAAAGGAATCTTCTTGACTAATTATTACTTAATTTTTCCATCACCGGAGTAGATATTTGATTAATTATGTTCCTCCTACCTGGGACTGCTAGAACTTCTGGTGTTATATTAACAAGTGTTTGCAAATGTCAACAACGTGTTACTTAATTTCGACTTATTTTACTGTGTATACCAAGCATTTTTGCAGCTTTTGAAAAGTTTAACCCATAATTGATTTTGATAAGCATTTTGCAAACTTTACCTAAATCTACAACGAGTAGCACTTCTTATTAGTACGTGTATATATATGTCTGTTTCCTTGACCAATCGTTGATTACTATGTATTCAATTTCACAGTAAATTAACGATCAAGCAGCACCGCGAGAAGGAAGAGCGTTCATAATGGGTTCTCCCTCAGTGAAATCTGTGTTGTGGTATTTGGATAAATCTCTTGAGGAGGCGAGACGATGGAAATATAATGTAGATATTTGTGTTGGTCTTCCTTGGAATAGAGACACCATTATGTTTGTTTTGAGCTATATTGTTCAATTCTTCTCAAATTTGGGATTGAAATGTCTACTTACGCGAAGGCCGATGAAAGAAAAACTATTTATATTCTTCACTATCCGTTACATTCTTTTGAAATTTTTATAGTTGCAGTTGGATATTTTGAGTCTGTTTGCGCATTGGCGCCAAGTTCTGTTATTGCATTTATTGTGGACCGTTGTCCTTTGGATTATTTCAAATGTTTATTTTTCCGATTAAAAATATTTCATTTTTAAAATCCGATACCGTTACAGTTGGTATAAGAGCTTGAGTTCAAACTCAAGCTTGCTAGGATAGGATCTTCTGGCCTTTGAGGGGGTGTGTGAGGGTTCAAGTGGCTGGATATAGTTTGAGTGGTTATTATTCTGTCTCTTATACTGTTTAGTTTTCCGCACTAACTCTGAACCGTTCTGTTTGTACGTTAACTATCCTACTGTTCTGTTTTTTATTCCAAACTGTCTTGTTGTTGATTTTGTTTAAGTTCTACTAAGTTATTAACATGCTTGCTAATTCTACTTTTGTTCTTTTTCGTTATTAGATTGTTTCTTTTAAATGCATGAGTATTTGTTTAAAAGTATGTTTATTTAATGTCATTAGTTGCAAGCACTTATTAATGCATTAGTATTACATATTAAAGTTGATGTATGTTCTTGTTTGGTCTGTCATATTGTGATCTATTGTTTAACCAAAGTCAATATAAATCACTGGCAGGCGTCCGACTGTTTAAGTGATTCATGTTAACTGAAGTCAAATGACTGGTCATTTTGTGAGAGAACGATTCAAGTTATCGCATGTTTAATATTTATGATGCTTTGTCTCTGCAACAACTGAAATTCTTAAATGTGCTTTATTGTTTCAGTTTCAATTTATGTTTGCCTTGTATGCTAGGTTAGACACACTCGAGGATTTACTTATTGATCAGTTAGTTACTGTCTTACTAATGACTCCCTAATTTGAATTTGACCTTACTTTTTTGTTTACTTTTACATGTCTCTTGCTCGATTACGCTAGATTGACTTAAGTTAATGCCTTAGTTCACGTTTACGCCTTAAGATATTCACACTCGAGGATGTTAATTACGTTACTGACCTTAGACTAATTGCGTTATGATGGCTAAAAGGAACAACACTCGCGATAATAGCAGCACCAACAATGATAACAACAACAATGTTGACACTCAAGACCAAGTGGAGCGAATCATCGCAACTTGGGCAACTTTGGTGTGAGCATGTGCAACTCTAGGTCGTCTCCTACTCAGCCAGTTACATCGTCACCGCCACCACCACTAACGATCGACCAAGCAGCCGAACGATTTGCTCGTTTCCATCATGAGAGTTTCGATGGGGCACCAAATGCCCGTAAGGCCAAGTTTTGGCAGGGAGAGCATGGAGAATTTGTTCTCGATCTTGCACTACCCTAATGAAAGGAAGATTGAGTTAGCAGCTTTCCAGTTCGACGAAGCAGCACAGAATTGACAGAGAACCGTAGACGCCAAGTGGAGACGAGACCAAGTTGATCGCACGTGGGCGAATTTTGAAAGGGAGTTCACTGAAAAGTTTGTGCCTCGTTTGGTCCGAGAAGGTAGAAGGAACGAATTTCACAATTTGGCGGTAGGTTGAATGAATATCGCTAACTAAGACGCCGAGTCACATGGCTAATGAAGTACGTACCATACTCTCAAAATGACGAGAGGAGAAGGTATGACTCTGTGTGAAGGGTTTGAAGTCAAAAATCCGATACATCTTGTTTGGGATTGAAATGTCTACTTACGCGAAGGCCGATGAAAGAGCTGGAGTAGAGGGTGGTTTGGGGAATTCTTGAGAGTTATGAACAACATCGTTGTAGAAAATGGAGTTACAGTGACAGGAGTAGCAAGGATCGTCATTCGTCATCCAAGTATTCTCACAATCAACAAGAAAGTCGACCTCGTCATGTGGTTGAAACTAATGAACCGTCATCTCGAAGAAATGGCAACTTCTGCGGAGGAACAACTCATGAAGGGAAGAACTGTTGGAGGAAGCAAGGTGTATGCTTGGCTTGTGGTAGCGAGGAGCATAAGATTAATGTTTGTCCGAGACGTAACTCCTTGGCTGAAGAAGGAAGATCTGGAAGCACGGTTTCCAAGAGCCAAGGAAGTAGTGCGAAAGGCAAGCCAAGAGTCTATAGCATGGTTGGATTTGAGACTCCCTCGACGAATGTGGCTAAAGGAACGCTCATTTGAACAAAAATCTTCTAAATTTGGTTTGTTTATCGTGCTGCACTTATTTCGCTAGGATAGATTCACTTGAAATTTAAGTATCGACCTCTTATCCAGGATTTACGGTTCGAAGTGTTTTGGCTGAAGACATGAGCTTTGTTTTCCTTAGGTTAGTTACGACCTTGTTACCTTTTGGTTTGCGAGTTTATTCTTTTCATCCGGCGTTTCAAGTTGAAGACTTTCGATTCTGCGTTCCACGTTCGTTTGCTTCATGCTAGTAAGTTTCGAGGACGAAACTTCTTGTAAGGGTGGTGGAGTGTAACATCCCGTATTTTTTTTCTATTTAATTTTTTTTATTTAATTAATTACCTGAGTAATTTAAATTATTCGGTAATTTAGTTAATTTCCTTCTCGCGCTATTGAATTCAAAAAGCCTATGCGATATGTTAGTGAACCGTTTGTATTTTCGTTTTGGGCTAATTGGTACCTCAACTTTGCAATACATAGCTGAGCCCAATCCTTCATGGCCCAAGTCTTAGCCCAAGCTTTAATTATTCAATCAAGCCCAATAGTCAACCCTAAACCTAATTGAAGAACCATTCTATCTTCATTCCTTTTTCTACCACCTAAAGAAAAGAAAAGAAAGAAACTCTTTTTCTTCATTTTCATCATCTACGTTCATCATCATCCATCATCTTCTTCTTGTTTTCACTCATCCATCATCAAGCCTCCTTTGTCACTCAATCATCATCATCACATAGAGCATCAACATAAGCACATTGTCATTTTTGTCTCTGCCCCAAATCAGTTCGATCTGCTCGAGATCTCAGGCGAAGCTACTCTGTTCCGGCTTGCTCCGTTTCTCATTCGTGGCCTACCCTACCCTATTTTTGTTGTCTTCTTCGATTCGTGTACGGTAAGAACCAAATCTGCTCCGTTCGGAGGTAAAACTCTTGATTTTGCTTTTCGTATTTATTTTCTATTTTGGACCATAATACCCCTGCTGCGAATCTAACCCCAAATCGGAACTCTAATCCTTGGCCTTAGACTGAAACTGGATCGTTGTAGACTGTTTGGACGATTTGTTGACTGACTTTGACACTGTTTGGACTAAACTGGACGTTGTTGTTGTTTTTGGGGACTGGTTTGGTATTTTGATTTGTTTGGGGTTCATTCGTATGTTCTGAACATCAAAAGGACCCTTCTGCAGTTAGTGACTCAGGGGTAGTTCTGTAATTTCACTTTCTAACCCGGACTGATCCTAGTTAATTCGACACTGTTTGGACTAAACTGGACGTTGTTGTTGTTTTTGGGGACTGGTTTGGTATTTTGATTTGTTTGGGGTTCATTCGTATGTTCTGAACATCAAAAGGACCCTTCTGCAGTTAGTGACTCAGGGGTAGTTCTGTAATTTCACTTTCTAACCCGGACTGATCCTAGTTAATTCGACACTGTTTGGACTAAACTGGACGTTGTTGTTGTTTTTGGGGACTGGTTTGGTATTTTGATTTGTTTGGGGTTCATTCGTATGTTCTGAACATCAAAAGGACCCTTCTGCAGTTAGTGACTCAGGGGTAGTTCTGTAATTTCACTTTCTAACCCGGACTGATCCTAGTTAATTCGAGTTTTGTGGAACTGTTACGTATGTTCTGAGACTTGTAGGGCTTAAATGTGGTTTCTGTTGTTATAAGGGACTATTACGCAATTTATGTTTGACCGTATTGACTGGCCGAGGACTAAAATGTAAACTGTGTAATTCTTTTGGACTGTTAAGCTTGATTTTAAAACCTGAGGTACTTGTTTGGTTTTCGAAACATAAAGAGGGGTTTTTCTGTAAATGTACCTTGAAGGACAAAATGGTAATTTTACTACTGAACAGTATGTTAGCCATTTTAAACTGGTTTTTTTGTTTCTGAAAAAGGGTTACTCTGTTTTACTGTTATTACTGAGAGCTACATCTGTATTTTCAAACTTTTCAAATTTAGGTTAAAGATCTTTTATTAAAAGTTGTTCATGTTTAAATACTTTTTGTCTTGATGTTAAGTTACAAGTAGACTTGCTAGCCTAGTTGTTTTGTGAGTTAGAGTTTAACTTAGAGGTCCCGAGTTCGAACCCCACCTTCCCCATATTTTTCTCCGATAACCTTCTGTATCGTTTCGTTTTCCGTTCCTACTTAAGGTAGTAACTTGGAGTTTATGTTTAGTGTCTGTCTTGTTCGTTGTTCTGTAGTTGCTTTTCTAATCCGTGCTAAGTTCAATCTACTTCAAGGTGAGTGTTCACCCCAAAGTTATATATTTAAAACCTGGAAGGCAATGTGTTATGTATGTATATATGTATATGTATAGTTACGTGTATTGAATTTTGTATGCTTCTGCAACTGTATGTAGTCCTAAGTATGATTATTTTCTGCATCAACCTTTAAGACTGTACTCTATTTTTGTGCTAACTCTTCTGCAGGATTGTTCTCGTTTTCTCGAGCTCTGTTGTGTTATTGTTTGTTCTGCTCTGTCTGTGTCTGTTTGGCCGGTCGATTAGGTTATAATTAGGTAGACTTGGGTAGTGTGGACTATCGGGTTTATTTGATTATTTCCTAGTCTATTCCCTTTTAGACGCGAGGTAGAAGTCGTTGATGTCTATTAGGGTCGTATGATCTGTTTTCCCAAAGTACACGAGGCTCTGTTTCTGTCTAGAGAAGGCCATCTCTGGAGGGACATACAAGGGCAATATGGGAGTAGGAGCAATAAGGCGGGCTGCACCAACGAAATCTGCTCTGTTCTGTTATCTGTCTGTCTTTTCTGTTCTGTTGTCTGTTTGTTTCATCTGTTATGTTATCCGTTTCTATATGTTATCATAGGTGTTACAAATTCTTTTGTTTTAAAAATGGTTTATCTTTTCTGTCTGTTAAAATCCGAACCTCACTGAGATCCTTTATCTCACACTCTTTCTGTTTTCAAAATCCCTTCCTTGTAGATTCTGCAGAAGGAGACCGAGTCTAGACGTCCAGCGACTGAGAGTGGGAACTGGGGCTTTCGTTGGGATTTTGTTTTAAAATAAAAAGAAAAACTATTTATATTCTTCACTATCTGTTACATTCTTTTGAAATTTTTATAGTTACAGTTGGATATTTTGAGTCTGTATGCGCATTGGTGCCAAGTTCAGTTATTGCATTTATTGTGGACCGTTGTCCTTTGGATTATTTCAAATGTTTCTTTTTCCGATTAAAAATATTTCATTTTTAAAATCCGATACCGTTACATGCACAAGCAGAAGAACTGATTGATTAAAAACCTTCCCCACCTATTTAAAACGAATGAACTAGAGTTCACTAAATCCGACAAACAAGACTTGTTGTGCAAATAAGCAACAGAAAATTAATTTGTATTTCTAAGATCTTGTAGAGTTTAGATCACACAACTTACGGTTCGGTTCTTTTTCTACGGTAACCTTTTCAACGGTTTCCATTGATCGAACATCATTTTAGCCGTTCTATTCTTTATGGGATTTAGGTGGGCCGAGTTCTTGTTTTTGGGTTGTTTCTTCTATACGCCTCGCCTCCCCTGCTGGAGATGGCTTCGCCCCCTCCCCTGCCACTCCCCTGCTCCTCCTCCCTCCCCTGCCACTCCTCACTCCCCTGCTCCTCCCTCCTGCCATTGCCATTGCCACTCCCCTGCTGGAGCTGGCTTCGCCCCCTCCCCTGCCACTCCCCTGCTCCTCCTCCCTCCCCCGCCACTCCCCTGCTCCTCCCTCTTGCCATTGCCACTCCCCTGCTCCTCCCTCCTCCCCTTCCCCCCTCCCCTGCCACTCCCCTACTGCCCCCTCGCCTGCTGGCTTCGCTTCCTAAACCAACCCAGACAAGCTCCGGTCAAGGAGCTCGCAAGCTCCGATCGGGGAGCTTAAGTGCTCCCAGATTGAAGCTTTGCAGCTCCCGATCTGGGAGCTGCACAAGCTCCCTGACCAAAGCTTTGCAAGCTTCGACCTGGGAGCTTAAGTGCTCCCAGATCGGAGCTTTGCAGCTCCCGATCTGGGAGCTGCACAAGCTCCCTGACCGGCTCTTGTAAGCTCCGATCTGGGAGCTTAAGATTATTCCGGTTGGAGCAGAGCTCCGGTCATCGGAATTATTCCGGTTACCGGAGTTCTGGAGAAGAAAGGGAGAAAAAAAGAAAAAGAAAAAAAATATAGAATAATTAAAAAATAAAAAGTAAAATAATTTTGTCTTACTGTAGCTAAGGCCTTGTTTGTATGGGCTGAAATTCTCGGTGGTAAAGTTGTAAATATTGAGCAGCCAACCCAAAAAGGTACTAAAACATTATTGTTCAACTAAAGGGTATTAATCTGTTATTAGGTGTCACAAGGATACCCTTCCATGATAATATGTGAAATCCTCGGATAAATCTCAAGGATAATATGGTACGGGGTATGTTATGTATTACTATTTCATATGGTTGAGCATAGACCTAGATTTCTTAACATTACGTTTATTAACTGTGCTTCTAACAGTAGCCGGAATCGTAGGTTTATGTTATCACTTAATCAGTTTTGAAAGAAAAACAAAATAAAATAAAATACTAATAATAAAATATATATACTAAAATAATAAACATAAATACGAACAATGAACTAATGAAAACTTAAATTTTTATGCTCGGGAACGAAAGTTGGAAGAGAAGAAGTCAATGTTAATGCAAAATTTATCCTATGATCAATTGTCACCTATAAGGAAATTGAGCAACCAAAAGTAAACTCACTAACAACATGAACTAGTCCACTAACACATGAAAAGGTTGACTAGAGTCCACCCCACCCCAAATAAATAGGGGTCTTCTCTCATTCTTCACTCCACACTCCTCACTTTACTAAAAAAAGAAAAGAGAGAAGACAAAAAGTCTTCTCCTTTCACCCAAAGCTCTCGGCACATAGGATTTCTCCATTTCACTCCAATCTCCTACCTGTAGTCAAGGTAATAATCTCAATCTCCATGTCTTGATTTTCTTATTCATACTAAATTTAGGAAAATCCATTGAAGATTTATCAAAAATTTAACAATTCTCTATTCTTGTTAGGAAAATCCAACAAGAAGCAAAGCCTCACAAATCAAGGAGCACAAGATCAACTTTCCATCTAGGAGGAAGGATCTCAAGAAAAGAACAAACATCAATCAAAACAAAAAGAGAAAGAAAACAAGGTGGGTAAAATCTCTATTCACCTCTTAAAACTCTACAAGCTTCATTCTAATAACATCCATGTAAAAATCAAAGCTATTAACTACTTTCTTTGCTTAATTCTTAAACTTAAACTTGGTTTTGAGTACATGCATGAATAGACCTAGGTCTCTTAAACACTCTTGATCATGTTTTCTTTCAAATTTTAATTTTGATTACATGCATGTGTAGATCTAGGCCTCTTAAACATTCTTGCTCAAGATTTACTCTAAAAGTTAATTTTGATTACATGCTTGTATAGATCTAGATTTCTTGACCTCTTTTATCTAAGTTTTATACTAAAATATAAATTTATTTGTGTGCATGTGAAGATCTTGTTAAGCTTGACCTCATATGCTTAAAATTGGTGTCACTCTTGAATCACTTTTACTTAAAGACTCTACAAAGATATAGGTTGAATTCATGCATGTGTAGATCTTGAAATTCTTGACTCATTAGACTCAAAGGTTTTCTTTAGAAGTGTATAAACTGTTCTAGAGGTTATAAGGTAGTCAAGAATTGAATTGCATGTGTAAAATTGAGGTTGAAATGGTAAAAATTGGAAGTGTCATAATTTCCGTAGCTAAATGGTACTGTTCAGTGAAAATTCTACCAAAAATAGTAAAGTTAGGTATTTCTTAACACCAATTTTTCTGTGTCAAATAGACACGTATAGGAAGACCTGAAACTTGTAATTTCTGTAAAATAGCTATTAATGAATTAACTAAAAATAGTACAAGTTCACGGTTCTGGAAGGGGTCTAGATTAGAGGAGTTCCACCATTTCTACAGTTTCAGGGGGTAAATGTATTTCAACTGAACTTAAAGTTTTGTTTGTACTAAATCTATGTGTTAGTTAACTTTTGGAACTAAAACTAGAATTTTTCATTATGTCATGAATATTTTATGAATTGTTTGATTTCATTGCTGCCTGCTGGAGTGTTGAGTTTGTAAAAATGATTATGCTTAGCTCAATGGGTATTATTAGGCCTAAAAGTAGTCATTGGGAAGCCAATAGGTCACCCTATATCAATAAAATAACAACCTTAGTTTACAATACTTTAATCACTCTGAAATGATTTATTTGTTAAGTAATAAACTGCTGTCCCAAAAGAGTTTGTAACCTACCACCATATTTGATAATTAAAAATCAACGTACTTGACTCAAAATCATCGTTTGAACTTATTAAAAAATATTATACTATAATTGGCAAGAAGTTATAGCATAAGGGTGAAGAATAACCCTTATGAACTTCTAAGCACGAACGGGTTATGAGTTCATTCTATGAACCAAACTGTTCGGAAACCTAAAGAAACAAGTGAAATGAAATTAGAAGCTTAATTTATGAAAACTTAGAACATACGAAACCATATAGGAGGGTGGCAACCTCGATAAAAAGAGATCCCACAAAAATCGAGGGCGGCAACCTCGTTAAAAAGAGATCCCCACTATATATCCCGAGGGCGGCAACCTCGCTAAAAAGAGATCCCGACCAAACTGAGGGTGGCAACCTCGTTAAAAAGAGATCCCCACTATGTCGAGGGCGACAACCTTGTTAAAAAGAGATCCCCATTGACCGAGGGTGACAACCTCGTTTTAAAGAGATCTTCCACTAACATTATAATAATAATATTTCAAAGAGTTTAATTTAAGCATGAAAACTTATTTATCAAAAATAGTGGCAAATCTGTTATAAGAAAAATTAAGTTTTATTTTAGTCACATTCTTGGAAGAAATGTTTAGTATTATCTTTTTGTTTGTATTATTTTTTTCTAAAAAGAAAAATCCCACCCCTTGAACCACTGAGCTCGTTTGGCTCATCCCTCTTTTCTTAAAATATTACAGATGCAAATGTTTTCGAAAGGATCAGAGATGTTTCAACTGAAGATGTCCAAAAAGGAGAAGATCGTTGAAGAAGAAAGGAAGTTCTGTCAATAAAGAAATATTTCTATTAGTCTAGAACTTTTGGGTGTTCAAATTAGTACTTTTGTGTAATATTAAAACTTAAGAGTCTGTAATGACTATAGACGAAAATGTTTTATCCGGTTTGTAATCCTTAATGAAGTTATGACATTGGGATGAATGTTTAATTAAGTATTACATGCATGTCTAACACCACAATCTGTTGGGGTGTTACATAATAACTCTTTATTTTTTTACATTAGGGGTGGGTAGGGCCATGGCCCTTGGGGTGGCTTCGCCCCTGACTGAAATCCAATATGTATCTTTTTCTATCAATGGTAGAAGATATGACGAAGAAGAGTAAACCTTGAGATCATAAAAGTGATAGTGAGATATTCTAACAAAAAGCTTAATGTTGGTGCTGCTGGCACGATTCTCTTGGAAACCCTTATTGTATTGATCATGGTCAGAATTGCGGCGGTGAACTTCATTCTTCTTCTTCACAACCTACCTAGTCAAACTCAGTTTCTCTCAGTAAAAATGGTAGTTTCGTTGTTTACTACTCCACTCTCTATTTTAGCTTTTGTTTTAATGGAGTCGATTATATCAGGAGCCCTTTAGTTTCTCAAAATTATACATGAAAGACTACATGTTGAAAACATTACAACTTAGACCCATCATACAATTTTATAATACACTTTTCCTATTCAACGTATTACCCAAGTTATACGTTCTTATCCAAACTATAAAATGTTCCACTTTAATATTCACTTTAATATTTAAGCTATGCAATATTACAATTTAGTATCGATCATCCAACTATTTTGCAAGATTCATCCTAATTGCCAAGCATTTAAATTAATCGGATATCATCATCCATCCAAATCAACAGGTAGGAACAATTGGCAAACATCCAGGGGCGGAACCGGGGGCCGGCCGGGGCCTCCCAAAAAAAATAAATTAAGGAAGAATTTACAATTTTTAAAAAATTTAAAGGTAATTTTTACGGTTTTTCAACTTTTGGCTTCCCCGAACCTTGAAAAAATGATGTATATATAAATTCTCCCCCTAACTATAATTTATGGTTCCGCCCTGCAAACATCTATTAACAAGTATTTATTTTTTTTAATAATCGAACCATTACAATTTCACAAGTAGCATTACAAAGCTAGTAATAATTTATAAATAATCCCGCACTTGGCGAGAATTGAACCTATAACCTCTAGTGTCATGACACCTCAGTCTAACCAATGTAATTTTACCATTTAATTATCAACCATAATGAACATTGAATCGTTGATCGCTTACCTAGACAACCAGGAGTTAATAAGATTGTGCTAATAAAATACAAAATCCATGATGGATAAGAATAGATTGTCGTATGTAAGTGTTTTGCGCTGATGAAAGTATTTACAAAGTTCTTGAAGAAAAAAACAAACAATTAAGAAGGGAAGATAATTCAAATAATGATCTTATATATTTTGTTAAGCGGACTTTTCTAACCGAGTAAGTATTGTTGAAGGGTAATTCGTGTTTCTTTCTAAGTTCGCAATGAGTCGCTATTCTAAGTCTTTCTAGTTCTTCTTGTAGTGTTCCTCTAAGATAGGAAATGAGCCTTCTTGTAGCTTCCTCGTACCTGAAATAGACTAGAGGGGGGGTTAGTGTCTCTTGCCCGGTCTGTAAGGTATCAGACCGGAGAGGCGACTTTACGGGTAGGGAGTTGTGAGGCTTCCCTAGTAAGAGTAGTGAAAGTGGTGCTCGGGTGACGTAGTTAATGCTTACTGTTGAGGAGTAAATGAGGCCCTTTTATACTTGAGACCCTTCAGCTTCCGGTTATGTAGGATCACGCCACGTGTACGGCTGGGATTGAGGCCTTCCTCGGCCCAGGCCCATTAAGAAGGTCCGTGGGCCTAGGCCCAAGAGAGCAACCATGGCTGGTCGCTCTGTGATCCTCGTGCCTTCCTTGTGCGTGGGTGATGCGAGTAGTGTCCTGCTCAGTTTCTGTCAAGGAGCGTTACCTTGACGTAAGGTCTCCTCGAGCCCGGGAGATGCTCCTCGAGCCCACTGGCAGCTTTGTCCTTGAGAGGAGCTTATTTTGAGGGTTGTCCTCCCAGTGATGGTCGGACCCTATGTTGGTCGATCCACACCTTAGTGACATACTTGGGTGTGGTTGTGCCCCTTGAGGGACGGCCTATGATGCTTTGTCGCGCTCTTAGACCGCTCCAGTTCGTACATGCGGACTGGACATATTTCAATCCTAACATATGTCCCCCTAGTTTCCAAGTATCTTTGTAGAAGATAGTTGAGGAACTATGTTGAAGTGGAGGTCGAGCAGAGCCTCGACTAGTAGTGGGCGAAAAAAGATTTCCGTGTTCGCACCTTGGTATCTTTCCCTCCTCCTATCTCTCCCTCCCCCCCCTTTTTATAGGGTGCGAGCAGACGTTGCTCGGACCGTATGAAAAGAGGTATTTTTGCTGGGAAAAGATCGGATCCGGGTAAGTATTCCTTAGTGGAATGGAATGACTTCCTGCCGCTTTTTGCTTGCAAAGTATCTCGCGGAAAGATACTTGTGTAAAAAGAATGGAATGACTTCCTGCCGCTTTTTGCTTGCAAAGTATCTCGCGGAGAGATACTTGTGTAAAAGGAATGAGGAATCTCGAGGAGAGTAGCTTCATGAGCGGATCCTCGATCCACTGCCACGTGGCCATCGATTTTCCGTGGTTCTGACATTTCTTTCCATGTTGTCTCGAAGAGGACAGGTCATGGTCGTCGATCTGTCTCTGTGTGTCTCGAGTAGGTTCGTGCTCGCGCCGCGAGTTGATTGCCGCGGTTAGGTAATTCGTTCCGGATCCGAGAGCGTGTTCGAGCCAGAGCGGGAGCGTGGAGGGTAAAAACGGTAATTCGCCAGGCGGCCGTAATCTGGACCGTCGATCTTGGACACGTGGTCGGTCCGGATGGCGCGAGGACATGAGTCATTTCGTATCCCCGGGATACCCTTCTATAAATAGGTCAACACTCGGTCATTCCACACTTTTCGCAATCCGAACATTCAGAGCAAATACGAGAGAGCGAGGAGAGTTTGAGAGATCGACCAGTGCCTTTGATCGAGCCAAGTCGTGAGCGAGGAGGATTTTCGGTGAGTTTCAGGCGAGTTTCAGACAAGTTTTCGACGTTTCCGGCTTCCTTTCCGACTTCAAACTTTAATCCAGTCAATAACAAGTAAGTTTCCGGCCTTACATTGCTCTTTCTTGCTTTTAATTGCTTCGTTTTTGCTTATTTTCGCCTTGAAGTTTCTGCTTCCTTGCTTTCTCGCTTTGGCTTTTGCATGTTATCCCTTTTCTTTGATTTTTGCCTCCCGGAAATGTTGTAATCTGAGTAATGACCGGTAGATGACGCCTGAGAACGGCATTGGACCTAAAAAACAGTAAACGGACCTTTAAACGGAATTCACCGGAATCGAATTGGACCAATTTGGCTTGTGTGACCGTAGAAGTAGCTCCCCTTTCTTTACTGTATGCCCCTTGTAGCCTCCTTATTAGCGTACGGCTGTAGAAATAGCTTTAGGAAGTTTTTCGGGCGGTTGGTCGCTCTTCGATTTGTGTAACTGCATGTTCTCGCTCCTGTTTTGCTGTACATGCATGTTGTTATGCTGCCCGATTTTTTACTCATGTTTTGAGCGGTTGGTCTCTCCTTTGTATGCTCCTCGCTCTGTGTTTGCTTTTCTGTAGAGTAACTTAGAGTAACTTCTTGTGTATGCTCGCTTTTTCCTTTTTGAGATTTTTCTCCGTTCGGGAGGTCGAACCTTAATGAACATACCTAAAAGGACCTCTCGGACTATCACAAACCATCCTAACTTCTTTCTTTGCCCAACTTTAGGATGTCCGAGAGGAGCGACGATAGCCAGAACATCTCGGCCGCCGGTGAGTATGGGAGCGACCATACTACGTCGCCCGATACGTCAGACGTATCGGCGACGTTCCTTGATGAAACAATAGAGGAGGCGGTCGAGGAGCCTCAGCTCGAGCAAGGTGGCGAGCAGGCTGCCGAAGAGGACGAGGAAACTGAGAGTGAGGAGGACCTCTACCAGTTGGTGACCCGGAAGAGGCGTCGTGCCGAGGACGACGACTTTATCGATGACCGCACAGAGGCGGAAGGCGGTCCTCGCAACCCCGGTGTATCTGCGGAGTTAATAACTCGCGCCGCCCAAGTCCACGGGCGTAATTACGGGACAGCAGTTACCGTGGCCGCTCCTGCCGATATCCGGATCGAGGAGATGGATGACACGGAGAGGCCGGAGTTGGCCTTGGCGTTGTATGAAGAAGGTGAGCATTCGGCCAAGCGCGGGAAGGCCCCGATACCCGTTCAAATCATCGATAGTGATGATACGAATGATGAGAGCGAGGAGGACGATGAGGCGACTTCTCCTCGGACTAGTCCCCCTGCAAAGAGGGTTAGATTCCCTCCACAAACAGCTAGGAGAGCTGTTATCACGGACGAGGAGGAGGATGAAGTTCCTCCGACGATCGGGGACACTAACCGGAGTGAAGCTGGTCCGAGTACGAGGTCTCCTTCCTTCTCGGAGGGGCAAAGGCGTGCAATCAGGGACGCGAAGAGGTTCGCGCGCGAGGAGGAGACTAGTTACCACTCCATCGACCCGACCACCATTGACTTTACATATCCGAGTGGGACCCGAGGACCCAACCCACTCGAGGACCAGGAGGGTGAGATGCGGCGGGCTCAGATGGCCGCTGATAAGAAAAAGGCGGAGCGTAGAGCGAGCCAGCGTAGAGCGAGCAAGTCTAAAAAGGCGAAGGTGGTGAAGGAGCCTGAGCCTAAAACAACCAAGGCCGCTGAAAAGAAGTTTACCAAAAGTGCTCGCACTGTTGACCTCCCCGATCCTCAGGGGGAGAAGAACGAGGACGGGATAATACCGACCACCTCTTCTACCGTCAAGCTCGACGAGGTTCCCACACTTAGGTGGAAGTATTCTCTCCCGGAGAATAAGTT
Source organism: Plantago ovata (assembly GCA_028274465.1). NCBI lineage: Eukaryota > Viridiplantae > Streptophyta > Magnoliopsida > Lamiales > Plantaginaceae > Plantago > Plantago ovata. The sequence goes on along the minus strand of CM051456.1, from coordinate 91,291,445 downwards.
TGACATCCTCGTGCCCAAGGAGGATCAAACTTTTTATAATGCTCCACCTGGGTACATGGCCGTTCACTGCCTCAGCTTGGATCGAGGATGGATCCTCCCCTTCTGTGATGCTTTCCGCGATATCTTCAACACGTTGGGGATCGCTCCTTGGCAATTAGTGCCGAGTGCCTTTGGGACCCTAGTCTGCTTTGGAGTCTTTTGCATGAAGAGGGGGATCGAGCTAAACTTCCATAATTTCAACCAACTGTTCCGGGTCTCGATGAGCTCCGGGAACAAATAGTTTTATTACTTCAACGCTCGACCAGGCCTCGGATTTATCATGGACGCTCCTAGCTCCTCGGGCTATAAATGGTTCCATAGGTACTTCTACATCAGAAAGAGGAGGTTGCCTAACATGAGCGAGGAGGAGTTGGAGTGGGGAGTGCCCAAGCTGATGTTTAGAGGGAAAATAGCGGACAAGCATCCGTTGCCCGAGGAGTCCGATCCCTGGGTTGCTGAGCTCGAGGAGCAAAATCGGGGACCCCATCCCGAGAAGTATTTTTATTGGGGGTTGGTCCTTCAGCCACTTCCTTACTTGGCGGGACTTTCACCTTACGCATACACAGGGTATATCGAGAACCGATATACCCGAAGAGTCCTCTTCGGTAAATAGTTCTTCTCGCTTTTTCTGTGCTTTGTACTTGTAATTTTGTCTTTGCTTGCCTTCTGTTTGTGATGTGTCCTCGCTTTTTTACTTTCCTCGTCGATTTTTATTGCTCCTCGATCGTACTAACTTTTGCTTATCGTCTTGCAGCTTATTGGTTCCAGTGGATCATGTCGAAGACCCTGGCTGCCAAGGAGGAACAAAGGAGGAAACAAAGGTTGGCAAACAAACAGACGAAGATCTTTGGGTCTTTGAACTTGACCCCTCCCCGCAACGCCGCGCATCATCGGGATGCCTTGGTGCAAGAGGGGCTCGATACCCGAGAAAACCCTGTTGAGGCCATTAAAAGGGCCGAGGAGGAGGCCGCCGCGAAGAGGGCTAAAGAGGCCAAGGAGGCCGAAGAGGAGGCCTTGAACACAATCGAGGCGGAGAAGAGGCCGGAGAGGCCCGCTGCGAAGAAAGGAGCGAGGAAGCTTAACCTCGGTGGAAACAATGAGCCCGCCCGGAAAAAGGGGAAGGTGGCCGCTTCAGGAGATGAAGTGAAGCGGCTCATCCAGTTGAGCGACTTAGATCGGGCGCACGAGCTCAGCATGTGCTCGCTCCAGGTACTTGCCTTTATACTTATTGTTGTGAAAAAATTCTAAGTATAAATTTTCCTCTCCTCGCTAACTTTGTCTTCTTTTTGCAGCTCGAGAACTTGAAGGAGGCCTATGGCCAAGTGGCTGCTGATCAGGCCGACATAGGGGTCGTTATCGAGGACCTCGAGAAGAAGCTGGCTGCTTCAGAGAAAAAGGCCAAGGTGTCGGAGACTGAGGCCGGGAAGCTGAAGCTAAAGGTCGAGGAGTTGGAGAAGGAGCTCTCCCGAGAGAAATCGAGGAGCAAGAGCTTCAAGGGTGCGTACGCCACTTTGTCCATTTGCATGGAAAAGTTTAAGGCAAGCGTCCTGTCCTTCCTCAAAGGGAGCCGAATCACTGCTGCTCGCGACTTCATGTCGTCGGTCACATACAAGTTGGCCCAGAGAGATGTCCAAGTGGCCTCGCGCGAGGAGGGCTTCTTCTCGTGTGTTGGCCAACTAAAGAGGGTCAACTTGCTTCCAGCTGATTTCGACCCTGACGACCGCGAGGACCTGCATCCCGGGCGGCGCGAAGACCTCACTCCTTATCCCGATGAGGAGATCACTGAAGAGATGCACGAGGCGTGCGAGTTTGGCGAGTTGGTGACCGGCCCAGAGGTACCTTATCCTAGCAAGCCAGCTTTCCTGCCCGCCTGGGTGCCCGAGTGCTTGAGAAGCGGGATCATCTTCCCGTTCGAGAAGGCGGCTCTTCGGAACGCGGCCTGGATAAAGTTGAGCGATCCGGTCCTCGGGAGGGCAGCTGACTTCGTCGAGCCCGAGCTAACCATGTATCAAAAGGCCATTGAAGAAGCTCGAGCTCAGGAGCGCGACGACATTGAAGGCCCAGAAGCGAGCACAGTTCGAGGAGGAGCTGCCAGCGCGACCACCCTGGTCACAGAATTCACCGATAGCCGTACTCGCTAAGATCGGGGAGCCTCCTTGAAGACCGAGTATGCTCGGGACTGTTGTAGCCTTTTCCATTTTCTGTACTTGTTTTTATTTTCAAACAATTTCCATTTGGCCCTTTGTGGCACTCCTCGCAACATTTATGCTTGTAACATAAATTTCACTGTTGTTGTTTGTTTGCTACTCTTTTCTTTCAATAAAATGCAATGTTCTTCGCTCTTTCACTTATACTTGTGTTTTTTTCTAAATCCAATTTTTATTATGACGTATAACTTGGATAGAGTAGTTAAACAAGTATAAGTTAGAATCGAGAACCAATGTTCTTCGCTGCGAGCTCTTCGATCTATCGATGCTTCTCGATCAATTGGATCACTTGGGGAAAAATTCTAAGTGTTTGAACTTATAAAAATTTCCAAGTGTTGAGTTAGAAAGACTGGAAGTCTCTCTCCTCGATCACTTCCGTCTCCTCGCTTTTTCTTCTTTGAGTGGTTTCCTGATCGATTCTCTCATAGAGTTTAGAGAGCGGGGAGGGTTCCCCTTAATCATGGAAATCGAATAGCTTTTATTTAAGTAAGCTTTCTTGATCGAGTAGTCTTATTTTTTGAGTACAGTAGCTCTATACTTGAACATTTTCTTGTTGAAAGAGACATTGTATTGATTTGTCAGAAATGCAATTACAATGGGGGCTCTTCGGCCAGCTTGCTTACAACAACTTTTTTAACGAAAGCAAGGGGTACCTCTCACTTGGACCAGTGAGGAATCCTCCTCGATCAATGGACCTTCCACATTAGTTTTCAAAAGCTTTTTCCCTTGGCAACTTCAAGCGTAGAATCTTTGGAGGTTAGAGGTATTCCATGGGTTTTTCAATACCCTTCCCTCCATGTCTTGAAGACGATAGCTTCCGTTGGACCTTGCTTCAATTATCTTGTAGGGGCCTTCCCAATTGGGTTGCATTTTCCCCACTTTGCCCAAGATGTCTGCTCTTCGGAGTACTAGGTCTCCAACTTGGAAGTCTCTTTCTCTTACGCCTTTGTTGTAGGTCTTCGCGATGAGTGCTTGATATCTGAGGATATTGGCCAAGGCGTTGGTCCTCGATTCACTGATTGTCTCGAGGTCGAAGAGTCTCTCTGTATGATTGTCCTCGGGTTGGTACCCTTGGATTCTGAGGGTTTCCACCGCCACCTCTACTGGTATGACCGCCTCGGACCCGTAAACTAGCGAGAAGGGAGTCTCTCTTGTAGCTGTCTTTGAAGTAGTGCGGTATGCCCACACCACTCCATCAAGCTCGTCGACCCAGTCCCTGTTGGTAGCGAACCTCTTCTGCAAGTTGTTGACAAGGATTTTGTTGACGGCTTCTGTTTGCCCATTGGATTGAGGATGTCCTACAGAGGTATATCTCCTCTCAATCTTCATTTCCTTGCACCATTCGTTGAATCTTTGGCCGCAAAATTGAGCACCATTATCCGAGATGAGGACCCTTGGCAAGCCAAATCGACACACGATGTTCCTCCATACGAAGTTCATAACTCTTTGTTCGGTGATGGTAGATACTGCCTCAACTTCCGCCCACTTGCTAAAGTATTCGACCGCGACGATGATGAACTTCTTTTGACCCGTGCCTCTTGGAAAGGGACCGACTATGTCGATGCCCCATATGTCGAACGGACAAGTGATGGCGATGGGCATAAGAGGCTTCGCCGGGACATTGATCAAATTGGCGTGCAATTGACACTCCTCGCACTTTCTCACAAATTGGGCAGCGTCTTCGCGAACAGTGGGCCAGTAGTATCCTTGTCGAATGACTTTTTGCGCGAGGGTTCTTCCTCCGGCATGGTCACCGCAACTTCCTCGATGCATTTCTCCAAGAAGTTTTTGAACTTCATGCTCGGCGACGCATCTCAAGTAGACTCCCTCAAAAGACCTTTTGTACAAGTAGTCTCCTTGCATGATGTATCGAGGAGCTTTTCCTTTGATTCTCCTTGCTTCAGCCTTGTCACGAGGAAGGCTTCCATTTTTGAGATATGTTGTTATCTCTTGCATCCAATTCGCTTGATCATCAATTGCCAAGACGTTTGGCTTTGATGACCACAAGGATGATGCGTTGATTCTCATGAGTATCACGTTCCGGGTATCAACTCCTCCGGATGCTGAAGCATACTTTGATAGGGCATCTGCCCTTTGATTGAGATCTCTCGAGAACTTCTCAATCTCACAACTTTCAAACTTTTGAATTTCTTCCGTGATAGCACTTTTGTACTCAGCTAGTGAGTCTTTCTTGGTTCTGAATTTCCCCGAGATTTGCTTCTCGGCCAGTTGGGAATCAGTGAAGAGATGTAGCTTCTTCACTTCCAATGATTTTGCCATACGTAGAGCGATGAGGATGGCTTCATATTCTGCTTCATTGTTGGAGACCGGGAAACTAAGAGTAACGGCGTACTCTAGTTCAGCCCCTCCGGGACTCTTGAAGTATATTCCTATCCCGCCATTTTTTCCTGATGAGGATCCATCAACATGAAGAATCCAGACGTCTCCGTGGTCGACTAGTTCTTTGGGTTTTGGAGAGACGGTCTCCACACCCTTTGGCTCGTCGGTTTTCTCTGTCAGGAACACTTCATGCCTTTTCCTTTTGGTTTGGGACATAGCCTTAAGCTCTTTTAAGGCATCCTCCAGAGCTTGCATTGGATTGTTTTGATGGGGATGCTCTTCGACCATCATCATAGCAGTCTTTGTTGCTGAAAAGTTTTCCTCTGGAGTTGCTTTTGAGGGATACTCCACTAGGAAGTCGGCTATGACTTGTGCTTTCTTGGCTACGGGTGCTTGGTAGTCGATGTCGTACTCACTTAGCTCAATCACCCATCTTGCCATTCTTCCCGAATTTTCGGGCTTTCCGAGGACTTGCTTGAGAGGTTGCTTTGTCAAAACAACAACCTTGTGAGCCCCAAAGTAGGGTTTTAGCCTCCTTGCAGTGTAAACGAGAGCAAAGGAAAGCCTCTCGATATCCATGTACCGCGTTTCAGCCTCGGCAAGTACTTTGCTCAAGTAGTAGATGGGCAAGTGGTCGTTTCCCTGGATGCGCACCAAAACCGAGCTGATAGCTTCCCCGGTTGCTGCTAAGTATAAATAGAGTACCTCTCCGTCCACGGGTTTTGACAATAGAGGGGGAGCGAGTAGGTATTCTTTCAGCTTCTCGAAGGCTTCCTCGCACTCCTTTGTCCACTCGAAGTGGCTGCTCTTTCTCAATACCTTGAAAAAAGGTAGATTTTTCTCGGCAGACCTTGAGATGAATCTACTCAATGCAATTGATTTTTCGACCAATTGTTGCACCTCATTGATGGACTGAGGTTGGGGAAGATCGAGGATGGCCTTTATCTTTTCGGGGTTTGCTTCTATTCCTCTTTCTGTCACCATGTAACCGAGGAACTTCCCCCCTTTGACTCCGAATACGATGGTAACATTTTGATCATACTCATGACTGAAAATTTGACAAACTCAGCAATGTGCCTTTTCTATGTATTTGGCTGTGTATCTTCTCCTACATATTATTATTATTATTATTATTTATTTTATTTATGAAGAATTCAATAAATAAAAACACAAAATTAGAGGGCAGCCGATAAAGAAGCTCTGCAACCACTCCCTTAGCAATAATAATAATAATAATAATAATTTTTTTTTTTTTAATGATAAGACTTATAATAATCACGCAAATTGGAAGGGAGTCGGTAGACAATCCCACCCCTCCCTTTCTGAATACAAACAAAAGCTAAGTCTATTATTATTATTATTATTATTATTATTAATTTTTTTTATACTTTACCAAACTGAAAGTTCAGGTTTGCATTCTACTTATTATACATTTTCTGGCATGATCAATGAATGAATATGATTCATTTGTTAGGTGTCTGAGAAAAGAAGCCTAAGTTAAGCAAGTGTCAGAAAAGAAAGTTGAAGAAGCTTGAGGTTTGTTTATTTGTTATGACTTGTTGTGTTTGTTTGTTCAATTTTTTGTTTGGAGCATTAGTGTGGGTTGTGTGACGACAATGATTATGGTTGGTTTACGATGATGATGCATAGGAGGAAAAGGAAAAGGAAAAGCTTCTATCTGAAAGCATCAAGGCATTGGAGTATGGAAAATGCCTCTTGGTTATGTTGTTTGTTACATGATTTTTATTAACTTTATCAAGGATATTGTTTTATTTTATGATTGATTGTATGTGCTGTTTTTCGTGTTTCAGGAAGCACAAGATTCCGGATCATGTGTATTCCCTTATGTTATCTTGAACGAATCTGGGCCAGGTTTGTTTGTTGACGTGAATTAGTGCATTCATGTTGATGTTTGCATTTTTTTAGTTTTCCTTGTGGATTGCAGGTTGAAACTGTTTGTCAAAAACGTGCAAGGGAAGTTCAATTTTCTAAAGCTGAATTAGAACTGCCACACATTGCTAAGCCAAATAAGAAAGAAGAAAAAAGCTGATACTTGTTAGTGTTGAAATATGTCCAGTCCGCATGTACGAACTGGAGCGGTCTAAGAGCGCGACAAAGCATCATAGGCCGTCCCTCAAGGGGCACGACCACACCCAAGTATGTCACTAAGGTGTGGACCGACCAACATAGGGTCCGACCATCACTGGGAGGACAACCCTCAAAATAAGCTCCTCATAAGGACAAAGCTGCCAGTGAGCTCGAGGAGCATCTCTCGGGCTCGAGGAGACCTTACGTCAAGGTAACGCTCCTTGACAGAAACTGAGCAGGACACTACTCGCATCTTCCACGTACAAGGAAGGCACGAGGACCCTGAGCGACCAGCCATGGTTGCTCCCTTGGGCCAAGGCCCATGGACCTCCTTAATGGGCCTGGGCCGAGGAAGGCCTCAATCCTACCCGTACACGTGTCGCGATCCTACACTACCAGAAGTTGAAAGGTCACAAGTATATAAAGGCCTCATTTACTCCTCAACAGTAAGCATTAATAACTCCTCTCGACCACCACCTTTACTACTCGTACTAGGGAAGCCTCACAACTCCCTACTCGTAAAGTCGTCTCTCCGGTCTGATACCTTACAGATCGGGCAAGAGTCACTAACCCCCCCCCCTCTAGTCTATTTCAGGTACGAGGAAGCTACAAGAAGGCTCATTTCCTATCTCAGAGTAATACTACAAGAAGAAGAACTAGAATGACTTAGACTAGCGACTCATTGCGAACTTAGAGAGAAACACGAATTACCCTTCAGCATTTGGCGCCGTCTGTGGGAATCGACACGAAAGGTCATTCCTTGCCCTACTGGTCGAGCCACAACCCTCCTCGTGACACTTCACGAATATGCCTCCCAGAAGAAGCAACCGTCTTGCTAATGCACCACCCGGGAACCCTCCTCGACCTAGAGGCCGTCCCTCTAGTAACGGTCGCGGAGGAGGAACGGATGGTGTTCCGAGGGAACCAAGAAACAACAATGTTGCAAGGAATCGGGATTACACGGAGGGGGCATTTACTAATGTCACCCACTCCCAAAATGAAAGATCGGGAGAAAATAACCCG
>CM051456.1:91249179-91283648 GCA_028274465.1 Plantago ovata | reverse complement strand
TTGGCAGCATCATGGACTTGCTTTAGTGCGGGAGTCTGGGAGTAAAAATGCGGTTTAAGGAATGAACCTTAATTTAGAAGCAAACTGATCACATCACGCGGCAGCAATTCGGCTCTTAGACATCGTCTAAATCATGGATGTAATCAGGAGGAGGAATCTGAACGACTTTTGGGTCTCGCTTGGATGATCATCATCATTTTCTGACAAGTCGTCATCATCCTCAGATTCATCAAGTTGAGCGACTTTTGGAGCCTTTGTCAGTAGCTTCACTTCCTTTTTGTTGAGTGGTTGCTGATGGCAAAACTTCAGACTCAACGACTGGAGTTTCACCAGTAGATAGTTGTTTCAATTGAGTTTGGGGCTCAATTACTGGAGTTTCGCCAGTAGTTAGTTTTAATTGAGTAGTTGCTGAGGCAACGTTTGAGACTCAATAACTGGAGTTGCGCCAGTAGTAAGTGGAAGGGATGGAACTCCTTTGATTTTGGTCTTGAAGATTCACCAATTTCCAGATCCTGCGTATGCCTTGCATGGATCACGAGACTATTTTGTAGAGCTCGTTGGTAATCTTCATCTTCTTCATCCTCATCTTCAAGGTTTTCTTCAGTAACCTTGGCATCAGAAACTGGACTTTTGCCATTTTTCAAGGCAGCCCTTTTTCTGGCGTATTCTTCTTCAGTATCAGCACCTTGTACAGGTGCTTGATTTTCAGCAGCAGCAGGAGGAGGTTGAGATTCTTGCTGAGATTGTTGTTGTTCAGCTTGCTGATTGTCAGAGATTAGTTTCAGCAACTGTCAACTTTAATCCACCAGCACCAGGACTTGGACCTTGATTGTCATCATCATCATCTTTTTGTCCTTAGAATCTTTCCCTTCATCATCACTGGGATCAGTGGGAATGTTCTCATCTTCTTCTTCTTCTTCATCATCTGTCAGAATGACTAGCTCAACGTGCTTGTACAAAGCAACACTTGTCACTTCCTCTTCCTCAGTTAATTTGTGGGGATCAGCCACCACAGGAACAAAAGACCTTTGAGCATCACAGCTTGTTCAGCTGGAGAGGCACTCTTAAATTTGGCCTTCATATTCTCTCTGATTTGAGCAATCAGATTTGAACTCATTTGCTGAGAATATGTCATTTCTTCAGGAAGGATGGAGTGGACAAATGTTTCGAGCTTCAGCAGTGAAGATCTCTTTTTCTCATTTGAGAGATGAAGGTGAAGATCTGAGAAGTCCATTCTCCTATATCTTTGCCAGTTGCTGACGGACTTAGCAACTCTTGACAAAGTTGTCCTCTTGAAGCTCAAGTAAAGTTCTTCAGAACTTACTTGCTGATCTTCAGTGATGAGTACCACTTCAGTGGTCTCCTTTTGAGCCTGAAAAAGAATTTTATTTAGATCAGGATTGGTTTGGAGAATTGTTTTAGAGTTTAAATCTGAAACATGATTTACCTGCTGAGAGTCAGCAAGCTCATGTAGTACAATTTCCATTCCATGAGGAGCTTGAGTAGCATCCTCCATTTGTTCATCCTGAAATAAATTAAAATTAGACACAAGTACTAAGCTGTCAAACTTAGTTTTTATACCAAAATTATTAACTACCTGCTGAGCAGGGAGTGTTGGTTCTGGTGCAGAGGCTTCAGCAACCATCTGACTTGTATCTTGAGAAGTCTGTAGAGAAGAATAATTTAGCAAAAGAACAATTTTCAGAATTTGAAGTTTTACTGATGGTTGAATTAACTACCTGCTGAGGAAGGACAGGTTGTGGCTCAGTCCTTTCAGCATTAACAGTTTCTTCAGCTTCTTGGACTGTTTCTTCAGCAGACTTCTGATTTTGCTCTAACTGAGAAAGCTGTGCGGTTTCAGCAATCTCCCTTGTCTCTGAATTGACAAGTTGAGCAGAAGCATCTTGACCTTTAAGCTCACTGCTTGTCATGAAGAGATCAATTGACTTGTTGGATGATTCTTCAATCTCCAACTCCATTTGTTTGCTTAAATCTTCCAGTACAAGCTGGACTTTGTCAATTGAAGTCTTGGGTGAACTTGGGCCAGTATTCTCAGCATCAAGAGATGCGTCTTTGAATAATGCTTCTTGAGTTTCAGCAACTTCAGGAACTGGAACCATTGCTATTCAGCAACTGGTCCATCAGCAAGCTGGGTTTCAGCAACTTGATGAGTTGCTTGTTCAGCAACCATCTGTTCAGCAGCATCAGCAAGTGCCGCTCTTTGCAGATCAGCAGCAATGTCGCTTACTGGTTCCATGGTTGGATCATCTAGATTATCTACAATGTAGATATCTGGGACTTGGGCAGGAATTTCATTTCCACTGCCTTGTGGTCTATTCTCAGTAGAGTTATCAACGTTAAGTTGATTGTTGAAGGCTTCCGCAAACACTTCAACATTGCTGATATAGTTTCAGTAATTATTTCAGCAACATCTACTGGCAAATGCGTTTCAGCATTTGTCTGGGAATTGACTGAGGAGTCTTGGACATTGGGGACTGACTGAGAAGCCAGTGTCTTCTTTCTTTTGTTACTTGTCCGTTCCTCTTAGGTACGGGATTTGCTGATGACGCTGCAGTCTGAGTGTCATCATCAGCTTTCCTCTTTTTCTTTTAGATTTCTCCAGTTTCCCAGAGTCATCTATTGTTGCATTTTCAGCAACGGCTGTTGTACACGTACCTTGTTGATTTTCTACAGCAGTTTCATTTGTGTTACCACCACCAACAGCAGTTTCATCTCTAAGTTGCTGAGTGGTAACATCTGCAGCTGTTGTATACCTTTCTTGCTGGCTTGTGCTGACAACATTTGCAGTTGTTGTCTTCTTGGATTTCTTTCCAGCAATCTTAGGTACATTCTGCTTGTAGAAAGATCTTCCCACATTGCACACAGATTTCTTGATTGGCAATGGGTTTCTTAGCTGAATCCTGAAATGTTCAAGGATATAGCATATCTTGATTCCATACATAACTGGAAAGGAAGGTGAGACCTTGTTGTCTTCTACCTTTACCTTAAACTTAGTAACACAATCAACAAGCCTGTTGAAAATGTACTTAGCCCAGTTAAGTTCCGATTTATTTCATAGATATGCATCAGCAATGGCCATCTTCTCAGGCCTACTTGGTCAATTCCTCCAACTTGGGAGTCAAGAACTTTAATCAGTAGCAGAGCTACTAGACCAAGTGAATGGCAGAGATGCTTTCTCTTAACGTGCTTTGTCCAAGTCACGGGAGCTATCTCGCCTTTCTTCATTTTGCATTTCTGACGTCACTGTAGAAAGCTTCAATTTCTTCGTCAGAGGCAGTGACGTCATCTTCAGTTCCAGTGGTTGGAATCTGAAAATCTCCGCTAAATCAGTCCATTTCAGGACGATTTGCGTGTTCTGAACATAAGTAAGGATCACTTTTTCAGTGACTCCATTACTGTCTGTAAGGGACTGGATTTCTGCATTGTTGTAGAATTCCATAGTATCAATCATGCTCACTTGCTTAGTGCGAGCAGAGATAAAGTTCATGAGGCCTTGCTGCTTGATGAACTCAAGCGCCTCTTCATTTTGGTCATCAAGTTCTTGTTCATAAAAGTACCTAATGTACTTTTCTTTTGCAAACCCTCCCCATTGCATCAACATCTCACACTTTGCAGTGTCAAGATATGACGGAGGCATAGGTTTTACAGTGATTCGGTCGTTTTTCAACACAACTTTCGTTGTGTTTTGGGTCAGAGAGTCACCGGAGCAGTCACGGAGCAATGCGTGTTTCAGCACTGTCAACCTTTGACGATTTTGAGGACTTAGATGACTGTCTCTTGGGAGCCATTTCTTTATATAGAGCAAGAAATTGTACGAAAAAAGATAGTTTGCTTTTTGACCGGAGGTACAGTAGTTTCAGGCTAGAAATTGCAGAGAAAGGAAATGTGAGTTAAAGAATTTTGTCATTTCTCTAACTCCTTCTTTATATAGTGTCTCTGGTGTGTGAGAAACTCAATCGATTTGAGTTCTCAGCAAGGGTAAAACAGAGAAACACTGGAGATAGTGGAGCCTTTGCATTGAATGCGTAGTGGCCCACTAACTAAAACCGTCAGAGCACTCTCTCTCTTTGTTTTGTTAGCCGTTAGATTAATAACTCCTTTTAATCAATGGCCACGATTGAATTTCATGTCATGATTTATTGCGAGTTTATCTGTGCCAGCTTTAAATTGATTTTACCGAGTAATAAGGGATAGATTGCTTGCTGAAATAGACAAGAATCTTTTCAGCGAGTTTGAATTAACAATCTAGATACTTGCTGAAAGTTCCCCCTTACTTAGATATCTCATATTTTCTAAGTTTAAAAGATATTTCTGATTTCCCGTATCAGTAAATTCTTTTGCATTTGAGACATCCTTTGGTAAAATCTGAGAGATGAGCTTTGCTCTTTTTCTGAGTTCCCGTCTCAGAAAATTCCTTTGATACTTGAATACCTGTTTCAGTATCTTTTGATTGTCTGAGTACCCGTCTCAGCAATCCTTAAGTTCTTTCACTTACTGAGTTCCTGTCTCAGCAAGTGATCAAGTTTCCTAACAAATACCTGTTTTGAAGGAATTACTTGCTGAATGCCTGTTTCAGCAATCATGTTGTGACTTATCATTTCTTAGAAGAAATCAGTGACTTGGTCTTTTGGACAGGAATACTTTGGCTTGCTGAATACCTGTTTCAGCATTCTGCCAAGTGTATCCTTTATTGAGGTAGTTCAATCAATCCAAGGTTATACCTTAGCATTGCGAACCTATTATCCGGTAGGGGCTTGGTAAAGATGTCAGCAAGCTGATCTTCAGTACCTACTTTCACAACCTCAATATCACCTTTTTCCACATGATCTCTAATGAAATGATGTCTAATATCAATGTGCTTGGTCCTAGAGTGAAACTTAGGATTTTGCGTAATTGCAATAGCACTTGTATTATCACAAAAGATTGGTGTTTTCTTTGCAGAAATACCATAATCTCTTAATTGTTGCTGAATCCATAGGATTTGAGATGTGCAACAACCAGCTGCAATGTATTCAGATTCAGTAGATGAATTGGCGACACACGTTTGCTTCTTGCTGGACCATGATATTAATCTAGTACCAAAAAACTGACAAGTTCCAGAGGTACTTTTTCTATCAAGAGTTGATCCACCATGATCAGCATCAGAATAGCCAACCAATTCAAGTCCAGAATCTTTTGGATACCATAATCCAACATTGACTGTACCTTTAACATATTTCAGTATTTTAATTGCCTTTTTGTAGTGTGATTCTCTTGGATCCGATTGGAATCTTGCACACACACAAACAACATACTGAATGTCAGGTCTACTTGCTGTTAAATACAACAAGGAACCAATGAGCTTCCTATACTTGTGTTCTTCAACACTTTTGTCCTCTTTAGTATAGCCCAATTTGGTACCAACACTCATAGGGATCTTTTCAGGTTTTTCATCCTCTTTGATCCTAAACTTTATGAGCATTTCTTTCGCATACTTTGCTTGATTTATGAATATTCCATCTTTGAGTTGCTTGACTTGCAATCCTAGGAAATAATTCAATTTTCCCATCATACTCATTTCAAACTTATTAGTCATGAGTTTGGCAAAATCATCACAAAGTTGCTTGTCCTTAGATCCAAAAATTATGTCATCCACATAAATTTGAACTAAGATTAATTTACCATCATGGTTCATGGTAAAAAGAGTTTTCTCAACTTCACCTTTCTTGAAATCATTTTCCAGCAAGAATTTAGCCAAGGTATCATACCATGCTCTTGGTGCTTGCTTTAGACCATATACAGCTTTCTGTAGCTTATATACCATCTTGGTTTCTGAGGGAAGTTCAAAGCCAGGGGGTTGTTCTAGGTAGACTTCTTCAGCAAGTTCACCATTTAAGAATGCACTCTTAACATCCATTTGGTAAACAATGAAGTCATTGTGAGCAGCAAAGGCCAAGAAAAGCCTAATTGCATCCAATCTTGCAACTGGAGCGTAAGACTCATCATAGTCCAATCCTTCAGTCTGACAGTAACCTTGAGCAACTAAGCGTGCTTTGTTTCTTGTTACTTCACCAGACTCGCTCAGCTTGTTTCTGAACACCCACTTTGTACCAATAGCTTTCTTATTTTCAACAAGTGGCACAAGTTTCCAGACTTTGTTTCTTTCAAATTGATCCAATTCTTCTTGCATTGCCTTTATCCATTCAGAATGCTTCAAAGCTTCTTCTATGGTTTTAGGTTCAATTTCTGAAACAAAGCAAGAGAATAAAGATTCTACTTCTACGACAGTTGCTTCTTCAGCAAGTCCTTGAGTAGCTTTGGATCTAGTCACTTGGTGTTTATTAATATCGCCAATCATATCCGTAGAGGGATGATCTCTTATCCATTTATTAACAGGTTTCCTGTTTGTTGGATCAGGATATGTTTGCTCATCAACATGTGACTCTTCGGTATGTACTTGTTCAGTACTACTGGGACTTTGTGTCTCTGCTGAGATTTGATCGTCAGCAACTGCTTGCTCAGCATTGCTGGGTTGAGGTACTTCATCAGCAGGCACTGGAGATTGTGTAATTTCAGCAACTTCCGGAGCAACCGCATCTTTTGCTGGAAATTCTTTGTTGTGAACTATATTTATCTTGTCATGACTCGGGGGAGGAGAATCATTGTCAGAATCATCATTTAGTTCAATTGACTTGATTTTCCTAGCATCAGATTCAGTTCTTTTCTCATGTATGATTAGCTTTTTCATACATTGTGATATTTCTTCTTCAGCAGGCACACCTTGTGACTTTTCGTAGAATACAACATGCACAGATTCTTCAATCTTTTGTGTTTTTTGTTGTAAACTCTGTAAGCTTTACTATGCAAGGAGTAGTCAAGAAATATCGCTTCGTCTGCCTTTGGTTGAAATGTTCTTAGATATTCTCTACCATTGTTAAGAACGAAACACTTGCAACCAAATACTCTTAGATGAGTGATGTTAGGAGGTCTTCCAACAAACAATTCATAAGGAGTTTTGTTGTATTCCTTAGTAATCAAACATCTATTCTGAGTATAGCAGGCGGTATTAATCGCTTCAACCCAGTAAGCCTCACTTATCTCAGTGTCAGCAAGCATTGTTCTTGCGGCTTCTTTCAGGGTACGATTCTTCCGTTCAGCAACACCATTTTGCTGTGGTGTCCTTACTGAGGATAACTGATGTTGAATACCTTTGGAGGTACAATATTCAGTTATGTACTGGTTTACAAACTCAGTACCATGGTCTGTCCTTATGACTCTTACCTTGTCATTTTTCATGACTTCAAGCTTATTCAGCAAGTTAGGTATTTCAGTCTTGGTTTCAGATTTGTGCTTGATGAATACTACCCAAGTGAATCTTGAATAGTCATCTACCACGACTAGACCATACTTCTTACCAGCATAGCTTGTTGAGGAAGATTCAAACAAGTCCATGTGTAAGAGTTGTAAAGGTTTTGTAGTTGACGGTACTGCCTTGTTCTTGAAAGAAGATTTGGTTTGCTTTCCTTGCTGACATGCATTGCAAACACCATACTTCTTAAAAGTAACCCTAGGTAATCCAACTACAAGTGCCTTTTTAGACAGCTTATTCAGCGTCTTGAAGTTTAGATGACTTGTTCGTTTATGCCATAACCATGCTTTTTCAGCAAGGCAATCATGATCTGAGACAAGGCATTTTTCAACGTTTGCTGAAGACCAATCAACGGTGTACAAGCCTCCTGATCTTCTTGCAATCATTATAACCTTTTTAGTCTCAAAATCTACAAGTTTACATTCATCACTTTTAATTTCGATGAAGTATCCTTTGTCAGCAAATTGACTCATGCTGAAAAGGTTAAACTTAAGATTTTTGACATAAAGAACTCCAAAAATGGTTATGCATCCCAACTTCACATCACCATAGCCTTTTGTAGATCCGGAGCCTCCACCAGCAAACCTTATTGTTGGACCTTTAGACCACCGTCTATAGTTTATAAGGTTATTCTTGTTGCCCGTCATGTGCTTTCCACAACCACTATCAAAGTGTCAGATTGCATCGTTTGTCTCCGTGGCTGCAGTCTGCACAATCAAGAGCAAACAAGTTAATTATCCAATGATGGATGTCCATTAACATGTTCAAGAATGCGTCCAGTGGAAACCCATGTCTGAAGTTTTTCAACTTTGACTTGTTTTCTACTTGCTGAGGAACTAGGAGGTTTTGAGCTGAAAGACTTTTGACTTGTGCTGGTCAAATCCACTTTCTGATGTGGTGTCTTGCTCTGTTGACCTTTTTGTTGAACATACTTTTCAGTAAGTTCTTTTCTAGCAAGGTTCCTTCTAGTCCTAGCATTGGGAGTCTTTTCAGAACTCTTAGGCTTGGTTTTCTTCATCTCTTTGAAGTATCTTTGCTGACTTTTCTTATACTCATGAAAGAGTTGACTTTGCTTGGTTTTGAAACCGAATCCACTTTTTGGAGAATGCTGAGCTTTAGCTTCAACAACCTTTCTTGATTCAGGGTTGTCAGCAAAGGACTTCTGATTACTTTTGGTAATCTTTCCTTTAGACTTAACAATTTGCTTTTCAGCAACTTGTTTGGCGGAATGCTTCACGGCATTCTTTTTCTTTCCGGTTTGCTTCTCAGCAACCTGTTTTCCGTTTAAAGTCTTGTTACTTTGAGTAGCAACAGCGGGCTTTATGGTCATAGGTACTTGATTGCATGTTTCAGCAACCTTAGTTTGACCAAACTGATAGATCACTGGTGGATTACTATCAGTAGCACGTACAAAGGAGATAGATGATTTATCTTTTCTCAAGATTTCTACGTTATCACCTTCACACGTTGCTCCTAAACCTTCTTTCTGAGATGGATCTCTCAAATAAGAGTTTAGTTCAGTCAGCGTATTACTTGCTTCCACATAGGATTTGAAATTGATTTTCATCTTTTTCATTTCTTGGATTTCAGCAAGTAACTTTAGAATTGAGGACTGATATTCTTCCAATTCTAATGCCATTTGAGAATTTTTCTCTGCAGCCTCAGCAATCAACTTCTTAAGACGCCTTATTTCAGCATCCTTTTCTTCTGTCTCTTCCTTCAGCAAGACGTACTTTTCAATAGTTTGCTTGGTCAGAGTTTCAGCAAGTTGAAGTTTCTCTTGCTGTTTGCTGAGGGTTTTCTCAAATCTTTCGATTTCTCCTTGAATCTTGTCAAGGTCAATCTCGTCTTCACTTTCTGAATCTGAGTCAGAGGTAGAATTATTTACCTGACCGACCATGAGGCAGAATTCGTAGTTCGACACATCTAGATAAGCTTCCATAGCTATTCCACACACTTCTTTGCCAATCTCCACGTCTAGAGTGGCTTCTTCATCGTCGGTGTCTGAACCTTCATCCTCACTGTCTTCGGAGCTTGTCTCAATGCATAATGCATCGATTTTTGCTTGAAGCTTCTTCTTTTCTTCAGCAATGAAAGCTCTTTTGAACTTCTTCTTCTTTTCAGCAGATTTGCCTTTCAGCAAAGGGCAATTAGCTTTGAAGTGTCCAGGCTTTTTGCAGTAAAAACATAGATCATTTCCAACTGCTGGTTCTTCTGATGATGTAGCTTGCTGAGCTTGCTTGTTCAGCGAGCTAGTATCATTCTTGTACTTATGGTAGTTGTTACCAAGATGCTTTTTCAGCTTCTCTTTTGCCTTTCGCCTTTCAAGTTCCTTACTGATGAACTTCTTCATGTTTTTAACAACTAAAGCATTTTCATCAGTAGGCTCTTTATCATTCTTCTTTTCAGAAGATGACGGCTTTGCAGCAAGAGCAATGTTTTGCGATTTTTCAGCAAACACATTTTCTCTTTGCTTTGTCTCATAATTGACAGTAGCAAGATGAGAGAACAACTCAGTTGGTGTAATGTCAGGCATTCCTTGATTATAATAGAAATTCTGAGTATGGATCCATTCTTGATTCAAACTTCTGATGATAGTTTTCACTTTCTCAGAATCTGAATAAAGATTTCCAACACCCAGCGCTGCCATTTCACTAACAAGAGTCGTGAATCTGAAGTCCAAGTCTTACAGTGACTCGTTAGCACCTTGCTTAAAGTTTTGAAACTTCAGCTTAAGTACTTCAAGTTTATTTTCCTTGGTCTTGTCAGATCCAGCACAAAGATCTTGAACCATTTTCCAAGCCTCCTTAGCAGTCTTAGCACCCCACAGTTTGCACTGTATGGTATCCGGAGTTGATCTGATGATGATATTTCTTGCTTGGCTATCAAGACGGAATCTCTTAGCTTCGTCAGAAGTCCATTCCTCTCTTGGTTTTGGCACAACAGTATCTGAAGGTTCGCCAAGGATGGTTTCCTTCCCAGCTTTAGTGGTCTTGTGAGGGAAACTCCTTTCAATCTTAGTGATCTTTATAGGTCCATCATTAATACGGTTACCATCTCATCACTAATGGCCTCAAGATGTAACATAATGTTGTTTCGCCATTTCTCGTAATTTTCCAACTTCAGCAAAGGAGCATATCCTAAAGACATCCTGTCAGCAAAGTACTACCAAACTGATCAAGTGAAAGTGATTTACGGAAAGCACTTAAGGGGATCTAGGTTCAGTGCAGAAGGCTAAAGAACCTCCTGCTCTGATACCACTTGTTGGTCCCTTTAAACAACAAGAAAAGACTAGAGGGGGGGGGGGGGGGTGAATAGACTTTTCAAACTTTTGTCGTTTAAAAACTTTCTCAGCAAGTACTTATTACTTTTCAGTAATGAGGTTGCTGATACTTAACTTTCTCAGCAAGCGTAAGTTACTTTCCAGTAGCTTGGTTTGCTGATACTTAAAATCAGAGAGCGGAAGTCTTTGAAACAATAAGTGCTCTTTCAGCAAGTAAAGGGATTCAGCAAGTGAAGTGAATGACTGTGTACAAACAGATATAATTTGCTGAAAGCTAAATGCAGTAAGTAAATCACACAAACGCTTTTATAGTGGTATCTGAGAGTGGCGTAATCTCTCAACTAATCCACTTTGTCCTTTCTAGGACTGAATCCACTAAGATATGATTGAGGTTCCTTACAATCTCCTATCTAAAGCGTTTCAACAGAAACCAAAGCACACTTGCTTTGTCTCCAACCTAAACTAGAGAACTCAACCTTGTTCTCCACCAAACTTGGTACTTTTAATCAGCAAAACCTTGCTCGATTAAGTTCCCCCTGAATATCACGCCTGAAAGGGTGTATTTTCAGTTAGAGAGTTTTGGGGTGAGATAACTTAATCATAACTTATTCAGTTACAACAAGTAATCTAAGAAACACAACTTGGAATACTTTGCAGTAAACAAGTTTGATTGTTTCTGGTGTCAAGACTTGTTCTTGTTCGAAAGAAAGAACACTTAACTAATTTCTCAGCTGAGTTTGTTCTACTTCTTCACAAGTAGCTTTTTCAAGCTTTAAGTCTTGGAACGGATCAATGGCAGTAAGAGTGTTTGAAGGTTTGTGAGTTTTTAAGCACAAGTGAGAGTTTGATCACGTTGTTGACACACTTCAACTCTTTGCCGGATGACCTCTATTTATAGTGCAAGTAAGGAGCCGTTTGAATTTCAAATCCTAAGGCTTTTGTACCTTAACATGTCACTATCTTGCTTTTGTACTTTCAGCAGCAACTTTGTTTGTCTTCTAGTCTTCATGTCCTTCGCGGGTAAGCTTTGCATTAAATGCATATTTGAATAGAATTCAAACAGTAACATTGGAGCGCAATTTCACGTACATTCAGCAAGAGGTCACATATGTTTATCAGCAAGTGTTCATTCTCAGTTTCAGCAAGCACAACCTACTCTGTCTTTCAGATTTTCACTTATGCAATGTTGTTGCTGAAAATTCCACTTTCTGAGCAACACGTGCCTTTACCAGTCTTCAGCAATCTTCAAGTCTTCAAGTCTTCAAGTCTTCAAATCTTCAAAAGTCTTCAAGATTCTGACCGGTTTATTATTTGCTTCAATAATTTGTTTGTAATAAACAAAATATATCTTCAGCAAATGCTTCAATAGGTCATTTTCTTTTCAGAAAATAAGATTAATTAAAGCTAAGCATCAATAAGATATTTTCTTTTCAGAAAATAAAATACATCATATGCTAAAGTGTCAATAAATTATTTTCTTCTCAGAAAATAAAATACGTCATACACTAAAGAAATAACTTATCTAAAACCTAACTAAGTCATCAGCAAACGTTCCTCTTTTACAATGTCCTTAAAATTCTAAAATCCTATGGACCTTAAGAGTACTAGTTACTGGACTGTTCTTAATTTAGCATGGTTAATTGCTCATCAAAATTACAAGATTCCTAACAGTAGTATTATATTTGCTCTTCCAGAGCCTTCAATCATTTTTGTAGTACCAGAAATTGTATTGACATTTGCTTGTTTCATTGACAAGTTATCAAAATATTTAGCATTATTGAATATGCTATGTGTTGTTGCACTGTCTGCCAAGCATAATTCTGCCTCGTTTGCCTCGGATATAATCATAATTTCTTCAAGAAAATAAAACAATAATAAGAGGTGTGGAAAAAGGGAAAAAACATGATTTTATTCAATAATATAAATAAAGCAAACTAGTTCTTAGCAACCATGAATCAGAAATCCTAGATAACAGAAATTGCAAATTCTAAATAATTCAAAAGTTCCTAGAGCAAATTGAAAAATAAAATAATTCAAAAAGTTCCTATAGCTACTTGAAAAACAAATCAAACTTGGGCACTTGCATCATCAAAGAAATCGGTGACATCCAAATGAGTTGCATCGAATTTTCCATGAGGGATCTCATCATCATCTTCAACAAAACTTGCTTCAACATGTCTTTTCTTAGACTCAAGGGAAGCCTTGTAAAGATCAACAAGGTGTTTTGTTGTACGACATGTACGTGACCAATGACCATTCATACCACACATGCGACAGCTTTCATCATTTCTCTTCCCTTTTCCATGCATATTTTGGCTATTTTCCGGTGCATGATGGCCAAAATTTGGACGAGATCCCCCACGACCACGTGCATGCCCACGGCCACGACCACGACCACGACCATGCCCACGACCACGAAATTCACGGTCTTTACCATGATTATATTTGGGTCCAAAAGTCATCACATTCGCTTCTGGGAATGGTTTGGAGCCAGTTAGGCGTGACTCATGATTTTGCATCAACAGTTCATTGTTCGTCTCAGCTAGAAGCAAACAAGAAATCAAATCTGAATATTTCTTAAACCCCTTTTCACGATATTGCTGTTGAAGCAATATGTTTGAAGCATGAAAGTCGTAAAGGTTTTCTCAAGCATCTGGTCATCGGTGACAGTTTCACCGCACAATTTCAGTTTGGATGTGATTTTGAACAGTGCAGAATTATAAGCTTCTACACTTTTAAAGTCTTGGAATCGTAGATTCATCCATTCATTGCGGGCAGTAGGAAGTGTCATGGTCTTTTGGTGGTCGAATCTTTCTTTGATACTTGCCCATAGATCTGCTGGATCTTTTATGGTTAGATACTCGGACTTCAGGCCTTCAGCAAGATGATGGTGGAGAAAAATCATCACCTTTGCCTTGTCTTGGCTTGATGCGGTATTTTTTGCTTTGATGGTCTCTCCAAGACCTTTAGCATCAAGGTGAATTTCGGCATCCAGAACCCAAGACAGGTAATTCTTTCCAGCAATGTCAAGAGCTACAAACTCAAGATTGCTCAGGTTTGCCATCTCTATAATAAGATTAATACACAAGGGTAAGTTTAAAAGAAATGTCACGGTACAAAGTATAAAAGTACTATATGGATCTGAAAGTTACGAAATTGTTATGATAAAATTAATGAGTATTGATCATGTAAAAAGACATTATGTAATCATGTAAAACTTTAGTTAATAAAACGTATGTGATCATGTGAAATAAAATAAAATATGCCGATCGAAGATAAACGGAGAAGGGGAAATGATTTTACTTTATTACGTTCAGATTAACAATAATAGATGGATGATGGTTAATCGAAAACATGTGATTATATGATATGCATGTATAACGATTTGATTAGTTTTGTCTCATATAAAAAGAGATGTAATGATGATGTCTCAAGATGATACTTACGTTACTACAGAAAAGAAATTTCGTACCTGGTTTTTGGTCACGTCAGATGGTTCAAGTGGGATACGAAAATATCGTGTTGATAACGTGATAAAATATAACTGAGAAAAGTAGGGAGAAAGGAGATTTTTTATTATTAGTAACTCACAGTACGTACAAGGGGTATTTATACAATCAGAAAAACTATCTGATAGCAACAAACTGGAAAGATACGTGCAACAAGAAAAGAGATAAACTAGGAAGATAAATCTTTGACTAACAAATCTAGCTAACTCTTGTTACATTCCATAAATATCCATAACACATATGAAATTTTATAATTTGATCAAATCCAAATATTAGTCTATTTAACCATTATTTTGTTAAGAACAAACTACCCTCATATATATAAAAAAAAATACTTCTTTCTCCCTACTTTTCTCAGTTTGGTTATTTTTAAATGACCCAATTGATCGTTTATGTACGCAAGAGAAATCAGTTCTACACGAGCGTAAAACTAGTTTTTCTCTCAAATTTATTTATGAATGAGATATTATATATTCTTACTTAATATTTTGTGTAGTTTATTTTTGTTTTGTGTGAAGGCCGTATAATATAATTACTCGCTGATTTTGTATTGTAATTGTAACAACTATATATTGCGGTATGACCTGCGGAATGGAAGGGGATGGTGCCTCTTGAACTTTGTGTGAATTTTGTGTTTCAAAGTATCGCAAGTATATATTTTAACAAAAAGCATCTTTGATTTCTAAAGTATTTGACTTATTTTGTATCTGGTATTAATTAATTAAGTTCTAGCTATGTCGTCGTCGTCTTAAGCCGACCATACAAGCAGTGATAATTAAGTAGTTCACGTGTATGCTCATGGAAGATGTAGTCACTTGAGATCCAATCACGGTCTCTCTAATCGCGATCTTCATATAATTTTTTAATATATAAATCCTTTTGTGAGGTGATTTCCAGTCGATGCGTTGAAGATGGGTAGTTAATTGATCGTTTTAGACCTTTGTCCCGGGTAAATTTCATTCTCGGAGTTATGTAGTTTGGTGGTATATAAAGATATTGTAATAGCATAGAAAATGTTGGGATTGTAGGAGTTTAAATATATTTGGAACTATAAAATGGTAAATGAGTAGTGTACGAGTAAAATATTTGACATTAAAAAAAAAATCAAAAATCCATTTCCAATAAGAGATTCTTCTTCTTTCTTGATGCAAGGGTTCTGTTGAATAATAATGGGGAAGAGAATGCATATTCTTCATCAATCAATATGAGAGTACATGGAGAGTATATATACAAGTAGGAAGTCTCTCTAAAGTTTATCTAATAATAACAGACTGGAGAGAAATACGTAACAAACTAGAGAGCTCAGTCAACTCTTGTTACATTCCTATAATTATCCATAACACTCCCCTTGAATGAAACATGAGTTGAAGATCGCGGGTACGCTGTGAGAGTACTGCCTCATTAAAAAACTTGAAAAAAACCCAGTGGGATAAAAACTTAGTCAAGGGAAAAAGAGTGCAGTGCGTATCCATCTCCCTTGATTGAAACATCACTTCAAGTCTTTGAGTCTTCGCAATGCAATCTTCCAAACGAACAGCTAAAATGATGATGTTGGAAAGGTGAACAAATATGCAATATCTTCAATTGAGTGAATCTGTTGTGCTCGGGTGAACCCTTCTTGTAGACCATGGTTGAAGAAGAAGCTCATATAAGTTTCGACTTCATGTAGAAGCCTCTCGAACACTTGAAGATTGAGATTTCTTCAAATTTTATATATTATGTAACTTTAACAATTCAAAGAATGATCTTGTCATAAACTAAGTTCAATACTCATTAGATCTCCATCGTACATATATGTTTGCAAAATAACCAATAAGGCCTATGACCTTATCCTTGACCAATAACCTTATCTTTGACCAATGTATGATCATCATGGAGATTGGGAGATAGTTATATATGCGCTTATAATGCTACCTCGTTAAAAACCTTGCTAGGAAAAACCCAATGAGATAATAACCTAGTCGAAGGGAAAAAGAGTGTAGCAAGTTGTATTATGCGCAAAACTCTCATTGTTGCTTATTATCTCCTCTTGTTTGCAAGATAAATTCTTTTGCATTCTTCAAGAACCTCGATACCATAACTCATAATTCTCATGTTTCACTTATAGTGAATACATATATTATAATTATCAATATGTGAAGCCATGCATAAATAGATAAGTATTGAAGTTCAACAATATATCAAAATCTAGTTCTTCAAGAACTTTCCTCATTCATTGATTCATGTTCGCCGCCATGATATCTCTAGTCCATGAGAGACTAATTACTGATAGAGAGTATCCATCTCATCTCTTAAACTTTCTCAAATCATAGAGATGCCACTGTCAATTTCATAACAATTCATGTGCACCATGTATAACCTTCAGGGTTATATATTTAAATGGTAATCTGTGAGCATACCATATGATAATATGTATATGTATGCAATATGATACCTAAAGCAACTACAATAAGTAAGAATATGTAAATGCTATAGCAATAAAGATAATATGCATAATGAAAAACTTAGTATCTATATGCACATGAAATTTGACTCGATAATGCAACGGTACTGTGCGTATAAAATTTTAAATTTCATCGATCGAATGGATGTCAGGTCCATGATGAGCTCTACAATCACTTTGTCAACATTAAATGGATTTTTCATGTAAGACCCCCTTTACATGTTTAATCATCCATATCCATTGAATTTCGCATATGCTTTTTTTTAGACTCTCGGTTCCATGTATACCGGTATATTTTCAATAATCAAATCTCTTTATTTGATTCAGTACTGATCGTGGATATCTGAATATGCATTATGCAGGTACCATTTTCATGTCTACAGGCCATCTATTATTATTTTCAGATATCTCAATATATGGGCATCACTTGTATATGCCTATGTTACTCTAGAGAGTACAATTGCATTATTTCTTGCCATTATTTCTGTAATGATGGAACCACATAATTTAAATGTTGCACTTTCGGTGCATGAATCACAATCGACAAGATATTCAATTTTCAACACATGTCATATATATAACTGATATGTAGCTCGGTATGCCACAAATAGGGTCATAGTTGTCCACATTCAAATTATATAATTTCATGTTTGAAATATTGAAATAGTAACATGAAGCTGAAAATTGCATTTCGTATTTTAGTTCAAGTTTGAACTCTCAGATATATGGGGATCAATTCACTCTATGAATTTGTTTTTATCAGCTTATCATATACTTCCTCCCCTAAGCTGGAAAAAACTAATTCAGAGAATTAGCATTATTGGGGGCACATAATATAAGTGATCATGCCCAGCTTAAATACTTATACACATACTTTTGTTTAAATAGGCTTCATGTATGAATTCTTTTCAAGAGAAAAATATACAACCATGGGAGTGTATAACTCTAGCAGTTGGTTTTCTGTGTGCTGAAATTAAATTTTGCCCCAATAGAAGATCATGATTTGAGCAATTAATTAGCGGGCTTCTAGCCACATCAAATTTTTTTTTAGTGATGATCACTTTCAAGGTCTCCATTAATATGCTTAATCTCAATGTCGTGTCTTGCCATTAATATAATCTAACGACATGAGAAAGCTTTCAACACATAACTATATTTCATATAAAGAAAACTTCAGGTTCTAATTTATAAAAGTAATTTCGTACTTGGATGGCCACGTATGTCACATCATATGAACTTTGTTATTTGTGAAGTCTTGTTAGCAATGCTTGATAACGGGCACACTTTGCATGTAAAGTTAATAATGACCAATTTTCACATACCAACTTCTTGTTGGTTAAATATAACTATCGTGAATAATTGAATCAAGCTAGAATGATGTGACATATAGATACAAAATCATAGTCAACTTTATATTGGCAAGACTAATAATTTCGAACTTCTTGAAGAAGTGAGTCTAATGTATATTCAATGAAATTTATTGTGCTCTACAGGATGCTTACTCTCCGGAGCCGCGAGCTTTTCACTAGCTTTAATTTTGGACTTGAGGCCAAAGATTTTGAGGTTTTTCAAGTACTCACATTCACTTCTAGGAATGGAGATTAATAAAAATATTCTCATTCACTTGAGAGAATGGAGATAGCTTAAAATATTCACATTCACATGAGGGAATGGATATAACTTAAACTTTACTATCAAACAATTATGATCAAAAATATGATGGCCGATCATTTTCTTTTGGTAGAGTTTGATACATCTTCAAATATATATTATGTATGAAAATAAAATGATCAATATTTCAATAGGCATCAATCTAATTTTCTTGTACTACCAAAACAATATTATCATATAATTCTCCCAACCTTTTGGCGAGATATGTTTGATGTAGCATATGTATATGCATGCATAGCAGTAGAGTCATTGAGTAAGCCTTTATGAGTTTATATACTTCATAAACTTTAGGTCACAATAAGGTGACAAAAATGATAAAATCTCTTGGCGCAATCAAGTCCCCAGTGATAAAACTCCTTCCAGGAGTGTATCATATATAATATATGAATTCATTATAAAGCATCCAATAGATAAACTTTCAGTATTGACTTCTAGTCAAATATCATGTTTAAGTGACTTCTGGTCAAATATCATGTTTAAGGTATACTTTAAACTGGTCATATATGAAAAATAATAGTTAGAGATCAATAATATAACCGCCATGTCATATATGGTTTGGATGACTCCCGAATTCCTCAATTTCAGCACTGTGTGGTGCTGCTAATTTTGGGGTTCACCTCCTTTAATACCCATCGATTCCTTAGAGGATGTTTACAAATAAGATCCACATCTTTAAGAGATCTCAAATGATTTATTATGCTATAAGAGATTGAAATCTCGTATGACCCTCTCAATTTTTACATGACGAGAAAACCCATCTTGAGGATGGTTAAATTGGCATCATATATAGCACTAATTGGGGCTATTAGCTCCACAAATATGAATCGTTTGCATATCTACATGCCATAGCAACTTCAGGTGCAATATTTATTTGATGTCTTATTTTCAAGAATGGACCAAATTTACATCATTATTAAAAGTGTATCTTGCAACCATTTTGATTGTTAAGTATACCCAATCACTTCAGAGATTGGAGCACCATAACTTTGTAGCTAACAATCAAGGGAACCCAAATGGTTAGGTATCGAAGGAGAATCAAGAATTTGATAGAATTGCTTAAATGAAAATATAATAGAGTAATATAACTTATCCTTTGATTAAATTCATCTGCGGATGATCTCTCATTGCTTCGATGATGCACACGGGACAAAAATTCATGGCGCTAATCAGGCTCCATTGTATCGGTAATGTGATTAAAATTTCATCAAACACCTTAGTTTTATCAATCCATGGAAACTCGTCATGTACATGTGCACAAAAATATATAAAGAATTAGTGAATAGGAGTAATTAATATCCACAACAAACCTAAAACATAATCACCTCAGGGAGTATCATATATCTTGAGTTTACTCGATATCTTAATCAAAATGAACTCCGTAAGATGTGCATACTCAACGTACCAAATATCGTCAACCACAATCTAACAAGAACGAAATTTGACTCATGCCACATATCGACATTCGACCAGTCCATGAATCATCCAAGGTCAACCATAAAATAATAATAATAAGCAATACTCCATAACGATTAATTAACATAGCTGCATGAACTTTATAAATTGTACCTAGCCACGTACCATTAAGAATAAAAGAAGACGCAAATAGCCAAATATATCATCTGTGATATATGACATTACAATAAGGCAAGTAAATATGAACATTTATTTTCTATAAGTATCTGGCAACTACACAAGTAATTTTAAATTGGTCAAAAACGTTTTAGTGATGCTACTAGTTAAAACACGTACCATCCAATTTGATATCAAGAATTATACAAACATTAATCATAAAACATGCATTCCATCAATCCTTGAAAATAAGAAACGCATAAGCAATACCGCATTCTGAACTTCCGCAAGTAAAAGGCAGAATTAATTTAGCAATGGGAAAAAGAAAAAAAAAACCTTAAACATGAAAACAGGCTGGAAAGATATAACCTCAATTTCGTAGTTTTTCATGATGTGTGTATAACACCACAAGTTTAAGCGGATTTTGGGAGTACCAAACTTCCATGTTCGACTCTCGCATATTCCTAAACCAGCGGCTGCCCTCCTTTCTCGACTGGTTGGGAAAACAAGTTCTAGATGTTCTCGGAATTGATCGGTTGTCGCATACATGTCATCATCAAACAAAAAGAAAATCATAATTAAATAGTAATTATACACATATATAATCGATAGATAAAGTAGAGAAATTTCAATTAAGAGAGATAGGATTGAGTGGAATTGGATTCGTCAATTGAATCATCATCACCGTTTGTTGTTTACATGAACCTCTAGTCTCCATGCGGTGCAAATGAAACATACACCTTTTTCTCTTCCTGAGATGCATCCTTTCCCTTTTTCTTTTCTTAATTACTTGGCTAGTAATAATTACATATATATAGATATGAATCATATGATATATATATGTACGAGATCAGGGAAGTTGAAGTATATAGTATTACTCCATGTGTTAGTAAAGAAATTGTTGGTTGATGGGTTGAGAGGGACCGATTAGTATCGTAGGAATATGCGTGTAGAATAGCGGCGGAGGAATAATTTAGTCAGTAGTGATAGAGTCATAACGTGTTGAATAATAATGAGGAAGAGAATGCATATTCTTCATCAATCAATATGAGAGTACATGGAGAGTATATATACAAGTAGGAAGTCTCTCTAAAGTTTATCTAATAATAACAGACTGGAGAGAAATACGTAACAAACTAGAGAGCTCAGTCAACTCTTGTTACATTCCTATAATTATCCATAACAGGTTCATATTTTTTAGTACAAATGTCCTTCTCCTCGGTACAAATGTCCTTGTTCCTTGGACTTGTCTAACGTCGAAATGGGAAGGGTTTTAGTGCAATATAATCGACTTAATGTTCAGTGAAGTCAGGTTGAAATCGAGCCCCTGTCCTTAGTCTTTCCCCAGGACTCACCTTTGGCCTTTGATAAGTTTTTTGGTGTACATTATCTTATGAGCTATAAAGGTTATTGCAGGCCGGTGTTTGCGGTGCTCTAGCCCTGTTGGACAGGCGGCTTGATGGGCTCGACATGCAATCAGTGATCACCTCTTAATTTGATGCATTTTCTTCTAACAAACATAAATTAATTAAAGGGTGGTAAAAATTGTTATAAAATCTTTTAAGCTAAGTTAGTTACTAAATTGCCCCAATGAATTTAATTAGTGTTCTAGTTAGAGGTCACCTCTATCTTACCCTAAATATTGGTGGTCATACATATTTACAACTTTTATTGGTTGCCAACTTGCCATATAATTTTAATACTTAATGTTTCACCATGTATAATGTACTTAAAATAGACACTATTGTTCAAACACAGTGCACAAGTTATTTAAAAGGATAATTGTTATTTTTTATAACACATATTCAAAATCTTTTAATTTGTGAACTAAAATTACTATAAAAAAATTAGCAAAGGGGCATGAATGCAGGAATCAGGGTGGAGCAAAATGAAATAGCAAGAGTATACAATATGATGTGTATACATATGAGTAACATTTAATAAAAGATAGTGCAGATTGGACCGCAACCACTAATGAAATACCAAGGAGTATATATATGTATGTATGTATGTATATATATATATATATATATGTATGTATGTATGTATGTATATATATATATATATATATATATATATATATATATATATATATATATATATATATATATATATATATATATATATATATATATATATATCTATATATATATTGTTGGTAATATAGGGTGTGATAATCTTGGAATACTTCTTTAGATCGTGTAGTCACTTTCCAAACAAGATAATTCGACCCTACAGTTGTTGCCGGGGTTACATGAATTCCTTGTTGGGATAATCCAAGAAGGCAATCTTATTCAGGCAATATGAATTTCGATCAGAAAGTAGAGAGGATGTATGAGTTTTCGTTGTACTTGTTTTGGAGACTGATCGCTTCAATAAATAGAAGCGAAAAGGTGTGAACGAAGTGTTATGAACGAGAGGTCACGTTAGTTCACGAACAAGCCTGTTCGTTCACGAAGAGTTGCAATGTTCCAAAAAAGGACGGGGCGCAGGGGCTACGCCCCTTGGAACCCCGCAGGGGCGCTGCCCCTCGCAACCCCCTACAGGGGCGCTGCCCCTCGACCCCGCAAGGGGGCGCAGCCCCCTTGACCCCCGCTTCGTATTCGTGGTCGATAACTCGTTGGCTCAACAAGCGTGCACTCCGCACTACCCAAACTTGTTCCGAGCTCAACGAGAGATCGCATCAGTCTCTAGCAGATCGCATTACTACTAAAATGAATTGATGACACTAAAATCACCAACATATATATATATATATATATATATATATATATATATATATATATATATATATATATATATATATATATATATATATATATATATATATATTTATATATATATATATATATAGATAGAGAGTATGAGTTTGAACGGAACATTTTTGTTCCGACGTCGTTCCTTCCCTTTTGTCACCCAATTTAATTTGTTGCCGAAACTACAACTAACAAGCTTCGGACTTTCACAACTACCACTAACATATTTATAAGGAATGCTCTAATTGCTAGAAAAGGCTAATTTTGGAAAAATACACGTATAAACTAACAACTAATTGCAAATAAAGCCACTTTAAAACATTAGTTACCAAATGATCGCTACTTACTAAGCTTTCGGACCTCAAAATCTCGCTCAATTGGATTTAATAGCAAATTTGACATCCGGAAGCTAGTTTCAGCCACTGAAACTAGCTAAAATGGACCTAAAAAACTCGCTAAACTGAATTTAATGAAGATTTTTGAAATCCGCCTACATAAATGGACCTCAAAATCTCGCTCAACTGGATTTAATAGCAAATTTGACATCCGGAAGCTAGTTTCAACCACTGAAACTAGCTAAAAATGGCTGAAACTAGCTAAAAATTACTGAAACAATTTGAAACTAACTGTTAATTTTATATTTCTCCTAAAATTAACCTTTAAAACTAATTGTTAATTTTATAAAATGATTAAATTAACTCTAAAAATTATTTATACTAAACTAAATTAATTAAAAAAAATATGAAAACTATAATTACAAAAATATAATCATTATTATAACTGAAAAAACATAGTTTCAAACTAGTTTCAACACATAAAAGCTAGTTTCAGAAGCTAATTTCAGACAAAAAGCTAGTTTCAGAAGCTTGTTTCAAATAAAAACTAGTTTCATAAACTGGTCGAAACTAGTTGAAACTAACTATTAATGCTAGTTTCAACATCATAAAATGTTAATTTCATTAGTTTCAACAACATAAATGTTATTTACATTAGTTTCAGCATCATAAGTACTAGTTTCAGCATCATAAGTACTAGTTTCAACAACACAAATGCTAATATCATTAGTTTCAACAACACAAATGCTAGTTTCAACAACTAAATGCTAGCTTCATTAGTTTAAGCATCATAAGTGCTAGTTTAAGCATCATAAGTGTTAGTTTGAGCCACAAAAATGCTAGTTTAAGCAACACGAATGCTAAATTCATTTGTTTCAGCATCACAAGCGAACAAAAAAAATGTTAGTTTCATTAGATTCAACAACAGAGATGAAAGTTTCATTAGTTTCAACAACAAAAATTAAATGCCAGATTCATTAGTTTCTGTGTATAAATATTAATTAGTTAGAAAAAAAATAGTTAAAAATAATTAGCTAGTAATTAATTAACACTAATGGATGTCAAAAACACCATCAAAATCCATTTTAGTGAGAACATAGGTGTCCAGCGAGAAATTGAGATCCAAATTGATTAGCTTTTAGGGCACCAAAAATAGAATGACTTTTTTTTTTAAGAGGTTATTAAATTTTATGGCACAAAAAACAAAAATTAGAATGACATTTTTTGTAAGTAGTTATTAAAGTGGTTATTTTAGCAATTAGGTGCCCTCAAGTTGTTCTTTTATGTAATTTTCGGAAGAAAGAATTTTAATTGCAGATCAATTATCACTAGACTTAGTAGACTAAACCTTTTGGGACTCTATTAACAAAATTGTAATCTGAATCGGAGAAGACATGAAAAAAAATCTATAAATAGAGGCCCAATAATCTACGCCACAACTCATTAATTAGCTATCTTAGAAATCAGAATCCCCTCAAATTAAAACCCTAAAGCCAAGAACAAACAAAACAAGAATCAAGCAGACATGCAGATCTTCGTTAGAGCCCTAACATACAAGACGTCAGTGTACAATGTCGAGAGCTCCAACACTGTGGAAGACATCAAGGCCATGATCGAGGAGAAAGAACATATCCCATATAAACAGCAAAGGATCATCTATAATGGCATACAATTGCAAGATGGAAAAACCTTAGCAGATTACTATGTCACGGAACTTAGTATTCTGCACCTTACTTCGAGGCTAGCTGCGCGGAGGAACCCTGATCAAGGTGAAGACCCTGACTGGAAAACAGATTGAACTTGACATTGAGCCGACTGATACTGTTGACAGGATCAAGGAAAAGGTTGAGGAAAAAGAAGGAATCCCTCCTTTACAGCAGAGGCTTATTTTCGGTGGGAAGCAGCTTGCCGATGATAAAACTGCACAGGAATACAAAATCGACGCCGGTTCTGTTCTTCACCTGGTTCTTGCTCTCAGAGGTGGTGCAATTTATGTCTCTAACTAGTCAATAAACTATTCGATTTACTCTTAAGCAAAACAAGTCTTCATGCTATTTAGAGAGAACTTAAGCTATTAGCCTATTACTATAATTTATTTCTTTTTACATATATATTATATAAGCCTTTTATTATTGCCAACTTACAACCTTGTTTATATGCTTCCAGTTTTGTTATATGCTTCCAGTTTCCTTGGTTTACCCAATGTTTTAACAAGAATTCGCGTCTTGTATGACAAATATATTTGCATCATATCCATGTACCCATGTACTAAACACAACCTTCTAATGTTGACAAAAAGAGTAGCTACCTTGGTTGCATTGTTTATGAAATATAGTCCACATCTGGCCCTGGATATGCCGGTGAACTCATGATCCTTTTATCGACAACAGTATATTCCAACCATTAAAAAACTCCCTTCAGCCCAGAAACTAGCTGCAAAGATAATGGAACATAAGTAGAAAGAACAATAATTTAGAACACAAGTAAGAACAACAATTAGTTGACAGGAAAACAAAAATTCCCAGCTATCCGTAACAAAACAGAACGTGGATTATTTACAAAGTATACCAAGGCAGTGAGTTATCCCCAAGCAAGTCTATTTTAAAGAACATTGTCTCACTTGTATGTGCAGTATAGAAGGTCAAATGCAGAATCATTCTCTGTCAAGCAAATTAGAAAGATTACCAGTAAACACACAAACTCTGAAACCAAAGATAGCACAGAGATAGTAGTCGGGGACATTATAAGATTGGAAAAGTTGTAGTTCAGGGCATTGACAGTGCGGGGGAAGTTTAGGCCGAATTTGAGATATTACCTTCAGGTGAAAATCATACAGAGGCGGTAGCTGGCGGCCATTAGGCAAGCACGCATTGGGCTCTCTCAAGTCATTGTAAAATGGATGTGCACAAGCTTCCAACTGAAATTCAAAGAATTTATATTTTAGCCACTGAGTCCAAGTGTTGCTCACGAAGTAAGTTCTATGCCTACTTCTGTATGAAAGCACACAGAATGGTGATACGTCTACAGATAACAGAGAGTAACTTATAGCAGTACAGCATAAAGTGGGGTTAATTGCAGATTTCGTCCCTTAAGTCCCGGTCCTCTTCGCATTTGGTCCCTACTTTTCGCGAATTGGCGAATTGAGTCCCCCAAACCGTATAATTCACCTTAATTCACCGTATAAATATTACAATTCGCCCTAATTCACTGCCAAGTCATAATAATGAGATTTTTAAGTTTTATTTTTAATATTTAAAAAAATAATTAAAAAAAAAATACCAAATGGGCTGCTCCGCCCAAATAGTGGCGGAGCAGCCGCCCAACAGTGGCGGAGCTTTTTAAGCTCATGATCAGAGCTTAAAAAAAGCTCCGATCATGGAGCTTTTTAAGCTCCAGATCGGAGCTTTTTAAAGCTCCGGTCATGGAGCTTTTTAAGCTCCAGATCGGAGCTTTTTAAGACTCTCCAACAAAAAAAGACATGCACTTATCTCTTGGGCCATTCCATAGACGATTCTTGGTAAGTTCTCATCCCCTCTCTCAATAGACTCTCAAAGTAGTGAAAGGATTTCTTTTGAGTCTATCTATCCTATCGTGAAATCATGGATCCTCTTTTCCTCTCACCCTCCCCCGTCGTTCAGGAAAGGGTCAAGGCAAGGATCTGACTTCGAAGCAATCTCTGGAGTTTTCCCTTATCCAAACGGGTCTTGCAAGAAAAGCAAATTTCATATTGAGCTCCAAATATACGCTATTGGGATGGGATGGCTCCTACTACTAGCACCCCCCCTAAGAACCGCACGTGCGAGTTCCCCCGCATACGGCTCCAGTGGCGGCCGCTAAAGAAAGAAATAGAAAAGGACGACAAAACGGAGGATATTCGTGATGGAAAAGAGTCCATCTTCACTTCAAGCTTGTAAGAGTTCTACTGGTGAGGACCTTCGGGGTGCAGGTTCGGAAAGAAAGAGTTAGCAGGGCTCGGCCCTCTTTCAATGGAAAGAGGATTCTTTCACGCCAATCTGGAGCTTAAAAAAAGCTCAATGATCGGAGCTTTTAAAGCTCCGATCTGGAGCTTAAAAAGCTCCTTGACCGGAGCTTTTAAAGCTCCGATCGGGAGCTTAAAATAAGCTCCATGGTCGGAGCTTTTAAAGCTCCGATCTGGAGCTTAAAAAGCTCCATGACCGGAGCTTTTTAAGCTCCGATCTGGAGCTTAAAATAAGCTCCATGACCGGAGCTTTAACTCCGCCCGCCAAGGCGGAAGAGCTCCGCCCAATTGGGCGGAGATAAGCTCTTTTTTTATTTTTTTTCTAATTTCATTTTTACTTTTTTTTTATTTTTTTATATTATTTAATAATTTTTAATATAGTTTTATAAAAGTTATAAATTATAATATTACATTTTTAATCAAAATTAGGTTAGAACCAATACGCATACGACACGTGTCCGTATAGGACCGTATGCAAAAATGTAGGGACCAAATACGAAGTGGACGGGGACTTAAGGGGTGAAATCTGCAATTAACCCGCATAAAGTGGGTGAATACTGGAGCAACCTCGATCCACTGCTTTAGCTGGCATTCTCCTGTGAAATACCTGAAAACATACTTGGTTATATCTTTGATACTATTCTATCAAATCCACACCATTACAGCAATTAATTCAATTCAAGTTCTTTACACACCTTGTGCCATGGGTTGGCTTGGATTTGTGGATTAAGTGGAAATGGGTAGACCATATTCGGTATAGATTGACTTGACAAATCCATGTGTCTACCAATTGGAGGGAACTGTTTGAAGCATAAACAAGCATCACAGAACACGGATAAGTTAAAACTCAGATATTTTTATTGTTACAGTGCATAAACAATACCCCAGAGATCCTACAAGTTACAATAATCAAAATATAAGAATTGAGCTTCAAGAAGTAAAGTCCGCTATATGAAATCATCAACAACAATCTGTAGTAAATTTTCTTCAGTAAACAACATTAATCTTTTAACTGAATCTTC
Source organism: Plantago ovata (assembly GCA_028274465.1). Taxonomy (NCBI): domain Eukaryota; kingdom Viridiplantae; phylum Streptophyta; class Magnoliopsida; order Lamiales; family Plantaginaceae; genus Plantago; species Plantago ovata. Next base: position 91,255,712 of record CM051456.1, on the reverse strand, counting down.
ATATTGAGTATCAATAGTCAGAAACTCCTGATGAACATAGTATTATCAAATTTTCTGAACATAATAATATCAAGAGATTAATGAGCCAAATTAATTAACCAGAAAAGACAGCAGCAATTAACTAGACTGAGCTATTGCTTTCATGTCATTGTGTAGTTTAATTTTAATATCATGTATATGCATAGGCATAAGTGGAATAGGATATTAGTAATTTATATAGAAATAGAAACATTTGAATTCAAAACTACTACACAAAGGTAGTACAGGTTGATCATTACTCGTATGTGATTCAAAATCTTTATACTACTCCCTCCTATCTTTTATAATTGACGTTTTGGATTTTTAACAATATTCAAAATACTTGTCGTTTTAGCTTGTTTGTATTAATTATTTATACTATTAATAGGCATTAACTATTCTTAGCTAATATGATGACCGGTTTTGTGAGAGCTTTTTTTTATGTTATTTTATACTATAAATAGACCTCATGATTGCTTTAAAATAGGGAATAACAACCTCCTTAATATTTGTGGAAAGTGTAAAACGACAATTATTTAAAATAGGAGGGAGTAGGATATTCAGAGTCCGCTCTGGATCCTACCTATTCAAAATCAAGAGACACATCAACAGGGTGAAAACAAGTATCTCTATGGCGAACAAGTTTTAAAAAAAAAAAGTATATATATATATATATATATATATATATATATATATATATATATATATATATATATATATATATATATATATAAAATAAAAAAATACAAAAAATAAAAAACGAAAGCAATGGTTGGGTTCAGCTTCAAAACCCAGTGCTCCAAACACTCGGTCGTCATTCACCAATGCTACATGGATCCTCGCATAAAGACATTTCAGATGAAATTAAGCTGCAGGTAATAGAGTGCACCTGATGTTTATGGAACCAAGGACTGCACGGAGTCCTGACAGGTACCTCCAGAGCTTCCATGCAGTATCGTGACCCTATGAGTACCGTTATCCTACCATCTGCATCTCCACTGTTCACCAATACAACCATCAATATTGAACAGCATGTTTAGCACATCCAGAAAAATTATCACTAGGTTGATCACCTACAGGAATATTTGTCATGTCAGGTAGATCAACGAGAGCCACATTAATTAGCACATCCAGTGAAAATATCTTAAGTCAAATCTCCTCATCTGAAACTCCCTTATTCTTCCAAGGTGCCATTTTATGTTTCAGCCTACGTCAATGTAGACACATACACAAGTTCAATCATCTTCCAGACCAAACAACAGTTATCAAAAATGAACAACATAATTATTATCAAACGCAGAGAATAACTTTTTTTTTAATAATCGAACCATTACAATTTCATAAGTAGCATTTTACAAAGCTAGTAATAAACTATAAATAATCTCTTGAGAATTGAACCTATGACCTCTAGTGTCATGAAGTCTAACCAAACGCAGAGAATAACTAAACTAATTAATTATCTATGTAGTATATAAGTTCAATTATCAAATATTCAAATGATCCCAATTCAAAACGAAGACCGAGCTTGTCAGTACATCAAAACAACCAACATTTCACATGAATTGAGTAGGACAAGGATACACAGCCAGATACATAGAAAAAGCACATGCTGACTTTGTAACTCAGATTTTATACCTGAGTTGTTTGTAATAAAAGCCAGCTCTTTCTATGGATTTGTAATAAAAGCCTACTTTTATACTACTACTATACTTTCACTAAAGAGAAAACAAGAATGCCAGTGAAAGCAAAAACAAAAGTGAATTAAAATCGATAATTTAGAATACAACTCTGAAAGCAATAGTAAAAGTGCCATTCATGAGATTCTAACAGCTAGAATAAAAAAATAACTTGAGCATATTTCATCCTAAAAATTCATCCACTTCACATTGCATTTTCGCCCAGAGATACGGAAACTCAGGATGGAACCCTTTCTGGAACCAAGCCAGAATTTCATTATATAACTCACGCTTGTTCTCTTTCCATAGCTCTATTAGTTTAGCACGACTGTCAATAACACCCCTTCTTGTAATTAATTTACTCAACAAATTACACACCCGTTTACTGCCAACCCCTTCCGAATTCAACATTCTTCTAGGTGGTTCGGCCAGAAGCTTCTGGACAGCTTTAGCTTCTAGGCACGGCAGAAATTTCCCTTCAAGTAGAGAACAAGCAAACACTGCAGCACGGCTAAGATCATCTTTCATGGGAATAGCCTGGGGAGGAAGCGGCCAGAAATGTTTCTTGCTAAAACTTGGAGAAACCCAGGTAAGGACTTGGTCACTGTTTTGGTCATAATAAGGTTTTCGATTTGACAGTGGACCTGAGAAAGTACATAAACGCTGAGCGTACTGAAGAAGCCAAGTACTATTCACACTTGTTGCGCCATGAATATATGTCCTGTTTGATCTACGATCCCCTGGTGGAAGGTCTGTACCTTGAGTAGTACGCAATAACTCGCTGTACACCAAAAATTCAGGTGGTGACCTGGAAACAGACGACCGGCGATGGAGATATACTGTTTCTTCATCCATGCAAGCTTGGTATCGTGCTGCATTGACTCTTTTCCTCCCCTCTGCCAGAACTGAATGTACTTTGATGCGTTTAGCAACCCTATCAGCCCATCCTGCACAGATAGCCTGCCTCAAAATCTCCTCCTCATTTAGCCGAAGAGGATATTTATCATCCGATTACCCCCAGGCCTGTTCAACATCCTCGAGACCCCCATGATTCCATGAGAAATCCTGCTGCAAATCAGAAACACTTGAGTTGAAAACTAGCTCAAGAAGCTGCTTTCTCAGCTTTGACATTTCTTCCATAGTTTTGTAGTGTAGAGCATTTTCAAAGCAAAATACAGATTGGTTTCCAGATTCAAAGCACTGAAGTGCAAAAGCAATGGACAAAGCATCACTGGTAGGGTTAGAAAATTTATGACTTCCTCAACTTTTCATCTTCGTCTGAAACTTTCCCACATGTATCAGCATTACCATTAAAAGCATCACTATGGAATTCATTTACAAAAGGATTCGACGAGCTCAAAGCTGCAGCTGCTGCAACAGAATATCCCAAAACTAGATTGGCGCGACCAAAATCTTTCACTTTCTGCATGATTTGAATAACAGTGAGAAGCATTCTGGAATGTCGAGGACTAATTGGATAACGAGCCATGGCTTTCCCCAGTCTTGTCAACCTTCCTTCGTCATTCAGTGCTTCAAGAACCTTCAAACGGTGCTCTGCTTCATCCCAAGCCTCATCCCCAGGAGGAGTTGGAAAAGGAAATTCTGCACGCTGAAATTCACATATACAATGAGCTTCACTCTATATAAAAATGCAATAACAAAGTCTTAAAACAGATAGGTATAAGCTTAAACATATTCACGCACAATCATCTGAGAACTAAAGCACGGCGCAAAATCCAATTAAGTCAACTAAAAAGAGGATTACCACAACAAAAGGGTTGGGAACAAAGCAGAGGTACGGTGTTAGTTTAGTAAGGAACTTGCCTTGTCAATATTCATGGACTTCATAAAGAGGACAACACCATTGACCGGCAATTTTAATATGTCAGCATCAGAGAAATCAGGAAAGTGGTTAGAAAACACAGCTGAAGAATATAGGCGATAACAATGCCCGGGGCCGGTCCTTCCAGCTCTTCCTGCGCGCTGAGAAGCAGAAGCCCTACTTATCCATTGTATCTCATATGTTTCCACGCCACTGAGAGAATCATATTTCTTGACTTTTTCCCGGCCGGTATCAACCACATACTTCACCCCTGGAATGGTCAAAGAGGTTTCGGCCACATTAGTAGCAACAACAACAAGACGTTTCCCGTCTTTAGTCTCTTGAAATACACGAAGCTGGGCTGATGCAGGAAGCATGGCATAGAGGTGTAGAACTCGCATTGAACCAACATTTAAACATTTTTCTTCCTTCAGACCATGTTTAGCAGTTGGGTTTGATGGATTGACACCACCTTCTGGTGCAATTAAACCATTCTTGCCATTGGTATCAGGATCGGAAGCATTATTTCCCGATAAGGTTTCAAAAGCAGCTTTCAGTGAAGCAAGGGTGACACCTTCCAAAACATCAGGCTCAGCTGACAGTTTTGGCTGGTCTTCATTCTCACTGTAGAACTCTAAGTCACTTTCTTCTTCTGATTCAGAAGATGTTTCGAGTTTATTTTCCAAGAAATCAAATTGATCCTCTTCCGAATAAGAACTGAAACGCTCAGTAATATCATGTCCATATGTTCCTTGAAATTCACAAGCCTGACTTATTTCTTTCATATCATTCTCCTCTGGGATAGCACAGGCCGCATTACTTCTCTTAGCTGCACTCTTGACAATCTTTAGAGATGTGCCACGTAACCTATTGCAAAGGTTCTCTACCTCTCTCTGACCTGTTACAAAAACAAGAATGCCACCTGGAGGCAATCGCTTGTGAATTGACAGAACCTTCTTATACGCTTGACTTGACCAACATAGTCCACCTCTGTCTTCTTTGAGAAGTGTTCAGTGACTGTGTTTTGTCGATGTGGAACTTCAACTACAGGTGGAGGATCAGGAAAAACTCTTTTATAATCGTCAACACAAAGAGTTGCACTCATCAGCACAAGTTTTAATGGATATATCCTGCTCTGGCATTCAACGGTTTCCCCAGAAAGAATCATCTTCTGCTGTTCGTCATATTTTTTCTGACAAAAAGCACAAGGTCATAAAGACAGAATTCTGAAGTTTATGGGGGATAAGGTAAGGACAAAATATGTATAATCACCGGGAGCAATTTATTGTTCCAAGCGACAAAATGATGTAAAAAAGAATAAGCAGTAAATATGTTAAGTGAGTTCACGGGGATTACTTGTCTCAGTTTGATAGCTAGTGAAAGCATTCCAACGAGTATATCTGTATTCAGACTCCTTTCATGAACTTCATCCAAATAATGACGGAGTAACGCTTCAACAGAAAATCACTCTACAGTAGAAGGAATACTTTCAAATCAAAATACGAAAATGGCACACTGACATAGTCACGACACGACAATAAAAACCACCTGAACGGGATTAACAGGGTGTTTGAAGTAGTTTACTCATTTCAGCTTATGGTTTAAAAGAAACAACCAACATAGAATGTCTGGGAAAGGCAGCCTAAAATAAGCTATACCATGCATTTAACCGAGAGATATAAACTGTGGATAAAGTGTTAACGTTCAACAGATTATGATCTATTAAAAATTGAAGTTGTTGCAGACACCACTTACTCTGGAGGCATATTTACAAATTTAAAAAATAATAGTAATTCGTATTCATGCGTCCAGTACATTATTTATCTAAAAACAAAATGAGAATGGACCATAACAACCTCCCAATATTCGGGTATAGACGTATAGTCAAGAATTAGTTTGCCCCCTTAATTGTGGTCCTCACCTCAAGTTCACAGAATTACAATAGTGTGAAAGTTAATTGCAACTGAACTCATACTAATCTGAAGAAACTACCTAAGAAAAATAGCTAGAGACTAAATGCATGCAATACCTGCAGTTCCCGGAGCAAAATTCCATCAGGTCATAAACTTGATTGAGCTCTTCTTACCAATTTTTCTGTCATACCGGACTTGGAAACCCACTTCCTCACCTAGATGAAAACCAAGCTCAAACGCAACTCGCCTGGCAGTTGCAAGCACTGCAACTCGGCGAGGTTGGGTGACACCAATTATACCACCTCGAGTCTCAGAACTTTTTGAGACAAATCCAGCTTCGTAAAGAAACTGAAAATTACCATTCATATAAAGAGATTAGATATTCCAGGCCGAATCAATTGCTTTAACATATTAGAAAAGGATAGAAACATAACTAACCTGTGGAACTTGAGTGGTTTTACCGCATCCAGTCTCTCCACATACAATAACACAGATGTTCTCATTTATAGCTTCCATTATTTCTTGTTCCATCATAACTATGGGAAGATCCTTTCTTTACTCTTCCACCTCCTTCGGTCTTGACACATGCACCACAGTTGGCCTGCTAGATTCCGGATCTCTGTCTACTTTTTTCTGTTCCAAGTGCAGCACACATCAGATAGACATCGTAGGTAAAGTACATATAGGGTGATCAAACAACTAAACAGCGAAAACTTAGAGACAAGCTAGCATGTACACCAATGATAATCAATCATGAGAAAACTACTTGATCCATGAAAATAAGCATGGTTATAAATTATTACATACAATGGAGTCCATGATTTCTTGATTGGACGAACATGAATCGGTAGACTTCGTTGGGACTTGGGTCAATTGGCTGAATGGTCTCACTGGTCATATCTTTGTCTGACTGAACACCACCATCTCTAAGAGAAATAATGTCTTCATTACTGCAGACCATGTTCTCAGAGTCAGAGATGGATCCTTCACGCATAACTACCTGTGGTAATAAGGAGGATTGATCGTAGTCATTGACAGCTTGTGGTTGCGTATCATTGTATTGAACTTGAGAACCTTGACATTCAGTATTGCTGAAGGGTAATT
>CM051456.1:91130123-91249079 GCA_028274465.1 Plantago ovata | reverse complement strand
GAAAAAATGACAAGGTAAGAGTCATAAGGACAGGACCATGGTACTGAGTTTGTTAAACCAGTACATAACTGAATATTGTACCTCCAAAGGTATTCAACATCAGTTATCCTCAGTAAGGACACCACAGCAAAATGGTGTTGCTGAACGGAAGAATCGTACCCTGAAAGAAGCCGCAAGAACAATGCTTGCTGACACTGAGATAAGTGAGGCTTACTGGGTTGAAGCGATTAATACCGCCTGCTATACTCAGAATAGATGTTTGATTACTAAGGAATACAACAAAACTCCTTATGAATTGTTTGTTGGAAGACCTCCTAACATCACTCATCTAAGAGTATTTGGTTGCAAGTGTTTCGTTCTTAACAATGGTAGAGAATACCTAAGAACATTTCAACCAAAGGCAGACGAAGCGATATTTCTTGGCTACTCCTTGCATAGTAAAGCTTACAGAGTTTACAACAAAAGGCACAAAAGATTGAAGAATCTGTGCATGTTGTATTCTACGAAAAGTACAAGGTGTGCCTGCTGAAGAAGAAATATCAGAATGTATGAAAAAGCTAATCATACATGAGCAAAGAACTGAATCTGATGCTAGGCAAATCAAGTCAATTGAACTAAATGATGATTCTGACAATGATTCTCCTCCCCGAGTCATGACAAGATAAATATAGTTCACGACAAAGAATTTCCAGCAAAAGATGCGGTTGCTCCGGAAGTTGCTGAAATTACGCAATCTCCAGTGCCTGCTGATGAAATACCTCAACCCAGCAATGCTGAACAAGCAGTTGCTGACGATCAAATCTCAGCAGAGACACAAATTCCCAGTAGTACTGAACAAGTACATACTGAAGAGTCACATGCTGATGAGCAAACATATCCTGATCCAACAAACAGGAAACCTGTTAATAAATGGATTAGAGATCATCCCTCTACGGATATGATTGGCGATATTAATAAACGCCAAGTGACTAGATCCAAAGCTACTCAAGGACTTGCTGAAGAAGCAACTGTCGTAGAAGTAGAATCTTTATTCTCTTGCTTTGTTTCAGAAATTGAACCTAAAACCATAGAAGAAGCTTTGAAGCATTCTGAATGGATAAAGGCAATGCAAGAAGAATTGGATCAATTTGAAAGAAACAAAGTCTGGAAACTTGTGCCACTTGTTGAAAATAAGAAAGCTATTGGTACAAAGTGGGTGTTCAGAAACAAGCTGAGCGAGTCTGGTGAAGTAACAAGAAACAAAGCACGCTTAGTTGCTCAAGGTTACTGTCAGACTGAAGGATTGGACTATGATGAGTCTTACGCTCCAGTTGCAAGATTGGATGCAATTAGGCTTTTCTTGGCCTTTGCTGCTCACAATGACTTCATTGTTTACCAAATGGATGTTAAGAGTGCATTCTTAAATGGTGAACTTGCTGAAGAAGTCTACCTAGAACAACCCCCTGGCTTTGAACTTCCCTCAGAAACCAAGATGGTATATAAGCTACAGAAAGCTGTATATGGTCTAAAGCAAGCACCAAGAGCATGGTATGATACCTTGGCTAAATTCTTGCTGGAAAATGATTTCAAGAAAGGTGAAGTTGAGAAAACTCTTTTTACCATGAACCATGATGGTAAATTAATCTTAGTTCAAATTTATGTGGATGACATAATTTTTGGATCTAAGGACAAGCAACTTGTGATGATTTTGCCAAACTCATGACTAATAAGTTTGAAATGAGTATGATGGGAAAATTGAATTATTTCCTAGGATTGCAAGTCAAGCAACTCAAAGATGGAATATTCATAAATCAAGCAAAGTATGCGAAAGAAATGCTCATAAAGTTTAGGATCAAAGAGGATGAAAAACCTGAAAAGATCCCTATGAGTGTTGGTACCAAATTGGGCTATACTAAAGAGGACAAAAGTGTTGAAGAACACAAGTATAGGAAGCTCATTGGTTCCTTGTTGTATTTAACAGCAAGTAGACCTGACATTCAGTATGTTGTTTGTGTGTGTGCAAGATTCCAATCGGATCCAAGAGAATCACACTACAAAAAGGCAATTAAAATACTGAAATATGTTAAAGGTACAGTCAATGTTGGATTATGGTATCCAAAAGATTCTGGACTTGAATTGGTTGGCTATTCTGATGCTGATCATGGTGGATCAACTCTTGATAGAAAAAGTACCTCTGGAACTTGTCAGTTTTTTGGTACTAGATTAATATCATGGTCCAGCAAGAAGCAAACGTGTGTCGCCAATTCATCTACTGAATCTGAATACATTGCAGCTGGTTGTTGCACATCTCAAATCCTATGGATTCAGCAACAATTAAGAGATTATGGTATTTCTGCAAAGAAAACACCAATCTTTTGTGATAATACAAGTGCTATTGCAATTACGAAAAATCCTAAGTTTCACTCTAGGACTAAGCACATTGATATTAGACATCATTTCATTAGAGATCATGTGGAAAAGGGTGATATTGAGGTTGTAAAAGTAGGTACTGAAGATCAGCTTGCTGACATCTTTACCAAGCCCCTACCGGATAATAGGTTCGCAATGCTAAGGTATAATCTTGGATTGATTGAACTACCTCAATAAAGGATACACTTGGCAGTATGCTGAAACAGGTATTCAGCAACCCAAAGTATTCCTGTCCAAAAGACCAAATCACTGATTTCTTCTAAGAAATGATAAGTCACAACATGATTGCTGAAACAGGCATTCAGCAAGTAATTCCTTCAAAACAGGTATTTGTTAGGAAACTTGATCATTTGCTGAGACAGGCACTCAGTAAGTGAAAGAACTTAAGGATTGCTGAGACGGGTACTCAGACAATCAAAAGATACTAAAACAGGTATTCAAGTATCAAAGGAATTTTCTGAGACGGAAACTTAGAAAAAGAGCAAAGCTCATCTCTCAGATTTTACCAAAGGATGTCTCAAATACAAAAGAATTTACTGATACGGGAAATCAGAAATGTCTTTTAAACTTAGAAAATTTGAGATATCTAAGTAAGGGGGAACTTTCAGCAAGTATCCAGATTGTTAATTCAAACTCGCTGAAAAGATTCTTGTCTATTTCAGCAAGCAATCTATCCCTTATTACTCGGTAAAATTTAAGCTGGCACAGATAAACTCGCAATAAATCATGACATGAAATTTAATCGTGGCCACTGATTAAAAGGAGTTATCAATCTAACGGCTAACAAAACAAAGAGAGAGAGTGCTCTGACGGTTTTAGTTAGTGGGCCACTACGCATTCAATGCAAAGGCTCCACTATCTCCAGTGTTTCTCTGTTTTACCCTTGCTGAGAGCTCAAATCGATTGAGTTTCTCACACACCAGAGACACTATATAAAGAAGGAGTTAGAGAAATGACAAAATTCTTTAACTCACATTTCCTTTCTCTGCAATTTCTAGCCTGAAACTACTGTACCTCCGGTCAAAAAGCAAACTATCTTTTTTCGTACAATCTTTCTTGCTATATAAGAAATGGCTCCCAAGAGACAGTCATCTAAGTCCTCAAAATCGTCAAAGGTTGACAGTGCTGAAACACGCATTGCTCCGGTGACTACTCTGGCCCAAGACACAACGAAAGTTGTGTTGAAAAACGACCGAATCACTGTAAAACCTATGCCTCCGTCATATCTTGACACTGCAAAGTGTGAGATGTTGATGCAATGGGGAGGGTTTGCAAAGAAAAGTACATTAGGTACTTTTATGAACAAGAACTTGATGACCAAAATGAAGAGGCGCTTGAGTTCATCAAGCAGCAAGGCCTCATGAACTTTATCTCTGCTCGCACTAAGCAAGTGAGCATGATTGATACCATGGAATTCTACAACAATGCAGAAATCCAGTCCCTTACAGACAGTAATGGAGTCACTGAAAAAGTGATCCTTACTTATGTTCAGAACACGCAAATCGTCCTGAAATGGACTGATTTAGCGGAGATTTTTCAGATTCCAACCACTGGAACTGAAGATGACGTCACTGCTTCTGACGAAGAAATTGAAGCTTTCTACAGTGACGTCAGAAATGCAAAGATGAAGAAAGGCGAGATAGCTCCCGTGACTTGGACAAAGCATGTTAAGAGAAAGCATCTCTTCCATTCACTTGGTCTAATAGCTCTGCTACTCATTAAAGTTCTTGACTCCCAAGTTGGAGGAATTGACCAAGTAGGCCTGAGAAGATGGCCATTGCTGATGCATATCTATGAAAATAAATCGGAACTTAACTGGGCTAAGTACATTTTCAACATGCTTGTTGATTGTGTTACTAAGTTCAAGGTAAAGGTAGAAGACAACAAGGTCTCACCTTCCTTTCCAGTTATGTATGGAATCAAGATATGCTATATCCTTGAACATTTCAGGATTCAGCTAAGAAACCCATTGCCAATCAAGAAATCTGTGTGCAATGTGGGAAGATCTTTCTACAAGCAGAATGTACCTAAGATTGCTGGAAAGAAATCCAAGAAGACAACAACTGCAAATGTTGTTAGCACAAGCCAGCAAGAAAGGTATACAACAGCTGCAAATGTTACCACTCAGCAACTTAGAGATGAAACTGATGGTGGTGGTGGTAACACAAATGAAACTGCTGTAGAAAATCAACAAGGTAAGTGTACAACAGCCGTTGCTGAAAATGCAACAATAGATGACTCTGGGAAACTGGAGAAATCTAAAAAGAAAAAGAGGAAAGCTGATGATGACACTCAGTCTGCAGCGTCATCACCAAATCCCGTACCTAAGAGGAAACGGACAAGTAACAAAAGAAAGAAGACACTGGCTTCTCAGTCAGTCCCTAATGTCCAAGACTCCTCAGTCAATTCCCAGACAAATGCTGAAATGCATTTGCCAGTAGATGTTGCTGAAATAATCACTGAAACATATATCAGCAATGTTGAAGTGTTTGCGGAAGCCTTCAACAATCAACTTAACGTTGATAACTCTACTGAGAACAGACCTCAAGGCAGTGGAAATGAAATTCCTGCCCAAGTCCCAGATATCTACATTGTAGATATTCCAAATGATCCAACTATGGAACCAGCAAGCGACATTGCTGCTGATCTGCAAAGAGCGGCACTCGCTGATGCTGCTGAAGAGATGGTTGCTGAACAAGCAACTCATCAAGTTGCTGAAGCCCAGCTTGCTGATGAACCAGTTGCTGAAAGAGCAATGGTTCCTGTTCCTGAAGTTGCTGAAACTCAAGAAGCATTATTCAAAGACGCATCTCTTGATGCTGAGAATACTGGCCCAAGTTCACCCAAGACCTCAATTGACAAAGTCCAGCTTGTACTGGAAGATTTAAGCAAACAAATGGAGTTGGAGATTGAAGAATCATCCAACAAGTCAATTGATCTCTTCATGACAAGCAGTGAGCTTAAGGTCAAGATGCTTCTGCTCAACTTGTCATTTCAGAGACAAGGGAGATTGCTGAAACCGCACAGCTTTCTCAGTTAGAGCAAATCAGAAGTCTGCTGAAGAAACAGTCCAAGAAGCTGAAGAAACTGTTAATGCTGAAAGGACTGAGCCACAACATGTCCTTCCTCAGCAGGTAGTTAATTTAACCATCAGTAAAACTTCAAATTCTGAAAATTGTTCTTTTGCTAAAATTATTCTTTCTCTACAGACTTCTCAAGATACAAGTCAGAAGGTTGCTGAAGCCTGTGCACCAGAACCAACACTCCCTGCTCAGCAGGTAGTTAATAATTTTGGTATAAAAACTAAGTTTGACAGCTTAGTACTTGTGTCTAATTTTAATTTATTTCAGGATGAACAAATGGAGGATGTTACTCAAGCTCCTCATGGAATGGAAATTGTACTACATGAGCTTGCTGACTCTTAGCAGGTAAATCATGTTTCAGACTTAAACTCTAAAACAATTCTCCAAACCAATCCTGATCTAAATAAAATTCTTTTTCAGGCTCAAAAGGAGACCACTGAAGTGGTACTCATCACTGAAGATCAGCAAGTAAGTTCTGAAGAACTTTACTTGAGCTTCAAGAGGACAACTTTGTCGAGGGTTGCTAAGTCCGTCAGCAACTGGCAAAGATATAGGAGAATGGACTTCTCAGATCTTCACCATCATCTCTCAAATGAGAAAAAGAGATCTTCACTGTTAAAGCTCGAAACATTTGTCCACTCCATCCTTCCTGAAGAAATGACATATTCTCAGCAAATGAGCTCAAATCTGATTGCTCAAATCAGAGAGAATATGAAGGCCAAATTTAAGAGTGCCTCTCCAGCTGAACAAGCTGTGATGCTCAAAGGTCTTTTTGTTCCTGTGGTGGCTGATCCCCACAAATTAACTGAGGAAGAGGAAGTGACAAGTGTTGCTTTGTACAAACATATTGAGCTAGTCATTCTGACAGATGATGAAGAAGAAGAAGAAGATGAGAACATTCCCACTGATCCCAGTGATGATGAAGGGAAATATTCCAAGGACAAGAAAGACGATGATGATGACAATCAAGGTCCAAGTCCTGATGCTGGAGGCCTAAAGTTAACAGTTGCTGAAATGTTCAACAAGAAAATCAGCAAGCTGAACAAACACAACCTCAGCATGAATCTCAACCTCTTCCTGCTACTGAAAATCAAGCACCTGTACAAGGTGCTGATACTGAAGAAGAATATGCCAGAAAAAGGGCTGCCTTGAAAAATGGCAAGAGTCTAGTTTCTGATGCCAAGGTTACTGAAGAAAACCTTGAAGACAAGGATGAAGAAGATGAAGATTACCAACGAGCTCTACAAAATAGTCTCGTGATCCATGCAAGGCATACGCAGGATCTGGATATTGGTGAATCTTCAAGACCAAAATCAAAGGAAGTTCCATCCCTTCTATTTTCTACTGGCGAAACTCCAGTTATTGAGTCTCAAACGTTGCCTTCGGCAACTACTCAATTAAAACTAACTACTGGCGAAACTCCAGTAATTGAGCCACAAACTCAATTGAAACAACTATCTACTGGTGAAACTCCAGTCGTTGAGTCTGAAGCGTTGCCATCAGCAACCACTCAACAAAAAGGAAGTGAAGCTCCAAAGTCGCTCAACTTGATGAATCTGAGGATGATGACGAATTGTCAGAAAATGATGATGATCAATCTAAGCGAGACCCAAAAGTCGTTCAGATTCCTCCTCCTGATTACATCAATGATTTAGACGATGGGCTGAGAGCTGAATTGCTAACGCGTGATGATCAGTTTGCTTCTCAGATTAAGGTTCATTCCTTAACACCTCATTTAGTGCCGTTCCCAAGAGTTGAGGAGTTTACTCCCAGAATTCTAGCACTAAAGCAAGTCCATGATGCCTGCAAAGCTGAAGATGAGGCATTGCTTGCTGAGAGCCCACTTGACATTGGAAAAATACTGGCTACAGTGCTGAGACACACTACAACTTTGACAATAGCTCAAAGAGACATCAGTCTTTTTCATAAGAGCTATGAAGCAGATGTAAGCCAGGCGCTCAAGCTTGCAAAGAATGCTCTTGTCAAAGCTCAGAATATTATGGATGAGAAGGCCGCAACAGAGAAAAGACATGAAGAGAACATGATGAATATTCAAAAAGAGTTAGCAACAATGAACTCTGACCAACAAGAAATCATCATGAAGTATAACAGTCTCAACACTCTTGCTGAAAATGACAATGAGTTTTATTCTCTGCACATCACTCCGATGTTGCAATCCATGTCTAAGGGGGAAAAGAAGACAAGAAAAAGCAATCAAACCCCTCCTACTACTGCTGTTGATGTGCCACTTCCATTAGAACCTCTTGCTGAAAGAGAGCAAAGTTCTAAAAGACAAGCAGAAACTGAGTTAAATTCAGCAAGTACCAAAAAGAGAAAAACCGCTGCTGAAACTCAAGATTTCTGTCACACTGAAAGTCATCACAATCTGAATGAAGATGATGAAGAAGATGATGACAATCAAACAATAACTCAAGCCATAAGAGCTAGACCCTTAACAGCCATAACTCCGTCTGGCCACTCAAGGCATTTTTCGTCTGACTTTTCAGCAAGAGATCAAGACAATGCCAAATCTAGAAGAAGAAGGCAAAGACAGGAAGAGAAAAGGCTGGCCAACATTGCTATTGGCTCCGGCATTGAATATACAAAGACCAGCAATGATGAAACCACTCAGAATGTGATCAGAAACATTCATGGTTGCTGGATCCTAAAGCTGGAAGACTTGCTGGTAAATGAGTTCTTTCCTACAGCCATTCTGAATCAAATGTTCAAATGGATTGAACTCAAGGTCCAAAGAAAGCAAAGGGAAGAATCCCTCCCAAGAAATATTGCTGGGAGATGGTTGAATCTTGAGGTCTCAGTAAGAAGAACTGCCATTGGTAAGACTTATAGACAAGAACCAGATTTGATAAAACCACCTGGCATTGCTTACTATGCTGACCCGGTAACAAAGAAACCTAAGAAGAAACTTGGATTGATTCCTTATGAGTATTTCTATCTCACTGCTAAGGATCAAGAAGAAGATCTTCTCTGGTTAAGAAAGATTCATCCGAGAAACATTTCAGATACACAGCTTCTCCATGCAAGCAATTGGGGCATGCATTTGTGGGTAATTCACTACATGGAAATGAATGCTGAAAAGCATCATCATACTGCCTGCAAAAATGCAAGAATTCTTCAACTACAAGTCCGTAGGCTTCTGGAAAACTACGAGAAGGATTGTGTTGAATTCACTGCTCTTGCTGAGAAGAGTGTAAGAGAGATTTTGAGAAAATCCTCTGAAAGAGTTTAAGTCCCTGCAATAGTTTTTGTTAAAGTTTTTGTTTGCTGATTCATTGTTATCTATGCTTTCTTGTAATCTTCTGATTGATAACTTTCAGCAATGAATTCTTTTTGACTCTTATTGGTTTTGATTATGCAACTTACTTATGCTTACTGTTTATTAATTCAAGTATGCTTGCATTAATCATCTGACTTATTCAACATCAGAAACCTCTAAAAGGGTAACAATTAATTTAGCCATGGATTGCTAACATCAAAAAGGGGGAAATTTGTTAGGAATCTTGTAATTTTGATGAACAATTAACCATGCTAAATTAAGAACAGTCCAGTAACTAGTACTCTTAAGGTCCATAGGATTTTAGAATTTTAAGGACATTGTAAAAGAGGAACGTTTGCTGATGACTTAGTTAGGTTTTAGATAAGTTATTTCTTTAGTGTATGACGTATTTTATTTTCTGAGAAGAAAATAATTTATTGACACTTTAGCGTATGATGTATTTTATTTTCTGAAAAGAAATATCTTATTGATGCTTAGCTTTAATTAATCTTATTTTCTGAAAAGAAAATGACCTATTGAAGCATTTGCTGAAGATATATTTTGTTTATTACAAACAAATTATTGAAGCAAATAATAAACCGGTCAGAATCTTGAAGACTTTTGAAGATTTGAAGACTTGAAGACTTGAAGACTTGAAGATTGTTGAAGACTGGTAAAGGCACGTGTTGCTCAGAAAGTGGAATTTTCAGCAACAACATTGCATAAGTGAAAATCTGAAAGACAGAGTAGGTTGTGCTTGCTGAAACTGAGAATGAACACTTGCTGATAAACATATGTGACCTCTTGCTGAGTGTACGTGAAATTGCGCTCCAATGTTACTGTTTGAATTCTATTCAAATATGCATTTAATGCAAAGCTTACACGCGAAGGACATGAAGACTAGAAGACAAACAAAGTTGCTGCTGAAAGTACAAAAGCAAGATAGTGACATGTTAAGGAACAAATGCCTTAGGATTTGAAATTCAAACGGCTCCTTACTTGCACTATAAATAGAGGTCATCCGGCAAAGAGTTGAAGTGTATCAACAACGTGATCAAACTCTCACTTGTGCTTAAAAACTCACAAACCTTCAAACACTCTTACTGCCATTGATCCGTTCCAAGACTTAAAGCTTGAAAAAGCTACTTGTGAAGAAGTAGAACAAACTCAGCTGAGAAATTAGTTAAGTGTTCTTTCTTTCGAACAAGAACAAGTCTTGACACCAGAAACAATCAAACTTGTTTACTGCAAAGTATTCCAAGTTCTGTTTCTTAGATTACTTGTTGTAACTGAATAAGTTATGATTAAGTTATCTCACCCCAAAACTCTCTAACTGAAAATACACCCTTTCAGGCGTGATATTCAGGGGGAACTTAATCGAGCAAGGTTTTGCTGATTAAAAGTACCAAGTTTGGTGGAGAACAAGTTTGAGTTCTCTAGTTTAGGTTGGAGACAAAGCAAGTGTGCTTTGATTTCTGTTGAAACGCTTTAGATAGGAGATTGTAAGGAACCTCAATCATATCTTAGTGGATTCAGTCCTAGAAAGGACAAAGTGGATTAGTTCAGAGATTACGCCACTCTCAGATACCACTATAAAAGCGTTTGTGTGATTTACTTACTGCATTTAGCTTTCAGCAAATTATATCTGTTTGTACACAGTCACTCACTTCACTTGCTGAAAGAGCACTTATTGTTTCAAAGACTTCCGCTCTCTGATTTTAAGTATCAGCAAACCAAGCTACTGGAAAGTAACTTACGCTTGCTGAGAAAGTTAAGTATAAGCAACCTCATTACTGAAAAGTAATAAGTACTTGCTGAGAAAGTTTTTAAACGACAAAAGTTTGAAAAGACTATTCACCCCCCCCCCCCTCTAGTCTTTTCTTGTTGTTTAAAGGGACCAACAACTACCACATGGGACACAAATTGCCATTGAAGATGCACTATATTCTTCCAAATCTCAACGAAATCTATTGAGCTTTAAAGATATTCGACTAAATGAACGTTGAGACAATGAGTGAAAATGGCAATGAATTTCTTTACATTACTACACTGCAAGCCGGTAAGAAGAATATTTTGGAAAAGCTACTGGTATTGTCCTCTGTATTGTATTGTACAAAAATCAGAGCCATTGAAACATATGCCACAAAAAGGCAAATTGATAGCAATTTTAAAGTTTGGCATGACCGGTTGGGCCGTCCCAGATCAATGATGATGCGTAAAATAATTGAAAATTCATGTGGACACACATTGAAAAACCAGAAGATTTTTCAAAGTAGTGAATTTTCATGTGAT
The DNA here is from genome assembly GCA_028274465.1 of Plantago ovata. NCBI lineage: Eukaryota > Viridiplantae > Streptophyta > Magnoliopsida > Lamiales > Plantaginaceae > Plantago > Plantago ovata. The sequence continues at coordinate 91,238,018 of CM051456.1, read as the reverse complement.
GCTTGCTCTAAAGGCAAACTTATTATAAAACCATCATATGAAAAAGTTGGATATGAAAGCCCTGCTTTCTTAGAAAGAATACATGGAGACATATGTGGACCAATACACCCACCATGTGGAACATTTAGATATTTCATGGTCCTAATAGGTGCATCTACTAGATGGTCACATGTGTGCTTATTATCTACTCGTAACTTAGCCTTTTCAAGATTACTTGCACAAATAATTCGCTTACAAGCACATTTCCCTGATTCTCCAATAAAGAATATCCGACTTGACAATGCTGCTGAATTTTCATCGCAAGCATTCAATGATTATTGCATGTCTATTGGTATAAAAGTTGAACATCCTGTTGCACATGTTCATACACAAAATGGTATGGCCGAATCACTTATTAAACGCCTCCAACTTATTGCAAGGCCATTACTAATGAAATCTAACCTCCCTGCATCAGCATGGGGACATGCAATTTTACATGCTGCGACACTTATACGTATCCGGCCAACAGGCTATCAGAAATTCTCCCCATTGCAAATGGTATATGGCAATGTGCCAAACATATCTCATCTAAAAACATTTGGATGTGCGGTTTATACTCCGATTGCTCCACCTCAACGCACAAAGATGGGACCCCAAAGAAGAATGGGGATATATGTTGGATATGAGTCTCCATCAATAATCAAGTATTTAGAACCATCAACCGGAGACCTATTCACTGCTAGATTCGCTGATTGCCATTTTGATGAATCAAATTTTCCAAACATGGGGGGAAAGAAGAAGCAGTTGGAAAATAATATATCTTGGAATGAATTATCTTTATCTACCTATGATCCTCGGTCAAGTCAAAGTGAACATGAAGTTAAAAAGATAATTCATCTACAGAAACTCGCGAATCAATTGCCAGACGCATTCGCTGATCCAAAAAGAGTTACAAAATCATATATTCCAGCTGAAAATGCTCCAATTAGAATTGAAGTCCCAGAAGGACAAGTTATGAATGCTAATGAGTCTAAGACACGCATGAAGCGTGGAAGACCGTTCGGTTCCAAAGATAAAAATCCTCGAAAAAGAAAAGGAGCAAATATCGATAGTGGCCCATTCGAGGAAGAAAAATCTCCACAAGAGATTGATAAGACTCCAAATGAGTCAAACGACATAACCAAAGAGGTTTAGGTACCTGAAATTGTTGAAAATGAAGAGATCTCCATAAACTATGTCGTGAATGGAAAAGTATGGAATCGAAATGACACCGACATCGATGAAATATTTTCATATAACATTGCGCGCGATATTGTGGAACAAGACGAGGATCTTGAACCTACATCTATAAAAGAATGTAGTCGTAGAGATGATTGGCCAAAATGGAAAGAAGCAATTGATGCTGAATTGCGCTCTCTTGGAAAACGTAAAATTTTTGGACCAGTAGTCCGTACACCATATGGTGTAAAACCCGTTGGATATAAATGGGTTTTTGTGCAAAAAAGAAATGAGAAAAATGAAGTCGTAAGATATAAAGCAAGACTCGTCGCACAAGGTTTTACTCAAAGACCCGGAATCGATTATGAAGAGACGTATTCTCCTGTGATGGATGCAATCACATTTCGTTATTTGATAAATCTGGCTATACATGAAAATCTTGAGATGCGTCTAATGGATGTGGTCACAGCCTATTTATACGGCTCCTTAGAAAATGACATCTATATGAAAGTCCCTGAAGGTTTTAAGGTACCCGAAGTACAAACCCCAAATTCCCGAGATAATTATTCAATCAAACTCAACAGAGCTCTGTATGAGTTGAAACAATCGGGACGAATGTGGTTTAACCGTTTGAACACATTCTTATCAAATGAGGGTTATAAAAATGATCCTATATGTCCATGCGTTTTCATGAAACGAACATGATCAAAGTTTGTCATTATTGCAGTTTATGTAGATCACTTGAATATTGTTGGAACTCCTGAAGAGTTATCCAAGGCAGTTGATTGTTTGAAGAAAGAATTTGAAATGAAAGACATTGGAAAAACAAAGTACTGCTTGGGCCTACAAATCGAACACTTGAAAGATGGTACGTTTGTGCATCAATCAAATTATTTGAATAGGGTGCTGAAGAAATTTTATATGGATAAGGCTCATCCATTGAGTACACCCATGGTCGTAAGGTCTTTAGAAGTGGATAAAGACCCATTTAGACCTCGTGAAGATAATGAAGAACTTCTTGGTCCTGAAGTACCGTATCTTAGTGCTATTGGCGCACTTATGTATCTTGCTAACAATACACGACCTGATATAGCTTTTGCTGTCAATTTATTAGCAAGGTATAGTTCTTCTCCAACTCGAAGACATTGGAATGGGATCAAGCATGTACTTCGATATCTTCAAGGAACTCCAGATATGGGTTTATACTATCCAAAGTCTAGTAATCCAGAATTAATTGGGTATGCAGATGCAGGATTCTCATCTGATCCTCATAAGGGTCGCTCACAAACAGGTTATCTGTTCACATGTGGAGGTACAACCATATCTTGGCGTTCTGTTAAGCAAACATTATCTGCTGTCTCTTCTAACCATGCAGAAATTTTAGCGATCCATGAGGCAAGTCGAGAATGTGTTTGGTTAAGATCTTTAACTGGGCATATTCGTGATATGTGTGGTCTTACATCCAAGAAGGAAGTTCCCACTGTACTATATGAGGATAATGCTGCTTGCATAGCTCAACTGAAGGAAGGCTTTGTCAAAGGAGATAGAACGAAACATATATCTCCAAATTTTTTCTTCACCCATGATCTACAGAAAGAAGGTTCTATTCAAGTGCATAAGATTCGTTCATGTGACAACTTAGCAGATTTGTTTACTAAATCACTTCCACCATCAACATTTGAGAAGTTGGTTCGAAAGGTTGGAATGCGGCGGCTCAAAGATTTGAAGTGATGTTTTCATCAGGGGGAGACAGATACGCACTGCACTCTTTTTCCCTTGACTAAGTTTTTATCCCACAGGGTTTTTCTTAGCAAGGTTTTTAATGAGGCAGTATTCCTACAACGTATCTGAAATCTTCAACTCATGTTTCATTCAGGGGGAGTCTTATGGATATTTATGGAATGTAACAAGAGTTAGCTAGATTTGTTAGTCAAAGATTTATCTTCCTAATTTATCTCTTTTCTTTTTGCACATATCTTTCCAGTTTGTTGCTATCAGATAATTTTTCTGATTGTATAAATACCGCTTGTACGTACTGTGAGTTACTAATAATAAAAAATCTACTTTCTCCCTACTTTTCTCAGTTATATTTTATCAATATTAATAGTCATACGGTGTACTTGTAACACAATTTACGTGTGAAACATTCTTATTGGAATGGACAAGAAACAAAACATAGTTTCAAAGGCTTGTCTATGTACGTATCAAGTTAATTACATTACATGGCTAATTAATTGCTTAACTTTTTGGATTACTACAACACGAATTAAGCTTTTTGTAAGCTATTCTCATGAACTTAATTCCTTCAACGTTGACCTACATGGTTTCCACGAATCTTTCATGCACATGCACACGCACGACCTTGCTTCAAATTTATATTTTATTAAAATGAGTCCTTTTTCTCTTTCTCTCTCTATATATATACCATCATCTCATCATATATAACCTCATTCATCATATCTATCTTCTAACCATATATTATAGCTATTACAAAACACAATCTAGCTAGTCCACTTTCTAAATTCATCATCTCTAAATCACTAGTTAGATCATGGCGCAAATGGCAAGTTCCTTTCTTACTTTTCTACTCATCTTAACCCTCGGTCAAACCACGGCTGGACGCTCTCGTGCTAGAGCATTCATTGAGGCGCAATGTCGAACCACACTTTACGATGATTTATGCATCCGCACCTTATCTCGTTACACTGCCAATCTCACTGCATCTCCAACTAGCAGCAAATTAGCGCAAATTGCATTGAAGTCGGCCCTGGTGAAAGCCCAATCGACACGAGTTTACATAACGTATGTGGCCAACGGGCTCAACCAAACCAACGGCAATGGCACAAAAGGTCTCAACCAAACAAGAGGCGTCATTGACTACGAAGCTGTCCGAGAATGCTTAGGTCATGTAAGCAGTAGCGTGGAACAACTCACAAATTGCATCACGGAGGCGCAGATGATAAAGGAAAATGGGAGAACTAAAAACTTTCCTTGGCATGCAAGTAACATCCAGACGTGGATGAGCACAGCGGTGACAGATGCGAGCTCATGTATGAATGGATTATCGGGGCAGGCTATTGGAGGTAAGACCAAGGTGTTGATAAAAGCTAAGGTTCTTAACTTCCAGCAGGTTACCAGCATTGCCCTGGCCTTGTTCAACAAGTTTGCAGTGACTTATAAGTCCTCTTATGTTAAAGTACCAAAAGTATAGGACTAGAGGCTGTTTTATAATTTGAAACTGATTTATGTATTGAAGCTTATTTTGATCGATTTAATTTATTTGGTTTGCCTTGTTCTGATGCATTAATTTGAACTGAATGATCAGTATATAGTTTCAAATTTATGGTTGTAATGACAAATCATTACACGCGTAGCATTTTGTAGCGAATGAAACTATATTCTTTCATGAAATGAAATTACAAACTAGCAACTTTCGACAGAAAAAAAAGTTAAGTAGCTTGATCGATCGCCCAGGAAAAGAGTAATGCATTTAGTAGTGACCAACATTGTTGTTCCTGTTGGTCATGGCAAGGAACAACTCGTTGTTCCTCATATCTTCAACAAGTGCGGCACCTGAAGTGGATGGCACGCCACTTGTCTGACCATCCACCACCGGTTCTGTTCCTGCAGGTAACTGGAGGAGATGTTGAGAATTTAGAAAATCATGAGGAGCATCTTGCCTTTCCTCGTCAAATTCGGCCATCCTTGCTTGGAGCTTCATGATCTTCTCATCAATGTGCGAGTTCAACGAAGCAAACTTTGAGATATCAATCTCATTTAGATTCATCGTTTGCAAGAGTTGGCTCACAAGCATCTCCGCTTCATGTTCATCATTCTTTTTCTTGATTTTCTGCAAATTCTGAATCAAGTCACTCACCAAGTCCTGCAAAAAATCAACATGCAAAACTTTCTTTTTGGATCTTTCTTCTTCAGAAAGGCCCATGAACCTATTGAGCCCCTCGTAGAAATCAATCTCTGATGGCCAGAGTGTTGACATTCCCGAGTTATTATCATGAACAACAATAAAGATTGCTAATTCACATAGTGTTACTAACTCGTGTGCTTTTTTACAAAAGTTATCAAACCTTCTTTTGAGAGTTTCTTTGCGCAACTTCTCATTTGCGATTTTTACGCGCTTGATTTTTGTGGGAGGCATTTTTTGTGAGACTTTGTAGTAGTGGTGTTCTATGGCTGCAGGGTTATAAATCCTTCTATATATATAGGAGAAATTAAAATTTTGAAATCAACAGAGTATTTAAAACAATGTTGAACAGAATGTTATTTCAAGTGTTAGAAGACTCATGGTTCAAAGTATAGTCACCAAAAAAATATGGAATGTTTTAAATTAAAAATTACCTTCAATATATATATATTTCAAGGTTATGTATTGAATATTTGGAATTTTATGGTAACCAATAATGTCAATTTCATATTTACCGGGTCTAACATTTAATCTAACATTTTATAGTAGCTAGTATGCATTTTTGGTTATTAAAGTCAATATTGTACTAATACACTTGTAATTGTGTAAATATCAATATGATATTTAATTTTATCTGAATTGTTAGAACATAGGAGTTGAACCAGACAACACATAGGAGTTAAACCAGAACAGGTTAACTCCTTGGTCAACACCGACAATGTAGAGATATGAATGTATTACCAAGGATATATATATATATATACAACGGAATCCACTATTCTAGGCTATATTCTAGTACGGATATACATTCGTAATACATTCCTATACATTCTTATCTCTACATTGTCGGTGTTGACCAAGAAGTTAACATGTTTTGGTTTAACTCCTATGTACTGTCTGGTTCAACTCCTATGTTCTAACATGAATTGGTTCAAAATACCTCATTCTAACCTGCACTACAATATCATTAGGATGAATTTGGCATATAGGCCCAAACCTTAGTTTACCAAGGTTAGGCCGTCCATTAATTGTTATAAACGGACATGCAGTACGTAATTAATTTTTTGAAACGGTATATATATCTAACTAACTTATTCATACTGGTACACTACTGTTTTAAAACCTTATAATTCAAAATATATCTATACCAACCTTATGGCTTTGTTGGGGTTCGAACTCCTGACCTCTAGTATGCTACTCCAGCACCCTTACCACTCTGCCAAGCACGCCAATGTTACCAGCTACTCTTGCTAACCCTAACCCTCTGCTCATCGTGTTTGGGTGTCGTCCCCTACTTCGTTGCCTCCCACTGATGCACCAAAGGCCTTATCATCCATTGGTAAGCCTCCAGGTTCATATGAACTTGTTGTTGTGCTACCGATTGTGATCAAGCCACTCCGTTCCAGATCTTGTGCATGCAACCTTTTAATTACACCACCTGGTACCATTGCATAACTTCATCCAGCGCTCAAGTACCTGATATGGCGTCTCTTCATCGCTGGAGATGTCAATAACCTCCATGGCCTTTAGCTCCATCGAACGTTGTACCACCAAGGAGGTTTACGACCCACCACTCCGACTTCTCCCATAGCAACACTCCATAGTGCACCTCCTTAGGGGTACAGCCACCACATCCCTTGTCCACCTGTGCTCCAGTTCCTACTCATCTGCGTCGCCCCTCAATATGAATGAGTGGCCTTCAATAAGAATACAAAGACACTGCAGGCTACACTCAAACGTAACATATATAGTCTGCAGTGGCTAGCCATGACATCCTTAACACTACTTCTCCCTCTAGCTCATACGTCGGCATCTCATACAAGGTTACAATAATGCCTTGAAGAGAGTTAGACCTGTCGGTCTGCGGTGATGTGTACTGTAGCGCATTTTGCAACCTGCTTCCACTCCAGCCCTGACTCCTTGCGAACTCCGGTTGATCAAGTTGTTACCAGCCCCTATGTCCACCAGAATAACTCCTGGTTACCCAGAAATCATGGCGGGGAATCTTAGCCTATTCAATTGACCAGCTAAATCCATGTGAGGTCGTTGTGCCTAGATTTCTCCAAACTGCAGCTTACATCCCTTCTGTTTTTTGTTCTTCTTGGAATTCGTGGATTGCCACCCTTCAACGGTACCTTGAATCATGAGCATTATTGAGTGAGTTGAATCAGGTCTTTCACCCATGCCACGTGCCTCAGGTGTAGTCACTCACTGTCCTGAAAGCTCACAACCTGTTCCTTGGCCTCCATCGGAATATCCGGTCCGGTTCTGTACTGAACCGGTACCCTACCGGTTCGGTTTTCGGCTTAAGGAATTTAATGATTCTGGTTTTCGATTCTTTTCGGATCCGGTCCATTCCGGTCCGGTTTTGAACCGGTGAACAAGGCATGCATGTTTGTGGGAAGGTTTAGTAGCTAATTTATTTAGTTGAAAAATAAGCCTGTAGCTGAGATAGATATATGTACTAGTATATTTTAGGAAATGTTGTATAAAGACAAGTAAAATCTTAATTTAGATTTCTCCATATTCCAGACGACCTATATATATATATCAACGCCTATATTGTGGAGGAATCTCAACTCCATCACACAAGTTTCTCAAAGTTTTGACAAAATAAAATTTCTCCATCAGGTTCTACATTACAAATTGTAACAGTATGCATGCAATATCACAATAAATTAATTTCATCGGAAAATTAAATTTTATATATTAATTGAAGTTGTTCGCGTGGGCAATATCACAATAGATTAATTTAGGATCCTGTTAAAACATTCTAGGATCCTGACAATAGATTTATTTCAAGTAATGGAAACAACAAATTTATATGAAAATAGTTATGATTTGACCTTTAATCGACCTGTCGGGTAGCTACATTACGTGATTAACAATGAGGCTTCTTTGAGAAATCGTGCTTCTTTGATCATAATATCGTTACGTATCTAGGTGAAAAATCCCCTTAATTTTGTTTTTATTGAATTAGTTTTAAATTCCCTCATGAAGAATTCTCCTAATTCTAACATGTTGCGCAGCTGAAACAAAGCAGATTATAAGGGGAAAAAAAGAACATTCAGAGTTTAGGATAATACAGTACTACATATAGTTTCAAATTTAGATAGTTGTAAATGCCTTTTTATTGCTTAATTCACTTGCAGTGATGATCATTACATGAGTCTATAGAATTTTGTAGAGAGATTACAACTAAACTACTTTGACATGTAATGAAAAGTACAAATTATCAAATTGCACGTCCAAGAAAATTAAAGGCACAACTGCATCTAGTGACCAAAATTGTTGGTCATGGTTTCAAGGAACAACTCGTCGTTCCTCATATCATGGACACCCGAAGTGGATGCTACGTCACTTGTCTGACCATCTCCTGCAGGTTGTGGGAGGAGACGTTCAGGTCCTTCGGGCAAATGGTGCGAAGGTGCACCTTGCCTTTCTTCATCAAACGCACCCATCCTCTGCTGGAGCTTCATTATCTTTTCATCAACATGGGAGCTCAACAAATCAAACTTTGAGATATCAATCTCATTTACATTCATACTTTCTAAAAGTTGATTCGTAAGCATCTCCATTTCATCCTCGCAATTCTTCTTTTGGAGTCTCTTCAACTTTTGATCCAAGTCACTCACCAGTTCCTCCAAAAATCAAGATGCAAAACCATTTTCTTAGTTTTTTCAGCATCCGGAAGGCTCATGAACTTCGTGAGCCCCTGGTAGAAATCTTCTTCTTCCGGCCAAAGTGTTGATATCCCTGATTTGATATCGTGGACAACAATATAGATGGCTGAATCACATAGTTTGGATAGCTCGTGTGCTTTTTTAAAGAAGTTGGCAAGTCTTTTTTCAAAGGTTTCTTTGCGCAACTTCTCATTTGCAATTGTTACACGCTTGATCTTTCTGCGAGGCATTTTTTGTGAGTGTGTGTGCTTAGTGCTATTCTCTAGCAGGACTAATCCTTCTATATAATATATAGGATAAAATAAAAGTGAAATTAAGAAAGTGTTAAAATAGTTTAGAATTGAATAGTTGTTATTTCAAGTAAGTGGAATAATAAGATTAATGATGTAAAAATTTGGTAATGTGGTTACTATAAGATTTATGTGTATGGCCAGTATGGGTACTGAAAACTGCAAGTATGGTAATGGTTATGAATGATATGATTAACTTAAGGTATGTATATACATTTCTAGGTTATATATGTTGAATTAATATACTATGAAATTCTATGGTAACCAATAATAATGTGTACATTCATTGGTTACCATAGAATTCTATAGTAATATACATTTTTGGTTATGAATTATATATATAGTTAACTTAAGTTTTGAGTTTAATCTAAAGTAGTATACATTTTTGGTTACTAAGTCACATTATTATATCAATAAACTTGCGAACATGTACTTGCTTAATTGGTTCAAGAAAAAATCATTCTAAAGTGGACTGCAATATGATGACAATTTGGTCCTTGTGGGTTGTGTCTCAGGCCCAGTTTTAATAGGCTTAGTCGGGCCCGCTAATATTGATAAGCATTGGCCTAATATTTTGGTCATGCAACATGGACAAGCTTGACTGCTACTATATACATTTGTGATTTGTGTAAAGTAAAGTCGTGGTGAGCAACGGTCCAAAACTTGATCTAAAAAAATAAAACACAATATGAAGATCGAACACGGGACAATTATAGGTTTGGTCCCAACCTAGACCGGAACATAATATTATGGTTTTGTTCGGGCTTAGATCGATTCTAGATTAGTATCAGTTTTTTTTTTTTTTTTTTGAAGTTCACGTGCCATTATAAATTATGCATTGCCAATGCGAAAAAATCTACTTATATATGTTTATTTCAATTGCAAGAATTACTAAATTCTCGTACAAGTTGGTATCCAAATCGATCGATTTTGAAGAAGCATTTATGTGATGCCCCGCCTGGAAGCATCCTCCTCCCTAGGGCGACGCCACCCACCAGCTGCACCATTCCTTTCAGAGCCATCTATGCTTTGTCGGAAAGTTACGGGAACGAAAGAAAAAAACAATTAAAAGCCATGCAAATTACCAAGAACAAGGTAACATTATGAACAAATTACCCATAAAGCGGGAATGGATCTCCTATAACACTACACTTGAGGAAATATGGACGATAATGAAAGGAGTAATTCTTTGATGACTTAGTTAGGTATGAGATGACAATAATGTTAAATAAATGATCATGACATTGAGTCGCATGAAATATATTATACAACATAAACGAAAGTTTCGATGTGAAACCAGATGATGATGAGGCTAGATCCTTTGTCTAGACGAAAGTGTGAGCAACAATTGATTGAATTGTGCAATTAGGATCTCTCAAGAGATGAACGAAAGAAGAGAAGCAGTTGCAGAATTGTGCAACATAGAAGAAGAAGAGAAGCAGCAGTCAAACTCAAAAATAGTCTATGTGAACAGAAGAGAGCGTGCGCACAGGACGGGAACGATTCTATTGCTTATCAATGCCAGCAAAAAATTATTGAGAAGAAGCAACGTATTATTTTAAGATTGTAACTCGTACAATTAAGGGTATGATTGTCTTTCTAGATAAGTAGTTTAGCAGCTATAAATACTAAACAGTAGTTAGGTTTTTTTTTTTAGAAGACTGCCGCAGAGCCTCTTGTTAATACAAGAATGGAGTTTTTACTCATCTAGCTACCATGTTTTCCAGCGTACTCTGACAGGATCGGTGAAAACCAAATCCAAACAATAAAAACCAACAAGCATAAGTTTCTTTTCTGGCTACATTATATCAGTTATTTGTAAATTGATAGACTATTTTTGAGTTTGACTGCATGCCAAAATTATCTGAATTTTGCTTCTTTCTGATGAAATGAGTGTGTTGTAACCAATTAACCCGAAAGATGTTGGGTTTAGTGATTATCTATCGTGAAATCCATCTAGATTCTTAAGCTAAGTCAATTAACAATTCAGCTTAGCTGCAGCTTGCAGAACATAACATAACATAAAAAAACTTCCTCATTGTCCAAGAGCTTGTTCAATTCACCCTACAAGATCGGTATATCAACAACATTATGGATTCAAGAATCGGACAAAGAAATCCAGTTCCTCACTTCCTCAAAGGAAACTCGTCTTAGAAGGCAGAAGATTAGACTATTCGCGCTAGTTTGCGCAAGGTCATGGAAAAGTGATGTTCCGTTAATTACTTCACATTGGAGTCGTTGTTACTACTCGTTTGCCTAACCGTGTCGTTGCTGGTCCTGCCGCTTATACTGCCTCCATTGCCGCCTCCGCCCTTTATGCTACTACTGCTCCCCATTTGCATACTGGCAGTGCTAATGCTACTGGCATTCATGCCCTCTAACATAAGGGACACCACGTACACATACACATGATTGTCGATGATAGCGCGTTGAAGGTCGGATTGGAGATGAGCTAAGCTTTTTCTTGATTCACTAGGAATGTCCAGGAAATGTGACAGTCAGGGTTCTTTTATTACTTCTATTATTACAGTATTAAGGATATTACTAACTTGCATATAGTCTTACTTATGAATTATGATGATGTTGACGATGATGAGTAAAATTATCTTCTAGGGCATATCTTGAAGTATCTTGATGCTTGTCCTTTGCTTAGGTAAGTTCATATATTTAGTTTATTTTGATCGAATATGTAATCGAGAGTTGGTATGGTTCTTAGTCGTAGTAGAATTTGAGATTTGGCAATATATTAACAAGATATTTCTGGTGAACAGATTTTATTTACAGTTAACAAAGATTAGTATAATTAATTGAAATCATTGTTTAGGGACAAAAAATTTGCATCAAACTAGCTTTTGGATTAATTCTATTCCTAGAACATTTAGTGGCGATTTACAAATTTGCTTTTGGGACCGGCATAAAATGTTTCATACTGTACTAGGGAGGGTAATTGTGACGCCCGACTAAAATAAATTAAAAAAAAATAATAAACAAAATAAAATAAAATAAATAAATAAATGAGCATTTGCATGCGAATTCTTTACAACTTAACAATGTGTACTATCGAACATTTGAATTAGTCGTAACTACTAGCAAATTAGCTTCTTATTCTAAGTAATATTTTGTCACATGTTTTAATATTTATTTAATTATTTTCACTCTTCTTAAACAAGCTACTACTAGTAAAAAAAGATAAGTATAAGATTTAAAACCGAACAAAAATTGAACAAGTGTGTGTTTGTGGAGTGAAAAACGTGGCTCATGGGGGTGATTACACAAATCATCTTAAATCATCATTAATTAAGATATTCACCTACTATAAATAGGCCATTGTTGTTGTAGTTTTTCATCAATAACCACGATCACAATTCACACTACATGCACAAAAAATGTCTCCCCATAACAAACATCCTATATTTAGCCATACACACAATCAATTAGCCAAAGTATTTTAAATCCTACATAATCCTATAACATTAAAATAACTAAATTAACATTCAAACTTTTTAGTTCAAGAATTCTCACCATCCTATCCTAGTAACTAAAGGTACGTTTCTCAATCTATACTTTTATTTTATTTTCTTCATGTAAAACTTTAAAATCACCATCTATAGTTATAATCATTACGGAAATCTACACGAAGATTTATGATTATTTTTATGAATTATTATTAATTTTATGAATAAGTACTCAAACTACTAGAAATTGTATACTTAACCAGCAAAATGTATTTTCTTATGTTCTCCTATATGGTAATCTAAAGCATATCATTAGAAGTATAACTCTAAGATTTAATGAATTTTGTAAATAGTACTAGCTTATACTTTTCTTGGTTTATATATAAGTACTAATCATAGACTACTTAAGAACTTGTCTAAAAACAGAGTAATAAGCTTGGCATCTAGATTTATATTTTTGTTATAAAAACCTCTAGGAGTTAATTTTTGATGGAAGTATATATAATTTTATAAATTTATTGAGGTAATAATACTTAAGACTATATTTTTAACATTAAAATTGTCACTTCCTTAGGAGTAACTTCTCAGGAGAAAGATTGAAGGTCGTATCTAAGTAGCAAGCGTCTAAGGTGAGGTGATTTTATTCCTTTTGTAAAACCCTTCGGCATCCGGCCCTGAGGATATTGACAGACTCCCTTAAACCTTGCAATATTTTCCTAAGCCTAATCTCTTTTACTCCGTATATTTATTTCACCCATTACATATATCATTTTGCTCTAAATCATTTTCTTGATGTTCTAGTTTGATCTCTAAACTATGGTCTATGGTAACACCCGGTCCATAATGATTATTTGTCTATATTAATTTATATGATTATTTGTCTATATTAATTTATATGACATCTATTGATATCTCTTGTTTCGATGATACATTTCGTTTACCCTTGAGGACGCTCATGGGAAGTTTGGCCATGGGTTATTGATGGATGGCCACTGGGTAGTAAGGCCTACCAGTTTAAGTCATACCTATCATTGCCCACCTTTGTTTCAGACACCGCGTCTAGCTGGAGTTGGCTATACCCCGTGATCTGAAATGACATGTACTCGAGCATGTCTTTTCGTTTTTGTTGAGGTCGCGCCTCAGTGAAGTTATAAGGTAGTATTATTCGGGAGTCATAAGGATGGTCATATGAGTTAGGCCTGTCTTATGGCCCTATATTCTTATCACTAATCTTAATTATTGTTGTTTTATCTTAACTTTATTCTTTATACTCCGTAATATCATGCCATTATTTTTAAAACCTCACTAAGTTATCAAAAATTACCCCTCTTTTGTTGTCTGTCTAATCCTCAGAGTAAAAGCGTAGGAACGGTATCATGGAAGAAGCTGGATGGATTATCTCTATAGAAATTTTGAGTTGAAGTAGTTATTATTACTATAATAAGAGACCAACCTTAGTATGATAATGGTTTGGTACTCCCGATGTGTATATACTACTTTACTTTGCTCAATATTTCCGTTGTAATATTTACCACTTTTGTAAAATAAAATATTAGTTTGCTTTGTATCTCTTTTGTTTATTGACCTGTCCTTTTTATCAAACTCTAACTTGTGGAGGAATCATCATCCTAACGAGTTAGAATTTGATATATAAGGTACGGTCGTCACAGAAGTGGTATCAGAGCCAGGTTTAAAATATAAAGAAAATAATCATGGTTAAATATATTTAGAAATAAATAAATTAATAATAATAAATTAAATAACTTACGTAAGTAAAATGCTCGGTTTATAAATATTTTAAAAAAAAATAATGACTTACCTTTGATTTTGACATGTATTACAGATGTCTGATTATTGGAATCACTATTCCGACGATCTCCCTCTTGATAATGAGCACCACGGAGACCCCGTAACATTATATGTAAGGAAATATGGTCCTAGCCAGATTTACACTTTCCCTACGCGTCACATGCATTTAGGACACTACCCGGATCATGTTGTGAAAGATCTAGAAGAGGATAGGGATAGAGTCGCTCTAGAACGGGATAGCCTATCGTTGTCTTATTCGGCTCTAAATCTAGAAGTGTTAAATCTGCGAAGGGAAAGGGAGCGCTTAGAGGAGGAAAATTTCATGTTGCATCAGCAGATAGCCCAGCATAACACCTCTCATTACCAGCTTAATGCCTTAGGATATGAGCGCGATCAGGCCATTGCACATGCACAAGCTCTTCACACGTTCTATACGGGAAAAATGCACGAAATTTTCATTAACGTGTTAAACATACAAAACATGGTGAATTCGGGACATGGGCATCGAGATTTAGTCCTAAAACAAGCCATTCAAGAGGTAATGGGAATATTTCAAAATGGGCATGATCAAGAAAACCAAGTAGTTCCAAATGGTGTGAATTTTCATATGCCTATGATTGCACCACCGGGGGGTTTGGGTAATGGTGAGTATGACTGGTATTCCCCACAGGTAGCCGCTCCCCATGATAACATAAATGAATTTCAAGGAGAAAATGTTGTTGAAGACCAAGCAAGTGAAGTCGGAGAAAATGATGTTCCCGTGGACTGGCTCAATCTCAATCAGCATGATACTTAGACTAATTATGTATATCTAGCATCATCTAGTTTAGCATCTACCATGTACCTTACTTTTGGCTATGTAAAATAGTATAGTGTCTAAGGTACATAACTAATGATAACCTTTTGTCTATGTAGAATAATATAGCATGATGGCCTAAGTTAACAAATGATGTCTTTTGTACTAACGATGCAAGTAGTATGTAATAGTCTTGATGTAGTAGCTTTTCTATGCTTAGTGTAAACATATCTATACTACTAATATGATAATTATATTATAGTATTGATCTAAGAGTAAAAAAAATAAAAAAAAATAAAAAATACATATATAATAATAATAATAATAATAATAATAATAATAATAATAATAATAATAATAATAATGGAAGAATTATTATATATGTTTTGTATACTTTTCAACGCTTTGTATACTTGATGAAACTTCATGGCTTTGCTATTTTCTGCATAGTTTAATTGATCTAACTTGTTAGTGTTGGTCAAAGTATGTGAATATATTATGAACTTATATCTTGATAAAAGTTTTCTAACTAACCCTGAATTTGTAGAATGGCACCACGGAGAAATACGAGATCCCAAAATAGTCAATTGAATGGAACAGAAACTGGTAACCTTCATAGTAGTGATGATGCATCAAATCCTGAAAATGACCCTTTGTCACAACAACGAGAAAATGGCCCAAACATTCCTTCAATATTTGAATTCTTACAGAATCAATATATGCAATATGCGCAACAACGCCCAAATGAGGTCCTTTCCAATTCACACTTCCAATTCACACTCCCAACAATCAGAAGATCAAGTCTTTGAAAGATTTCTTCGTCTTCAACCTCCAAAGTTTCTTGGAGAACCTGATGATAGAAAGGCTGAGTCATGGATTGATGAAATGGAGAAAATATTTGATGTCACCCACTATTCTGATGAAAGAAAAATCAAATTTGCTGCTTTTCGTCTCGAGGGTTCTGCAAGACATTGGTGGCGTTTACTTGATCAACGATGGAAACAAGATGGTGTGCCACGTACTTGGGAGAATTTTGTTGAAGAATTTTTCAAGAAATACATACCTCAAGTGGTACGCATTGATCGAGAGCGAGATTTCTTGGACTTAGTCCAAGGAAAAATGACGGTGTCCCAATATGAAGAAAAATACACTCGACTCATCCAGTATGCTCCTCATTACCTCAATGATGAAGTTCGGAAGGTGAGGAAATTTGTGGAAGGACTAAAGGTAGAAATTCGGTGGGCTATAATTTCCACGAAATTAAGCACATACGAAGAAGCAGTCGAATATGCACTCCAAGTTGAATCTGAAATGAAAGAACTCAATAAAATGGATGATCGAATGAAAAGAAATCGTCCATATGGTTCTAAGTTCCAACAAAAAGGCGCCTTTGCACCACGCAACAAATTTGCAAGAATGGAATCAAATAATTCTCTCAAGAATGAATTCCATGCTACAAATCAAGCAAGGCCTGCAATTCCTGGACCATGTGGATTCTTTGGAAATCCTAACCATAATGAGGAGATGTGTTGGCGAAAGAATGGAAGATGTATTGTATGTGGAAGTGACCAACACATGATCAAAGATTGCCCAAAAAGAACAACATCAATTCCAGCCTCTGGAGCAAAGTCAGGCGGCCAACCTCCTAAACAAGCTGGGAGACCTAAAGTCACTGCTCGAGCATATGCTTTGGAAACAAGTGATGGAGTTGTTGACCCCACTGCCGTGATTGAAGGTAATCTTTCAATACTCGATCAACTTGGTAGAGTCTTATATGATCCTGGAGCTACCCATTCTTTTATTTCAATCTCTTTCGTAAATTCCTTAGGCCTTAAAACTGACGTGTTGCCCTACTTGGTAGAAGTCACCACTCCTATGGGCACCAGCGTAATGACCGATATGGTAATTACGAACTGTCCAATCAAGATTAACGAGTCAGAATATCCCATAGACTTGATACAACTACCCATTCACAAATACCAAGTTATTCTAGGAATGGATTGGTTGTATAAATACCAAGTTGAGCTTAATTGTTTTACAAAAACGATCAAACTCGGGCAATTCCAACAATTTGATTGTCCTAAATCAAAATCAATTCCAATGATTTCATTTGTCGAAGCAAGAAAAGCTATCCGAGAAGGTACTCATGCTTTTCTTGCGTATATAATCAATAAGCCTAAGGAAAAAGTTTTGATAGAAGATTTACCGATAATAAAAGAATATCCTGAAGTTTTTCCAGAATAATTAAATTCTTTACCCCCTGATCGAGAAATTGAATTTGTGATCGAAACTTTACCTGGTACCACCCCAATCTCGAGAGCACCTTACAGAATGGCTCCTGCAGAGTTAAAAGAGTTGAAGACTCAATTACATGAATTATTGAGTCATGGCTTCATCCGACCAAGCACTTCTTCTTGGGGCGCACCCGTGCTTTTTGTAAAGAAGAAAGATGGATCTTTGAGATTATGTATCGACTACAGAGGCCTGAACAGAGTAACCATCAAAAATAAATATCCTCTTCCTCACATCGATGAGCTTTTTGATACACTACAAGGTTCACGTGTCTTCTCAAAATTAGATTTGAGGCAAGGATACTATCAGTTGAAGATTCGGGAACAGGACATCCCGAAAACTGCGTTCAACTCAAGGTATGGACATTTTGAGTTTGCCGTCATGCCTTTTGGACTAACAAATTCCCCAGCAGCATTCATGGACATGATGCATAGGATCTTTCGGTCATATCTTGATAAGTTCGTTGTCATTTTCATCGATGATATACTCGTCTATTCCAAATCAGAGGACGAGCATGCGGAGCACTTGAGAATTGTGTTACAAGTCCTGAAGGAGAATAAGTTGTATGCCAAGTTTAGCAAGTGCGAATTCTGGTTGGAGCAAGTGACGTTTCTATGACATGTTGTGTCTTATAATGGAATTGAAGTTGATCCCTCAAAAGTAGAATCCATTGTGAACTGGAAGAGACCTGAGAATGCCACAGAGGTACGAAGTTTCTTGGGTCTTGCGGGATATTATCGGCGATTTGTCAAGGATTTCTCAAAAATTGCAAGCCCCCTCAATGAGTTAACGCAAAAGAATAAAGCCTTCCAATGGACGGAAAGGTGTGAAGAAAGTTTTCATGAACTAAAGAAGAGATTAACTACAGCACCTGTGTTGGCACTACCGGAAGGATCATAAGGATTTATAATATACACAGATGCTTCAAAAGATGGTCTGGGGTGTGTTCTCATGCAGAATGGAAGGGTAACTGCATACGCATCTCGAAAACTGAAACCCCATGAGAAAAATTATCCAACTCATGATCTTGAGTTAGGAGCAATTGTCTTTGCTCTAGCAAAGTGGAGGCACTACCTTTACGGTGCAAATTTTGAAGTATATACCGATCACAAAAGCTTGAAGTACTTGTTCACACAGAAGGATTTGAACATGAGACAAAGGCGGTGGATGGAGTTCCTTGAGGATTACGACTGTTCAATTCTCTATCATCCTGGAAAAGCGAATGTTGTAGCAGATGCTCTTAGCAGAAAAGCAATGATTAATCATTTGTGCATGGAAAAGGCTGATGACGTGAGTCGCTCAAGAATCATTCTGAAGTCACATGCTCACATAGCAGGACTAACCATCCTGTCTGAATTTCTGAATGAAGTTATGGAGGCACAAAAGAATGATCCAGAAGTTGAGAAACAAAAGAACTTGGCGGAAGCAAAAGAAAATTCAATGTTCAAAGTCAACTCAGCTGGTCTTTTGACATTTCAAGGACGAATTTGTGTACCAAGCGAACTAAGAAGTAAGGTACTAGAAGAAGCTCACAAATCTAGGTACACTATTCACCCAGGAGGAACCAAAATGTATCGAGACTTGAAGAAAATTTTCTGGTGGAATGGGATGAAAAAGGATATAGCTGAATATGTTAAGAAATGTCTTACTTGCCAACTTGTAAAGGCAGAACATCAACATCCAGCAGGAAAATTGCAGCCTCTGCCTATTCCTAATTGGTAATGGGAACAAATCACCATGGACTTTGTAACGGGATTACCAAAAGTCAAAGAGGGTTTTGACATCATTTGGGTAGTCGTTGATAGACTTACAAAGACAGCACACTTCTTACCAGTAGCAACCTACTACGATGTCAATAAGCTAGCTGAACTTTACAAAAAGGAGATCATCAAATTACATGGAATTCTGATCAGCATTGTCTCCGACCGTGATCCCATTACGTCTAGGCTTTGGAAGCAACTTCAAGAGAACCTCGGTACCAAGCTCAAGTTTAGCACGGCATCACACCCGCAAACTGATGGACAATCTGAACGAACTATCGGGTTTTTAGAAGACATGTTGAGGGCATGTGTGCTTGATTTTGGAGGAGCATGGAACAAACACTTGCCGCTAATCGAGTTTGCATACAACAACAGTTACCAGGCGTCGATTGAGATGGCACAATACGAGGCTTTATATGGAAGAAAATGTCGATCTCCACTCCATTGGGACTTGGATGAATGGCGGACACCTTCAGATGGAGCACAAAGGGCTTTTAGGCCGGATTCAAGAAGCTATTGATAAGGTGCAACTGATTAAACATCGGAGTAAAGCTTCACAAGATCGTCAAAAGAGTTATGCCGATAAAAGAAGGAGAGACTTGGAATTTAACGTGGGTGACTTCGTTTTCCTAAAATTGTCTCCAAGAAAAGGATTCAGAAGAGTCGGGAAAGGAGGAAAATTGAGCCCTCGTTATATCGGACCATTTGAGATAAAGGATCGTATCGGCCAAGTTGCATATCGTTTGATTCTTCCGGCTAATATAACAGGGATACACGATGTCTTCCATGTTTCACAACTAAGGAAGTATTACCTGGATGAATCACATGTTTTAGATCCAGGGGTCATACAGATTGAAAGTGACTTATCGTACGAAGAAAAACCTGTTCAAATTCTCGGTCAGAAATTTCACGAATTAAGAAACAAGAAGATCTCCATAGTGAAAGTACTCTGGAGAAATCACAATGTTGAGGAAGCTACTTGGGAACCGGAACACGAAATGCGAAAACATTACCCCGCACTCTTCGAAAATTCAGGTACGAATCTGGGGACCAGATTCTTTTAAGGGGGGGAGTTTGTGACGCCCGACTAAAATAAATTAAAAAAAATAAAATAAATAATAATAATAAAATAAGAATAAATAAATAAAATAAAATAAAATAAATAAATAAATGAGAATTTGCATGCGAATTCTTTACAACTTAACAATGTGTATTATCGAACATTTGAATTAGTCGTAACTACTAGCAAATTAGCTTCTTATTCTAAGTAATATTTTGTCACATGTTTTAATATTTATTTAATTATTTTCACTCTTCTTAAACAAGCTACTACTAGTAAAAAAAGATAAGTATAAGATTTAAAACCAAACAAAAATTGAACAAGTGTGTGTTTGTGGAGTGAAAAACGTGGCTCATGGGGGTGATTACACAAATCATCTTAAATCATCATTAACTAAGATATTCACCTACTATAAATAGGTCATTGTTGTTGTAGTTTTTCATCAATAACCACGATCACAATTCACACTACATGCACAAAAAATGTCTCCCCATAACAAACATCCTATATTTAGCCATACACACAATCAATTAGCCAAAGTATTTTAAATCCTACATAATGCTATAACATTAAAATAACTAAATTAACATTCAAACTTTTTAGTTCAAGAATTCTCACCATCCTATCCTAGTAACTAAAGGTACGTTTCTCAATCTATACTTTTATTTTATTTTCTTCATGTAAAACTTTAAAATCACCATCTATAATTATAATCATTATGGAAATCTACACGAAGATTTATGATTATTTTTATGAATTATTATTAATTTTATGAATAAGTACTCAAACTACTAGAAATTGTATACTTAACAAGCAAAATGTATTTTCTTATGTTCTCCTATATGGTAATCTAAAGCATATCATTAGAAGTATAACTCTAAAATTTAATGAATTTTGTAAATAGTACTACCTTATACTTTTCTTTGTTTATATATAAGTACTAATCATAGAATACTTAAGAACTTGTATAAAAACAGAGTAATAAGCTTGGCATCTAGATTTATATTTTTGTTATAAAAACCTCTAGGAGTTAATTTTTTATGGAAGTATATATAATTTTATAAATTTATTGAGCTAATAATACTTAAGACTATATTTTTAACATTAAAATTGTCACTTCTTTAGGAGTAACTTCTCAGGAGAAAGATTGAAGGTCGTATCTAAGTAGCAAGCGTCTAAGGTGAGGTGATTTTATTCCTTTTGTAAAACCATTCGGCATCCGGCCCTGAGGATATTGACAGACTCCCTTAAACCTTGCAATATTTTCCTAAGCCTAATCTCTTTTACTCCGTATATTTATTTCACCCATTACATATATCATTTTGCTCTAAATCATTTTCTTGATGTTCTAGTTTGATCTCAAAACTATGGTCTATGGTAACACCCGGTCCATAATGATTATTTGTCTATATTAATTTATATGACGTCTATTGATATCTCTTGTTTCGATGATACATTTCGTTTACCCTTGAGGATGCTCATGGGAAGTTTGGTCATGGGTTATTGATGGATGGCCACTGGGTAGTAAGGCCTACCAGTTTAAGTCATACCTATCATTGCCCACCTTTGTTTCAGACACCGCGTCTAGCTGGAGTTGGCTATACCCCGTGATCTGAAATGACATGTACTCGAGCATGTCTTTTCGTTTTTGTTGAGGTCGCGCCTCAGTGAAGTTATAAGGTAGTATTATTCGGGAGCCATAAGGATGGTCATATGAGTTAGGCCTGTCTTATGGCCCTATATTCTTATCACTAATCTTAATTATTGTTGTTTTATCTTAACTTTATTCTTTATACTCCGTAATATCATGCCATTATTTTTAAAACCTCACTAAGTTATCAAAAACTTACCCCTCTTTTGTTGTTTGTCTAATCCTCAGAGTAAAAGCGTAGGAACGGTATCATGGAAGAAGCTGGATGGATTTATCTCTATAGAAATTTTGAGTTGAAGTAGTTATTATTACTATAATTAGAGACCAACCTTAGTATGATAATGGTTTGGTACTCCCGATGTGTATATACTACTTTACTTTGCTCAATATTTCCGCTGTAATATTTACCACTTTTGTAAAATAAAATATTAGTTTGCTTTGTATCTCTTTTGTTTATTGACCTATCATTTTTATCAAACTCTAACTTGTGGAGGAATCATCATCCTAACGAGTTAGAATTTGATATATAAGGTACGGTCGTCACAATAATGGGACGGTTTGACAAACATATTCAACATCCTTATGCTCGCTTTGATCTGATCTATGTTTGGTGCTTACCTACCTGGGTACCTGTCGATCTGGAGTCCACGCTACGCCCTCCATCTTGTGTACCTACGGATCATGGGCGGATTTCAGGAGTATGACATAAGTTTTTATTTTATTTAGGGCTTCTTACGTCTAGCACCCCTCTTAATCGATTTTATTACAGATAAACACTCGTTAGTCAAACAATTACATCCACCTTCCCTGTTAGTCGATTTATGTACATGCAGACCCATGATCTTGACTTTTGGCGAACTAAATCAATGAAAAGACATTTTTACCATTGGTCAAATATTGAAATTTGACTGAGACCAAACAATTTCAATTTTCATTAATTACACATTTGCCTCAAATCTTTTTAATTTCACCAATTTCACACTTAATAATTCAACATAAGGTATATAACTTTTTAAAATTCCAAAATTACCTCAAATATTATTGCAAACTGAGCTCTAGAAATTTTATATCTTAAAAGTAACCAAAAAGTTTTTTTATTTTTTTTAAAAAAAAAAGGAAAAACCCATCTGATCGGAGCAGCTCCGTCCTGAACGGAGCTGTATCGGAGCTGTACAGCTCCGTTCAGATCGGAGCTTCGGAGCTTACAACTCCGATCTGGGTCGGAGGTTAAAAGCTCCGATCTGATCGGAGCTTGAAAGCTCCGACTAGATCGGGCCAACTCCGATCAGATTGAAGGAGAAAGAAGAAGGAAGAAGAATAAAGAAGGAAGAAGAAGAGGGAAGGAAAGAAAAAAAAAAGGATAAAAAAATAAAAAATGTTAAAGCCATGTTTGGAGTGATGATATTGAACATTAATCTATAAGTTGGTCAAAGGCATTTCAGAATTTTGGACCTAGATGTAATAGTTTGACTACGAGGGGTGTATCTGTAATTGGGTCGTCAAGTGGGGGTGGTAGATGTAAAAAACCTTTTTAGTTATTTTTAGGGGTTATTACATTTGGTACCCCTACTATTTTTTTATTACATCCTAGTCCACCTAAATTTTTATTACATCGTAGATTCGTAGTCCTCACTAAATAAATCTAATTACATCCTAGCCCACGAGTTTGACTTTGGGCACTCTAAGAGCTGGAAATGTCATTTTTACCCTCACCAGAATTTCATATTTTGAAATTGGCCAAACAACCTTAAGTTTCATTTCTTACCCACTTATCCCAAATATTTTATTTTTTACAAATTTAACTACACTTCAAAATGATCCACAAAATTATTGCAGAACAAATCCTATAAGATTTGTATTTCAAAATATATAAGTCTCAAATTATTTTCAAAACATAAAAAATAAATTTAAAAAAATTAAAAAAAGGAAGAAGACGATGAACAGTAACTCTGATCGGAGCTTTGGAGCCAAAGCTCCGATCGGAGTACACAACTCTGATAGGGAGCTGTGCAAAGCTGCAATCGACACAACTCCGATTGGGGCTTAACACAGCTCCGATTGGGGTTGCGCAAAGCTCCAATCGGAGCTTTATTAAGTTCCGATTGGAGCTTAACACAACTCTAATCGGAGCTGTCAACTCCGGTAACTCCGGTACCGGAGTTGTCTAAAAAAAAAAAAGTAAAATGAAAAAAGAGAAAAGAGAGAAAGAAAAGAGAAAATAGAAGGAAAAAAAAGTAAAGAATAACACTAAGGGCGTGTTTGTTTGTTGCTAAACGGAAAAAAAGGAGTGGCCTAAGTCAATGTCGAATTCCGTTTTGAACTAAGATGTAATTTTTTAAGCAAGCTGGGTTTATTTGAAAAGTGTGTCTTTAGTGGGGGTGCTAGATGTTATTAAGTCTTATTTTTAATAGATAATATTTATGATTTTCAAGCTTTTACCCCCGTCCCCTAACCCTCAAAATAATTATGTTTGTTATTTACCCCTAACTTCAATTTCTGGGTCCGCCCATGCTACGGATCACAAACATACATGACATATGTTCAATATGTGAGTGGGTGAGGGTACGACGCTCAAGAGGCCTATACTAACTGAGATCGCCAGGTCTATTTCACAATAATTTAGAATATTAATTTGCGTACAACGGGTCTATTCTGCAAAAATTTAAACACTATTTGCAATCAACATGTCTATTCTGCAATAATTTAGAATACTAAATGCGTTCGATGAGAATTTCATACGAGAGGGGTGTAATGAAGACGCAAAACGGTGATCTTTAGTCAGTTTGATGGATAAACTATATCTTATATACGAAAAGAATATGAGCATCGTTGTTCAAAAAATGTGGTGTGTTCTTTCGTTATGAATATGGAGGAACTAAAGAGACATTTACATGGATACCATAGTGCTCCAGTTTAAGGGGTAGGGGAGATATTGTTATTTTCTGGTTGCGAGAGACATTACATAATCACATCTAACGAACATTATCACATCTAACGGACATTATGTGCCATCCCAATAGTTGTTTTCAAGAGGAGATTGAGTACCTCTCAGGAAATGATTTCAGACAGATTTTTACCGTAGGTACCGAAAGGGAGTTGGTTTGACACTTCACATAGATAGAAAGATTTTCGAAAAGATTGACAAAGTGAATGACAATTATTCAAATAGTCTTTGGGATCAGTGTGAGGTACTCAAACTTAGTAAGAACAGTAGACTACAAGTAGAATTATATTTTCTCAAAGTTGTTCCAATTTGGTTATACAATTCTACTATATTTATGTATTAATTAATCATTTATACTAGTCTAGGGCAGATCAACTTCTACAGAGATCGAAGAGACCAAATAATTTGTTGAGTGGAAACTTAAGGTGGGAGATGGCATTTTTAGCACTGAGAATGATGGTCGTGTTGAGATCGAGTTGCCATATGATATTACATATTCGAGAGGTAACTGACCCGACCTCAACTATCGCTAATAGTACATACCCCCATCCCTAGCTATTACATCATATAGCTAATCTTTCGGTTTATACAATATATTTTTCATGATCGAGTTGTCCTGGCCCCAACTAATGACATATTGGCGGAAAAAATGAGTATATAATGCTTGAGAATTCGATTGAGTATCTTAGTGCATATAGTACAAACAAATTTGACCATGTTGTATGATAATGCTTTTAAAGAATATAGACAAATCTTTGGAGTTTTGCAATGGCACGAGATTGATCGTAACCACATAACTATGGAGACAATTTCCTATTTAGAAAACCCATACACAATACTTAACTAACCATGACCCACAAATCATATCTACCAATATCTAATAAGTCACTAGCCCAAAATCACTATTCTTTACTGTAGCATTTTACTGTAAGTTACTGTAGATGGGCCACTTTGTGATTTTGTCTAAATGTTGGGGCCTGAATGTTAGAATTTTATACCATTCTGGGGTTGTTTCTGTAATAGTTATGTTTTATATGGCCAATTTAAGAATCCAAGAAATTGAGGGGTTAATTTTTAACTTTCTTATTTAATTTATCAATGTTTGTCTCCTCCCATGCCTCTTCCTTCCGTCTGAGGCAGAAACGGCCGCTGTGTATATCTTCGTTTCTTTGCACTCCGTACTCATCACAATCAATGCGAAACACTTTTCACCAATGATGTTGATGCTAATTCCGACCAGTTTGAAAAGTGGTTGTACTTTTTCTAACAAATATAGGGTTCTTAATGAAATTTTGGGGCTATGGTGTTGGATTTTGCAGAACTCGGCTTGTTACGGCCCTTTTTCTCCTCTACTATCTTTCTCATTTTCTATGAATTCTGAAATTAGGCTTTGTGCTCTTCCAAAAATATTTCTTCCCCTAAAAAGAGCGCATTTACTGTGTGTTGGTGTTACTGGAATGTGCAAAGGTTGTTGCTTCTTAAGGTTTTATTTCCAGTCTTTGTTGTATTATTTAGCTCACTGCATTATGTGTTTCTTTTGCTCTATGTGTTTGCTTTCTTTGTCTCAATTTGTCTCATATGTATGCTTTTCATGACTTGCAAGATCACTACATGTGGTTTACTTTGATGTTTTCCTATAGTTAGTGTCTCTACGTTCTTTATTAGTTCAGTGTTGCACTTTCTATTCTACTTTGGGATGTGTGTATTATGAGCATTGACCCGATTCACATGGATAAGATAGGATGCAATGTGCTTGGAGAGTTTTTGGGTGAATTAATTAAACTTTAGTAAGTACCAACTCTATTTTGGCGTTTTAATGGCTGGGTCTAAGTGGAGAATCTTATTAAAAGGAATCACAGGTTTGGAGATAACATAGCGATTTGTACGTACTGGCCATTTTGTAATTTGTACGTGTTTTATTTGTTCATGTGGTTTGCTTTGATTTCACTGACCTGCTATGGTTTGTATTTCTGAAGGAATATGGATGGATTGGAACTACAACGGAGTGATATTAGGGATCAGGATCTCACTGGACAAGGTTCAGGTGTTGTTTCTCTCCTGGCTTCAATTGTATATATTGCATTTTTCCTTACTTTTCTACTGATCTGAGAGAGATGTGAGTTTGAAGCTGTACTTGTTATTTGCTTACATAGATAATAATGCGAAGAGGAAGTCACGTTCCACCCGAAGGAATGTGCGGGTTGAAGACATCTTAATTTCAAAGCAGGGGTGTGTGCAATCAGGTTCGTACACTTCCTCAGTTTTGATACTCCCAGAAATAATGCATTCATTTTATTTTTTTTACTTCTTACTCTGTTTTGGATACATTTTAATTTATTATCTATAATATGGTTGAATTCTCTTAGATATTGGGCTTATAATATGCTTGCTCGTTGTAGGTGATACTCAGTTAGAAGATGTTCGTTGTAGTACTTTGATGATGGTGATGTTGTGGATCCGGGCCTGTCCAATGTGGTCTTTCCTCTTAATGATGTGGCAGGTGCATCCTTTTATGGAGGTTGATTATTTTTTTAGTCACCGACTCTATGAATTCTGTTGTTCTTTTGTTATGTTTGGTTTTGTCACCTGGTATGAAAT
Source organism: Plantago ovata (assembly GCA_028274465.1). Classification (NCBI taxonomy): domain Eukaryota; kingdom Viridiplantae; phylum Streptophyta; class Magnoliopsida; order Lamiales; family Plantaginaceae; genus Plantago; species Plantago ovata. The sequence goes on along the minus strand of CM051456.1, from coordinate 91,210,561 downwards.
TTGGAAGTTGTATGCTTTTTCATGATTGTGCAGATAAAAATAATAACAAGCAATTGTGGTGTTTGGGTCGAGAAAGGGTTATGCGGGCAGAAGACTTGTTTGCTCATGATGTTGATCGAGGACCTGAATTAGCCTTTTCACATCTTCATTCATACAGATGGTAGGTATGAATATTTTAAACTTTACTTAATGTGTGTATATAAATTTTGGTCGTTCATACAACAAGATCTTTTATTTCCTCCGTTTTAGTTTGATTGAACAACAATCCAATCCTCCACTTTCATTACGGGATATCTTTACAAATTAATAGCAAGTTATGGGGCTTCTTTTCCTTTCCTCCATGCATATGGAAAAACAAGAAAAAATTTATGTTGCAACTTTATCTATTCATTTATGGAAGTAATGTTCCGAGTACTCATCTTAGACATTATGGATTATGTTCATTTATTCTCTTGCAAAGCCCCACTTTGTTTCTCAAATTTGATCCAGATTTAGAAATTCAATGATGAACAATGATAAAATTTCAATGTACCTTCTTTGTGGGCCAAACTCCTGGAATAATTTCTCTTTATTTTGGGAGAAACTCTTCTTGCTGCTGAAAAAAAATAGTGAGTGCCTTTTTTTATGTTGTAATTCCATAATTAAATGTTTACATTCATGCATTATGTTATTTTTAAGGTCGAGTGAACTTAAGATGTGATTCTCTGGTTCATTGTGTTTTTCTGCAAAATAAATGCTTCTTCTAATTTGAAGATGATTTATCTAGACATTATTTATATTGGTGAAATGTTGTCAAAATAGTTGTGTAGTTTTATCAAATTGTTCATATGGTGCAGATGTTCAACTTAATAAGAGAAAGAAAGGAATTGTGTATATGAGGGAGTGTTATTGTTATCTATTCCAAATTCGTACGAACGTTGCTACCAACATTCTTCGCACTGGCCGGTTGGTTCAACAGTTCCAGATTGATATGTACGTGAAGATCGAGGCTCAAAGACTTGATTATTTTTGCCAGTCAAGATAAGTGGGAGATGTAGGCTGAGTCCTATCAAGGAATAATTGAAAGTATGGATTATGATGGTGTGACTGATGGTAGTTCCGTTGGTCAGAGAGTTATCTTGCCAAAAAAGTTTTATCGGGGGACCAAGGGATTTGAGACGTCGTTACATGAATGCACTTGCATTGGTGCTGAAACATGGGCGACCTGATTTCTTTATTACCATGATTTGCAACCCTAAGTGGATAGAAATCCAAGAGGAATTGTTTTTTGTAGAAAGTGCTGAGAATAGGGCTGACTGGTATGCTCGGGTGTTTAGGGCCAAGAACGAGGAACTCAAGAGAGAGATCGTTGAGAACAAGTTATTTGGGGAAGTTGCTGCTTACTTTTACGTGGTGAAGTTCCAGAATAGAGAGTATGTACATGCAGATGATCTTCGGTATCTTGGGATAGATGAACAAGATTCCTACGAGGGCCAGCCCATTGGTAAGTACCTGATAAAACTATTCATGTGCTGTAAAGTTTTAGCATTTCATTCCTTCCATTCTAATATTGCATTTATGTGTTTTGAAGTGTTATTCAAGCGCACAAAGAAACACAGTGAAAACCCAAACACTCCAAGGAAACATTTGATACTCGGTGATAGTGAGGATGATTGCAACACATTGGGTGGCAAGATAGCGAACCTATCAAAATCAGGTAACTATAAGTTGATAATTTCAATTGAAATATGGTGCATGTTGTTTATCTTTTATAGAGAAAACTTGCCTAACGGATTGCCATCAATGTAGGGGTAATTCTTGCTGGAAAAAAGGAGCAACCAGTTAAGACTTCAAAGAGTGGGAAGACAACAAACTTATCAAAGTCAGGTAACTATAAGTTGATAATTCCAATTGAAATATGGTGCATATTACCTTCCTATTGGATCTCATTTTTCTGCGGAAATTAGTGGGGCAATTGACAATTCCTAGCAGCCACATATGAGAGAAGACAATTTCCTATTTCTATTCAGTTTGCAATGACAATTAACAAAAGCAAATGACAGTTACTATCGCACGTAGGACGTTGTCTACCCACCCCGATTTCAACCATGGAGAGTTGTGTGTTTCCCTATCAATGGTAACGAGCAGGTGGGGACTCACGGTTCCAATTTGTAATAAATATATATATATGACAATGCATGTGATACTACGCTACGATAAACGTAGTATTATTCAAAGAAGTCGTCAACTTAAGTCTTCAATAAGTTGTGAGGTAATTTGCTTAAATTTTTGGGACGATGAAATATGAAATCATGTAAAGTTTACTCGTTTCATCAGTTTTTCAATTCAATTATGTCCTTATATATATATATATATATATATATATATATATATATATATATATATATATATATATATATATATATATATATATATATATACATATACATATATACATATACATATATATATATATATATGTCTATATATACATATACATATGTATATACATATATATATATATATGTATATATATATGTATATACATATATATAGACATATATATATATATATATGTATATGTATATATGTATATGTATATATATATATATATATATATATATATATATATATATATATATATATATATACATATATATATGTATATACATATATATATATTTTATTTTAGTTTAGAAAAGACAATTCTAAACTAAACTCTTAAGTAAAAGAATTATTTTCTTACGAGTGTTTTTTGCCAAAGGTGACCTTGATAGTAAGTCCTCACGAGAGAGGCTATCGTCTTACCTTAGGATTGTAGTAAGAATTTAAATCTTTTATTCGAAAGTCTAGTTATGGATTCTTTTTTCTGTAGATCTACTTCTTCAACTTTTGTTGCCTCATCTTCCCGTGATTCAGTAAAAAAGATTATAAATAGTGAAGAAATAATAATAGAAGATTTTGATAGTTCGATCGATAACTGAAAAATTCCTAAAATTAATAAAGATCAGATTTATGAATCCTCTCGTCTATTCTATTTTAAAAGTGATTTTACAATTAAAACTGAAGAACGAGATATTCAGGTACCTAAACCTTTTGAGTCAATTAATCTACTTTCTGAAGATTCCCTCCAAAAACATGTTAAGAAAAATTATAAGTATATTAATATTGGACTAGTTCAAGTAGGGATAAAACCACTTACTAAAGAAGGCTTAAATACCTCCATTTTGGCAGTTCTCAGAGATGCTAGGTTTAAAGATTTTGAAGATTCTCTATTAAGTTCAGTAGAGTCAAGTCTTTGTACTGGTCCAATTTCTTTTGATTGTTATCCTAATTTAACAGTCTCCTTAAATGATAAAAATATTCTAAAATCTTTAGTGTTACAAGTTAAAACTCATAATTATAAAATGCTAGAAGGATCTATACCTGTAGCAATAATATTTAGAGTCCATTACAAAGCCATGATGTCTGCTTTTGCTACAAAGGTTCGATTTCATAGCAAGAAAGGTGAAACCCTCTTACTCCAGACAGACCTTACTAGGTCAAATACAGTTGTCCCAAAGTCTATTCAATGGAAGGATATAGTCCTTCCCGATGAATGGGTATTAGAAGGTATAGTTGACCCAGAACCACTTGAGGTAGTAAAGCCAAATACTCATCTAAAATCGGTCAAACAAACACAAGAAAGAAGGGTTTCTCTCTCTTTTGAGAGATCTAATAGTAGCCGGTCTTATGAAAGATCTTCCATAGCAGAAACTTTTGATCTAGGAAGAGTTTCTCAATTACCATCGGTAATTAATATTCCAACTAAGCATAGGCAAAGTTATAGTCATGATTCTAGATTTCGAAACGTAGATTATACTACAAATATTCCTAAAGCAGTCTATGAGAGTCCTACTAAAAATAGGCATGAAGATGGAGCTTATGATATAGGTCCGAGTAGTCCAACCGGTTCTGTATTAACTGAAAATATAGGAAATGATGATTTTTATGCAGATTATAATAACGAAAAGAAAATTTGGTTTTTTCAACATTTTCTTAAAAATAGGAGTTTGATTCAAGAAAAGTATTATGATTTTATTAATAAAAATAAAATACATATATTATTTTTTGATTGGTTTGAAATCTATGCAGCTGAAAATTCTATAGGCTACTTTTTTTCCAAAACTATTAATCCTATTACGACTAGGAATAAAACTCCTGAGTGGGAAACATTAGTTGGTTCAGTAAAAAAACAATCTAATAACCCTCCTTTTCAAGGAATAAGACTAACCATTCTAGATCAAGAGATATAAGCTATTCCTATTAAGACACCTAGTGATGATACTAGTAAAAATGTGAAAAGTATAATGGTTCAAAATAACTTTACAAATACAAATCTGAATACTATAGGTAAACAGTTAGACAGGATAGAAAAAAGTATTCAAAAACAACCAATGTTAGTTGACGAAATAGAGAAAAGCATACAAAAATCTAAAGATAAGCATTGTCTTCCATTTTTTAAACCATATCAAGTGTCTAAAGCTAGTATTAAAGATGTACATGATAATAAAACTGAGTTCATAAGAACAGTCCAAGAACAACTAAGGTCTGTGTCTATTAATAAAGACAATGTAGTGGTCCCGGATACTCCACAGACTCCGCAATCTTCGCGTATCCAAACACTAAGTCGTGATTCTGAAATCAGCAAGGCCTTAGAAAACTTCCAAAAGCCAACAAAACATATTAATAAACTTTATTGGAAACAACCACTTGAAATAACTCCTGCAAATGATTTAAGCTTAGCTAAACCTTTAGCCCAATCACGTTTTAATGCTACTTCTGTTTATGATTGGAATATAGATGGGAAATCGGAGTATGAAATTCTTGGTGTACTTCAACAAATGACTATGTCTGCTAATGCTTATAAAACTCAAATAGGAACACAAGATAGAACTATAGCAGAAATCCTTATAGCAGGATTCTCTGGTCAGTTAAAAGGATGGTGGGATTATTATCTCACATCCCAAGAACAAGAAAAAATTCTAAATGCAGTACAGATAGATGAAGAAAACATTCCAATAATAGATGATGATGGAAATTTAAAACAAGATGCTGTTTCTAGGCTAATCCTTACAATTTCTTTACATTTCATAGGTGACCCTTCTCATTTAAAAGATAAAAATGCCGAGCTTCTTTCAAACCTCCGATGTAGAAAACTTAGTGATTTCCAAAGTTATAAAAATATTTTCTTAACTAGAGTTATGCTTAGAGAAGACTCAAACCAACCATTTTGGAAAGAAAAATTTCTAGCAGGATTACCAAACCTTTTAGGAGAAAAAGTTAGAAATAAAATTAGAGAAAATACTGGAAAACAAATAATAGATTATGATGAATTCACATACGGTCAACTAGTTAGCTTAACTCAACAAGAAGGACTAAAAATTTGCCAAGATTTAAAATTACAAAAACATTTAAAGTGGGAACTTAAGAAAACTAAGTTAGAATTAGGAACTTTCTGCCAACAGTTTGACATTTACCCTAATAAGCCCAATATGGAGTGTTCAGGAAAATGTAGAAAGTCATATGAGAAAACCCATAAAAAACAGTTTCAGTCACGAAAAGAGAACTATAATTCTAATAGAAGGTTTAATAATAATAGGAAGTTCAAACCAAGAGAAGACTATTATAAAAAATCTAACAGTACAAAGCCAAGGAATAATCAAAATTCAAAGACTGGTATAAAACAGCCCAGTGTCATAGATGTAAGGCGATAGGACATACGGCTAGGTATTGTAGATTCAATAAGATAGCCAATCTTCTCATAGATTCCACTGAAGATGAAAATTGTAGTAATTATCGCTCCAACTCTGACTATGAATCTAATTTTTCTTCAGAAAATGATAAAAGCCTTCAATTAGATGAACTAGTTACCTCCAGCCATAGCTCAGGATCCGAAACTGAAAATCATGTTAGTGTACTTACCAAAGAACAACAATTTCATATAGAAATATTAAAAATATACAAAATGCTGAATTACAGAAAGATTACCTTGATAAAGTTTTAAGTACTTTTGATAAGAAAGAAAAAGATATATCAACACCTAGTACTTCGAAAAATACTTATGATTTGACAAACATCTTAGGTAAAGGAAAATATGATAAAAATAAACCCATAACAATTCAAGAATTGCATAAAGAAATGAAAGAAGTAAAATTAGAATTAAAAGAACTAAAAGAAAGGCAAAAACAGGACACTGAAGCCATTAAATATATTATTGATCAAATGAAAGATATAAATGAAACTGAAGAAGGTAATGAAGACATAGATAAAGATGAAAACGAAAATGTTCGAAGTGTTGAAAATATAAAAGTGCCAGAAAATTTCTTGTTTATTCTTAGAGAAATAACTTCAAGAAAATATATAATAGAAATAACATTAAAATTTTCTGAAAACTTTACTATAAATACAATTGCACTATTTGATACAGGGGCTGATCTAAACTGTATAAAATCGGGTATTGTACCTGAAAAAATTCAAGAAAAGACTAATGAGAAGCTCTCAGCAGCTAACAATTCAAAATTAAAAGTAAACTCTAAAACTGATGCTTCTATACTAAATCAAGGAACCTTATTAAAAACATCTTTTGTTTTGGTTCATGACATACATCATGCGGTTATACTAGGGACACCATTTATAAATTTAATAAGTCCATATATGGTAGGAAATAACTCTATTGTTTTCAAAACAAATAATAAGACATTAAAATTCGATTTTTGGAAAAACCTAAAACTAGAAACCTTAATTTAATAAAATCTTATTCAATTCACGAAAATAGTATAAATAATCTCATACAAGAAAAACATTTTTATTTAGAAAATATTAGGAAAAGTATTTCGGTAAAAAAGATTGAAGCACAATTAGAAAACCCTAAAATAAAATCAAAAATAACAAAATGGCAAGATCTTTTCGAAAAACAAGTTTGTGCAGAACTACCAAATGCATTTTGGAATAGAAAAAAACATATAGTTGATTTACCATATGAAGAAAATTTTACTGAGAAACAAATTCCTACTAAAGCTCGTCCTATTCAAATGAATCATGAATTAGAAGAACACTGTAGAAGAGAAATTAAGGATTTAATGGATAAAAAATTAATTTCAAGGTCTAGGTCTCCTTGGAGTTGTGCAGCCTTTTATGTTAATAAAGCTTCAGAAATAGAAAGAGGAACACCACGATTAGTTATTAATTACAAGCCTCTTAATACTGCTTTACAATGGATAAGATATCCAATCCCTAATAAGAAAGATTTATTACAAAAACTTCATTCCTCTTTTGTATTCTCAAAATTTGATATGAAGTCAGGATTTTGGCAGATACAAATTTCTGAAAAAGATAGATATAAGACAGCTTTTACTGTCTCTTTCGGACAGTATGAGTGGAACGTGATGCCATTCGGCCTTAAAAATGCACCTTCTGAATTTCAGAAAATCATGAATGATATATTTAATGATTACTCTAAATTTTGTCTAGTTTACATAGATGATGTTCTCATATTTTCCAAAACGATAGATGAACACTTTAAACACCTAAAAACATTCTTTTATATTACTAAGCAAAATGGTCTTGTTGTTTCAAAATCTAAAATGAGTATTTTCCAAACTAAGGTTCGGTTTTTAGGTCATTACATAACCCAAGGAACTATAACCCCTATAGAAAGGTCTTTACAATTTGCAAATAAATTCCCTGACAAAATTCTTGATAAAACGCAGTTACAAAGATTTTTAGGAAGTTTAAATTATGTTTTAGATTTTTGCCCTAATATAAACAGGATGGCAAAACCGTTGCATGACCGACTTAAAAAGAACCCAGTACCATGGTCTGATAAACATACAGCTTTAATTAAAGAAATTAAACAAGTGCTTGAAATTCCTTGTCTACATAACTGATCCTAACTTGCCAAAAGTTGTAGAAACTGATGCCTCAGATATAGGTTATGGTGGGATACTAAAGCAACAACAAGATAGACGAGGATATATTGTACAATTCACCTCTGCACATTGGAATGATACACAAAAAAATTACTCTACTATTAAAAAAGAAATATTAAGTATTGTTTTATGCATTCAAAAATTTCAAAGTGACTTATTGAATAAACGATTTTTACTTAGAATAGATTGTAAAAGTGCAAAAGAAGTTTTACAAAAGGATGTTCAAAATCTTGCATCAAAACAGATTTTTGCACGATGGCAGGCTATACTAAGTATATTTGATTTTGAGATTGAATTTATTAAAGGAGATACAAATTCCATACCAGATTTTCTTACCCGTGAATTCCTTCAAAACAGAGCAAATGCCGCCGAAAGATCAAGGAAAAGGTATTACAAACCGTGAGAAACCCAGATCATGGTATGACGCCGTAGTTAGTGATGAAGAGAAAAACCAAGAAAATACTTCAGATCCAAACCTCAAAATACCGAAGCAAGAAACCAACCTTGAAGAAAGACTTATGCTTCTAGAAAGCCTTTTAGAATCACCAGAAGTTAGAAAAGCTCTACAAACAAAACAACCAGAAAAATTACCAAGCCAATCCTCGTCTGTAAATTCCTACCAGAAATAAACACAAATTCCTTAGCAACCATTCCTTTCCACCAAAAGTCAGAATACTTCATGAAAGCACCATGGCAAAATATAATAACTATAGAAGGCCACCCTACTATTCATGATCCATGGAGGATACTATAAGAAATGTTTGGAAAAAATTGGTACTACAAACCCTGGGATACTGAGAAAACACCTGATTTTTACCAAGCTATACTCGAAAATACCAGTTCAGCTACTATTAAACACCACTTCTCTGAAGGTTACATAGCCTACTCTACCTGCAAAATTCTCAAATTTATCTCGCCAAGTAACTGGGCCTATCCACTAAATCAACCATTATCCTTAAACACTGACCCCAAGGACAAGAGTTCCAACAGAACCACTTATAACTATTGGGATTATATGCAGGCCTGGTATAGTGGTTTCTTTATCCAAAGGCCAAACAAAGGGCATACCTGGCTTTTCTATTTTGAATACAAAACTTGTGATCCTAGCAAATTTCCCAATTGGTTCGCACTTTGGTGGGAACATTTTGGTTCTACTCCAAAAATACTAAAGCCTCCAGTCCAAAATTCCTATACATTTTTCCGAACACAATACAAACCATCACCACCGGAAAGACGTTTTGAACCATTAAGCCTATTTTGCACAAAATTCTATTTACCTTGGGTCATTAATTGGACAATTGAAATTGCACAACCAAGCTCTCCTCATCCAAATTTTCCATTGATTCGTAGAAGATACAGAGTGAAATGGTGGGATAATTTCAAAATACCTCAGGGCATTCTCCCATCAAGTATACAAACCTGGATACAAAATGCAAATGCCACAGGAGCAGTTCAAGGAAGAATTCCAGAAAGAACGGAGTTTTTAGCACAAAGATCGAAGATGACAGCACTACTTACTACAGCAAATACCCCTGAAGAAATACAAGCAATTATGTTAAAATTCATCCCAGAGGCAACGACGTCAACATCCAATGAAAGAAGAGCCTCCTCAAAATCAGAAGACGCTGAAGAAGACTCCGAACCTTTGTTCGGAAATAGTGGATTCTAAATTCTTGCAATGTGTATTTGTACAAGTATTATTATTAAAAAAAAAAAGAAAAAAAAAGTTACTGTTCACCGACAGGGTACTGTTCACCTGCGGATATTAATTAAAAAAACAAAAAACAAAAAAAAAAAAAAGAAAATCAAAAAATCATTATTAGTTACTATTTACTTTTTGAAAAACCATCACTCCCACTCCTATAAATGGAAGGCACCCTTCCATCTTTAGGACACACTCATCACTCTCTATCACTCTCAATCACTCTCTCCCTCATACCTTATCCCTTCTACTTTCTACTTCTTTCTTCCCTACTCTCTTAAGCCTACTAGTAGTAATAGCCTTGTAATCTTTGTTCTTAGCTAGAAAAAATCCGATCATCGGTACTTGTACTCCCAAATTCCCTCATTGAAGTTGTATCTCAAATTCCATCAATAAAAAGGTTCGATTTAATTTAAAATTTTGAACTTTAACTTATGGACGGTTAAGCCGCCTTTTATTTCTGTTTATTGATCAGTGGTGACCCTTGCAAAAGTATCCTTTGAGAGAAACTGGGGGTTCCTCGATCATTTACATATTTTAAGTTTATATTTATTTTATTTTGTTAACTCCTGCCATCTTTTCATTTACTGTCTTTTATTCATACACATTTTGCATGTATAATATCAACTTTATATATATATATATATATATATATATATATATATATATATATATATATATATATATATATATATATATATATATATATATATATATATATATATATATATATATATATATATATATATATATATATATATATATATATATATATATATATAAAATAGTTACAACACCACATTTAATTGATGACGAATAAGGCAGCTTAGCTAGATTAACAATGAGGCTTCTTAGGGAGATCTCCACATGAACCAATATCTTTTCCACATCCCTTGGAAACACAATATGCTTTGCAACAATTGAGTTGTGGAATTGGTTCACAAGCGCACAAATCCCCGGCAGTGCACATTCATCTAATTCATTATTGCTTTCACCATAATTAATATTGTTGTTGCTGCCGCCTGGAGCACTAGTACTGCTGGTGGATAACAAACCCAGCAGTACCACCACCAACAACAAGGTGCTCAGATTCATGGCCATCGATCTTCTCCTATGGACAAAAAGTATATGGAGACTAATGAATTTATATATGAATGTATTTTACAATTATTCACATTTCAAATATATATAAAACTCGACTAAGAGTATATGTCACTTTTAGGTACTTAATTGGACTCTTCTAGGGTCAGACAGGTTTCGCTCTGCCTGATATCAGGCAAATTGATCTCAACCATTAGATATTTGATCTAATGGTTCACAACACTTTGCCAAAAAAAATTTGGCGATCGACTTTCGCCCTATCCTTCGCCTTGTCGCCTTATTAATATTTTAATAAATAAATTAGAATAAAAATATTAATATTTTCTAAAATGTCATTTTTACCCTTCAAAAAAATGAAAATTTAATAAATAATTTTTATATTTTCGTTTTTTTGGATGAATTTTTTTTATATTAAATTATCTATTAATAAATTTGAAAATATTTAATTATAGTTACCCCAAAAATTCATAGATGAGATTTGAACCTGAGACCTTTAGCTAAATAGCTCAATACCAAACCACAGAGCTACCGATTACTTCATTTATCAACTGCAATTATTTTATTTATATAGATAAAAAATCAATACTCAACCTTTAAAGTTGCAAATTAATTCAACAAATTCACGTATCTCTCTCACTCTCACATAAACAGTAGCCGCGCCGTCTCTCACTCCTACATTATCAGTCGCCGCGCCGTCTCTCACTCCTACATTATCAGTCGCCGCGCCGCCATCTCAGAATCGGTCGCCGCCACGCCGTCTCAGATTCCGTCGCCGGCACGCCGTCTCAGAATCCGTCGCCGCGACGCGTTTCAGAATCGGTCGCCGTCGTCTCAGAGAATCGGTCGCCGTCTCAGAAATAACTACAGATTCAGGTTTGTTTGTTGATGATTGATGAGGGTTGTAATGTTGATTGGGGAACATAGTAGTAGTAGTTTTGCTGAAAATTGATTACCGTCTGTAATGGGGCAGAGCGCTGCAGATGGAGTTTTGTTGCTCGATGATGTTTGATTCATTTTGCAAATTAATTAAGTAATGTTTCGTTTTGATTCTATTGAACAATCAGTGCTCAACTTACTAGCTACCGCAGCTCAATTAATGAGCCAACTACATGATGTAAAAACTGATAATTTTCTGATTCAAAGATCTTCCTAACAAGAGGTATTGTTGTTGTTAGTTTAAAGGCTTGATTTTCCTGTTATATTGGTGGGATTGTATTAGATTTCTTGCTTGCATACAACTTTTATTGGTTCTCTACCCCATGTGTCTAGCTTATAGTTTGTAGGTGCAATACATCCCTCCTTATTGATTATTTCGACAGCGAAGGCAAACATAAATATATTATGATAGATGTTGGAAAGACGTTTAGAGAGCAAGTACTACGCTGGTTCCCCCATACAAAATTCCTCAAGTCGATTCTGTGAGTCTTATATCCCTATATCTTGCCATTTTCGACTGGAATACAGAATGCTTACAATTCTAAAGTAACTATCTAAAAGCGTCAGCTATCCAGAATTTCAAAATTCAGCCTTCCCAGCTTCTCTTATGTAATTTGGTTGTTATTAATGGATTCTCATATGTTCAAATAGGACGATCAAATTAGCTTATGTTTGTTAGGAAAAGAACTATATGGGTGTAAAGACTATCGTTCTTTATCTGGTTATGATGAAAGTGAAGTATTTTGAACCCTTAAATTTATGTGATTACTTGCAGACTGAATGATGGGCGAGAAGAACTCAGAAGCTGATGATGTACATGTTGACGAGCATCTGAATTCAGATGAAGATTCAAAAAATGATGATGTTCAGATGTTTGGTGATGGTGCTCTTCCTCTCGATGAGGACACAATAAGAGGACTGGCTTTTAGAACCATTGATGATGCTGACATATTTTATCGTAGCTACGGTGCACGGAAAGGATTTAATGTCCGGAAAGCCCATAAAGGTTACAATAAAGACAAGACGCGGGTAATGAACCAGGTGTGGGAATGTTCTTCTGCTGGTCATCGTAGAGAACGTCCAGGTCCACAAATTAGAACACCAAAAGCAAATCACAGGGTTGACTGTAAAGCATGTTTTCGAGTTGCTTTAGAGGATGGTATGTACCGCGTTAAATTGTTTGAACCCAAACACAACCACGATCTCTTAAGTCCAGAATCAGCTGAACTAAAATGTAACAGGTACTTAATATGGTTTTTATTTATCTTTTTTGCGAAGCAAAATTAAATTCACAGTATATATAGTATTTACTTTTCATATTACAGCAGTAGCAATTTTGTTTTCTTGGAACTACTAATTGGTACTACTATGTGAACGAACTAGTCAAATCTTTTGATGTTAAATAAAACAAATAATTAGCACTGTAGATTTAATTTACAGTATATATAGTGTTTTTTTTTTTTTTTGTAATCTGGAAATTCCTGGCGGAATTTGTTAGGAAAAGAGGTATTTAGTTCTTGCTTTATGTTCTAGTTTACTTTCACTGCCATACTATGGCTTTTTTTTTTTTTTTTATTGTTATGTTATCTTTGCCCATCTCTATTCAAACCATAAATTTTAAGCTACATGACAACCTTACGTGCTTAATAGATTCTTAATTGTTTGTCAGGTTTATATCACCTGGCGACAAAGTGGTAATAAGTATCTTGAATGCTGCTGGGCATAGTACGTGCAATATTTTAGATCTTTTGAAGCTCACCCATGGAGGGCCTTCAAATTTATCATTTAAGGATAAAGATGCTTACAACTTTTTGAACAAGAAGCAAAATGAATCTGTGAGGCATGGAGATTCAGCTACAGCTCTATCTTTCTTGGATGGGATGAAATTCAATGATGTCGATTTCATATACGAACCCGTGTATGATGCAGATAATTCATTGAAAAAGTTGTTCTGGACCGATGGGTTCTCAAGGGCTCAATACAGGTTGTTCGGGGATGCATTGGTGTTTGACAGCACATATAAAACTAATACTTATTGTTATCCACTTATCATTCTTTCTGGAGTGGACAACAATTTCAAAAATTGTGTTTCTGGTGCTGCACTGATGAAGCATGAGGACTGTGATTCATATATTTGGTTGTTGGAACAATTTATTAAGGCCATGGGAGGGAAGAAACCATTATCGGTCATGACGGATCAGGACGCTGCCATGGCTGAGGCAATTAGGCATGTGTTGCCCGAAACAAAGCACCGCCTCTGTACTTGGCACATAATGAGAAATTGTATGCAAAAAATAAAAAACCGTGAAATCTACTCTCGTCTTGGAGAACTCATGAAGCAAAATGTATCTAATTCATTTGAGTGGTGTTGGGAGGATCTGATAGCTCAAGATCTTGATGCTGATGAAATTGCATGGCTTACTAATTTGTATGATAAAAGGGAAATGTGGAGTGAGTCTCATTGTGTAGGACATTTTGTAGCAATGATGAGGAGCACCCAGAGAGCAGAGTCGCTTAACTCTCGTTTCAAGCTTCGTGTAAAACGAGGATTCAAGCTTGTTGAGTTGTTGAAGCATTATTTTAACGAGCTCCATTAGCTAAGGGTAGATGCTTTTGATAGTCAATGTGAGTCCAAATTGCATGTACAACCAAGGAAGCCTTGTGCGTTGTATCATCTAGTGAATCATGCTGCTGAAGTTTATAGTAAGAACATATTTGTTAAGGTGAAAGATCAAATTGCAGATGAACAAGCGCTTGTGCTTCTAAGTAATGACGGGTTTAGGTTAACTTTTGCTAAATGTTGGAATCTCGATGGGACCCGTTGGTGTGTGGATGTCGATGTTCAAAATAACAGATTTACATATTGTCAGATGTTGGAGTCCACCAGCTTGCCATGTTCCCATTTGCTTTCAGCTTTTAAGCATAGGGGCCTTAATGAGATCCCTTCGACTTGCATCCACGAGAGATGGACATCATCAATTGGGAAACAACTTGAATCGTACATTCCAAAGTTATTCTCGGCAAGTGACCCACAACGCCAGAGATTTATGAATCTCTACAAAGAGAGTCTTCGATGGTCTTTGGGTGCTTCCCAGACAGATATAGACACCAGAGATGCTTTAAGAAAAATGCAACGTGGAGCAAAACGTGTGAGAGGCCATGCCAGCAACTCAGGGATTGATGATACGAATGAACCTCCTGAAGGTTTTAATGAAATTCGTGACCCTGATAGGCCATTAAAGAAGTCTAACATAGCCAATCCTGTTAAAGCCAAATCTAGAGGAGCACCCCGTAATAGAATGCAAAAATGTGGAGATTGTGGGTATGTCTTCATGCATATTATTTGTTGAATATAAGTATCCCAAATATTTTATTTTGTTGAACGTATCCACGTTTTCTATGTGTTTTATGATTCATTCTCAATGTTTAAAAAATAGGGAGGCTGGACATAAGAGGACGAAATGCCCGAATAAAGAGAAGGGTGGTTCCTAGTAGAGTACCCAACCTTTCCGCGACTGAGGTATTTAGTCTTTAATGAATTGAAATAATAACTGTATGTATTGTTATGCCCTTGATGATGTGTTTTGTCAACTAACCAACCTTTCTTTTTCTCTTTGTTGCTGTTTAGTAGGAGGTACCTGCCACCAAATCTGCTGCCAAGGCTTGGTATAGCTGAATAATTTACGTAAATGTCCTATGGGGTGTTTCTGTGACCTCTTTAGAGTCAATAAACGAGAGCATGAACTATTTCCTATTTTTACTTTTGTAGACATGTATGGGATAAGTTTAAACCAGGGAGTTTCTGTGACCTCTTCAGAGTCAACTTTTTATTTGTAATTTTTAATGTCAAGCAACATATTATTTCCATTATGTCATATTCTCTGTTTTATATGCTGAGTTGAACATGTGGAGTGAAACTTCCCGAACCAATGTTCTGCTGAAAGATAAAGCATTACATAAAGAAACTTGCAGTTTTATTTATGAACATGGATTCGACTACATTGAATCCCTTGCAAGTGTTTAGTCGCGTGTGATCTTGTTGATGAATGTGTTTGTGGCAATGATGATCAACCAAATGATTACGGATTTACTTCCATATTGTGAGAAATGTTAATTTTCAGCCATCTTCTTTTCGTAGATATGTCAATGTACTGCCACTTAATTTTCATTACTGATCAATATATGGGAGAATGGTTCTCTGAGTTACTACTTGTATACTAGTATATCTCTGGGACTCTGTATTTTTGGTTTTTTATAAAATATCTGAGAAACAACTTTTTTTTGTTTTTTTATGTTTATCAAGACGAGGTAGAAGGAAGATTAAGGAAGGATATAGACGAAACATAAAGATAAAGGAGAAGAATCCATAACTAAAACTAGAACTTCATTGCTTAAGTTGTTTCGAATACATACCACGCTAATTTATAGAATTAGGAGATACTGGAAATACTGGGAAAATGACTACTTAACGGCTACTAAAAGTACAGAAAAATAGGCATTGGATACTCATGTTTAATAGTAAGATCATTGAGATATCTATAGTCTACGCATAACCTCCAAGAACCCTCCTTTTTCTTGACCAGTAGTACTGGAGACGCGAATGCTCTAGTTCATCTATGTCTGGTACAGAGGCCACTTCCTTGTCCTTCAAGAACTGCAATTCCTTGATGAGTAACTTCCTGGGAGGAGCAGTGAAAGTAGAGTAATTAGCTTTTGGTTTGCTGCTTATAAAGTTGTTGTTTGAAGTACCAGGCATTTTAGAAACATCTCTGTTTATAATCATACAGACCTTAAAAATAATTTTTTTTAAAAAAAAACAGTGCTTTTATAATAAGCGACAGTAGTATGTACATGTAACATGTATAACCATAGTCACAGACTCGGGGAGAAAACCAAAGCTCCTAAGACAATTGATAAAGCCTATAAATCAACATAAAAATTCCTAGAGCTATTTAAGCATCATCAACAAATTAAACCCTAGAATTCACATAATTGAAACTAGATTTGCTATCTAGCATAAGTTAAATATAATCGATCGATGATTTAAGCATCATCAACAAATTAAACCCAAGTGTATTCGGACTGCATAAATCAAATATCTATGTTTATTAGTTTTGTTTAATCATATTATTGAAGATAAACATCTCCATTCAATTAATTAAGGTTCAATTAATTAATTAAGAGTTACATGATGCTAGGTAATTAGAGTTTGAAGACTCCATGCCACTATCACGTTCAGGACAGAATTAGAGTTTGAAGACTCCATGCCAGTATCACGTTCAGGACAGAAGAGAAACACGTTACATGTTCAGGTAATTTTCAGGATCTAAGAAGACAACCACCTGAAAAAGTTGACTTCCAGGTACGTATTTTTTCTAATTTTTCAGCTTAACAAGCGGATTTTAGCTATTTTTAATGACAAACTTGCATATCTTGACTCTTTCAACATCATTAATATTAATATATTTAACTACCATACGGCTTAATTCCTTTCTTTTGCTTTAAGATCTTAGCCAGTGTTGTATTAGTTCTTGTCCAGTGTTGTATGGTCTGAGTTGGTAGTAATGGAATGCTTTCAATATCTAAAAGGAAGAAGATTTCCAACTAAAAGATGTAGGGCCATTGTATGTAAAATTTCAATCCAAGTAATCTATTCTGAAAAGTGCTACAGGCAAGCTATCTATTCTGATCAGCAACTCATGGAATAAATCAACTAAAAGTCTAAAACTAAGAGAACTAAAAACTTGGTGCTTTTTATGCCAATTGACCTGGTCAAAATCAAACACACATCACTTAGATTTTCTTTTGCTTTATGTTCTCACGACAAATGCCGTTACCACTCGCACCAACCTACTTTATATGACAGAACATTAAAATGGTGGATGTCATGAAATACATTTTAACTTGGGGAAAAATAAATACTCATGTTATTAAAATGGTGGATGTCAAGAATAAAGCAAACCTGAGCTTGTTTAGCAGCCCCCTGCAGTGCAGTTTCCATCATTTTCATTTCTTTCTTCACTTTCTCCAACTCAGCTGCCGAACCTGTAATATCAAATGAGTTGCTTCCTGTAGTCGAATGTATGAAGGCACCTGGGATGGTTCTAGATTCTACTGTCTCTTAGCAAGCGGATTTTATTTATTTTTAACTACTGGGAATCTGAGAGTAAGCAAACAAGAGATTCATAACAAATTCACACTCAGTTTACCTGTTTACACAGATTCTCATATTCTAGCAGGGCTTGTTTTTCCTGCAGTGTGCACATATAGAAGTTGGTGAGACAACTAAAACATGCTGAAATATATTTGCACCACCATGAATCAGAATAAGTTTACTGCTACTTCACAATTTTTTCATCCGGGGCTAACTGAATCTACTAAACTATATACTTAAAAGCTTTTAAAATATTCCAATGTTTTAAACTGGTCCGCCCCATGTTACACACCTACACATGTAAAATTTAGTAAAGCAACGGCCACATACATACCTGCATTTTAGATTCGGCTAGCTGCTGCATCCGTATTCTTAAGTTTTACATGTTTGTTTAGATTTTTTCTAATCTTTCAGCATCCTGCTAATAACATTCAAATAAATATGCTCAACTAAATCACTCATCACCCTATGATTTTATGCATAAAAAGAACACAGTCATGAATATGAAAGAAGAGGAGATCGGACGAGCACAATACTCATGATCAGCGGAAAAAGGTTCATGTTCCACAGGAACCAACTAGACCAACAATGTTTAGTTTGTCATCTCCGGATCTTCAACAAGATATACCCACCATTGACCACAGGACAGCTCTACCAAAATTTGTCAAAACAAATAAATCATTGACCAAAGAACAGAGTTTGGCTGTTAAGTCAATGGGATTTGGGTCCCTGTTAGACATCAAAATGCAGCGTATAGACAGTAAGTTGTTGCAGTGGTTGCTGAACAATTTTGACCGTTCCAGTCGGTCATTGACAATTCTTGGAACCACAATCACATTAACAGCACATACTGTCAGTTTAACCCTAGGCATTCCTTGTGGGAATAAGACTATATCCCATGAAACATCAAACAAAGGATGGGCAATGTACGGCCGTTGGTTCATGGATGATAAGGACCTTAAGAAGATAGAGCTGAAAAATTTGCAAGTCAAGTTGTCCTCATGTAAATCGCATGGTGATGAGTTCAAAGTTATGTACCGTTCCGTCATCGGACGAGGAAATATCAAATTCCAATGCCATCCAACTTCTGAAGTTTATAGCTAGCCAAACTACATCACTAAATACGCAGCTTCAAGTACTTGGTGGACGAATGACTTGCATGGAGAAACGGTTCGCTGTATTTTGGAAAACACAATTAGTAATTTATTAAGTGAGAGATGTGTGGAAAAGGCCACCAAGCATGGTGTTACAACACACCATGAGGAACCCGTTCAGAACTTTGCCACACCCACTAGCATGCAAGGAAAACTAGTTCCCGAGGAGTTGGTCGATATAGACAGTAATAGTGTGAACGAATCATATAGCATCATATTTGTGGGATACGAATTATTTTGATAAAAGGTATGTTTCATAAATTATGTTCTCTTCGAAATTATTAACTTCTATGTATGTTGCTAACATTTTGTATACTTTCAATTCATTCCTTGCAGTGAAGTACTTGTGAGGTTTGAGGACGATTACCTGACACGAGATACTATTAAAAGCCTAGAAGGCACAAATTGGTTATACGGCGATGTAAGTAATGTGGAGTTCATCCACCCTCTCCTGTAGTGTATCAATTTTGTTAACAATGCAATAATTTCTACTTGATTTAAGTTATTAATAGACTAAAATATACATCCATGACATGAAACTTGTGCCTACTCAGGTGATAAATTGTATTGGGTATGTCACTTGGTGCGATAGAGGATCGGTCAACAATGATTGGACATTGTCTACCTGGTATCACCAGATGGTGAGTTCAAACTCAATGTGATCCAGAAAGTTGAACAAATACCATATTAGAGATAAATGGTTTCCATGTATTAATCTACAGGTAGAGAGTCAAGATGGTACTGGGAAAGAGATACACGATGATATAAACATAGATAGATGCATTTCGGGGGGCCAAAAAGAAATCTCAGAGGTGATCCATCAAAATGCAACACTATTACAATACCAATTCATGATCATGACCATTGGTTGTCGGCCACAATTAATTTTGACACCCAAAAAGTAGAGATTTTTTACACAGTGAGAATTGCTGAAGCCCAACAACGCAGGATGTCTATGGTGAAGAAAGCGGTAAGAACTTCATTATTTAGTTAGACAAAACTGAAATGTATAATCTTCATGTTTTATCTGAAATTATTCAAACAGTTTACAAGACTCGAGAAGATCAGCAACAAAGTGTGGACTGATATATACAATGAGCAAGGATTTAGACATTCAGATTGGGATAAATTCAAGATAGTGTATGCAACTACTCCACAACAGCTAGACGGGTATGACTAGCATTACCATGATTACATTGCAGTTTTCAGGTTATCATTACAATATCTACATATATAACATTGACTACTGATAATATTGCAGGCATGATTGCGGGCTATATGTGTGCCTAAACATAATGTTCCCCGGAATGGTAAATCGACTATTGACACATGTAAGGCAATTTAATGTGCAAATGCAATTTTTAAGTTTTATATTGCAATTTTATGTGAGCATATGTGGTGTCACATACTTAATTTATGAAATATGCATTGCAGGAAGAGTCTATCTCCACACGAAGGAAACTAGCAACGATGTTGTATTATCACGAAAAGAATTTAAACAGCAACAGGTAGGCGATTCAGAAATGGTTTCTTTTTTTTTTTATTCGAACAATATCCTCATCCATCTAAACATGGGTTTTCCCGTGCATTAACATAATTTAAGTACACTTTTTTTTTTTTGCAGACCATTGTTACGTGTATGGGCTCGCTCAGCTGGAATGGAACTTCACCATCCTATACTTCGTCAATTCATTGATATAGAAATGACGGTAGGAGGAGTGTTAGGCTTTTAAAGTCACTGGAGAGCAGTATATTGGTGGTCCAATAAGTATAGAAAGTGATGAGGACTTGAGGAAGCTTGCAGAGGATCATCTAGAAAATTCAAGCACTGATATCGAACTAGACTTTGCATGGGGACTCAAGGAAGGTTACTATGGCACTGGCGATCATGATTTCGACCAGAGCGTATGACATTGACTGAGTTTTTTATTGAGTAGACATTATTTATATTGGACATGATTTTCTTATTAGACGTGATTTTTATTTGGGAACATCTTTCGTCTAGTTTGTTATGGCGACATCATTTTTTTTTATTTAGACAAATTGAAATATTTTTATGGGCACATGATTGTTTTTTATTTTAATTACAATTGCAAAATCTCTCACTTTATGATGAAATTTGCATATTTTCATGTAAAAAGAAGGAATAGTGCACATACCTTGTAATGGCTTTAGCAAATTCAAAACCTCTAAGCTGCAACATTTATGCTTCTGTTAGATAATGTAATAAGAACACAGGTTTAGAACTTTAACCATAAAACACAAATACCTATCAATTATTCTCAATCGGCCTCCAGGTAGCCACGAACCTATATCTCCAGCGTGAAGCCATCCATCATCATCAATTACTTCTTTCCTGTGAAATAAAATTATTCCAACAATGAATACAAGCAAAACTAGCACGAGCGAACATAGAACATAAATTGAAAATCAGACTAAAAGCTTAGATCACATATACAAAAGCAGAGAAAATTAATAAGAAAAACATAAAGCCACTTAGGTTTTTGTTCTCTTTGTCTGAAAACTGAATCCGAACCAATTTGTAGTATAATAAACAACTAAGTTAACTGAATGTTGAATAGGGCAGAACCTTATGAGCATACCACCAGCAAACATAGAACATAAATTCAACATCAGACTACAAGCTTAAGATCACAGATACAAAAGCTGAATAATATTGTGAGAAAAATAAACATTGAAAAGAAAAACATTAAGACTGTGTAGTGAGTGCAAGTGATGAAAGCAAAAAAGGAGGACCCAACTGTACTACCTGCAAATAGTTTCTTGTCCAATTGCTCATTAATTGATGCTCAGGAGACAATGGAGAGGCACCTGAAACCATGGTGTAGCTTACAGATCTGTAAAAGCTCCGACCTGGAGCGTCCATGGCGTAGCTTAAAGCTCTGTGGCAGAGCTGCAAGCCTCGCCATGAACGCCCCAGATCGAAGAGCTTCAAAGGCCATTAATTTAATTGACCAACAGACCAAGTATACCATCTACAGCAGTTCGTCCTTGTGCAAGCTGTAGATATAATAGCAACATATTTGATAGATGCACATGAAAACTAAGCATTGATGATGTAACATTCTTTTAAGACAAAGTTCCGTTAGCTATCAAAATCTGAAACTCAAATGAAAATACCAGTGTCATTAGAAGATTGTGACCTGTCCACATGGTCGTTTGGGTGCACAAACTTTGAACCACGTTTATGGCCAAGAATTTCAGCTGCTCTATTTGCAATAACCTGAGACAAAGTGTATTTAATATTGTATTTAGTCAGTGTAGAACACTGTGATGATGTAGGAATTAATTTTGGAAGAAAGTCGAAAGAGTTCTATATGCAGTGAGCAGATATCAGTGGCTACAGAATTGTAGGGAGTAATAAATTAAAGAAAGCATAGAACAAAAATTCATAATGTTTAAATATGATGCATATAGAAATTTTTGTGAAACAAATCTACACACCATTGTTCTCCAAATAAGCACACCAATGACGAATAGTGATCACTTGAAAACTAATTGCAACAAATCGAAAGTCCAGACTTACACCCGTAAAAAGTCCAAAGTGTCAGGAGACAATGGAGAGGCACCTGAAACCATGGTGTAGCTTACAGCTTTGTAAAAGCTCCGGCCTGGAGCGTCCATGGCGGAGCTTACAGCTCTGTGGCAGAGCTGCAAGCCTCGCCATGAACGCTCCAGACCGGACACAAAAAGATGAGATTTATACCATCTTATCAATATTTGTACAGTGAACTGTCCTCGCGCACATCTCTCGCTCATCCTCAGACAACTATGAATAATCAAATCAAATCAAACAGCTTAGATACACAAATAGAAAATACAAACAAGAATACCAACTGGCATGGAGGATAAAAATGTTCATAGTTTGGTCTTACCCTGGGAAGGAAAGTAGGATTCACAGGAAGGATGGCAGTTTTAGAAGGTAAAACCTTCACAGGAGAGAAGCCTAACAGTGTTCCGGAAAGGCTGAGAGCATTTCTAGCAGAGTCTGTTCATATCAAGAGCAAGAAAAATATTTTATGAGATTAAAAAAAAAAAAGAAAGAAAAAGAAAACAAACACTTGAGAAAGAGTGAAAAGGAGAAAGATGCATACACTCATCAGCAAACTCAACAAAAGCAAAACGGAGACGAGGATGTGGATCACCACAGACGCGACAATCAACAACCTGTTAAACAAATTGAGATACAGTAACATAAGAATATAGAGGACTTATCTTTCCATGATAAAAGAAATGTAATTAAAACGTTCAAAGATGCAATCCACCAAGAAATTATAGCATGGTAGTAAACTTATAGATTAACAGATCAAACCTGAAGTTTGAAGTGCACCTGGGTTTGTATACAACCTCAGCCCTCAAGGACCATACTAAGAAGTTGCATCCACATTAAACAAGGTCCCAATGTACACCATATTTTATGTGTGAATGTGAGCATTCTATGTGTTCGACAAATATTTCAAGCATAAATCTGAACCATAATATTTCCACACACGGAAGTGTGGATCTTATAGTGCAAGGGCAATATGAATTTAATGTACCATCTCGATAACCAATCTAAATTCAATATGTGAGACTCCATGCAATAATCGATAGTTCGGTGACTTCTAAAATTTAGGTAGCAAGGTAAAGAAAAAAAGGGTTGGTAGAACTGGAGGATACATCAGTTATCTACTACAAGCCAATAGTTGCATCTTTGTGGTTGCTGGACACTGAACATCTACCATTATCTTCAAATATAATTATAGCTTATATTCAATGCGAAGGGAGGTAAATATAAGATAGCTAATTAGATGTGAAATACCACATAATGATAAAGGCTCTTAAATCCAACGTAGGCACATCATAGAATCAAAAAAAAATAAGGAAAAGAATTAGATCATAGAATCGAACCTTCAATAGCCTCACGGGGAGTCTTAAACCCTAAGCCAATGCTCTTACAGTAGCAGTTTCCTCCACATGCTTCTCAAAAGTAGCAGTAAGTTCACCTAAACATGGACATCACTCAAACACATCAATCAAAACACAATCTACTAACAATGAAAACTTAAATTTCTCCATCTAACAGTATCCAACAAAAATAGAGAAAATAATCCCTAATTTATCTGATATGATGACGAATTTACAATAATTGAAAGAGAAAAATGAAGATGAAGAATTTCGATCAAAAGCAACATCACCGAACATCAACGAAGAAAACAATTGTTGCCGAACTGCAGGGAAACAAACAGAGATCGATCGGAATGTTACTGGAGAGGGAAATTACAGAAGATAATAAATAGGGCAGCGAGCCTAGAGGAAAGGGAATCTTTGACGGAGGAAACAAGAAAAACTACAGAAATAATGAATCGGGCAGAGAGCGTCTTTGTCGGAAATCTTGGACGAAGGAAGTCTTTGTCTTTCTTGGACGGAGGAAGTCTTTGTCTAGAAGAAAGGAAATCTTGGACGGAGGAAACGAGCATACAGAAGACGCCGAATAGGGCACAAAGCGCGGTATTATAAAAATTTAAAATAAAACAAAAGGAGGTATAATAAATTTCAAAAATTAAAATTGGTTCAAAATAGGGCTGTATTTCAAACCGAACGAACCGAACAAGAGGCTTATCGAATGCTCGTTCGTTACGCATATAGTATGTTCGGTTCATGTTCATGTTCACCGAACAATTCATAGCCTGTTCATGTTCGGTTATTTAAAATAATAGAATGTTCATGTTCGTTCGTTAAAGTTCGTTGTTCATTTGTTCACGAACGTTCATTAACACAAAAAGGCCTAAAATACAACAATATTGATACTACAAAATTAATTTAAATATCCTGCCAAAAGTGTCTAAGAACATTATATAAGTCACAATAAAAATATAAAATTAACACCAAATATTAAACAAAGCACAAAACAAGTTAAACGTAGTATGTATAATAATTATATATGTATATATTTTATATTTATTTAATATATTATATTATACCATGTTCACAAACTGTTTGCGAACAACCGAACAGAAACTAACATGTTCGTGTTCGGTTTGTTATATTAACGAACATGTTCGCGAACTGCTCGGTCAAAACCAAATCAAACACGAATCGAGCGTTGACCGAACATTAGGTTCAACATACAGTCCAAGTTCAAACTGAGGTTATTCACAATATATATGAAGTATATTTTAAGTTTAAATTTATTATCGATTTAATAGATTATATTAGGATTATATTATATTAAATAGGCTACATCTATCCTAATTTATTATTCGATTAGGATATTATTCACAATATAAATAATAAATATCTAATTTTAATTGCATCTATATAGGTTTAATCTTAATATGACGACTCATCATAAATATACATGTTACTGATCCGAGAGCCAACCCGATAGAACAAGAATAAAATTGACCAATAGAGAAACTGATTCAAAATTTATTTTGACAAAAATTCATTCGATCCAAATTATACATGGAACTACACGAATTGAGTTTAAGTTGGATTCAGGTGATCCTATATAAATTTGACTCTAACTCACCTGATAAAGAATTATCAACATTAAGAACACATAGGACTACAAGGACAAACTTAATGCAAGTGATGGATTATAAACTTACAACTACAATATAATGTTGCATTTGTAATAAAAGTTCACGTTCGGAATTAGTATATATCGAAATACATTCGTTTATAAATTAATGTGACGGATAAATGATTTATGACATTGATATGTAACGACCCTACCCGAATCGAATTAATCAAGAATAACATGAAAATGTCAAAATGCGAATAAAACATAAATTAATATTAATTTTATTTCCACGCGCTTGAGGAGTTCTTCAACTCTCTACACCTAACTGAATACTAAAATCTACACACGCTACAACCCAACAGAGTCGATTCAAGCCAACACACGATGGGTATATCAACTCTCTTAAGTCGGTCCAAATAAAACCAATTAATTCAACTGAAGACCACACAATCGATGGGTATCTCATATCTCTTTAGCAAGTCCTAATAAAGTCCACTTCTAATAAGTTCACAACAAATTCTAAAAGACAAATTAAACAAAAGCTCATCTCATAGACTCACGACTCCAAAGTATCTTTCGGAGATTGAGAAAGGACATAGTTTGAGCTCCAAATGGATACTCCACAACAAACTAACAAATTATGACAATCACTGAGATGCGAGATAATGTTCAAACTCATAGATATCAACTCACATTGTCTCAACAATATCACAAATGTAGAAGCAACTTAGTAGCTAGCCTCATTGTAACAAGCCATATATGTTGTTCTATCCGTTCTTACTAACAATTTGTTTATTATTTAATAAAAATGTACAAAAATTTATAAATAATATTTCAACTAGACAACACATTTACAAACTAGTCATCATGTGAGTCGTAGGGTAAGGATGATCATTATCTAGGTTAGAATAATGAATTAATTTCGTTGGTCGATCTATCAGAGTAAAAAAAACAATTCAAATACAACGAGAAGTTTATTGTAGTTTAAGATTAATAATATACACTGAAATGCAAATTCACAATTAAAATGTTTTCATTATACAAAATATATTACTTATATTTAAAACATCATCAATTAAACCAAATTGGAACTTTCTCCTGTTTGTTAAGTAAGCTGATTTCCATTGTTATGGCTTGGGTTCGAGTCCCGCCAGCAACATTTAAATTTACTAATTTTTTAAATAGAATCCAGTATTGGATATGGATCCGGGCCGGTAAGGTCGGATTACGGTCGCCGGTCTATGATCGGGCCCGGCCCGATCCAGCATAAGCCCACACATGGGCCCGAGGAAAATTAAAATAATAATAATATATGTAAATATTTTAATAATTTTATTTATTAATTTAATTCAAGGTTATTTAAGTAAATTTATATTTAACTGAAAAAATAAATAAAAATAATTATTTAAACTTCTTGGCGAAGGGTTGGTGAAGGCGAATGACGTGTCACATTTTCATTGGGTGCCTGTTGTCAGGCAAGGCGAAAGCCTGCCTGACCGTAGAAAAGCCGTACTTAATTTCTATAGTAAAGATACTATATAATATTTCAGAAATATAACTTTTTTTTTTCGAAAGATCAGAAATATAACTATTTGACCAAAGAACCAACTTTATTCATATTATTATTTTATTTTTATATGTACATCAGGATATAAAATCCACTGTACTGTATGTGTGGAGGTGTGATATTTAATTAAAGTTGGGGTCTATCATTTGCTTTATATTTACATGAATAACAAGCACGATATTATAATTATAAGTTTCTTGGAAATATTATAATAGGCTTTGCTATATACTTTCTTCGTTTCATTACAAAGTTCCTAAGGGGACTATTAATTGCGACCTTTGACCACGTATAGATTTTAAATTAAACTGTATCAATATAAATTAAAAGTTAATTATGAAAATATACTCCATTTATTTCATAATATAATTTTATTATATTTTTTTCTAATGTAATTTAAGAGTTATATGTAATCAAAGATCGCGATAAATATTCCTTTTAGAAATTTTTTAGAAACTTTGTAATAAAACAATTATTTAGTTTGGACATACGGAGATAATCCATTGGAATGGAGGGATTACCAAGGAACAAAAAAAGTTCCATCATGTCATGTGGGCGACATTCAATTCTTTACTTGATCCTTACGGACGAGTGAGAGTCGGTGAGTGGAACGGTCAGACAGACTTGGTGACTCCATGAACTGATGAACATGTGGTGTGTATCCGATTGATTCCAATCTAGAAGCATTTTACATCCTACACGTATGTGACTATGTCATAGAGTAGTAATTCATTAATTTAGTACTACTACTACAACTTTTACACGGAAATCGACCGAGACCACTAGTCTTTAATTAGGTGTTGTATTAGTCTATTAGTGGTATGTACGGGAGAAATCGGGTTATGTACATTTTGGGATCTTCGTTCCTTTAATTTTTTTTAAATAATTTTTTTAATAAGTATGCAGAAGAAACCCAGACCATCAAGCTAAATCTCTATCAAACCAACACAATGACTATACTACAACTCCTCGACAACTCACATGTTGCTCCAACAACATCGCCAAAAAAAACCGAGTTAACTCTCCCGTTAACGTTTCTTGACATGCCATGGATTCATTTCCTCCCGATTCGCCGCCTCCTTTTCTACAACTTCACCGGTTCCAAACACGATTTTGTCAATACTATCGTTCCACGCCTCAAGCATTCCCTCTCCCTCACTCTCAAACACTACCTTCCTTTAGCAGGAAACTTACTCTACCCAACAACCGATGAAAATAAGCCCGTGATCCGATACGTCAATGGAGACTATGTTTCCTTTACGACCGCCGCGTCCACCAAAGATTTCGACCATCTCACTGGCTATCAGGCACGAGATGTCGATGAGTTCTATGACTTTGTACCAAAGTTACCGCCCGTTAAGGAGAAAAATGGGCACAAGATAGTCCCGGTTTTAGCCCTGCAGGTATAAAGTTCGAACTTGTAAATAAATGTGAATTTGACGTAGTTATCAACTTTCTTGGTTATAGACGGTTTGGTTAGTGTGTACTTTTTTAACTGTTATAGGTAACGGTTTTCCCAGGACGGGGATTCTGTGTCGGTTTTTCAAACCTACACAGCGTTGGGGATGCTAGTTCGATCTTCCGTTTCATCAGGGCATGGTCTGCAATCAACAAACTCGGTGACGATGAAGAGCTTCTCAAGCCGAACAACGAGTTACTCCCGGTTTTCGACAGAACACTAATCAAAGATCCACTTGGAATAGACACAATATACGGGAACGTGTTTAAACATATCCCTTTCAAATCCGAGACGTTCTTGTTACCAATTGAACGTGTTCGACATACTTTTGTACTCCAAGAGACAGATATAAAAAGACTGAAGGAATCAGTTCTGTCCAAGAATCCAGGCTTAGGGTTCGTGTCCTCGTTTGTGGTGTCGACAGCTTACGCCTGGACTAGCTTCTTGAAATCAGGGGAAGAAGTTGAAGAACGTGATGAGATGTTCCTCTTCGCGTCTGACATCAGGGCGCGTGTGGATCCGCCGCTCCCTGCGAATTACTTTGGAAACTTTCTGGGGTTCGGGAACGCGATTATCCCGCGGAATGTGCTGGTGGGGGATGAAGGACTTGTACAAGCGGCAACTATGACGGCGGAGGTGATCAAGAATAGGTTGAACAAGAAGGATGAAGTGTTGAAAGGAGCTGAGAACTGGATGACAGATTTTGGGAAAATATTTGCGGGATTGAGTATACTTGGGATATCAGGTTCGCCTAAGTTTGATCTGTATGGTGTGGATTTTGGGTGGGGAAGAGCTGAGAAAGTTGAAGTTGTGACCATTGATGCAGAGAATCATTCCATGTCTTTAGAGACTTTGAAGGTGGATTGGAATTTGGTTTTTCTTTGCCTAAGGAAAGGATGGAGAAAGTGTCAGCTATTTTTCTTAAAGGGTTAAAACTTTGATGATCATATATTAGTAGCTAGTATAGTTTCTTGAAATTTATTTGTACCTTCTATGATTTCTTCTTATTAATTTGTTGAAAGATGCATGTTATTATGTAGTAGTACGTTTCAACTTTTAATAGTTATTATTGTCAATGCATAAAGATTAAAGACCCTAATATTTTATTTCAAAAACAAAAAAATCAGTCATCCATGGAGAAATAGTATACTAGTAGTACTCATCTCCATAGATGAGTAGGAGATGAGTACTGCTCTAAAGTAATCCATATATCATTCGAAAAAAAATAAGAAGTGCATCATAACAAAACTCTAACTAATCGAATCGAATCAAATTCTAAACACATACAGATCATACAATTAAAACTTTTAAGAATATTAATGTACTGATGAGTGACGACTCTACGTTTCTCTATGTTAGGAATCTTGTAATTTTGATGAGCAATTAACTATGCTAAATTAAGGAAAGTCCAGTAACTAGTACTCTTAAGGTCCATAGGAATTTAGAATTTTAAGGACATTGTAAAAGAGGAACGTTTGCTGAAGACTTAGAATAGGTGCTAGATAGGTTGGTTTTAAAGCTTATGATGTATCTTGTTTTCTGAAAAGAAATACAACCTATTGAAGCATTTGCTGATGATGTACTTTGTTTTTACAAACAAACTATTGAAGCATTTAGAACCGCTCAGAATCTTGAAGATTTCGAAGACTGAAGACTAGAAGATTTCTGAAGACTGGTATCTACAAAGGCACATGTTGCTCAGAAAGTGGAAACTTCAGCAACAGCATTGCATAAGTGAAAATCTGAATGACAGAGTAGGTTGTGCTTGCTGAAACTGAGACTGACCACTTGCTGATGGAACATATGTGACCTCTTGCTGAAAGTACTTGCATTTGCGCTCCAATGTTACTGTTTGAATTCTATTCAAATAAGCATTAAATGCAAAGCATGCACGCGAAGGACATGAAGACTAGAAGACAAACAAGGACGCTGCTGAAAGTACAAAAGCAAGATAGTGACATTTTAAGGAACAAAAGCCTTAGAATTTGAAATTCAAACGGCTCCTTATTTTCACTATAATTAGAGGTCATCCGGCAAAGAGTTGAAGTGTGTCAACAACGTGATCATACTCTCACTTGTGCTTAAACTCACATACCCTTCAATATTCTCTACTGCCATTGATCCGTTCCAAGACTTAAATCTTGAAAAAGCTACTTGTGAAGAAGTAGAATTTACACGACTAAGAAATTAGTTAAGTGTTCTTTCTTTCTTTCGAACAAGAACAAGTCTTGACACCAGAAACAATCAAACTTGTTTACTGCAAAGTATTCAAAGTTTTGTTTCTTAGATTACTTGTTGTAACTGAGTAAGTTATAATTAAGTTATCTCATCCCAAACCTCTCTAACTGAAAATACACCCTTTCAGGCGTGATATTCAGGGGGAACTTAATCGAGCATAGTTTTGCTGATTAAAAGTACCAAGTTTGGTGGAGAACAAGGTTGCATTCTCTAGATTAGGTTGGAGACGAAGCAAGTGTGCTTTGGTTTCTGTTTGAATCGCTCTAGATAGGTGTTGTAAGGAACCTCAATCTTATCTTAGTGGATTCAGTCCTAGAAAGGACAAAGTGGATTAGTTGAGAGATTACGCCACTCTCAGATACCACTATAAAAGTGTTTGTGTGATTTACTTACTGTACTTAGTTTTCAGCAAATCATATTTATGTGTACACAGTCACTCACATCACTTGCTGAAACCTTCATTTACTGAAAGAGCACTTATTGTATCAAAGACTTCCGCTCTCTGATTTTAAGTATCAGCAAACCTAGTTACTGTGAAGTAACTTGCGCTTGCTGAGAAAGTTAAGTATCAACAAACTCATTACTGAAAAGTAATAAGCACTTGCTGAGAAAGTTTTAAACGACGAAAGTTTGAAAATACTATTCACCCCCCCCTCTAGTCTTTTCTTGTTGTTTAAAGGGACCAACAAGTGGTATCAGAGCTGGAGGTTCTTTAACCTTCAGCACTGAACCTAGATCCCCTTTGGTGCTTTCCGTAAATCACTCTCACTTGATCAGTTTGGTAGTGCTTTGCTGACAGGATGTCTTTAGGAGATGCTCCCTTGCTGAAGCTGGAAAACTACGAAAAATGGCGAAACAATATGATGTTACATCTTGAGGCCATTAGTGATGAGATGGTCACTGTCATTAATGATGGACCTATCAAGATCACTAAGGTTGAAAGGAGTTTCCCTCACAAGACCACTGAAGCTGGAAAGGAAACTATCTTAGGCGACCCGGCTGATACCGTTGTGCCAAAACCAAGAGAGGAATGGACTTCCGACGAAGCCAAGAGATTCCGTCTTGATGGCCAAGCAAGAAACATCATCATTCGATCAACTCCGGATACCATACAGTGCAAACTGTGGGGTGCTAAAACTGCTAAGGAAGCTTGGAAAATGGTTCAAGATCTTTGTGTTGGATCTGACAAAACCAAGGAAAACAAACTTGAAGTACTTAAATTAAAGTTTCAAAACTTTAAACAAGGTACAAACGAGTCACTGGAAGACTTGGATTTCAGATTCACAACTCTTGTTAGTGAAATGGCAGCCTTAGGTGTTGGAAATCTTTACTCAGATTCTGAGAAGGTGAAAACCATTATCAGAAGTCTGAATCAAGAATGGATCCACACTCAGAATTTCTATTACAATCAAGGAATGCCAGATATTACACCAACAGAGTTGTTCTCTCATCTTGCTACTGTCAATTATGAGACAAAGCAAAGAGAAAATGTGTTTGCTGAAAAATTGCAAAACATTGCTCTTGCTGCAAAGCCGTCATCTTCTGAAAAGAAGAATGATAATGAGCCTACTGATGAAAACTCTTTGGTTGTCAAAAACATGAAGAAATTCATCAGCAAGGAACTTGAAAGGCGAAAAGCAAAAGAGAAGCTGAAAAAGCATCTTGGTAACAACTACCATAAGTACAAAAATGAGACTAGCTCGCCGAACAAGCAAGCTCAGCAAGCAACTTCATCAGAAGAACCAGCAGTTGGAAATGATCTCTGCTTTTACTGCAAAAAACCTGGACACTTCAAAGCTAATTGCCCTTTGCTGAAAGGCAAATCTGCTGAAAAGAAGAAGAAGTTCAAAAGAGCTTTTATTGCTGAAGAAAAGAAGAATCTTCAAGCAAAAATCGATGCATTATGCATTGATACTAGCTCCGAAGACAGTGAGGATGAAAGCTCAGACACTGACGATGAAGAAGCCACTCTAGATGTGGAGATTGGCAAAGAAGTTTGTGGAATAGCTATGGAAGCTTATCCAGATGTGTCAAATTACGAGTTCTGCCTCATGGCCGGTCAGACTGCAGCCACGGAGACAAACGATGCAATCTGACACTTTGATAGTGGTTGTGGAAAGCACATGACGGGCAACAAGAATAACCTTATAAACTATAGACGGTGGTCTAAAGGTCCAACAATAAGGTTTGCTGGTGGAGGCTCCGGTTCTACAAAAGGCTATGGTGACGTGAAGTTAGGATGCATAACCATTACTGGAGTTCTTTATGTCAAAAATCTTAAGTTTAACCTTTTCAGCATGAATCAGTTTGCTGACAAAGGATACTTCATCAAAATCAAAAGTGATGAATGTAAACTTATAGATTTCGAGACTAAAAAGGTAATTATGATTGCAAGAAGATCAGGAGGCTTGTACAGCGTAGATTGGTCTTCAGCAATCGTTGAAAAATGCCTTGTCTCAGATCACGATTGCCTTGCTGAAAAAGCATGGTTATGGCATAAACGAACAAGTCATCTAAACTTCAAGACGCTGAATAAGTTGTCTAAAAAGGCACTTGTAGTTGGATTACCTAAGGTTACTTTTAAGAAGGATGGTGTTTGCAATGCATGTCAGCAAGGAAAGCAAACCAAATCCTCTTTCAAGAACAAGGCAGTACCGTCAACTACAAAACCTTTACAACTCTTGCACATGGACTTGTTTGAATCTTCTTCAACAAGCTATGCTGGTAAGAAGTATGGTCTGGTCGTGGTGGATGACTATTCAAGATTCACTTGGGTAGTATTCATCAAGCACAAATCTGAAACCAGGACTAAAATACCTAACTTGCTGAATAAGCTTGAAGTCATGAAAAATGACAAGGTAAAAGTCATAAGGACAGACCATGGTACTGAGTTTGTAAACCAGTACATAACTGAATATTGTACCTCTAAAGGTATACAACATCAGTTATCCTCAGTAAGAACACCACAGCAAAACGGTGTTGCTGAACGGAAGAATCGTACCCTGAAAGAAGCCGCAAGAACAATGCTTGTTGACACTGAAATAAGTGAGGCTTACTGGGTTGAAGCGATTAATACCGCATGTTACACTCAAAACATATGTTTGATTACTAAGGAATACAACAAAACTCCTTATGAATTGTTTGTTGGAAGACCTCCTAAT
This sequence comes from Plantago ovata, assembly GCA_028274465.1. Classification (NCBI taxonomy): domain Eukaryota; kingdom Viridiplantae; phylum Streptophyta; class Magnoliopsida; order Lamiales; family Plantaginaceae; genus Plantago; species Plantago ovata. The sequence continues at coordinate 91,176,614 of CM051456.1, read as the reverse complement.
ATCACTCATCTAAGAGTATTTGGTTGCAAGTGTTTCGTTCTTAATAATGGTAGAGAATACCTAAGAACATTTCAACCAAAGGCAGACGAAGCGATATTTCTCGGTTACTCCTTGCATAGTAAAGCTTATAGAGTTTACAACAAAAAGGCACAAAAGATCGAAGAATCAGTGCATGTTGTATTCTATGAAAAGAAACAAGGAGTGCCTGCTGAAGAAGAAATATCAGAATGTATGAAAAAGTTAATCATACATGAGCAAAGAACTGAATCTAATGCTAGGCAAATCAAGTCAATTGAACTAAATGATGATTCTGACAATGACTCTCCTCCCCCAAGTCATGACAAGATAAATATAGTTCACGACAAAGAATTTCCAGCAAAAGACGCAGTTGCTCCGGAAGTTGCTGAAACTACGCAACCTCCCGTGCCTGCTGATGAGCTACCTCAATCAAGCAATGCTGAACAAGCAGTTGCTGATGAACCAATCTCAGCAGAGACACAAAATCCCAGTAGTACTGAACAAGTACATACTGAAGAGTCACATGCTGATGAGCAAACATATCCAGATCCAACAAGTAGAAAACCTGTTAATAAATGGATTAGAGATCATCCCTCTACGGATATGATTGGTGATATTAATAAACGCCAAGTGACTAGATCCAAAGCTACTCATGGACTTGCTGAAGAAGCAACTGTCGTAGAAGTAGAATCATTGTTCTCTTGCTTTGTTTCAGAAATTGAACCTAAAACCATAGAAGAAGCTTTAAAGCATTCTGAATGGATAAAGGCAATGCAAGAAGAACTGGATCAATTCGAAAGGAACAAAGTCTGGAAACTTGTACCGCTTGCTGAAGGCAAGAAAGCTATTGGTACAAAGTGGGTGTTCAGAAACAAGCTGAGTGAGTCTGGTGAAGTAACAAGAAATAAAGCACGTTTAGTTGCTCAAGGTTACTGTCAGACTGAAGGATTGGACTATGATGAGTCTTATGCACCAGTTGCAAGATTGGATGCAATTAGGATTTTCTTGGCCTTTGCTGCTCACAATGACTTCATTGTTTACCAAATGGATGTTAAAAGTGCATTCTTGAATGGTGAACTTGCTGAAGAAGTCTACTTAGAACAACCCCCTGGCTTTGAACTTCCCTCAGAAATCAAGATGGTATACAAGCTTCAGAAAGCTGTATATGGTCTAAAGCAAGCACCAAGAGCATGGTATGATACCTTGGCTAAGTTCTTGCTGGAAAATGGTTTCAAGAAAGGTGAAGTTGACAAAACCTTATTTACCATGAACCATGATGGTAAAATTCTCTTAGTTCAAATTTATGTGGATGACATAATTTTTGGATCTAAGGACAAGCAACTTTGTGATGATTTTGCCAAACTCATGACAAACAAGTTTGAAATGAGTATGATGGGAAAATTGAATTATTTCCTAGGATTGCAAGTCAAGCAACTCAAAGATGGAATATTCATAAATCAAGCAAAGTATGCAAAAGAAATGCTCATAAAGTTTAGGATCAAAGAGGAAGAGAAACCTGAAAAGATCCCTATGAGTGTTGGTACCAAATTGGGCTATACTAAAGAAGATAAAAGTGTTGAAGAACACAAGTATAGGAAGCTCATTGGTTCCTTGTTGTACTTAACAGCAAGTAGACCTGACATTCAGTATGTTGTTTGTGTGTGTGCAAGATTCCAATCTGATCCAAGAGAATCACACTACAAAAAGGCAATCAAGATACTGAAATATGTCAAAGGTACAGTCAATGTTGGATTATGGTATCCTAAAGATTCTGGACTAGAATTGGTTGGTTATTCTGATGCTGATCATGGAGGATCAACTCTTGATAGAAAAAGTACCTCTGGAACTTGTCAGTTTTTGGGTACTAGATTAATATTATGGTTCAGCAAGAAGCAAACCTGTGTTGCCAATTCATCCACTGAATCTGAATACATTGCAGCTGGTTGTTGCACAGCTCAAATCCTATGGATTCAGCAACAATTAAGAGATTATGGTATTTCTGCAAAGAAAACACCAATCTTTTGTGATAATACAAGTGCTATTGCTATCACGCAAAATCCTAAGTTTCACTCTAGAACTAAGCACATTGATATTAGACATCATTTCATTAGAGATCATGTGGACAAAGGAGATATTGAGGTTGTGAAAGTAGGCACTGATGATCAGCTTGCTGACATCTTTACCAAGCCCCTACCAGATAATAGGTTCGCAATGCTAAGGTATAACCTTGGATTGATTGAACTACCTCAATAAAGAATACATTTGGTAGAATGCTGAAATAGGTATTCAGCAAACCAAAGTATTCTTACTTAAAAGCTCCGTCTACTAATTTCTTCTAAAAAATGATAGGTCACTACATGATTGCTGAAACAGCAAGTAATTCCTTCAAAACGGGTATTTGTTAGGAAACTTGATCACTTGCTGAGACAGGCACTCAGTAAGAGAAAAACCTTAAGGGTTGTTGAAACAGGCATTCAGACAATCAAAGATACTGAAACAGGTATTCAAGTATCAAGGGAATATTCTGAGACGGGAACTCAGAAAAAGAGAAAAACTCATTTCTTAGATTTTACCAAAGGATATCTCAAGTACAAAAGAATTTACTGATACGGGAAATCAGAAATATCTTTTAAACTTAAGAAAATATGAGATATCTATGTAAGGGGGAACTTTCAGCAAGTATCTAGGCTATTAATGCAAACTCGCTGAAAAGATTCTTGTCTATTTCAGCAAGCAATCTAATCCCTTAATACTCGGTAAAATCAATTTGTGACGTTAATCGGGCACAGATAAACTCGTAATAATCATGACATGAAATACAATCGTGGCCATTGATTAAAAGGAGTTATTGATATAACGGTTAATAAAACAAAGAGAGAGAATGCTCTGACGGTTTCAAGTTAGTGGGCCACTACGCATTTAATGCAAAGGCTCCACTAACGCCTGTGTTTCTCTGTTTTACCCTTGCTGAGAGTTCAAATCGATTGAATTTCTCGCACATCAGAGACACTATATAAAGAAGGAGTTAGAGAAATGACAAAATTCTTTAACTCACATTTCCTTTCTCTGCAAATTTTAGCCTGAATCTACTGTACCTCCGGTAAAAAAGCAAACTATCTTTTTCGTACATTTTCTTCTCTATAAAAAGAAATGGCACCAAAGAGACAGTCCTCCAAGTCCTCAAAGTCGTCTAAGGTTGACAGTGTTGAGAAACGCACTGCTCCGGTGACTACTCCGGCATCAAACACAATGAAAGTTGTGTTGAAAAACGATAGGATATCGGAAAAACCTATGCCTCCGTCATATCTTGACACTGCAAAGTGTGAGATGATGATGCAATGGGGTGGATTTGCAAAGGAGAAGTACATTTGATACTTCTATGAACAAGCAACTCATCAAGTTGCTGAAACCCCGGTTGCTGAAGAACCAGTTGCTGAGACAGCAATGGTTCAAGTTCCAGAAATTGCTGAAACACAAGAAGCACTATTCAACGACGCATCTCGTGATGCTGAGAATACTGGCCCAAGTTCACCAAAGACATCAATTGAGAAAGTCCAGCTTGTACTGGAAGCTATAAGCCAACAAATGGAATTGGAGATTGAAGAATCATCCAACAAATCCATTGATGTCTTCACGACAAGCAGTGAGCTTAAAGGTCAAGATGCTTCTGCTCAACTTGTCATTTCAGAGACAAGGGAGATTGCTGAAACCGCGCAGCTTTCTCAAACAGAGCAAGCCAAGAAATCTGCTGAAGAAACAGTCCCAGAAAATGAAGAAACTGTTAATGCTGAAAGGACTGAGCCACAACCTGTCCTTCTTCAGTAGGTAGATAACTCAACCATCAGTAAAACTTCACTTTCTGAAACGTATTCTTTTGCTAATATTATGTTATCTCTACAGACTTCTCAAGATGCAAGTCAGATGGTTGCTGAAGCCTCTGCACCATAATCACTACTCCTTGCTCAGCAGGTAGTTAATGTTTTTGGTAATAAAACTAAGTTTGACAGCTTAGTACTTGTATCTAACTCAAATTTATCTCAGGATGAACAAATGGAGGATGCTACTCAAGCTCCTCAAGGAATGGAAATTGTACAACATGAGCTCGTTGAATCTCAGCAGGTAATTCATGTTTCAGCTTTGAACTCTAAAGCAATTATCCAAACCTATCCTGATCTAAATATCGTTCTTTTTCAGGCTCTAAAGGAGACCACTGAAGTGGTACTCATCACTGAAGATCAACAAGTAAGTTCTGAGGAACTGTACTTGAACTTCAAAAGAACAACTTTGTCAAGAGTTGCTAAGTCCGTCAGCAACTGGCAAAGATACAGGCGAATGGATTTCTCTGATCTCCATCTTCATCTATCTAATGAGAAAAAGAGATCTTCTCTACTAAAGCTCGAGACATTCGTTCATTCCATACTTCCTGAAGAAATGTCATATTCTCAGCAAATGAGTTCAAATCTGATTGCTCAAATCAGAGAGAATATGAAGGAAAAATTCAAGATTGCCTCTCCAGCTGAACAAGCTGTGATGCTCAAGGGTTCATTTGTACCCGTGGTGGCTGATCCCCACAAAATAAATGAGGAAGAGGAAGTAACAAGTGTTGCTTTGTACAAGCATCTCGAGCTAGTAATTTTGACCGATGATGATGAAGAGGAAGAAGATGAAAATATTCCAACTGATCCCAGTGATGATGAAGGGAAAGATTCAAAGGACAAGAAAGACGATGATGATGACAATCAAGGTCCAAGTCCTGATGCTGGTGGTTTAAAAATGACAGTTGCTGAAAATGATCAACAAGACAATCAGCAAGCTGAACAACCACAACCTCAGCATGAATCTCAACCTGCTCCTGCTGCTGCTGAAAATCAAGCACCTGTACAAGGTGCTGATACTGAAGAAGAATATGCCAGAAAACGGGTTGCCTTGAAAAATGGCAAGAGCCAAATTTCTGATGCCAAGGTCACTGATGCAAACCTTGATGATGAAGATGAATTGGATGAAGATTACCAACGCGCTCTACAGAACAGTCTATTGATCCATGCAAGGCATACGAAGGATCTAGAAATTGGTGAATCTTCAAGAACAAGACCAAAGGAAGTCCCCTCCCTTCCTCTTACTACTGGCGAAACTCTAGTAATTGAGTCTCAAACGTTGCCCTCAGCAACTACTCAATTAAAACTAACTACTGGCGAAACTCCAGTAATTGAGTCTCAAACGTTGCCCTCAGCAACTACTCAATTAAAACTAACTACTGGTCAAACTCCAGTTGTTGAGTCTGAAGTGTTTCCATCAGCAACCACTCAACCAAAAGGAAATGAAGCTGCTGACTTAGGTTCCAAGGTTGCTGACCTTGATGAATCTGAGGATGACGATGACTTATCAGCAAATGAGGATGAACAATCCAAAAGAGATCCCAAAGTGGTTCAAATTCCTCCTCCTGACTACATAAATGATATAGATGATGATCTAAGAGGAGAATTGCTGCTAAAGGATGATCAGTTTGCTTCAGAACTAAAAGTTCATTCCTTGACCCCAAACCTAGTGCCGTTCCCAAGAGTTGAGGAGTTTACTCCTAGAATTTTGGCACTAAAGAAAGTCCATGATGCCTGCAAAGCAGAAGATGAGGCATTGCTTGCTGAGAGCCCGCTTGACATTGGGAAAATATTGGCTACAGTGTTGAGACGCACTACTACACTTACAATAGCTCAGAAAGACAAAAGTTTTTATCACAAGAGCTATGAAGAAGATGTAAGTCAAGCTCTCAAGATAGCAAAGACCGCTCTAGTGAAGGCTCGAACTTTCATGGATGATAAGGCCGCAACAGAGAAAAGACATGAAGAGAACATGGTGAGTATTCAAAAGGAGTTGTCAAAAATGACTTCTGATCAGCATCAAATCATCATGAAGTATAACAACTTAAATACTCTTGCTGAAAATTGCAATGAGTTCTATTCTCTGCACATCACTCCGATGTTGCAATCCGTGTCTAAGGGGGAAAAGATAAGTACCAGAAAGAGAAACCAAACCCCTCCTACTGTTGATGAGCCACTGCCCATAGAACCGCTTGCTGAAAAAGAGCAAAGTTCTAAAAGGCAAGCAGAATCTGAGTTAAATTCAGCAAGTACCTGTAAGAAAATACGGTCAGAGTTACCCCTAGGGTACGCAGTGGAATTTCAAAGATTTTCTTAACATACAGGTTAATTGATTATGTATATGTCGTATATATATAAACACGTCAATTAGAAGACTAACCTTACTTCCAAAGCAGCTTCCAAGTCTTCGTAATAATCCTGTGTATCTTCTCCTTCGTCGAAGTCGAAGATATCTGCAATACTCTAATTATCTGCAAGACAATAAGAGTTAGTTTCCAGCTCCTAGAACCTCAACCTTGGTATCCACGGATGAACAGCCTATCGGAAGAATGCTAGGATATTCTTTGTGTGACCAAGAAGACGGGGCGGCGATTCCTCCGGCAGAGGTGGCGCACGCGTGGAGTCTATATAGAGGAGGGGAGAGCTTTTATTTTCTCTAAGAAAACTGGGTAGAATAACTGTGTGTAAAACTGTATCCAAAGCTCTCTAATAGTCTACTATATATAGTAGTCAATAGAAGCCTAAAGCATAAGCAATTAGACTTCGTAAAGGAATAAGAATCTAATTCTTATCGCACTAGGAAACCAATATCAAGTCTAGATTCATTCCCAATCAAATTAAAACTCAATCAGGAAATTCTAACTTATCCCTTGGACTTCTAATAGAGGAAGGAGTCGAACTCCTTCCCCTACCCAGCTCCTGCGCGCGCGCGCGCTCTCCTAGGGACAATAGGTGGGTCCCGATTTTGGGACCCACTTATAGTTCTAAGGCAATTCAAACTCCAAGTAGATTTTGCCCATGTGCATATGTTAATTCTAAATTAACATATCCTTTCAAATCAAACCTCTATTATATTTCCAAAATATAATCTTTAATTGTATTTACATAAAATACAATTAATTAGCCAATTCAATTAATAATTCCAAATCATTAATTGAGCCATCAAATATTATAATTAATTCCAAATCAATTATAATCCATCATTCACAATTAATTCCAAATTAATTGCGATTCCATCTTCAAGGATATTCTGATAGGCTGAATCACCACATAGTGTGACCCATAGGGCCTCATCGTATTAAGCAAGTCCTAGACTAGGCAACATGGAATTCCTAGACGGTTCCATTTGCAATATTAAAACATGAGGACGTTTGAGAGGTTTCTCAAAGCTAACCCTTTCGTTGCGAAGTCTGTTGCGCTCAACGCGGCGATGGTAACGTCCCTTCATCTGACTTGCTCGAATGTATCTAGGATCGATGAAGTGTCTATCCCAATAATACATCCACGGGCGTCTCAGGGAGTTGCTTGGTTAAGATATACTTATGACCATCATAATATATCATTTGCACTGGCCAGTGACTTTACCAACAAAACTATGCAGACTATGAGCAGTACTCTCCTGTGCTACACTTGAGAGATGAATCCTTCACAGAATCACTTATCATCCCCATTTGTATGTAGCCATAATCCTGGATCGTGTCTTAGGTCAACTGCTTATTCAGAGCTGACATCGACGGGTCCACCAAGGATATGGGGCAACAAATGTGATGATAAAGTCATGTAAGTACAAAGGACGACTGGCATCACTTCGACAACTTACCGGTTCCCATAGACACTTCGGTGTAGAGTATACATCGATGGGAGTGTCCGGTGGGTACTTCCATTGTTCGATAATCCTTCTTCGAATAACTATGCGCAGTTATGGGAACGTTTCTCGATTGTCCAACAATCCGTTCCGTGACCGTGGGATCGGCTCACACTTGCTCCAACAAGTATAACCTCCACGCATACTAGTCTCGTCTGGTTCATTCAGATCCCTAAATTCGAGATGAACCTCGACTAGGGAGAGTTTGGGATAGATGATAACTCACATAGCTCCCACTATCTGTGTGATCGGTCATCTATCCGAGGGGACATGTTTAATATCAATACAGACAGTAATAGAGATATGACATGCTGCATGCCTGGTGTAATATAAATATGAAAGCGATACTCAATAGTAAAAGCAACAAACATATATTATATTACGTTGACCTGTGTAATAGTACATATATGCCCTCTATAAGGGCTCCATGCCCTTAGTAAGGACTGTCTCTAGGACATATACACTATCAGTACCAAAAAGAGAAAAACTGCTGCTGAAACTCAAGATTTTTGCCATACTGAAAGTCATCAAGATCTGAATGAAGATGATGATGATGATGACAATCAGACAATAGCTCAAGCCATAAGAGCTAGACCTTTAACAACCTTAACTCCGTCTGGCCATTCAAAGTATTTCTCGTCTGACTCTTCAGCAAGAGATCAAGACAATGCTAAGTCAAGAAGAAGAAGGCAAAGACAGGAAGAAAAGAGGTTGGCCAGCATCGCTATTGGCTCCGACATCGAGTATACAAAGACCAACAATGATGAAACCACTCAGAACGTGATCAGAAACGTTCATGGTTGCTGGACCTTAAAGCTGGAAGACTTGCTGGTGAATGAGTTCTTTCCTACAGCCATATTGAACCAAATGTTCACATGGATTGAACTCAAGGTAAAAAGGAAACAAAGGGAAGAATCCCTCCCAAGAAATATTGATGGGAGATGGTTGAATCTTGAGGTCTCAGTAAGAAGAACTGCCATTGGTAAGACTTATAGACAAGAACCAGATTTGATAAAACCACCTGGCATTGCTTATTACTCTGACCCAGTAACCAAGAAAACAAAGAAGAGACTTGGATTGATTCCTTATGAGTATTTCTATCTCACTGCTAAGGATCAAGAAGAAGATCTTCTCTGGCTAAGAAAGATTCATCCTAAAAGTATTTCAGATACACAGCTTCTCCATGCCAGCAATTGGGGCATGAATTTGTGGGTAACTCACTACATGGAAATGAATGTTGAAAAGCATCATCATACTGCCTGCAAAAATGCAAGAATTCTTCAACTACAAGTCCGTAGGCTTCTGGAAAACTACGAAAAGGACTGTGTTGAATTTACTGCACTTGCTGAGAAGAGTGTAAGAGAGATTTTGAGAAAATCTTCTGGAAGAGCTTAACTCTCTGTAATAGTTCTTGTTAAAGTTTTGTTTGCTGATTTTGTTTAGTTATCTTTGCTACTTCTTGTAAACTTCTGAAAGATAACTATCAACAATGAAGCTTTTGACTCTTATTGGTTTTTGATTATGCAATTTACTTATGTTTACTGTTTAATTATTCAAGTATGCTTTCATTAATCAACTAATTTATTCAACATCAGAAACCTCTAAAAGGGTATCAATTAATTTAACCATGGATTGCTAACATCAAAAAGGGGGAAATTTGTTAGGAATCTTGTAATTTTGGATGAGCAATTAACTATGCTAAATTAAGGAAAGTCCAGTAACTAGTACTCTTAAGGTCCATAGGAATTTAGAATTTTAAGGACATTGTAAAAGAGGAACGTTTGCTGAAGACTTAGAATAGGTGCTAGATAGGTTGGTTTTAAAGCTTATGATGTATCTTGTTTTCTGAAAAGAAATACAACCTATTGAAGCATTTGCTGATGATGTACTTTGTTTTTACAAACAAACTATTGAAGCATTTAGAACCGCTCAGAATCTTGAAGATTTCGAAGACTGAAGACTAGAAGATTTCTGAAGACTGGTATCTACAAAGGCACATGTTGCTCAGAAAGTGGAAACTTCAGCAACAGCATTGCATAAGTGAAAATCTGAATGACAGAGTAGGTTGTGCTTGCTGAAACTGAGACTGACCACTTGCTGATGGAACATATGTGACCTCTTGCTGAAAGTACTTGCATTTGCGCTCCAATGTTACTGTTTGAATTCTATTCAAATAAGCATTAAATGCAAAGCATGCACGCGAAGGACATGAAGACTAGAAGACAAATAAGGACGCTGCTGAAAGTACAAAAGCAAGATAGTGACATTTTAAGGAACAAAAGCCTTAGAATTTGAAATTCAAACGGCTCCTTATTTTCACTATAAATAGAGGTCATCCGGCAAAGAGTTGAAGTGTGTCAACAACGTGATCATATTCTCACTTGTGCTTAAACTCACATACCCTTCAATACTCTCTACTGCCATTGATCCGTTCCAAGACTTAAAGCTTGAAAAAGCTACTTGTGAAGAAGTAGAACTTACACGACTAAGAAATTAGTTAAGTGTTCTTTCTTTCTTTCAAACAAGAACAAGTCTTGACACCAGAAACAATCACACTTGTTTACTGCAAAGTATTCAAAGTTTTGTTTCTTAGATTACTTGTTGTAACTGAATAAGTTATAATTAAGTTATCTCATCCCAAACCTCTCTAACTGAAAATACACCATTTCAGGCGTGATATTCAGGGGGAACTTAATCGAGCATAGTTTTGCTGATTAAAAGTACCAAGTTTGATGGAGAACAAGGTTGCATTCTCTAGATTAGGTTGGAGACGAAGCAAGTGTGCTTTGGTTTCTGTTTGAATCGCTCTAGATAGGTGTTGTAAGGAACCTCAATCTTATCTTAGTGGATTCAGTCCTAGAAAGGACAAAGTGGATTAGTTGAGAGATTACGCCACTCTCAGATACCACTATAAAAGTGTTTGTGTGATTTACTTACTGTACTTAATTTTCAGCAAATCATATCTATCTGTACACAGTCACTCACATCACTTGCTGAAACCTTCATTTACTGAAAGAGCACTTATTGTATCAAAGACTTCCGCTCTCTGATTTTAAGTATAAGCAAACCTAGTTACTATGAAGTAACTTGCGCTTGCTGAGAAAGTTAAGTATCAGCAAACTCATTACTGAAATGAAAAGTAATAAGCACTTGCTGAGAAAGTTTTAAACGACGAAAGTTTGAATGGACTATTCACCCCCCTCTAGTCTTTTTTTATTGTTTAAAGGGACCAACACTCTAGAAAATGATGGCTATGAAATTCATACTAAAGATTGGGTGTGAAATTACACAACGCCTTGTTTTATTATTTTTTCAGAGTTCATGGGTGGTGGCTTTTGGACGAGGGGTTCATGTCATGTGCCGCATTGTGGTGGTAAATTTTTACCCGTTGATTTATGAGTTTTGTTAAAAAAATGCTCATTTGGAGCAAATATCAGGCCGGTCTGCCCAACCGCAATTCCTTGAACAGTATACAACGAACTGGCCCAATAATTAATAGGCCCACTGTTAGGGGTTCTATCACAGTAAAGCCCATTATTATTAACTCTTTTGAGTATCGGCCCACCTGCCACCACTCACTAGCTCCTCCAGCTCTAGTAGTTTGATGAAGAATCAGCAGGCGTTTGTATCAACGAACAATTTGTTTGAAGAGCGAGATAGATTGAGTTGAATTACCACCTTCCCGGGCTAAACAATCACCACCGCCGGTGACCAAATTCAACTGAGCCAATAATAGGTCAGTTTTGGTCTTCTGTCCGAGCTTGTTTGATTGATTCTTCTAGCTCCAAGTATTTACTTATTCATCCCATTGTAAGTCGTAACATTCCTTTGTTAGTAATATATGAGGGTTGTGATAATCTTGGAAAACTTCAATGGATCGTGTAGTCACTTTCCAAACAAGATAATTCGAACCTAACTTGGTGCCTGGGTTTCACGAATTCCTTGCCCTTGCCGGGATAATCCAAGAAGGCAATCTAATTCAGGCAATATGAATTTGGATCAGAAAGTAGAGAGGATGTAATAGTTTTTGTATCTGTTCAGGAGACTGATTACTTCAATATATAGAAGTACAGAACGAAGAGGGAAGGGGCGCATCTGTTCAGAACAAACCTGTTTGTTCATGAAGGGGTGCATATATCCGAACAAACATGTTTGTTCACGAAGGGGTGCATATGTCAAAAAAGGTCGGGGCGCTGCCCCTTGGACCCCAGCCAGGGGCTCTGCCCCTTGCAACCCCGCGAGCGGCTCTGCCCCTCGACCCCGCAAGGGGGCGCCTTGACCCCTGCTTCGTATTCGTGGCCGATAACTCGTTAGCTCAACAAGCGTGCACTCCGCACTACCCGAACTTGTTCCGAGCCTCAACGAGAGATCGCATCAGTCTCTAGCAAATCACATTACTACTAAAATGAATTGATGACACTAAAATCACCAACATCCTTTTCATCCTTTGCATTTTATGCATTTCCATTTCATTTCGAATGAGCTGCTTCTGTTTTGCTCTATAGAATGAATGACGTTTCATGTTTGATTTGGTGTAATTATTGTGTTGCTATTGATTTTGGTGATAATAATAGTAATAATTGTATGGATTTTGAGCAGTTATTTACTTATTTTGTTGCAACCTGATGATCAAAGGTGAAATCATTGATGCTTCTCTTGTAATTTACACAGCAATTGAACCAGAAATGTGTGTTTACCATTCTCAATCAATTAACGAATACACGGCAGTGTAATGTGGATTCATTTTAGACCTAAGTGATCTGTGTAATTTCAGCTCATGTATAATACAAGTTTTCAACCTCTTTAGCTTGATTGCAGAACTTAACTCCGAAGAAGATATGTTACATATGTGTGCTAACTCTCTATCTGACTATCTTCGTGAAGTTCACAGCTTATATTCGTAGCCTCTGTATAAATAATGCTATACATTCAGATGCTTTTTTTAGTTTTGATTTTCTGAATATAAACAAGCATGTATTAATGTTGGGAAGTAACACTATCGAAACCCTTTGCAGGCTGGAATTTGACGTTACGGGACTATCTTTCCTTTAATTTGGAATTAAAAAAAGCTTTTCTTCACTTTGCTGAAAATGGACAGCCAGGATCAACCCTGTGCACAACAAGGAGGAATTGAACTGGATGATGAGCATGATTCTAAGGACTTGGTTCTGCAGGTACTTCCTCCAGGAATGGAAGCTTGTCAAGTCCCTCCTGGATGACATCGTTTCAGCTCGCCGTGTCTCCGATCTTACCGTCATTCACAAGATCCGATCCATTGTAATAACCTTCTTTCCCTTCTCTTTACATGCTTGCCTTGATTTGTACACTGTGCTCCGCCTTTTGTACCTTGCATTTTTTCAGTTCAGAGTGTTTGAGCTTTAGGAATTATGTGTTCGTAATTTAGAAGAGCTCGGTAAAAGTAGGCTTATACTAGCTCGAGATACAGAGATATTGGTCTTATTCATTTGTATTGCATAGATATTGGGCTTCGATGACTTGTTAGTTTACATGTCATATTCAATTCACATTGCGTCAAAGGTGATCGAGTGTGTAATGTTCTTTGCTGTACAAGTGCTTGTGTGAAATCAGTAGTAGATTACACAACCTCTAATGCATATGTTGTTACTCTTTGACATCCATTAATCTTAGTTGGCCTAAAGAGTCTTATATTGGGTTTCAGCTGCAAAAGTGGTTGTTTTTACCCCGTTAATACTCCGACATGGTCTTATTGGCTATTGAGAATTCAGCCGTGCCTCTTGTTTTTAACCTCCTCTCACCCATGTCTTTTATGAAATAATTGTCCATTGCATGCAATTTTGCATCTAGAAAGCTTCATTGAATCTTGAACTGCTGACTCACAGATGGACAAGTATCAGGAGCAAGGTCAACTGATAGAGCCTTATCTCGAGAGTATACTTTCACCTTTGATGTCTATTGTCCGTTCAAGAACCACAGAACTCGGAGCTGCCTCTGACGAAATTCTTGAAGTCATTAAGCCCATATGCATTTTGATTTATTCCCTTGTTACCGTGTGTGGATACAAGTCTGTTATCAAGTTCTTCCCTCATCAGATTTCTGATTTAGAACTTGCTGTAGCTCTTCTGGAGAAATTTCATAACACTGGTGCTGGAACATCACTAAGGCAAGAAAGTACTGGGGAGATGGAAACAAAGTCCGTCATACTTCTGTGGCTCTCAATCCTAGTATTGATTCCGTTTGATATATCCTCCGTGGATACAAGCATAGCTCATAGCAAACATGTTAACAGTGAGATTCCTCCATTGGTGGTGAAGGTTGTAGACTTCTGTAAAGATTATCTATCAAGTGCAGGACCTATGCGCACCATTTCTGGATTGTTGTTGTCTAAGCTGTTAACACGCCCTGACATGTTGAAGGCTTTCACCAGGTTAGGTTTGTAGTCCATTTCATGGGGAAACATGTAATGTGTTTATACATCTGTTTGAAGTTCATCAAATTAATGTTAATATAAAATCAATGTTTAGGTTTTTAATTAAAAAAAAAAAAAGAAGAAGAAACTTAAGTAAGCTAATTTATGGAGTTCCTGAGATTTCCGGGTAAGGAATCATATGTTTTCATTTTTTGACTTCAGTGCCAGTAATGCTAAACTTCAAACTTGGTATTTTGATCATTGATACTTTCAATTAATTCCTCTGGCGAACGATATGTCTCCAATGGGATATAAATTAGAGGATACCTAATAATTAATTCACGCTGGTTCAAATTTCTGAAAAATGAAACCTGTATATGTTGTTTCTACTTTGCTTAGTTGGAGAATGGTGATTGGAATTTAGATTTATGTTTCTTAAGTGTTACTGTACGATTTAGAAGCTCCTATGTACTCTTCAATCTGAAGGTAGAAAAACAATAAAAAAATCATTTTGTTAATTTATTCACGGCCTATCTGAAAATTTGAAGTTTCTTATTTTAGGAGGAAATGTGAAGAAATCGTATCCCTTTACCAGCCAGCATGTGTTATTGAACTATATTATATGATACATATAAGTGTCACTATCTTTAATGACCGACCAAGAGACACCCTGCTATCTATATAGTTAGTTGGCAATTTGCTGTCATTCTGAGTTTTGAACTTATTTTCTTTCTTTGTTGCGTGATCTTCCAGCTTTATTGAGTGGGCACATGATACTCTCTCTTCCATAGAAGACAATGTTATGGACCACTTCCGATTGCTAGGGGTGGTGGAAGCTCTGGCTGCCATTTTTAAGGTCAACTTTCAATTAGCTGTAATAATTTCATTTATAAACATGTTATGGACCTTTGCATCTGTTAAATGTCATTGACTGTGGATGCCTTAATAATAGTAGCTACGTTTGTTTACATCTTAGGCATGCAAATATATTTGTTGGGTTGGCTTGACAGGGTCTCTAATGACTGCATCTCAAATTTGTTTTTCTTTCTTTTATTTGATCCATATCATTTGCAAGTGCAACATTCCTCTTCCTTCACCCTGCAAGGCCGGTTATACTTTTGTTCTACCTGTCTATTAGCAACATCAGATTGAGGTTATGTAAGTTTAATTTGTCAATCCGTTGAGGAGACAGGTTGCGGTTCAAATAGTTAATTTTAAAATCTGATTACCCCCAAAATTTTAGATCCAATGCCTTTCTGGAACTTTGCCACATTTTTGGTTATTATTTGATGTGAATCTGATAGAACGGAGGATCAGTAAGAGCAAACTATTAGTCTATAACTGGGAACATAAAGTACTCTGTGTGTGTGTGTTTGTGAAGTAGAGCACGGAGGGAGGGTTAAATCTTTTATGGAAGGTCCATGACATTACTAGTGGAGTGTGTGGTCGCTAATTTGCTAACTCAACATGGTATTAAAATACTTGGTGAAATAGATATGTTGGCAAATTTAGAGATTATTCTCGAGTTTTTTCAAGAACTGGGTTTTTCATAGGACCACTGTATATTTATCTCTGTGATCTATTGATGAGAAATTGCTTGGTCAAAGGATAGTAAGTTTTCCAGTCGGTGCAGTATTGGGTTTCAGATACTTGAAAGAACAATAACACTGTAAAACAGCTAATACAGTTGATACGTGGACAAACAATCCTAGTGAATGGAGCCCCCTCCATGGTTTTTAGTTATGGAAACTGAACCTGTCATTACATGATTGTGCATTATTTTACTAACTGTTTATTCTAAATTGAGCTTGATCATCCCAGTCATAGGTAGAAAAAGAAGTTTGGCTTCAGTTAAATTAAATGAAAGTATATATGTCCTAGAGACAACCTACGATAGGGACGATATGTACTTGATCACATTCAGTTATTGTTATTTATTTATTTATACATTATTAAATACAATTGGCATTACATTTTTATGAATACATTATTTGGTTGTTTGAATTATTCGATAAAATGTTCCCAAGGACTTAAGGTAATCACCAAGTTAGTGGGAGCTTGTGTGTCAATAATTAAGTCCTAAAATAAGCCACTAGCTGAAGGTCATTGAGATACGGGATATCAATGATGCGATTGAAGCTAGCATATGTTGCATTAGATCCTTCGAGGATGTAGCAGGTCTCACTGCTACGAAGGAACTTGGTTATTCATGATGAACATATGGACACTTTGGAGAGTGTTGGCATACCCAACCGAGAAACCATTTGGTAAAGCTATTTAAGTGTCTATGGTAGTATCGGTGTGTAGGGTGATGTTAGTAGTCCTTAGACTTGAGGCCAATACTACATCATATGTGGAATAATGTACTTTGACCATGCGCAACGCTTGCACTCTTAAAGTAGGGTAGATACGGCATGCGTTGGGTACATTAGAAAACATATGGTGTGAGTGATTGGGCCAAGATAGGATTCATTCCTCCGTAATAGATACAAGGAGAGAATACTCCTCATATTTAGTGCGATCACAAAACCGGTGGCCACCGTATGTGAATATGTCAAAATGGTGTTTGGACATAATTCATAGATCGACTAATAAGATTGAGAGACAATGAATGAAGTTATTAGAATAGACACATAACCATATTCTAGACTCATTCGAGTATTCGTGAATGAAGGGACCGTATCATCAAAGTACCTTACGCTACAGGTGGTTTGTTTTCCTCACAAACGTTCCTTGCATATTAATATTGTATGATAAATTGTCTAGGAATTTATTATGAACTTAATTGGATTGTTGCTTAATATGCAAGGCCCTATGGGTCACACTTCAAGGTGGTGTTTCTACAAACGAGCTATGTATATAGGATTAAATATTAATTAGATTAATGTTGAATTACTATATATAAATATAATGGAATTATTATTAATTAGATTAATAATAATTTATTAATATATATATAATATATATATATATATATATATATATATATATATATATATATATATATATATATATGTATATATGTATATATATGTATATGGAATATATTTTAGAAATATAATTAATTGATTTAAATTGGATTTAATTAATTAATTGAAGACTTGTGCATTTGGGCGAGATTTAGAATGAGGTCCAAATAAAGGAAACAGGGGAATTAAAATAAATAAAACAGAACCAGGCAGCTAGGTCAAAGTTTTGACCCAGCTGCTGGGCGTGAAGAGAGGGGGCAGCGCCCATGTTTCTCTTTTTTGTTTTATTTCTTTTTATTTATTTATTTTTTCTTCTTTTCCTTTAATTCTTTCTTTTAGTAATTTTATTATTATCTCTTAATTAGTTAGTTGTTGACTTGAGAAGTCTCTTAGTCAGTAAGATTTACTTGGTAAAATCTTACGTGATTTTCTTCTGAACCAACTTACTGACTAAATCAGAAAGAAAGAAAGTTAGTCTTCTATTCAATTCCAACAAATTTTCTCAGTAGCTCAAAACACAAAAGAACCTCCTAGTGTTCTTGTGGAAACATTGCCCGTGGATACAGGAATTAATCAACCTGTTGATGAGCCATCTTGGAGATTTTATTGACGAAGATTTCATCTCTGATGAAAAAGAAATCAACCAGCCGGACGAGGATATTGCAAGGCTTTGTTTGGAGATTGAGGAACAACTACCCGGTCAATTTGCTTATCTACTGGAGGACACGTAAGTGATTTCTCCCAGTTAATAAACAGTATAGTCATATCAGTTTTAGTGAGATTAAAATTTTTAAACTTCCGCTGCTTAGCCTTAGAGGTAAATTTTCTCATTTTTAGTAACATTAAAGTCACCAAGAATGATTTGGTTTCTTTGTACTCTAAGAATTACAATGTTTCTAGTTCTCATTTTATTCTTGTCACATAAAATTCGGCCTTCGGTGCAAGTATCCTCTTTGACTTATTTTAATTCCTTGGTTAACTGTTTTCTACTTTATGAGCATTTACCAACTATCCTGTTAATTGAGTGGCTTATTTTATTTTTGTTCTTTTTAATTCTTCAAATTGTAGACAGGCAGCACATCAGTTTTGCTAAATGTGGTACCAGTTATATGGAGTGACATCTCAATTTTAATGAAGACTCACATGGCTACCCGGAGTCCTTTACTCCGAAAGTATCTGGTAAAACTGACACAACGGATTGGGACTACTTGCCTGCCTCATCGTTCCGTAACGTGGCATTATGTGGTGAGATAAGTTGGCCCTGCACTTCTAATTTCGTGCTTTTCAGTAGTGACTAATATGTCAATTATTACTTAATTGATCGGACAGAGGTTTCTTCAGTAAGCATTTTTTGGGTCCAGATGGTGTGTAGCTGTGACAGAGAGATTAATAGACTTAAATTTATCTATTTCTCTGTTAGGAGGGAATAAAAGAAAACTTTTGCATGAGAGATGCTTCGTAGTCCTGTACCCACCACACAGACATGCACTTGAACACATAATACAAGTGGGAGGGTCGCTTTCTAAAAACTTTAAATGTAATGTCCAGTTCCTATGTAGAAGCATTTTGGTTGCCGAAGTATTAAATATTACCATTAACTTTGTTCATTCCCTTTAGAGTAGAAGCAGCACTCTAGGAGTTAACATGTCTTCACATGCAACCAATAATGGTGATCAACAAAATCATTTATTGAAGATGGATTCTTGCGATGGCCCTGAAGATACAAACTATCTTGAAGAGGAAGATATGGATGTTCCTGAGATAATAGAAGACATAATTGAATTGTTACAGTCGGGATTGAGAGACACGGTATGTCAACAGACCACACTGTTTAATATTGGGTTGCTAAGATTTAGTATTCTACCTAAAAGCATGATAAACATGACTTTCAGCAATTTGCTGCTTTCAATTTATATGTGAAATCACATTTTTATGCAATTACCCCTTTTGGGGCATCAAATGTGATTCTTGAATTTAAATCAGATTTGTTTTTGTGGGCTAGCATTTTTCCGGTTGTCTTCTTAATGTCATTTATACATCATTGATTCATGCAGGACACTGTTGTGCTGTGGTCTGCTGCAAAAGGCATTGGGCGTGTTACTGCACGTTTAACTTATTCTCTTTCAGATGAAGTCCTATCATCTCTACTGGAGCTCTTTACTCCTGGCGAGGTTGTAAGAATGTGAATCGATGCCTTCTCATTAATCACCAAGGATATATATATACAACGAAATCCACTATTCTAGGCTATATTCTAGGACAGATATACATTCGTAATACATTCCTAATACATTCCTATCTCTACATTGTCCTATGTAACTCCTATGTTCTAACACTCCCCCGCAGTCGAAACGGGAGGCGGACGAACATTGAGACTGGAACGAAAGTCTTCAAACAAGACCAAAGGCAACCCCTTCGTAAAAATATCCGCAATCTGATAACGAGAGGGAACATGATGAACACGAACCTCACCACGGGCAACCTTTTCGCGAACAAAATGTATATCTAACTCGATGTGCTTTGTACGTTGATGCTGGACGGGATTGCCGGTGAGATAAATTGCAGAGACATTGTCACAGTAGACAAACGTAGCCTTGCGCACCGGACACAGAAGCTCAAGGAGAAGATTCCGGAGCCAACATGACTCGGCCACAACATTAGCGACGCCACGATACTCGGCCTCAGCACTCGAGCGGGACAATGTTGCTTGACGCTTGGCGGACCAGGAGATCAGGTTGTCACCCAAGAAAACACAATAACCGGAGGTAGAACGACGAGTGTCGGGGCAGCCGGCCCAGTCGGCATCAGTATATGCCACAAGATCGTGAAGAGAGGAAGGAGTGAGATGGAGTCCAAGAGACACAGTGCCTTGGACATAGCGTAAGATACGCTTGAGAGCCTCCATATGTTCAGTGCGGGGATCATGCATGTGAAGACATACGTGTTGAACCGCATAGGATAAATCAGGGCGAGTGAAGGTGAGATACTGAAGCGCTCCAGCTAAACTCCGATATAACGTAGGATCAGCAAAAGGTGTCCCAACAGAGGCACTAATTTTTGGCTTTGTGTCAACGGGAGTAGCTGTCGAGTTACACGAGCTCATGCCAGCTCGTTCAAGAATTTCAGCTGCATACCGAGACTGGGAAAGAAATAGGCCAGCCTTATGGCGATTGACTCGAATGCCAAGAAAGTCATTAAGGAGCCCTAAGTCTTTCATAGCGAATTTCGAATTAAGCTTAGCCATAATCGAGTGCCGAAGCGCATCTGAAGAGGCAGTCAATATGATATCATCCACATATAGAAGCAAATAAGCAGTATCAGCCCCACGGTTGTAGACAAACAACGAAGTATCACACTTACTATTGGAGAAGCCAAGAGTGGCGACGAAGTCAGCAAATCGCTGATACCACGCCCGAGGAGCCTGTTTAAGGCCATATAATGACTTCCGTAAGAGGCAGACAGCATCCGGGTGTGTCGGATCACGAAACCCCATGGGTTGATACATATAAATCGTTTCCTGCAAATTGCCATGGAGAAATGCATTGCTAACGTCGAGTTGATGAATAGACCACCGGCGAAAAAGAGCAATGCTAAGAACAAGACGAATAGTTGCGGGTTTAACCACGGGACTAAACGTTTCACCACAATCAATACCCACGCGCTGAGTTTTACCATCACCTACAAGACGGGCTTTATGCCTCTGAAAGGAACCATCAGATTTAATCTTATGCGTAAAAATCCACATGGAACGAATAACATTAACACCCGGGGGACGAGGGACCAATTCCCACGTCTTATTTTTAATAAGAGCATTATATTCATCAGTCATGGCCAGTTTTCAGTTAGGATCACGGAGAGCATCTAAGGGGGTACGGGGAAGGGGTGATGGTGTAACTGTAGCGGTATGTGCTTCGGAAGGGTCGAAGATAGTGTGAGGTGTAAAAATGCCATGTTGGCTGCGAGTAACGGGACGTTGGGGCGGATACGTAGTGTACAGCGTAGTCCGGGGTGGAGGACTGGGATGAGGTGGTGAACTGGGCGGTGAAGCAGATGGAACATCTGCGAAAGGAATAGGCTGTATGGGCGGAGACGAGATATGTCCAGCAGAGGAACCAGGTTGGTTAGGTGAAGTATGGGCTGAGGAAGGAGATGGAGCCGCAGGTAAGGATTGGACAGGGGCGGCAGGAGGCGGAGATCGGGGTGTAGGTGTAGTGGTGTAGCCGGGAGATAACAATGGGAGGAGGTGAGCCGGAAGGCCATCCCCGAGAAAATCATACTCGGTTGAGCTTGATGTAACCGATTTGGCCATAGGAAAAGTGGTTTCATCAAAATGGACATGGCGACATGTAATGATTTTCCGGTTTGATAGATCAAGGCATTTATAACCACGATGATCCGCCGGATAGCCCAAAAATACGCAAGGAGTGGAGTGGGGGTGAAGTTTGCGAATAGTGGTGGAGGGGAAAAGAGGGTAACATAAACATCTAAAGGTGCGAAGATGAGTATAGACGGGAAGGCGATTATAGAGAGCTTGGACAGGAGATTTATAGGAGAGGAGTTTACTAGGTAAAATGTTGAGGAGATATGTGGCCATATGTAGGCGTGATGCCAAAACGAAGGTGGTAAGGAAGCATGGATGAGTAGGGTGCGAATGATATTATTAAATTGACCGAATTTTGCGTTCGGCTTTGCCATTTTGGGGAGAGGTATGGGGACAAGAAAAACGGAATGACATGCCATTAAACTCACAAAATTGGCGAAAAGCGGTATTATCAAATTCGCCACCATTATCACATTGAACGGTCTTAATCTTCCGTTCGAATTGAGTAGATATATGAGAGTAAAATGTTTGAAAGATGGAGAAAACTTGGGATTTTTGAGCAATAGGAAAAATCCACACAAAATTCGTAAAATCATCCAAAAATAAGACATAATATTTATGGCCAGAGGAACTCAAAGTCGGAGAAGTCCAAATATCACTATGTATTATATCAAAAGGCATGCATGTGCTAGAATTCGATGGCACAAAAGGAAGCTTAACTTGTTTGCCAAGAATACAAGACTCACATGTAGTAAATTTAGACAACCTATTACAATCAATAAGCCTATTATTCTTAAGAACGGATAAAACTGGATCGCCGGGGCGACCCAAACGATGATGCCAGGTGGAAGAAGCAAGACAAGCTGTTGATGGAGCAGGGGGCGAGGGGCTGGGAAGAGTAACTGGATATAAGGGACTCGAGCTCTCACATCGCATTATACGGGTTCCGGTTTGTAAATCATGCACAGAAAAGCCAGTGGGATCAAAAACTACGGAAACATGATTATCAGTGGTAAATTTACGAACAGAAACTAAGTTTTTGACTAGGGCAGGCGTATGTAACACATTTTGGAGGGCTAAGGGGTAGGTTGGAGTGGAAATAGATGCATGTCCATAACCAGAAACAGGAATTAACTGACCACTACCAACAGTAACACCATGTGTATTTTTGCTCGTATTAAAATAAGACGATAAATTTACCTCGGGAATTGGTCATGTGAGAAGAAGCACCAGTGTCCATGTACCAGTTGGAGTCCGGCTGGGACAGACTCATAGTATGCATAGCGGCTTCAACATCTGTGGGCACCCATTGCTACGCATTATAGGCCTGAGAAGCAGGGGAGTCAGGGCGAGGGCCGAGCAAGCCAGCCTGACTGTTCGGGCGGGAGGAGCCGGGTGCAGCAGGCTGCGTGGGATAGGGGCAGGGCGGCGTGGCCCATGGTGGATGGGAATAGTGCGACCAAGGCGCATTGGACCAGGAAGAGGGACCAGCAGGCGGCATAAACGAGCCAGGAGGCTGGTAAGAACCGCGCCCCGCACCACGGTCATATGATTGGCCAGAGGAGTTACCATTATTCCGAGATTGACGAGGCTTTGAAGGGGTGCGAAACTTCTGCTGCTTCCCACGTCCATGAGCAGGGGGATTGGGAGCTGGATCGCGGTCAGCGACGACAAGAGCATCGTCAAGATTGGCAGCCTCCTTCATGCTGGTTTCTTCAAGGGTGAGCATAGAACGGACCTCATAAAACGGTGGTAGAACCTTCTTGTGGCGGATGACAGAGGCCACACCGTTATAAGCAGGAGGGAGGCCAGCAAGCATGCGAAGAACCAATCGGTTGTTTGGAACCGGGGCACCAACTTGCGTAAGCTGGTCCGAAAGAGACTTAAGGCGCTGGCAATAGAGGGAAACATTGGCAAAATCTTTGAGGACGGTGTTGTTAAACTCGTGCTCAAGAAGGACGGCACGCGAGTTCTCGTTATCTTGAAGAAGTCACGAATACGAGTCCACAAGGAGAGAGCAGATATATCCGGTTCAAGAACCGTGTGCAACAGATCGGTGGAAATCGTGGAATACATCCATTGCACGACAGCGGCATCAAGAGTATCCCAGAGCTCTTGTTCTGCGACTGAACGGGAAGGGGCAGGCAGAGCTGGCTCAGACGTAACCGGCTCAGATTTGGGAGGGGTGATATGGTGGAGGACCTTGTGAGAGCGGCAGTGCACCTTGAACAATTCAGCCCACGTGGCGTAGTGAACCGTCTCGTTTCGAGGATTAGAGGGACATGGGTTTCTATATTAGCAACGGCTAGGGCAGGATGAAAGGAGGAGGTGGTGGTCGATTCTTTGTCGGAGGTGGAGGAGGTAGCGGCGCCAGTCATGATGGTCAGCCGAAGAAGAAGAACGGGAAGTAGCAAAGCAATTAATTAATTAATTAATTGGATGGAAAGAGGAGGAGGCTTAGTATATATATGTGCGGCTAGTATATATGTGTGCGGCAGGAGGCTATTAATTTGATGGATATGAGCCTGGTATATATATATATATAGATATATAGATATGATGGAAAGAGGAGGAGAGGAGGCAAGTGAAGCAACAAAGTTATTAAAGAGGTAATCGATGGATGGAGTAATCAACAAAATAATTAATGGGGTAAAACAAAGGAGTGCGGCTGGGATATATATATATATATATATATATATATATATATATATATATATATATATATATATATATATATATATATATATATATATATATCTATATATATATATATATATATATATATATATACACACTACGGAAAAGAGGAGGCTAGTATATATTTGCGGCAGGAGGCCGGTGAATGTTGTTGCTTTCTTTTGGCGTCGTGAGGACAAAGAGGAATAGAGAGGAGGTTTGCAGCGGAGATCAGACCTAACGTGATACCATGTAAGAATGTGAATCGATGCCTTCTCATTAATCACCAAGGATATATATATACAACGAAATCCACTATTCTAGGCTATATTGTAGGACAGATATACATTCGTAATACATTCCTAATACATTCCTATCTCTACATTGTCCTATGTAACTCCTATGTTCTAACAGAGGTATTGTGGCACAGAATCTTATAGCATTCACATTACTGAGTCCCTCTTTCCTTACTCTTTTTTAATAAATGCAGTTTTCTGATCAGTTGAAACTGTAACAGATAGATCCTTCTTGTATCCCCCCCCCCGGCCGCCCGCCCAAACATGGTATTGTGATTGGAATTCAATGTACATTATGTCCTCATCAGAACTTTCAGTTGACCGTGAGAGTGCAATATTTTTCTGTGAAGAGTTCTTATAGTTTCCAAACATTTTGATTAAATTATCTTGAGCTGAAAGCTACCATACTATAATAAGCAACCAGAGAGCTTAGATATAGCTATCCTTTGTTTTATTTAATATAAAATTATCTTTGTGGATGATTAAGGGGAAATAGGATGCTTGAGAATGAGAATTGTTGAGCCAGATTTTCTTGTACTGGAAAAAGAACAGAAACTAAATGATCAGATTAATAATTACGTAAAATTGACCTTAATTTGCTTGCTAATATGGCTCTGAAACCAAATTCATAGTTATTGATTTTGTAAGTATCTATTGTATGTGTAGGGCGATGGTTCATGGCACGGTGGGTGTTTGGCATTGGCAGAATTGGCACGTAGAGGATTACTGTCGCCTGTCAGTTTCCATAAAGTTGTTCCCGTTATCATACAGGTATGTGTTTTTGTTGTTTGTGTTTGGTGTTTCAGATTTTGTTATAAATTCAATCAATTATTTTATCTTTTTGTCCCCGTTGATGACCTGTCTACTGCATGCATTCATAATCATATATGATCTGTGGAGTTCATGTCACAAGCTCTCTATTATTTTATTTTTCTGATCTTATCATGAGAACCACTAAATCCAATGCTTAGGTAAATTGCAGAAGAGCAGCAGCAGCTGCTTTCCAGGAAAATGTTGGGAGACAGGGAAATTTTCCTAATGGCATAGATATAGTGAATACAGCAGACTATTTTGCTCTATCATCACGGATGAACTCATATCTTCATGTTTCTGTGAGCATTGCTCAATATGATGGCTACCTGCACCCTTTTGTGGATGAACTATTGCAAAGTAAGATCTGCCATTGGGTATGTACAATGTGACTTCCATGTTTAATGTATTTCACAATGTCTTCTAGTATTACCTCCTATTAATGCCTCAAAGATCATGTTTCCTGTCCCCTAGAGCTGTGTGGTGCCAATCCTGCTGTAGATATTTATAAGCAATTTTAGATTCTCTCTACTTGAAAATCATATTTGAGTAGCATAATGCTATTGCAGAGGCGTAATAGACTCCTGACTGTTTATTTGAATCAAGTTGATTGTCAGAAGAAATAAGTTTTAAAAAAGGCATCTTTGTTCTGCCACACGACATTAAGTTGGTATTAGAGAATATAAAGCAAAAGTGTAGGTTTCCAGCATGCCTGCCCCATCTTTTGTACCCTAATAAACACAGTTAGAGAAGTAAATGTAATTCAAAAGCGGAGAATATAAAAGGTATGTCACTTGGGAAAAGTAGAATCTATGGGGAATTTTAAATTCATACACAAGACCCGTCTTAACACTGGGAAGCACAACAATTTGAAAACATCCTTCTAAACCTGCACCATCACCCACCCAAGTGTTTTGGAGTGGGCTTTACTATTTGCATAAGAAGTTAGGAAAGTTAGTGTTCAAGATAATTCTGTCTATTCTAATAACTCAAACATAGGCCATGTAGTAAGCAACCTAATTTATCTGTGTGTGCCTAATATACCTTTATTGAGCCAACTCAAACCTGAAATTGTAACTTCTTCTGCTATCCTCCGTTGTTTTTCCGCAAATCTTCGTGTCAACCAGGTTTGCTCTTTCCATTGTTGCTATAAATATTGAGCAGTATATGTAATGTAAACAAATGTTATGTTGGCCATGCAGGACAAGCCTTTGAGAGAACTTGCTGCGAGTACCCTCTCTTCACTTGTAGTATTTGAACCTGAATATTTTGCAGATGTGGTTTTGGATAAATTAGTCCCCTGCACGCTATCATCAGATTTATGCATGCGACATGGTGCAACATTGGCTACTGGAGAGGTGGTATTGGCTTTACATCAGCAGAATTATGTTCTGCCCACAGGTAAATTACCTGAGACACCTTTGATTGTTTGTTATATTGGTTGATTTGTTAAACTTCTACTTTGTAGGGTTTAATACACACTTTTCTTATAAGTAATTGTTGTTTTCTTTTTTCCTCAATTCTTTTTGAAGATAAGCAGAAAATTGCTGCTGGTGTAGTTCCTGCCATTGAGAAAGCACGGCTATATCGTGGTAAAGGAGGTGAAATTATGCGCTCTTCTGTATCTCGCTTCATTGAATGTATTGCCAAAGCTCAGGTGCCTTTGCCTGAGAAAGTAAAAAGAAGTCTGCTACACTGAACGAGAATTTGAGACATCCTAATTCTAATATACAGGTCTTTGTTTTTCCTGTTTGTTTTTCCTGTTTGTTTTTCCTGTTTGTTTTTCCTTATGTAGTTAGATTTATATTTACTTTAATTAATGTTTCTTTTATGTCAGAGTGCTGCCATTGAAGCTCTCAAACATTTTGTTCCTGCTTACATCACATCGGTGGAGAATAAGGGAGTGAATAATGTTGTTTCAAAATACCTCGAACAATTGACGGATCCTAATGTGGCAACAAGACGAGGATCATCTCTCGCACTAGGTGTTCTACCTTTTGAAATTCTAGCTAAAGACTGGAAGTCTGTAATGACAAAGCTCTGCAAGTCATCTGAAATTGAGGTGTGTATGACAAGCCTAGGGTAAAATAATTAACTGCACCATCTATGAAATTGACTTGGAATTAGGCAACTGATTCTCGAGTGTTTTGAGATATGCAGGAAAATGCGGATGACAGAGATGCTGAAGCACGTGTTAATGCTGTGAAAGGACTTGCATCTGTTTGTGAAACATTAACTAAGGAAGGAGAATCTTCTGGTTTCTTTTCTGAAGATGATGTAATCAGCTTGTTTCTTTTTATCAAGAACGAAGTGATGCAAAGTCTTTTCAGAGCCCTGGATGATTACTCCACTGATAACAGGGGTGATGTAGGTTCTTGGGTTCGTGATGCTGCAATGGATGCCCTTCAAAGATGTACATATATTCTTTGCAAGAGAGATTCCATAAACCAAGAAAAGGAATCTTCTTTAGAACTTAAAGGAGGTGACAAGATCAATGCATATTTTGATGACACATTGGCAAATAATCTAGTGGGAGGCCTTGTCAAGCAAGCTGTAGAGAAGATGGACAAGATAAGGGAATCAGCAGCAAGGATTCTGCAAAGAATTATGTATAATAAAACAGTTTTTGTACCACATGTGCCACACAGGGAATTTCTTGAACGCATAGTACCTGCTAACACTAATTTCAAGTGGTTGGTAAGTTAATTATACTCCCTCCGTACCATTCATTTCTGTGCATTTTCCTTTTTCGTTCGTCCTACTCATCTATTTCACATTTCCTTGTTGTCTAATTTTTACAATTTATTTTGCGTCACACCACCAAAATACTACACACCTAAAAAACTGTGTGAAAAGAACAATAAAGAAATCAATGAGATGGAGGGAGTATAATATGTAAAATAGAATGTTTATTCATTCAACAGTTCACTGAATACATCTTTTGCCCTACTTTTAATGCAGGATCCAGCCTTAGCATATCCTTGTTTTGTCCAGCTACTTCAAGTTAGTTGCTATAGTAAAGCAGTTTTGTCAGGGTTGGTTATCTCCATAGGTGGATTGCAAGATACTTTGAAGAGAACATCACTCTCTGCTTTGCTGGAGTACCTTCAAACTACAGAAACCGAAAGCTATGATGGTTCCCGAGTGTTCAGTCTGTCGATGGATATTGTATGGGTTCTTCAAAACTACAAAAGATGTGACAGAGTCATTATACCCACTTTAAAGGTATATGGATTATACTGGTTATGTTAGCATGTGTGACATTTGTATTTTCTGCTTGTTATCCCATTTTTTCTTTTGTCAAAATGTTATTATTGTCTTGAATCTTTATTGCAGACTATCGAGATTCTTTTCAGCCGGAAGTTATTATTGAACATGGAGGTCAGTTAGGTTTCATTTTATCCTCTTTATTACTCGATTATCCATTACATTTCCTTATATTTAGGTATGTCTGCTTTTGTGGTACTCGAAACGGTTTACAGGGACATGCAACTGCTAAGCTGATGATGTTATTTCCTAATTGAGAAATTTATATTTCATAATTTTTCACTGTTTATATATGCCAGAGATGATAAATCATGTAGAGAAACTGTCTGTTAAGATACAGGAATGAATCTCTAGAGTTATACTTAAAATAAATAAATAAATAATTCTTTTAAGAAATGGTTTCTGCTTATTTGTCAGGTAGATTTTACCCACATGCAAATGTGCACTCACTCTACTCTGGTCATGCGTGTTTGATTATCTGCTTCTTCTTTTTCATTTTTTTTTTTCGTTGTCTTTCCGAACTACTTAAAAAATAAAGATTATAAGCAGTTTGGCGAATTTGGGACTTTTTCCTGTCAGCATTGAATTCATGTATCTCTACAAAAGCTGACGTAGTTCCCCTGGCCCATTTCTTTCATCAGTGAACCACATTTACCAAAAGCAACGTAGCTCTAAATTAGAAGGCTGTACCATTCCATCTTAACCTTCGGTTGACTTAATTAGATGTAACGGTGGGCTGAAAACAATCTGGATTGTGTTCAATGTATTCAGCAGCTTTAATTGTTGAGATTGAAATGCTGAAGTTGAAGATATGCATGTTGTTGTTTCAAGTACTGCATCCAAATTTATATACTTGGTTGGAACATTTACATCTCAATATGAACTTAACACACTTCCTTTGTTACTCCGATCGAAAGGGCATAGATAGAGTGTAGGACGACATTGAGAAGTGGGTAGAGTTTTCCCTCTCTTGATGCCAGTTGTTTGGAGTTGTGACGTTGGTTTGGATACGTGTGCGTTTGTTTCTCTTCCGGTTTTGGTTGGGTGAAAGTGTAAGGTTACTTGGTGTTGGCGTGGATCGTTGAGCCTGCCCACGTATGCTTTTGATGATGTTGATGGGAGGGCACCATTAGACATTGGAGTTGATATGTTTCATTTGTAAAGTTTCCATGCTACTTTCGTTCTCTAGTTTGGATTAGTTAATTTGGCTGTGATGTCAAGTTGAGGTTGTATTTCTTAGTATTTCTCACTCATACATTAAATTAAAAGACCTTGAAATTCATTAATAAATTTTTGCTTTTAAAAAAATAAAATAAAAAATTCTTCATTGGTGTATTAAAAGTTGAAATGAAATGAAATTATGGGAAAGAATTGGTGACTTCGTGTATTATTATTACATGATAAGAATGAATAATATAATGTACTCAATTGACTTGCTAAATTGACTGGATATGTACACTCATTTGATTTATACTAGCTGATCTTGCTTCTTCTGTTCACTTATTGCATTGACTTTGACAATTCTTGAATGCATATATCATATGCATGGTTCTTGATATTTTGGTTAATAGTATATGTATATGAGTTCACGCGTTCTGGGACAAAGAAGGTAAACTAGCTGCCAAGGACTGGTGTGCGTTCACATAAGTTATCACAAAGCGTGTATATAAATGTACATTTTATTTAAACCATACTTTTTTTTTCTAATTAAATACCATATGTTCTAGTATAGTCAGTATAAGTATAAAGAAACATACTATATTCAAGCCTCTCATTATAATGTCATCCTTCTAATTTAATGATGAGATCTTAGATGGATTTGACCGATTGGTCGGGCGGTGCTCAACGACTTGAGCGGCTCCATGATTATGGAGTATTTGTCTTTCGCAGGATTTTGAGAAGAGTTAACGACTCTCGACATATTTATCATAATCAACACTTGTTATTAATGAAAAGATTGGAGCTATGGCATGCTCCACCGGCGGGGTGGATGAAGTTAAATACAGACGCAAGCCTGCTAGGCGACTGAGGATCAGTAGCTGCTGGCGGCCTGCTTAGGAATGAGCAGGGAGGATGGGTTGCTGGTTTCTCACAGAAGCTCTCTGCTAGTACCATTAACACAGCAGAATTGTTGGCTTTACGACAAGGTCTCCAACTCGCCTGGGAAAGGAGGATGCCGAGGATCATGGTCGAAACGGACTCGGAAGTTATTTTTAAGCTTCTCAAATCCACATACACTTTAGAACACCTGCTACATAATTTACTTGAGGATGTGCGGAGTCTTCTTCGCAAGCCATGGGAGAGCGTTTTGCAACACACGAAGCGTGACGGGAATGCGTGTGCGGATGCATTGGCCAAGCTAGGACTTGATGTGGAGGGGCTTCACCTTTGGGCGGTGCCGCCTCCGTCTCTCCTTTCGTTTTTAAATAAAGATGTAGAGGACCTTGTCCTCGTAGCGTAGTACTCTCTTGAGTAGTTTTATTGATTCAGTTTGAGAAAAAAAAAAAAGATTGGAGCTATCAACGGTTGTTGACTCAAATGGGTAAAGAATTTGAATTCAAGTAAGTAAGCTCTAAAAACTAGAAAGTAGAACATAAGAAAAATAAAAATAAGAGATAAAGATTGTAAATTAAATTCTAACAAATCTCCTAAAATATCTATAAATAATTATAGATTTACCGTAGATATTATTATTCTAGTTATCATAATCAAAATTCTAATTAAACTAGATACCATATAAAAGGTAAGAGGTGGTTGTCGACATGGACTGATCTTCCAAGATCCCATCATCTAATTTGCCACAGAAACACGGTATGATCCGGGTGAATTTTTTGAACGGAGCTGAACTTAATAAATGTGAACTGAACCGAATTAATCTTGAATTAAACAATCTAAACTTAATTTATTTGAAGTATAAATTTTAACTAAGCAAACCTGAATTGAACTTCACTGAACTGAATTTAATTCTTTTGAACTGAACTGTACTTAGTAAAAGTGAACTGAAATGAATTGGATTTATGGTGAAATGAACAGAGTCTAATCAAACTAATTACAAATTACAATATATCTATACAATAAGCATGTTGCATCAAAGACGGTTCCAGGATTAAGAGTTGGGGAGCTAGGAGGGAGAGGGGCGAAATTACATATTTCCTCTGTCCCATAGCATTTGCATCATTTTGTCATTTTTAGCGTTTCATTGAAGTTGCACCATTTAATTTATTTGTCATTTTTTACTAAGTCTATAATAATTGTATATGCCATCAATCATTTTAATTTGTTAAAAAAATCTAATAAAGTAAAGCCAACCTCCATGCAATAGCAATATAACTAGCAATATAACATCGTTTTCTTATTGCCATTTGTCTGATTTGAGACGGAGTGAGTATATAGGATCATCTCAAAAAATTGCGGGAGTTTAAAGTTTGAAAAATCAATAATAATTATTACGGTAGTAATAATAGTAATGTACACTCATTTTATCTATACTAGCTGATCTTGCTTCTTGTGTTTACTTATTGTATTGACTTTGATAATTCTTGCATGCATGGTTGATGGTTCTTGATTTTTTTTTTTTTTGGTTGGACGTAGTTAGATGTTGAATAGTATACAAATGAGTTCACGCGTTCTGGCACAAAGAAGACGAAACTTACGTATATTAGTCAATTAGAGAGAGTAGTCAGTACTGGCCTACTGGGGTGGGGCGTGGGTATATATATTAGTCGGTACGTACTCAGTGAGAGAAATTAATACAACCACAACTAAATAAATTTCTTGCTCTATCCATAATCCATCCAATGCAGTACTATTGATCAATTGCAGTTTACTTTCCAAAAGTTCCTCGATCAATTCCTTATTTCTCATTAGATGAGTATCGCCATGGAAAGTGATAAGCAGGTAACGTAAAAAGCTTCAATTTTCCTTTTCCTTTTGTTACTATGTTTTAGCGATTGAATCATATATATATTTATACGGGCCTAACTAATACTCTTATAATATATTCCTATTTTTACTAGTCCGTAGTTACTCTTTTTTCTTCTTTATAACTTTTAACTTTCTCTTTGTTCTCTTCGTCTGAAAACTCATTATTTTCATTTATATTCAGATTAATTTAGTTCTGTTCAAATATGCTTAGTTGTATTTTATACTACAAATAAATCCAGTTTAGTTATGTTCAGTTCAACTTCATTCAATTTTATTCAGTTCTCTTCAATTCTATTCAATTCAGTTCAATTTTGTTCATTCGAAAAGAACAATTTCTTACTATAAGTAAGTTTGTTACTATTTTATCTTTTAATAAGGTTCCATTCTCGTTGTAAATTTGTTTGTCGAGTGAATAATAGTATATGAATTGCCTGCCAAACATGTATAGGTCAAAAGATCGCATGATTGCTCAAGACACTACGACCTGCAAAACGTGAACAAGTTCTTCAACTGGGTTGCAAGATGAACGGGTCTGGGCCAAGATTCGTCTGTAACCTCTGTGATGATACACTTCACAAAGTGTGCAGGTACATCTGCGGCCTAATTAAAACTTATCACATTTGATACCCCAATAAAAAACACGATTACTCTAGCTCTAGGGGTAAAGAAACTGATTTGTGCCCCCTTCATCACTACGACAACTATGGCTTTTTACCACGCTTTAAAAACGTACATGGTATATACAACCGCTAAGGCTTTTTACAATGCATGCAAGAACCCAGAACCCACCATCTCCCACGACTTCTTTGAGGGAACCATTTTCATCTTCACTGAAACGGTGATAACCGGTGTATACAAGCGTTGCTCTGCCTGCCAGAAGGATATACGTGGGTTTAGCTATCATTGTGAGGCCAAAAACTTGGATCTGCATCCAGTTTGCTACAAGCTTGAGAAGAGAATATATTTCGACAGCAAAATATTTGATCTGCACATGAAGCTAAGTTCCGAGTGCAAGGGATGCAACAAATCAGATAACACCTGGTCATATGTTTCCTCGTGCAAAAATCACAACTTCCACGTCCATTGCTTTATGGAAAGGGTGCACGAGTTGGATTTGAAGCGTGGAGACGTTATTATTAGCTATAATTCCTCGTATTCGGCTACACCTGATCATACAGTACGTACGCAAGTAATTGATATGGGCAGTGTAATCGAATCAAGAGTAACACAAAGTGATGGGAAAGAATTCAGCGACGATGAAGAAATGGTGCTAGATTTGGCAGATGGTGGTGCAAGTATATTCAGTAAAAAAGGCAAAAGCAAACTTTTTGTGCGAACAATCAAATTGTTCGTCAAGACATTGTATGACTATTATAAAAAAGGTACGGTTAAGTTTGCATTCGACCTAGTTGAGAAAGTTGCGAGAACATTTAACGTGAGGATCGAGAATTGGACGGAAAAAGTCATGGAGTTTATCACGAAGACGTTGTTCAAGCTATGGGCGGCCAAGTCACAATGCCGACAGTTAATGAGTTGATTAAGCTCTCATCCGGCCAGCAATTATCATCTGTTGTTGTTTGCATTTTTGTTATTTAATTCCAGTTCTACACTCCATTCTTTACAAAACATTTACACCGCTTTAAATTTTTACAGTTAGCAGAACTGAAATTTGACTACAATATTGCGACTTTTATACTATAATTGTAAAATGCTTAACACAATTACATAATTGTTTTTTGAAACGGATTTTTTTTATTAATTAAAATAAGAGCATAAGTAATGCTTGAGAACAACTACAACCACGAGCGAGACAACACCTTCACCTAGATTAACCGAGATACAACATCGGCTGTCACAACCAAAACCTACAATATACCTTACAATGTAGCCCAAACCGAAACATAAATCCAAAACCTAACAATACCTTACTTTAAGGTCCATAGGAATTTAGAATTTTAAGGACATTGTAAAAGAGGAACGTTTGCTAAGACTTAGAGTAGGTGCTTGATAGGTTAGTGTTACTGCTTATAATGTATCTTGTTTTCTGAAAAGAAATACAACCTATTGAAGCATTTGCTGATGATGTACTTTATTTTCACAAACAAACTATTGAAGCATTTAGAACCGTTCAGAAACTTGAAGAATTCGAAGATCTGAAGACTAGAAGATTTCTGAAGACTGGTATCTACAAAGGCACATGTTGCTCAGAAAGTGGAAACTTCAGCAACAACATTGCATAAGTGAAAATCTAAACGACAGAGTAGGTTGTGCTTGCTGAAACTGAGACTGACCACTTGCTGATGAACATTTGTGACCTCTTGCTGAAAGTACTTGCATTTGCGCTCCAACGTTACTGTTTGAATTTCATTCAAATGAACATTAAATGCAAAGCATGCACGCGAAGGACATGAAGACTAGAAGACAAACAAAGGACGCTGCTGAAAGTACAAAAGCAAGATAGTGACATCTTAAGGAACAAAAACCTTAGAATTCGAAATTCAAACGACTCCTTGATTCACTATAAATAGAGGTCATCCGACAAAGAGTTGAAGTGTGTCAACAACGTGATCAAACTCTCACTTGTGCTTAAACTCACATACCCTTCAAACACTCTTTACTGCCATTGATCCGTTCCAAGACTTAAAGCTTGAAAAAGCTACTTGTGAAGAAGTAGAACATACTCGGCTAAGAAATTAGTTAAGTGTTCTTTCTTTCAAACAAGAACAAGTCTTGACACCAGAAACAATCAAACTTGTTTACTGCAAAGTATTCAAAGTTTTGTTTCTTAGATTACTGGTTGTAGCTGAATAAGTTATAATCAAGTTATCTCATCCCAAACCTCTCTAACTGAAAATACACCCTTTCAGGCGTGATATTCAGAGGGAACTTAATCGAGCATAGCGTTGCTGATTAAAAGTCCCAAGTTTGGTGGGGAACAAGGTTTCATTTTCTAGTTAGGTTGGAAACGAAGCAAGTGTGCTTTGGTTTCTGTTTGAATCGCTCGAGATAGGTGTTGTAAGGAACCTCAAACTTGTCTTAGTGGATTCAGTCCTAGAAAGGACAAAGTGGATTAGTTGAGAGATTACGCCACTCTCAGATACCACTATAAAAGTGTTTGTGTGATTTACTTACTGTATTTAGTTTTCAGCAAAGCATATCTATCTGTACACAGTCACTCACTTCACTTGCTGAAACTATCACTTACTGACAAAGCACTTATTGTATCAAAGACTTCCGCTCTCTGATTTTAAGTATCGGCAAAACTAGTTACTGAGAAGTAACTTGCGCTTGCTGAGAAAGTTACGTATCAGCAAACTCATTACTGAAAAGTAATAAGTACTTGCTGAGAAAGTTTTTAAACGACGAAAGCTTGAAAGGACCATTCACCCCCCCTCTAGTCTTTTCTTGTTGTTTAAAGGGACCAACAAGTGGCAGAGCTGGAGGTTCTTTAACCTTCAGCACTGAACCTAGATCCCCTTAGGTGCTTTCCGTAAATCACTCTCACTTGATCAGTTTGCTAGTCTTATGCTGACAGGATGTCTTTAGGAGACGCTCCCTTGCTGAAGCTGGAAAACTACGAAAAATGGCGAAACAACATGATGCTACATCTTGAGGCCATTAGTGATGAGATGTTTACTGTCATTAATGATGGACCTATCAAGATCACTAAGGTTGAAAGAAGTTTTCCTCACAAAACCACAGAAGCTGGAAAGGAAACTATCTTAGGCGAACCAGTTGATACTGTCGTTCCAAAACCAAGAGAGGAATGGACTTCCGACGAAGCCAAGAGATTCCGTCTTGATGGCCAAGCAAGAAACATCATCATTCGATCAACTCCGGATACTATACAGTGCAAACTGTGGGGTGCTAAAACTGCTAAGGAAGCTTGGAAAATGGTTCAAGATCTTTGTGCTGGATCTGACAAAACCAAGGAAAACAAACTCGAAGTGTTGAAGTTAAAGTTCCAGAACTTCAAACAAGGTACAAATGAGTCACTGGAAGACTTGGACTTCAGATTCACAACTCTAATTAGTGAGATGGCAGCCTTGGGTGTTGGAAATCTTTACTCAGATTCTGAGAAGGTGAAAACCATCATTAGAAGTCTGAACCAAGAATGGATCCA
The DNA here is from genome assembly GCA_028274465.1 of Plantago ovata. NCBI lineage: Eukaryota > Viridiplantae > Streptophyta > Magnoliopsida > Lamiales > Plantaginaceae > Plantago > Plantago ovata. The sequence continues at coordinate 91,140,082 of CM051456.1, read as the reverse complement.
CACTCAGAACTTCTACTACAATCAAGGAATGCCAGACATTACACCAACAAAGTTGTTCTCTCATCTTGCTACTGTCAACTACGAGACTAAGCAAAGAGAAAATGTGTTTGCTGAAAAATCGCAAAACATTGCTCTTGCTGCAAAGCCGTCATCTTCTGAAAAGGAGAATGATAAAGAGCCTGCTGATGAAAATGCTTTGGTTGTTAAAAACATGAAGAAATTCATCAGTAAGGAACTTGAAAGGCGAAAAGCAAAAGAGAAGCTGAAAAAGCATCTTGGTAACAACTACCATAAGTACAAGAATGAGACTTGCTCGCTGAACAAGCAAGCTCAGCAAGCAACTTCATCAGAAGAACCAGCAGTTGGAAATGATCTCTGCTTTTACTGCAAAAAGCCTGGACACTTCAAAGCAAATTGTCCTTTGCTGAAAAGCAAATCTGCTGAAAAGAAGAAGAAGTTCAAAAGAGCTTTTATTGCTGAAGAAAAGAAGAAGCTTCAAGCAAAAATTGATGCATTGTGCATTGATACTAGCTCCGAAGACAATGAGGAAGAAAGCTCAGACACTGACGATGAATAAGCCACTCTTGACGTAGAGATTGGCAAGGAAGTTTGTGGAATAGCTATGGAAGCTTATCCAGATGTGTCAAACTACGAGTTCTGCCTCATGGCCGGTCAGGTAAACAATCCTACCTCTGACTCTGACTCAGAAAGTGAAGACGAGATTGACCTTGACAAGATTCAAGAAGAAATCGAAAGATTTGAGAAAATTCTGAGCAAACAGCAAGAGAAACTACAGAATGCTGAAACTCTGACCAAGCAGACTACTGAAAAGTATGTCTTGCAGGAGGAAGAGACAGAAGAAAAGGATGCTGAAATAAGGCGTCTAAAGAAGTTGATTGCTGAAGCTACAGAGAAGAATTCTCAAATGGCAATAGAATTGGAAGAGTATCAGTCCTCAATTCTAAAGTTACTTGCTGAAATCCAAGTGATGAAAAAGATGAAAATCAATTTCAAATCTTATGCTGATGCAAGTAATACGCTGACTGAACTAAACTCTTATTTGAGAGATCCATCTTAGAAAGAAGATTTAGGTGCAACGTATGAAGGTGATGACGTAATAATCTTGAGTAAAGACAAATCACCGATTTCCTTTGTACGTGCTACTGATAGTGGTCAACCAGAACTCTATCAGTTTGGTCAATCTAAGGTTGCTTAAAAATGCAATCAAGTACCTACGACCGTAAAGCCCGCTGTTGCTACTCAAAGTAATAAGACTTTAAAAGGAAAACAGGTTGCTGAAAAGCAAAATGTAAAGAAAAAGGATGTTGTAAAGCATTCCGCCAAACAAGTTGCTGAAAAGCAATTTGTTAAGTCAAAAGGCAAGATGACTAAAAGTAATCTGAAGACCTTTGCTGACAAACCTGAATCAAGTAAGGTTGCTGACACAGAAGCTCAGCATTCTCCGAAAAGTGGACTCGGTTTCAAAACCAAGCAAACTCAACTTTTTCACGAGTATAAGCAAAGTCAGCAAAGATACTTCAAAGAGATGAAAAAAATCAAGCCTAAGAGTTCTGAAAAGACTCAAAATGCTAGGGCTAGAAGGAACCTTGCTAGAAAAGAACTTACTGAGAAGTATGTTCAGCAAAAAGGTCAACCGAGCAAAACACCACATCAGAAAGTGGATTTGATCAGCACGAATCAAAAGTCTTTTAGCTCAAAACCTCCTAGTTCCTCAGCAAGTAGAAAACAAGTCAAAGTTGAAAAACTTAAGACTTGGGTTTCCACTGGACGCATTCTTGAACATGTTAATGGACATCCAATATTGGATAATTAACTTGTTTGCTCTTGATTGTGCAGACTTCAGCCACCGAGACAAACGATGCAATCTGGCACTTTGACAGTGGTTGTGGAAAGCACATGATGAACGGGGAATTTGTCAGATTCTAATTGATCAAATAAATTGTATTTAGCCAAAGGCAATTCACAACTACAACGAAAACCGTAGTGTAGCAGTAAAATAACCTCGAGTGTCGATCTCTAAGGACTATAACTAGCTTTATCTAATCTAACTTAAGAATATAAAAACAGCAGATGACTTAGCAAAGGTTTTTCTTAACAGATAATGGAGATTGGTGATAGTATGGTCATTCAAAGCATAGCAGGTTAATAATCATGCATAAATTCCTCGGTCTTGCATGGAGATCTTTGATCAATGAATTGTCCAATTGTGTTCCGTAATTATTCAACACTACGAAGATAGAGGTTTTAGATAGATCAAAGAAATAAAGTAATAACTCAGAGTATAATGCGCGATATAGCCATTAGCATAATTATTAACCCTTCGCTAAGAAATCACATACTATCACCAACGAGAAGTTTAGCTACTCATAGATGTCATGCAATCAACAGAAATCATACCACGAATGAATGAAAACATGATGAAAGATATATAAATATAAATAGAAAAACTGTAAGATACAATGTTACCAAAGGTTGTCAATCTCCGAAGAATCGCGATCTTACAAGCTCCAAAACGCTAAGAAAAAGTATCTCCTAAGCTAAGAACCCCCAGAACAGGCTCTGGAGAATTCCTACCTAAAACTACTGAGAAAGGTGAGAGAAAAGGTCTGGAAAAGTATGAAAAATGGAGAAAATTGAGCAACTATATATAGGTATTCGGGAGGTGTGGGGCGAAGGGTCCCACACACCGGGCGATTCGCCTGGTGTGGGGCGATTCGCCCCACGTCCCGGGCGACTCGCCCGGGAGTGTTTTTCGGCCAGATACGCGTTTTCGACCCGTTTTTGGATTTCTTCCCCTTTTCGGACTCGGTTTTTGCCTTCTAGTGACCTTTTAGCCTTCAGACTAGACCTCTAGACTTCAAATCCTATCCGGAATCTTTCAGATACTCCAATTAGGCCTTCGGAACACCAATTCCTTGTCTACTTCAGTATAATTGCCAGGAAAACCTCGTTTTTCACCCAAAACCTGTAAAATACAAACTAAAGGAAAACGTGACACTATTCTAATAAAATGCACTAAAATATAGCTAAATTAACATAGAGGATAGCTAAAATAGGTGAAAAAGACTCAAATGAAAGTGTAAAATACACATTCATCAAACTCCCGAAACCGAACCTTTGCTTGTCCTCAAGCAACTAAGCTAGACTCTAATGCAAAAAACAATGCAACACAAAAATTGGAGTCTCATGCCTAATGAAAATGAACTAATCTACTGAATCTATCAAAAAACATATGAACAAAAACCATACAAATCATAACATGAATATAGGTTGAAGAATGTCTCGATTGACTCATACACATTCACATAAGCACTTTGTCAAGACAAGATAGTCTCTCGTAACATTCTCTACCTGGACCTAGTCAGTGACGACGTAATGAAACATGTTAGAATACGAATGGTTGTCCCGTGCCTATGAAACTGAGGACTTACTACTGTTCACCAAGTTAAGACTTTTCCTCAAAGAGGTCGAACCAATACTGGCTCTCATGAAACGAAGGAGGGTTCCCTATAAAAGATAGCACTCCTCTATTCTACCCATCTCTCAAGCAAATCTTAAGCTATTCACCACTTCCTCAATGGCAGGACGAGGGTGGTCTAGAACAGATGACACTCAATCAAAAAGAAAAAATAGAAAATTACAACACGATTACGAACATTACAAGAATTGAAAAATGAGACAACACTTTGCTAAACTGCTTTTTGGCTCTTTTTTTTGGGCCCTTCTTTGCTTTTTTGGGGTCTTTTTCTCTCTTTTTTTTTCTTTCTTTTTTTCTTTTCCAGTTTTTTTTTCCTTTTTCTGGAATTTTTCTTTTTTCTCTTTTTTTTTCGATTTTTTTTTAGCCTGCAGTAGCATAACGAAAAAGAAACAAAAATGACTCACGAACGACTTCCCCAAACCTATTCGAAAGAATAGGTTGGAGTTCAAAGTTTACGAAAAAAGAAAAATAAAACTCACAACACAAAATTGAAAAACGGAAAACAAGTCTAATGATGGCGTAACCCCCTCCCCAAACCTATTCGAAAGAATAGGTTGCAAACAAACGATCACACAATCTCACACTACCTCCTTCCTAGGCATTTAGCAATCTCAAAGCATGGTGAAGACTTGTTGCCTCTTAGGTACATAATTACTCGGGAAAACAACCATAAGACCCTAACATGCATCATCCTATTATAAAGGCCTTCGTGAACCGCAGTAGAGAAAACACCACTAAGTGATGTCGAGACTACCAAGCTTAACTAAGTGCAATACACAAATGTGACAAGTCAAGCGAGAAAAACCTCAAACAAATTCATAGAAATGAAGCATATGATTAATGTCATAGTTAGTTAATCTACCCAATAAAAAAGTTCAAAAAATTTGGCAATAAACTCCACATAAAACATGCAAGACTATCCTAGGATGAATGTAGTGTATGCAACTAAAACTAAGAAAGCAGTAAACGTGCAAATGCAAATGCAAACGAAAAAACAAGATACCAATCAACACAAAGCCAAACAATACTTAACATCACGGTTCACATCCCATCCCCCTTATGAAACTTGAGCTAGTCCCTTGCAAAAGAGAATGAGTAATAAGAAGTGATACTAGATGTTACCGAACGGTTTGGCCTCGGTTGGCTGAGAGTGGTCATGTGAAAAGACTAGTTATCGGGATTGTAATCCCCATAATAGTCCCTCCACATGTCAGACAGGAGAACATTGGACTGCTGTAGAGCCTCATGTTGCTGACGGATGAGCTGTTGTTGCTCCCACCTTGCTTGCCTATCCTCTCGGCGATGCTCCTCAAATATCTCCCAATCGCGGTTGCGCTGGGCAATGTGCCCGTCGAGGTCTTGTCGCATTCCTTGGACAGAAGTGTGATAGTGTATATGTCCTAGAGACAGTCCTTACTAAGGGCATGGTGCCCTTGTAGAGGACATATATGTACTATTACACAGGTCAACGTAATATAATATATGTTTGTTTCATTTTACTGTTGAGTATCGCTTTCATATTTATATTACACCAGGCTGCAGCATGTCATATCTATATTGCTGTCTGTATTGATACTGAACATGTCCCCTCGGATAGATGACCGATCACACAGTTAGTGGGAGCTATGTGAGTTATCATCTATCCCAAACTCTCCCTAGTCGTGGTACATCTCGGATGTGGGGGTCTGAATGAACCTGACAAGACTAGTATGCGTGGAGGTTATACTTGTTGGAGCAAGTGTGAGCCGATCCCACGGCCACGGAACGGATTGTTGGACAATCAAGGAACGTTCCCATAACTGCGCATAGTTGTTCGAAGAAGCTTTATCGAACAATGGAAGTACCCACCGGACAATCCCATCGATGTATACTCTACACCGACGTGTCTATGGGAACCGGTGAGTTGTCAAAGTGATGCCATTCGTCCTTTGTACTTACAGGACTTTATCATCACATTTGTTGCTCCATATCCTTGGTGGACCCGTCGATGTCAGCTCTGAATAAGCAGTTGACCTAAGACACGATCCAGCATTATGGCTAAATACAAATGGGGGTGATAAGTGATTCTGTGAAGGATTCATCTCTCAAGTGTAGCACAGGAGAGCACTGCTCGTAGTCTGCATAGTTGTGTTGGTAAAGTCACTGGCCAGTGCAAATGATATATTATGATGGTCATAAGTATATCTTAACCAAGCAACTCCCTGAGACGCCCGTGGATGTATTATTGGGATAGACACTTCATCGATCCTAGATACATTCGAGCAAGTCAGATGAAGGGACGTTACCATCTCCGCGTTGAGCGCAACAGGCTTCGCAACGAAAGGGTTAGCTTTGAGAAACCTCTCAAACTCCTCACGTATTAATATTGCAAATGGAACCGTCTAGGAATTCCATGTTGCCTAGTCTAGGACTTGCTTAATACGGTGAGGCCCTATGGGTCACACTATGTGGTGATTCAGCCTATCAGAATATCCTTGAAGATGGAATCGCAATTAATTTGAAATTAATTGTGATTGATGGATTATAATTAATTTGGAATTAATTATAATAATTGGTGGCTCAATTAATTATTTGGAATTATTAATTGAATTGGCTAATTAATTGTATTTTATGTAAATACAATTAAAGATTATATTTTGGAAATATAATGGAGGTTTGATTGTAAAGGATATGTTAATTTAGAATTAACATATGCACTTGGGCAAAATCTACTTGGAGTTTGGATTGCCTTAGAAATATATGTGGGTCCCAAAAGTGGGACCCACGTCCCGTAGGACAGGCGCGCGCGCGCGCTTGGCAGGGTAGGGGAAGGACTTCGACTCCTTCCTCTATTAGAAGTCCAAGGGATAAGTTAGATTTTCCTGATTGAGTTTTGATTTGATTGGGAATGAATCTAGACTTGATATTGGTTTCCTTGTGCGATAAGAATTAGATTCTTATTCCTTTACGAAGTCTAATTGCTTATGCTTTAGGCTTCTATAGACTACTATATATAGTAGACTATTGGAGAGAGTTTGACATACGATTTTACGTGTGATTTTGATACACAGTTATTCTACCCAGTTTTCTTAGAGAAAATAAAAACACTCCCCTCCTCCCATAGCCTCACGCGTGCGCACACCGCCACCGGAGGGAATTGCCGCCCCGTCTTCTTGGTCACATAAAGAATATCCTAGCATTCTTCCGATAGGCTGTTCATCCGTGGATACCAAGGTTGAGGTTCTAGGAGCTGGAAACTAACTCTTATTGTCTTGCAGATATACAGAGTATTGTAGATATCTTCGACTTCGACGAAGGAGAAGATACACCGGAATATTACGAAGACTTGGAAGCTGCTTTGGAAGTAAGGTTAGTCTTCTAATTGACGTGTTTATATATATACGACATATGCATAATCAATTAACCAGTATGTTAAGAAAATTTTTAAAATTCCGCTGCGTACCCTAGGGGTAACTCTGACCATATTTTCTTACAGTGGTATCAGAGCCAAGTTAATTGATTACGTATATACGTATATATATTGTATGATTTTGTAGATATGTGGATGCAATTGATTCTATGATGAATTCGATTTTCAAAAGTTTTGTTTTTTATATATAAATTTAGAATTTATATTTTTCAAAAAAAAAAAATTTTAATATATATATTTTTTGACCGGGGCCGCTTGCGCGACGCAAGCGGCGGCCGGCCGCCTGCGGAGCAGGCGCCCGGGGCCTGCGTGCCGCAGGCGTCCGGGGCCTGCGGGACGCAGGCGCTCGGGCGCCTGCGGTACCGCAGGCGCCCTGCCTGCGGCACGGGCGCTAGGCGCCCGTGCCGCGGGCAGCGCCTGCGCACGCAGGTGCCCGGGGCCTGGGGCACCGGGCGCCTGCACCCGCGGCGTCCGGTACCCGCGTGCCGCGGCCCCGGGCTCCCGGGGCCGCGGGCACCGGGAGGGGGCGGGACTAGGTCCCGTCCCACGTTTTATAAAAAAAAAATATATATATTTTCGGGTTGGACCCAAAATCGAATTTTGAAAGTTTTGAGGACTGAATTTTATATTTGGAATATAAATATGATTTAATTGTAATTGTTTTAAACTAGAGGCGTTAAGTTTAATTAGTATAAAGTTAAAGGGCTTATTTGTAATTTATCAATTTATTGTTTATTGCAAATTAGTCCTTCTACTTTTGAATTTTAAATTTAACACCTCTAAGGTTTTTAAAATTACAATTAAGTCCTTCGAGTTTTCGAAAATTGCTACTTGGTCAATAGAATTTTCGAATGTTCAATCTAGTCCAAATTTTCAATTATTTCATAGAGATTATAAGTATGGGATTATAATTTTCATAATGAAATTATGAAGTCATTTGTCATCCACATAGGCTACTACTTGTTTCATATGCTCAATATGCTATTGTTTGACAATGCATGTTTAAATACCATGTTTTACATTCCGTTCGACCGCTATGCATGCGAGGGTAGGCGGCGCCCTCTTATATGTCGGACCGCATATTTATGTATGGGTAGACGGCACCCATTATATGCTTGACCGCGTTTAGAACTAGAATGGATAGGCGGCATCCATTACGTGTAGACCGTTCATGCATGATGGGTAGGCGGCGCCCTTATATGTTGTAGATGACTGATAACAACCCTCAAGCTACAAGTCCCAACCAATATAAGTACGGAAATATGTGATATATATATATATATATATATATATATATATATATATATATATATATATATATATCTATATATATATATCTATATATATATATATATATATATATATATATATATATATATATATATATATATATATATATATATATATATATATATATATATATATATATATATATATATATGTATTTCAGAGATGCTTTCCATAGGTGCTTTAATTTTGAACTTCCATTGCGTTTTCTTGTATTGGCGACCTCGTCTTACAGACTCGCAGTAATCGTCAAATTAGAGTAAGCCTATGGTTATGACTTACTGCATATTGTATCTAGCGACCTCGATAGGTGCAATATGTAGGGCATCGGGTTAAATTAGATTTAACAACCAAGAGTTGCGTGACGCAATTGGATAGTCTTACTAGTCCTACCGGTCATATTATGCTATGCGACCAACCCCCGTTGGAGTATGGCATAATATGGATTTGGATCTTGGCCACTACGGTAACTTGTTGGACATTACCCGTATTTTGTTGTGAGGGCAAGCATATGTGAAAATAGTGGGAGCTAAACAGCTAAAGGACCTTGTTGTTTAGTTATGTTGACTGTGTATTTAGAAATGATATTTCAATAGTTGATTTATTGTTTTCGTTCTATATTATTTCTCCTTAGGATATTAGATATGGCGAGTATCTCGCTCCGTGCTGTCTTGGAGAAGCAAATTTTAAACCGGACCAAACTTCCTAGATGGATCAGGAATATACGTTGGTGCTGAGGTACGAAAAGATGAGTACGTCCTGGACGAGGTCATTCCCGTGTGCCCCGAAATCAGACTGCTGATCAGGTTGCTGCTTGGAATCAAGCCACAAGGCAAGGTCTGATAGCATCTTGAGGATGCTAAGGTTCGCGCAGTGTATTAATGGCTGGCGGCAATGAGCAATGAGCTGCAGAGGCAACATGAAGCATGTTGCCGTATGAGATGTGGAAACATCTTGATCGCTCTTTAAGACGACAGCTAGAAGTGTTGATTTGATTGATCAAAGACAACACAGGTGCAAGCTCAGTGACGGAGGGAACATGTCTGAGCATGTTCTCAAAATGATTGGTCTCTTTGAAAAGCTTGCCATACCGGCGTAAGCTAGAGAACAAGATCATGGTGATCTTTGGTCCTTCAATCATTGTCGAGTTCGTATTCGCAGTTCATCATTATATACACGATGAATGCGAAAGACGTCACACTGCCTGAACTTCATAATCGCTGAAGACATATGATCAACTCTGCCTAAGAAGGAAAATTCGATCATGCTTGTTGGGCAACCGTCTAACTCGAAACCGAAAAGCAAAGGTGCTAGAGGGTAAGGGAATTCTGGAGCCAAGGCTAAACAGTGAGTGAAGCCCAATTAGTGTCCGAACAGAAGGAAGTGGAAGCGAAACGGTGCGCAGAGATGAAATGTCTTTTCTTCTGTAAGCAGAAAAGGACAATTGGAAGGAAGATTGCCCTAAGCTTAGGCAGATCAGGCCCAAGAAGTCATCCTTCTGGCTCAGGATGTTGTTATGAATGAACTGACTACGTTTGACTCCATGGTTGGGTATTAGAACGCCTTGGCTCACACATTTGTAATAATGTGCAGGGGCTAATGATCAAGGCTAGTCAAGCAGGATTGACATCACTTGCATGTTGGGACGGCATCCGTTGCAAAAGCCAAACGCGTTGCGCAGCAAGATAGATGTACCCCTTCGGGACAATGGTTTAGACTTGATAATGTTTTTTTGTTCCATCCATTGTCAGAAATATTATTCAT